>OZ059855.1:20218366-20818366 GCA_964057195.1 Orthosia cruda
AGTGGCCGAATTAATCATATAATTTGGAATATTCAGTTATGTTAATCAAAATCAAATTGTTACTATATTACCAGCCCTTACATTGAGCATATTGCTTATTGTTTTTTTTGGCTTACTTCAACCCTTCCAAAATTTAAACTCTACTGTGACCCAAATATGATAGGGAAACTTACCTCGGGAGGTTTCATGTTCAAAACCTTGGTGATCCGACCCTGCATGATGAGGAAGTGAGGGTTATTCACGTTGAGCTGCACGGAGCAGAACAGGTCCGCCACACGCTTGTTTTGCACATTATTGCCATTTATCAAGTACTTGTTCTTGCCTCCCATTACAACCTGATGAGATTTGTAAAGTGGTTAAGATAAAGAGGAAAGACTTTTTTTAGAACAGTAAAACTAACAGCTATAAAACTACCCAGCCATGCCATGTCAGGGCATCATTATCATGTTTCTTTTAAACAATTGAATTGTTGATTTGGTATATGGCCTTGTATGTTTTTATGTGACAGTGCATTTAACAATTAGATGGCATAACAATGGAAATTGTTTATTCACTTCATATAATTCAACAAATGATAACAGTAATATTTGCTCAAGTTACCAAGCTAATGAATTTTAGATAAAATTGTTTTGGTATGATATGTATTGTTTAATAAGCATATTTATTGTGTTAAGAAGCAAATACTTAGTCATTTATTATAAAGAAAAAAGATTAAATTACCTGTCTGGTAACAGTGATCTCATCAGCGTTCTCATAGCCAATGGGACACTGATTCCTGTCTCGGTTGTCAAATGTGATACTCACAGTGGCCTTGGTGATACCTGCCTGGCCGTGCTTGTAAATCAGCTCTTGCAAACTGCCCGCACGCACCTAAAACATTGATAATATTGATTATAATCATGCTTCTATGAAGGAATCTAGAACATTCTAGACTGAATTCACTCTTGTTTGCTGTTACAATGTTCAGTTATTGAGTAGCATGACTATGTTGACATAAAAAATAGGTCTAAGCAGATAACCAAGAATACACATTATGGGCTAATTTTATTATGTTTATCTATTAAATTTTGATGTTTTTGTTTATCTTCAACAGATTACAGTTCCTAGTGTCTACCTTAAATGTAAGACTGGAAAACAAACAAATCTGGAAAAAACAAAGGTATTGGCGGGAAAAAATCTTAAATAAATACAAAGTTTACAAACAAACGTATTATGCGAGTATCTACTTACGTTTGTCAAATTCGTGATTCCTAACACAAAGCATATCGAATCCAATATATTCGACTTCCCGGTTCCGTTAAGCCCGGTGATGGCGTTAAATTGAGGATCGAACCCGGTGATCTCCACTCGATTCCCGTATGATTTGAAACCGTCCAGCAGTATAGACTTGATATACATCTTGACGATGATTAATTCATCGAGAAATCTATGATAGCACGCACTTCCGCATCAAATACTAACTATTAAAAATCGAGAACTGTAGAAAAACTCTTCAGCGGGAGCCGTTGGAAAATACAATTTGATACAATTTTTTTGACGTTTTGACTGTCATAGTGTCAATGTCAATCAATAGCGGTGCTGCTATTCGTTCCAATCCACTGTACCTCATATCTCTAAGTAGTCTGTGCTGTACCTAAAGTTTTGTAGTTAACCAGCACCGTTTTAAATTGCAACGACCTTTTCAATAACATCAGAGAAATTGTAGTATTAAATAATGGTATATAAAAAGAATATCAAATAGGAATTCTTACTGTACTGTAAAGTTTAATTAAATTATAAAAAACTTTTGTAATAAATACGTAAACTGCATGTCTTAAAGCGAGCGTCCACTGGAACGCAATATATTGATCTTTTTGTTTGACGTTTGAATTAATTTGTGCTGTTTCGGTTATTTTGCGTATCTTTTAGTTTTAATAAAAATGGATTATAGTAGCACAGGTGCGATGAGGAGTCCTTTCTCACCTCGAGTGAGGCAGTCCATCACAGGACGAAGGCCCATTGGGCTCTCGTCAGCTAAAAAGAACCAAAGGTTTGTACATAACCTATTAGTTCTAATTTGAATAAAAATTGGGAGGGAAATTATTATTCCAAGATGTTTTCCACAGTAAGTTCATGCAGTCTGCGGGTGAACAAACTGGTGATGTTGTGTACAAGACTCCGGTTACCACAATAGAAACCTATGGAATGCCCCTCCCTGTGATGGTCACAGAAGCCCTTACATTTGGTAAGTACAACTGCCCTACTTTACACTATTTTGAAGAGATTTTAACCATACAGATTTAGTTATTCCCTTTGTTTAGACCTCTCCATTCTGTCTATAAAATAATTATCATAATACATTCCTTGCAGCCAGTGGAGAGGTGAGCGTGCGGCTGTCTGCTTGTGGGTGGTGCTGGGTGGTGTCAGGACGTCGCATCATATCCTGGCCACGCAACTCCGCCACATCCAGCACTGCATCAGCTGCACCTGCCAGCACTATCGCTCGAGAGCTTTCACTGCCACAGACTGATCTCGCACATAAAGCTGATCTAGTTGTGCTGTTTTATATGGAAGGGGCACAGGTAAGATGTTATTTAACATCATCACTTGGTTAAAATTTTCAAATGCAAATTAGTTCTTGAAAAATGATATGAATAGACATTTTAATTAATTTACAATCTGAATTCCTAAATGATTTCCAGATGCCATCCTGCATTGGAGTGTCACCTGAAGGCACAGTCCGCTACTGGCCTTCGGTAGGGCAGGAGGGCGTGTACATAGATGTCTCATGTGAGCTGGCTGGCCAGGAGTGTGAGAAGCTTGGAGACTACACCCCGGAAGGACTGGTGCTGGCTACCACTACCTGCACAGTTGTACTTCTCAACCCCACTGTTGTTGGTAAGTCATCAATCATTTATGTAAACTGATATCCTAAGCCCTATAGTAGTACATAGCAATAAAAGTTTGTGGCATTTATCTGGTACCATGTAAGTTAAACAATGTTGATTATTGGGAGAGATATGAAGTATGGTAAGTACTTCGGGAAGAAAGTTTGAACCATTTATTGATTACATTGTTTTTCACTTTGTTATTTAAAAATATCATGAAGCAATCTACCTCAAATGTTGACCGTATGAATCATTGATGGACTGCAGTGGCCACTTGATCAACTCAGCATAAACTAATGTGATGGCTAGGTACAATACAAATCTATACTAATATTATAAAGAGGTAAAGTTTGTGAGTTTGTGGGTTTGTGACATTGTAAGGGGTAATCTTTGGATCTGCTGAACCAATTTAAAAAAATCTGTCACCAGTAGAAAGCTACATTATTCATGAGTGTCATAGGCTATAATATATTTTCAAAAAAATTAGAGATCTTTACGAAAATTGCAATAATGTAACCCAAGGTAGCAAAATGTTGCCTATAAAATTCACTCTTTGGTGTGCCCTGAGAAAACTATTGATGATAGATAATAAATAGTAGGTAGGGTAGGCAAGGTAGGCAGAGCAGGCAGGATAGATAGGTAGCCAGTTGACGGGAGCGAAGCCCCGGGGGGTCAGCTAGTGAATCAATAAAACTGCAATACTATAATAAACTGTAATAACTATACATAATATAAAATAATACACATGTGTTATGATTCCTCTGTCCCAAGCCTTGGATGTAAATATTAAATGTGTTTGATACAGATAGTAGTACATATTTAATGCATGATTGGCACTACAATTAAATGTCAGCTGTCCCTATAAAAGAGGTTTCCCACAGATGAACCTTGGTTTTACATAACAAATGAGTTAGTAGTAAATATTGAATGTGACTTTCAAATCCTTCTCACCAATTGACGTTATTTCCAACTTTGTAATTGCTAGAGAGTTGCTTAGGTTGATGTTTCAAGGTCATCAAAATGCTTAAAAATTGTAGTGAAAACTGAAATTTGTGTTTTGGTTTGAAATTAAATCTTGAATGCAGTATAGATGCATTTAGGCATTAAGTCCGCCTTTGTACCTTTTGTGCATGAAATCTTAATAAATAGATGCGTTAGTAGTGGAAAGTAGTAGAAAGGTGATTGATTGCAGATGGGCGCGCAACGGTGACGTGTCGCACTCTGCGGCCGCCCAGTGGCTGGCTCGGCGGTATCGGGCGACGCGTCTCGCTGCTGTTTTTCGGGTCCATGCCGGCCCATGCAGACACGGTGAGAACTTCATTATGCTTATTTGTTTGCAACTGCGACCCTATGTAAATACAGTGCAATTTACTTAAGGTTTAGGAAATTAAATTTGATTTTGTTATTACTTGTGTTTTTTGCAGTTTATGTAAGCAGAATTGACACATTTTTGATTAAAACTGTGCCTTGCAACCTAAGTTTCCACCATATAACTTGCAAATGAACATCTTGCATGTGTATTGAATATCTTAATTTATTCGCGTGTTTTTCCATCATTGCAGAAGCTAGTAGGTGTGGTAGTGTTGCCGGGTAACGAGCAGACGGAGAGCACTATCGCGCTGGTGTCGGGCGGGCCGGCGCTGCAGCTGTGGCGCGGCACCGAGCTGCACGAACACTCCTTGCGCCGCGCGCTCACCGACGCACACGCGCGCGCACATCTCGCGCCGCACGCGCACGGTATGTGTTCCTCACACATACACTATTAGCACACTAGCGCATCTCGCGCCGCACGCGCACGGTATGTGTTCCTCACACATACACTATTAGCACACTAGCGCATCTCGCGCCGCACGCGCACGGTATGTGTTCCTCACACATACACTATTAGCACACTAGCGCATCTCGCGCCGCACGCGCACGGTATGTGTTCCTCACACATACACTATTAGCACACTAGCGCATCTCGCGCCGCACGCGCACGGTATGTGTTCCTCACACATACACTATTAGCACACTAGCGCATCTCGCGCCGCACGCGCACGGTATGTGTTCCTCACACATACACTATTAGCACACTAGCGCATCTCGCGCCGCACGCGCACGGTATGTATTCCTCACACATACACTATTAGCACACTAGCGCATCTCGCGCCGCACGCGCACGGTATGTGTTCCTCACACATACACTATTAGCACACTAGCGCATCTCGCGCCGCACGCGCACGGTATGTGTTCCTCACACATACACTATTAGCACACTAGCGCATCTCGCGCCGCACGCGCACGGTATGTGTTCCTCACACATACACTATTAGCACACTAGCGCATCTCGCGCCGCACGCGCACGGTATGTGTTCCTCACACATACACTATTAGCACACTAGCGCATCTCGCGCCGCACGCGCACGGTATGTGTTCCTCACACATACACTATTAGCACACTAGCGCATCTCGCGCCGCACGCGCACGGTATGTGTTCCTCACACATACACTATTAGCACACTAGCGCATCTCGCGCCGCACGCGCACGGTATGTGTTCCTCACACATACACTATTAGCACACTAGCGCATCTCGCGCCGCACGCGCACGGTATGTGTTCCTCACACATACACTATTAGCACACTAGCGCATCTCGCGCCGCACGCGCACGGTATGTGTTCCTCACACATACACTATTAGCACACTAGCGCATCTCGCGCCGCACGCGCACGGTATGTGTTCCTCACACATACACTATTAGCACACTAGCGCATCTCGCGCCGCACGCGCACGGTATGTGTTCCTCACACATACACTATTAGCACACTAGCGCATCTCGCGCCGCACGCGCACGGTATGTGTTCCTCACACATACACTATTAGCACACTAGCGCATCTCGCGCCGCACGCGCACGGTATGTGTTCCTCACACATACACTATTAGCACACTAGCGCATCTCGCGCCGCACGCGCACGGTATGTGTTCCTCACACATACACTATAAGCACACTAGCGCATCTCGCGCCGCACGCGCACGGTATGTGTTCCTCACACATACACTATTAGCACACTAGCGCATCTCGCGCCGCACGCGCACGGCATGTGTTCTTCACACATACACTATTAGCACACTAGCGCATCACGCGCCGCACGCGCACGGTATGTGTTCCTCACACATACACTATTAGCACACTAGCGCATCTCGCGCCGCACGCGCACGGTATGTGTTCCTCACACATACACTATTAGCACACTAGCGCATCTCGCGCCGCACGCGCACGGCATGTGTTCCTCACACATACACTAGTAGCACACGCGCACATCTCGCGCCGCACGCGCACGGTATGTGTTCCTCACATACCTCGCGCCGGTATCAGTGTGGACAGTAAGTGAGCCTGTTCCACTCCGCAGGTGACCTGAACAGCCTGGAGGTGATGGCGCTGGACGTGCGCGCGAGCGGCAACACCGCACTACTGCTGCTCATCGCCACCATCAACGTCGCGCGCTCGCCCGAGATGAGATATGCTATCGGTAAGTGTACACAAGACTTTAAATATATAAATAAAAATCGTTTATTTTCAGGCATGTCACCCATATTACAAATTTACAATTGAAATGAATAGGACATCACAAGAACACAAAATTAATAATAGAAATAAACGAATTTAAAATATAACAAGACAACACAATAACACATAATTAAAAACATTTAAAAATAATCAAATATTAAAATGCAATAAATAATTAAGCAACACATCACTTTTAAACAGCTTTAGACCGAGAGAGCCAAAATAAATGCACCCCATAAAATTGGCAAGTACCTTCATTTTGGCTCCCTTAGTATATGTAAATTAAGAAACACCGCCGATACAAGAACATTTTTACAATTAACTACCCTCGCGTAAAACGATGCCCTGAGTTTCCTCATGAGCGCAAAAAAGTCTGTAACTCTGTTTTCAGCAAACATGTCAGTCGCACTACACCGCTATGCGCCAGGGCAAGTTGAGCATGGCCCGAAACGCGTTATTATATTGTACACGAAGAGTGTTGTAAGCACTCTTCGTGTACTTGTACCAAAGTTGGCTCGTATAGAACGACTGACAGTAAGCCTGGAACAGAGTTACTTTTACTTGCTTCGAACAGTGGAAGAAACGTCTATTTAGCATGTTACTTTAACACGCAATGCTACGTCTTTGCCTTTCCAAATCATCGTCATCTTTTAAATTATCATTTAATATAAGTCCCAGGTATTTAAATTTATGTAGTATTTTTAACAATTTAAATACGCCTATGGTCAAGATTACTGGTTGCCTTAGTCGGCGGCACGAAATATTTTGTGACAGGTGTTAAAATGCATGCTATAAAAGCTTTTTTAAGCAAATAAAGATAAAATGACCGAAGATCTATGGGGAATATCCATCAAAGTTTGTACCTCCATTATTCAGACTGTAGCGATGTACTTAGCTTTAATTTTTAATTTGTGTGTAGGTCAAGGAGTCTTTGCAGATCTAATGAAACATAGTAAGGTTATACTACTTTTTAAATCCGGGGACGGTAAAGACACAAATATATATAGACCAGTATCCGTGTTGCCGGTTTTCAGCAAGGTATTTGAAAATATAATACTAAATCAAATGCTCATTCATTTTAATACGAATAACATCCTACACGAGAAACAGTGTGGTTTCTCCAAAGGACGTTGTACAACCGACGATGGTGTCACCTTATTAAAACACATCTTTGATGCTTGGGAGTAGGGACAAGATGCTATAGGTATCTTCTGCGAGCTGTCGAAGGCGTTTGACTGCGTTGATCATTAAACATTGCTTTTGAAACTTGAGCATTACGGGCTAGGCCAATCAGCATTAAGTTTAGTAAAATCCTATTTGAATGATAGACAGCAATTAGTTCAAATAAACGGTATGAATTCGTCGGGATAGAACGTGAAAATCGGGGTACCCCAGGGATCAATTTTATGTCCTTTCTTATTTTTAGTATAGATTAACGATTTACCCCATCTATTGAATAACGAACTAAACATGGTATTATTTACTGATTACACTTCTTTGATTTTTAAGACAAATAGACTTACGAGTAACGTTGCCGACGTAAATAATGCATTGCAGCAAGTTCAAAATTGGTTCACTGCTAATAATTTAGTTTTAAATGCTAATAAAACTAAGTTTTTAAAATTTGCCTTGCCGAATGTCAAAAGTTATGATTGTGACATTATATTAAACAACGAGAAGCTAGAATTCGTCGACAAAACAGTTTTCCTGGGGATAACGCTAGACTCAAGGTTACAATGGGGTCCTCATTTAATATCACTTACGGGGCGGTTAAGTTCGGCAACTTAACTGTTAGAAAAATTCGTCAATTTACTGATGTAGATACCGCGAGGCTGGTCTATTTTAGATACTTTCATAGTAGGTATAATGTCTTACAGTATATTACTATGGGGAAGAGCTGCAGAAATTCAGTAAATTTTTATTCTGCAAAAACGAGCGTACAGAGCGATATACAATCTTCGGTGCGAGGTTGCGATGATTATCTAAGGGAACTGTTTAAGGATATTAACATCATGACGGTACCTTGTCAATATATTAGGTCATTACATATGAAATTGGCGTTTTGTAAGGGAGGAATGTTAAAGTCGTTTTTTTTTTATATAATATATTTATTTAATCAAAGTTTGTACCATTGCTATCTATGCACTTTTGCATAGGTAGTTTAACATTAATCCCTTTACTAAAAAAACCATTCGGACGGGCATCAATAAAATCTTTGATGCCCCATCAGAGTTGAATATTTTCCCTTGCAAGAAGTTATCCAAATTTCGAAAAAAAATGGTAATCTGTCGGAGCAAGGGGAGTACGGTGGATGTCTTATTTTCTTAATTTAATTGAAACTCCTCTAATTTGGTAGCCGTCTGTTGTGCAGTATGTGGTCTAGCGTTGTCCTGAAGCAGCAGTGGCCTAGAGCGATGACCAGCCTCGGCTGTTTAGTAGCTAGCTTTTCCATCATGGTAAGCAGTTGCTGACAATAGACATCCGCCGTAATCGTTGGCCAAGTTTAAGAAAGCGGCGAAAGTCCACCAAACGCTCACAAGTTTTTTTTAAAAATAAATTTTCGTGAAAATTCTGCGAAAATCCTGCCGGTTCAGCCATTGCGATGAGCGTTTCCGATTATTGTACAGGATCCACTTTTCATCACAGGTAATGATTCGATTTAAAATCCCTTCATTATTGTGCCGGTTGAGTAATGTAACGCAGCAGTCGATATGCTGCACTCAATTCATGAGGTACCCACCTTTCAAACTTTTTCACCTACCCAATTTGCTTCAAGTGGATTAAAACAGTTTTATCACTAACACCGCAGCCTGCAGCCAACTCGGACGTGGTTTGCGATGGATCCGCTTCCACAATAACATTCAATTCTTCATTATCAACTTTGGGCTCCGGCCGTCCACAGGGCTTGTTCTGCAGGTCGAAATTTCCAGAACGAAAACGTTGGAACCAAAAACGCACTGTGTTTTCTTTTGCGACACCGTAGCCATACACATCATTAATCCTTCGAGCCGTTTCTGCAGCACTGGTGCCACGATGGAACTCGTACTCGTAAATAACGCGATATTTCAAGTTTTCCATTTTGTAAGACTGACTGGCGCAAAGAAAAACCAAAAGGGGAAAAAAATAATCGATTTTCCAAACACAAAAGCATGAGTAAATAGCTATATAAAAATTAAAATTGGAATTTCAAACCAAAAAGGATATATTTGAGAGTAAAGTGGCCAGTACGACAAAACGCCAATTTCTGGACCTAATATTTACGAAAACATAATGTACGTTAGAAAGAATTTACATATTTTTTAGTAAAAACAGCGATATACATAGTTATGTTACTAGAAATAGGGACCAATTAATGCAACCAGGTTTCAGGCTGGCTAAAGTAGCGTCGTCTTTTATGGGGTACTGTATGATGGCACTTCACATCGTTATTCGTGTTCGCGTATTTGTCTTATTCGCCCAAATAGGACGATGTGAAGTAGCTCTATTCGTCTATATTTGCCTATTAACACGAAAAAGACGAATACGCCAAATACCTGAACACCCGTTGTAACGCTTCTTGCTGGTTTAACTACCTACTAGGTAGCTAGAGGGTAGTAAAGGAAAAAAACAACTGAAGGTTAACAAATTTTATTAGACCTCAGGGTCGGGGTTGTCACTCGCGGTCCAAAGTACGTTGCGTAACCTCAAGATAGTGTACCACTGGCCTTGGCGTTAGAGGCTTCCGGCGATGTGCAGGTGCAATACAGTCTCCACTCGGGGGTAGGTCCCGGGAAGCTGTGGTGCAGACTAGATGGGTAGATAGACACGTAGCTCGGCGACACGGAGTAGGCAGCTAACATTGCGTTGGAGTTGGCCAATACACGCGCTTGGTAGTGGCGTGAAGCCGATATGAAGCCGGGGCAGGAACCCCAATACTTTGGGGTAAACTTCGCGTACTTTTAAGAAGGAAGAGTGCCAATTACTGTTGGTTTAGTTCTATTTTAAAATAATTGTTTTGCATGGATAAAAATGTGAGTAGAATGACAGTGCAACTCGTCTGCTCGCTCACCGTCGATGCAATCAAAATCCTATCCTCGTTCAAGAATTTTAGTTCCGGGCGGCTCGCACCAACTTCACCTCGCTGCGTTCGGAAACTTAGTTTGCGTTGATAGATAATTAACTGTAGGGATTTTATTATAATTAGGATATTATTAATTATATGTATAAATAGGATTAGATTTATTTTATAAGTATTTATTAGTGAATTTAAGGTTGATTTTATTTGTAATTTGATTATTTTGTGTTATTAGTTTAAATTAGAAGAAGTTAAATTAAGTAATGGAAGATTGTAACGAAACCGTTACACCGTATCCGCCCGGCTGTCGGTTTTTTGCAACATATCAAAGGATTTTGAATAAGTTCGTTTACCCGTTACCGGCCACACATCGCTCGCTCAGTAGAGTGAGGTGCGCGTCAGCGGCGGACGTGTATAAGTATTTATGTAGTTTGTTTACAGCTTTTTCGCGCCAAAATGGATTGGGCAAATGACCTTGCTATGCGATTTTTGGAATATCATCAATATGGGCCCCGCACATGCCTCTCATAAAAACAGAAGTAAAGTTAATGACGCATGGCATAGTATAAACTATAGCAAAAATATTCGTAATGTTCGGCATATTTGCTGTTCATGAACGATGTGTAGTCGGTGTATTCGTGTTATTCGGAATTCAACACGAATATAACGAACAAAGACAAAAAGAAACGCGAACATCGAATAGCGATATGAAGTGCCACCATAAAATGTTACAATAAATACTTCCCCACATTCTAGAACTGAATGAGGCGAAATTCAAAACTTATATAAAACGCACACTATGCAGGCAGGCATATTATAGGTTGGGGGATTACATCGCTGATAAAAATGCTTGGCTCAACGCTAGTCCTGCTCCACAGCCACTAGGGCACATAAACACATGATAAGCAGAAAAGTTCTGAATTATTGTTGGATCTGCTGAAGACTGTATGAATATATTTGTGTTGTATAAACTCAATTTATTTTTGTATTATATAACTGCAAAGTACTTATCTGAGTACTATGTACCAACTGTAAATCTACCATTTACTGTACCTATGTGTCGTTCGTTGACTTCAGTGTGCCCTGGCAATTGATAGTGTGTCAGGCTTTCTCTAATATCTCTCTGATGGTGGCACATGTTTTGGAACATTCGGTTCCCTTCATGATGGTTGAGCTGAGTGGTGCCGATCCATGTGTCATGTTCGTGAGCGGGCGCCATCAGTTGGGATTGGTCATAACTTAGCTACCTCCGCCTGTTCATAATTACCTATTTATTGTATTTTAATTGTTTGTTTTTAACCCCCGCCGGAAAAAGAGGGGTGTTATAAGTTTGACGTGTGTTGCTGTGTGTCTGTCTGTGGCATCACAGCGTCCAAAAAGATGAACCGATTTTGATTTAGTTTTTAGAAGTGTAGAAAGTAGTGCTTGGTGCTATGGTGACCTAACACACCTTACTTGTAATGATAGGATATGGTAAAAGTTAAAGTCTTGGATTATAAGGTAAACAACTATATTGAATCACTATATAACACTTAAATACACGAAATGGTAAATTATGGTAAACTATGTAACTAAATTAATGGTAAAATGGTTATGGTTTGGTTATGAGTACGTGGTGTCTCTGACGAGATCTAAACACGAACTGGCCCACATTTTGGTAATCGAGCGAATGTGCATACTTGCTTTTGATGCCATTATGCATTTTCTATTTATATTATATATATGATATATAATATATAACTTAACTTAAAAAAAATCGTTCCATCCGGGCGTCCCTTGACACCTCTCAAGTTGTTTTTTGTTTAAAAGGTGCCTTAATCGAGAGTGTTCTTAGCTATGTTTCAATAAAATCGGTTTAGCCGTTCAAAAGTTATGGGCGTTTAACTGTTTGAATCGGGGTGTTTTCGAGATAAGAGATATCGTATCATAATTACTTGTTCAATAGATTGCCGATCGAAGCGTGTCTACTGTATACTAGATAAATTATGTTGCATGAAATAAAAATGTGTCGGGGGTTTTATAAATATTAAATTTTACTTGTACTCTAGACAATTTTACGTGCTCGTTTTTTTGTCGATGTAATCGTTCTCACATATATGTATTTTTCAAGAAGAATAATGTAACCAAAAACTTGTAATACACATTTTTTTAAAAGAGTAAGTGTGGAGTTTCTAGTCCGTTCTTCTCCATAACAAGCTACATTTCCGAATGGACGGTAGAATCAATTATTATTACTTTATTTTTTTCGACGTTCAAAAGTGCCGCTTAATGGACTAAAATAATAAAAAAAAGATTTTTTATTTTGAAACAAAAAGTTAATTTAACAAATAATACTGAACCTTATTTAATTATTTTTCAATACAAATTTATTAAGGAACCCCAAATATCAATTTATAACAAATATAAAAATTATCAAAACACAATTGGGTAGGTTGATTTTTCAATACAAATTTGCTAAGGAACCCCAAATATCAATTTATAACAAAAATAAAAATTATCAAAACACAAGTGTGGGTAGGTTGATACTTAATAAATTCTATATTCAATTTACTTTACTAGTTAGAAACAATGACTTTAGCTTGAATCAATTTACTCAGGCAAACAATGACTCAAAAATGTACCACTTTCCAACCAAAGTATGCTCAACAATAAAAAAACAAACCGACAAACAATACAGCGTTCAGTGTGAACGAGTGTCCTAGCGTATACTATGATGGTGGAATGCAAACCACGCTCTGCTACCAAAATGTTGAATACAGGCCTGCGGATCACAAGCCAAGAGGCAACACTGGGGCCCATGATCAATGTTGCGAATCTTGGATCCTACAAGGTTTATATCCGCGATACCGCGATACGCGGCAGCGGTAACTAGGGATTTGTTTTTTGGGATACCGATTCCCGTATAGTTGGAAAGTGATAGTCCTACAATTCTACAAGCATACACAACTTACATCTACAACTTACATTTGTCCCCGTGGTGGTCTCCTGGTCTCGTTTAATCCCGTGTCCGGTCGGGGGTTATAGGGGTATAGTATTTTATTTTATTTATTCGGGAAAACAAACAATTACACATTAAGAATTACAAAAAATATAGGATACAGAAATTATACAAATGTCAAATCATTCAATCAAGTATATATAATAATAAGGGACAACCGATGTGGTCTGGACCGGGATTCCCGGCAGACAGCTAGGCACGTCCCCGACAAAAATACTTGGCTGCGCGCGAAATATATATACAAACAAATGCACGGGCGATTCAGACTACCACTCGCGGATCGCGAACGTAATTTCGAATAACGATTGGTTTGTTATAAACCAATTGCAAAAAAAAAAAAAACCAGAACTACGTTTTACGTCTCGCGATATCAATGACAATTTTTCAAGTGTTGCCAACTTCAACGCAACCAAAAACTGTCAATATCGATGACAGCGAGTTGATACAGTGTTGCATCAAAATAACAAAAAAAGAAAAGGACGAAACCTTCATTGGTTTCGAACAGTAGTACTCCATTATTTTGGCAAATTCGACACCCAATGTGAGTGTGCCACGTCAATAGCGGCATCGAAAGAAGATGTAGTAGTATCGGGATTTAACTTACATGAAACTTCCCCCCAGCGCACATCTGCGTGGAGGACCCCAGCAAGCCGCGCGTGACGTCAGTGGTGGGCGCGCGTGGCTGGGCGGGCGACGCGGAGGAGCCGCCGCGCTTCTTACCGCTCGCGCACCGCGCCATCCTCTACACCAGCAAGTACATCGCCATCGTCTCCAGTGAGTCACTTTGTTGTTGCTCTAGTTCTCTAGCCGCGCGTGACGTCAGTGGTGGGTGGGCGACGCGGAGGAGCCGCCGCGCTTCTTACCGCTTGCTAACTTCACGCGGGTGCAATGGCGACAGGTCAAAACATCGATTATTCCATGTTATAGTGCTAACACACGTCCGGATTTGGTACGGCTGGACTTACTCCGCCCACAAATCCGTTCTCGCTTAACACAAGCTCGGATATGGTAGCAGTATTATAGATAATTATATCTTATGTGTTGTACATAATACTAACGATCTTCCATCCTCCGCTCTTAGTCTCCGGGAGGGAGACTAAGAGCGGAGGACTTATTTCTTCCACCTTTCTCCCCTGGTCCCGTGTTTATAACATGATATTGTTTAGTTTAGAAGATCCAAGGGGTCACACAAACAGACTTAAAGGCGACTTTGTATTATTCTATGTATACGATTGAAGCTACAGGGTAATAGTGTAGTAATAGTGTGTCGTGGCGTGGGATGCACGAATCTAACGCATCCAAACGAGTCTGCTCAAGCCCACGCCAAATACAACGAATTTTTATTGGCTTACACTGAGTGAGAAGTGTTCTCTACACAACACTACAGGAATGATGAGCCAGTAGCTTTAGATCAGGGACACGTGTTTTGTGATGTATGATCAACTTGGTGTTGTCTCGCCCGCAACAGTTGCCAACGACAAGGTGGACTACATCGACGTATCAGCAGAGGGCGACAAGATACTGGGCGCCGAGCTGTGCGGCGGCGTGCCGCTGTTGTTCAGCCACAAGCACGGCGTGCTGGCGCTCAGCCAGCCCGACGGCCACGCCACGCCGTGAGTACACATTGTTTGTTATTGCTGATAGGCTCGCACTTGACCAATATCTCATCTTATGCTAAGCGATGATGTGGGTGACAGTGTAGCACAGTTGCTGAGAAGCAACCTATTCACTCTTGACTAAAACATTCCCAGTTTGTAAGTACAAGGAAAGGCTGACAAACAAATAAACAAAAAAGATCCTTTAAAAAGTTGTTTATCAAGGGATAAATCAAGAAGATGATGATGGGTGATGTGCAAAGTCTTTGACAATAATGCAAAGTCTCTTCCAAATTCTACTAGGTATCCTTTGCCTGAGCCAGCTCGACCCAAAATGTCGAAAATATAAAAAAGCCAACTACAAAAACATATAAAACATTCTAATCAATCAGATTGTATGCCTTCCAAACGCACCAGACTGCATGAACAAAAAGAAGGCTGCCTTATGCATTTCATTTCACCTTGCGAAGCGAACTATGATCCTTATGAAATACATTTTGTTTTGTTACCAGGTCGATGTGTGAGAGTCCGCTGGGCTCTCCTTGTCCGTCCGACATGTACGACGGAAACCTGTCGCTCTATGAAATTGATCCTCACGAGGTAAGTTATAAATAATTGTAACATCTTCATTTCAGCTGAAAGACGTCCACTGCTGAAAATAGGGCTCCTCCATGTAATGCCACATTGACCAATCCCGTGCGTCTGGCATCCAGTGGATTCCCGCAACCTTGCCCACTGCCACCTTGCCCGTTTGGCAATTCATCGAGCTATGTCGGTAACCTGGATCTCTTGCGGATGTATACATTTAATAACTCTACAATAGTCTCGGAAAATCGTAACATTTTGCTCTCAAGTGTCACTTGCGAAATATCATTCAAGCCCGCGTCAAAAGTATTTTAATATAATATTGGTATATTCCTAAGATATGAATATACCGGGATAAATAGGTATATGTGTTAATTGCACACTTTCGTGTGCAAGATCCGTTTAGTCCTTTTTGCGGGATTGAAACACAAACATAGAAATTTGTAAAATTAGAAGGATCAGAACATGATACGGTCATGCAGTGCGGCGACTAATGAACACTTTGTGAAAAAGTGCCTTTCATTGATGGCATAAAAGAGAGGAAGAGGTAGACCACTGACATCTTGTATGCAGAGTGTCCAGAAAGGCATGAAGAAGTCTAATCTATTTACTGACGATCGATGCTTATCAGCGGAATAAGTGTCTCGGGAATTACTACGCGCCTTGATTGTTTCGGCTCGGCAGTGGTCTTAACACGCCAGGCGTGTTTCTTTTGTCCAGAGCTGAGAATACAGCACGTGTGTTCGCCGACCGCAGTCGTGGTCTTGCGTAGTGATATTCGCACGCAGCCAAACCGTTTAACGACGTTTTTCCAGCCAGCCTGCAACGAATCATGTCTTTCTCCAGGTCAGTATGGTAACAACGGACGCGTGCGGCAAGCTGAAGACCGCGTTCTTGTTCCACGTGCGGCGCGACGCCACCGCGTGCCGCGCGCTGCTAGCGGAGCTGTTCCCGCGCGCGCGCGAGCCCGACGAGCGGGATGTGGACAGCGTGCTGGACCGCAGCGTCCTGCGCATCGCCAGCGAGATGCTCGACGACATCCCCGCCGGGGACCCCAGGTCAGTGACAGGGAGACAACGAAGTGATCATATAAGTTTCCTTTTGAACAGAACCATAAAAGTACGAACCAATAATTGCACTGCCTCATGCCTAAACATGGCATTCGCTAGGCGTCAGATACCCAGCGCTAGTTTGCAGTTGGCACCCTGCAGTGACACTCACGCGCTATCATGGAACCTCTGCATGCACATCCTACATAGCAGTGACTTATTGTCCGATGCGTTGCAGATGGAAGCAGCGTAGTGGAACTGCCACGAACATCTGCCTGGGCAGCTCGGCAGCGCTGCAGGTGGCCGCCCAGCTGCGCGACAAGCAGCGTGCCTTCTCGCTGTTCTGCGACTTCTTACGCGCCGTGGGGCTGTGGCAGCGTCTCGGACTCGTCACTAGAGGTACATACACACTGTATCGATTTTGGCTTGCAATTATACCGAATCTTCAGCACAGTTTACTGTTTGGTACAAATTCGGATCATCAACATACATATTAAACTTACATTCTATTTTACTTGCTAAATCATTTATAAAAATTAAGAACAACGAAGGCCCTATGTGTGAGCCCTGTGGCACTACTGATGGTGTGTGTAACGGTAGTATGAGATTTAAAACCTTGAACAAGTAACACTTTTGTCCGATTTTTCAAATAGGACTCACACCATCGCTGTAATGACCCGTGAAAACCCATATCTGCTATCTTATTTAGGAGAATATTGTGTTCAATAAGATCAAACGCTTTACTGAAATCCGTGTATACAGCGTGTACTTCATTCGTCGAGTGCATCTGCTATGTCATTTGTTGAGAGGAATACGAAATCCTTGTTTCAGAAAAGGTTTTTAATTCATAATTGTTATTATTTTTTTGTATTAGTAAAGCAAACCCTTTCATTTGATTTTCATTTCATGGGGGTATAAAAAACGTAATTTTTATTCATAGTCTTTATCGTGAGATTGGAAATGTGAATCTGAGCATGTAGAGAAAGTATTCATAACGTTGTGTGATGTCCAGAGAGCGGCGGCGGCGTGGCTCACACGGAGAGCGCGCTGTGCGGGCTGGCGGAGCAGCTGGCCATCGCTGTGGCGCTCCGGCGGCTGCAGCAGGGAAACGACGCGCAGCTCATCGACGCCGCCATCTACCAGGTCAGCCCATAATACTCTACTACTTTATACTCTATACAATAACACATTACCT
This sequence comes from Orthosia cruda, assembly GCA_964057195.1. Taxonomy (NCBI): domain Eukaryota; kingdom Metazoa; phylum Arthropoda; class Insecta; order Lepidoptera; family Noctuidae; genus Orthosia; species Orthosia cruda. The sequence continues at coordinate 20,236,260 of OZ059855.1, forward strand.
TCCTCTGCGTCGCGCAGGTGCGTAAAAAGTTACATATTGCTGTGAGAGAAATTGAATTTGTACCGCGGCGTTACTCTGCCCCTCGAGGCGCCTCGAGATGTAGCTCATGCTTGTAGCCTCCACCCGTTCTATTCCGACCTAACAATTGGCTACTGAGTAAAAAACGGGCGTGTACTTTATAAATAAGTTTTAATTTGTAAAACCAAGCTAGTGCTGCCGGAGCCACACAAATATTTGTAAGAAGTGGGTTACGGACGTCTTTTGTCACTCCTGTAGGGATAGGTACTCCCCTGTAGTAGCAGGAAGCCGGAGATAGAAGCTGGCCGATGATTTTGAGATGTGACGTTGATGTCTCTGGCAGCCTATACGGCGAGGCGCCAGCCACGACTCGCTCAGCACAACAGTGTCGTAGCGACAAGTGGGTCTTCGTGACTGCGGCTCAAGTGACGTGCACGCAGTACTTGTCGTAGTGATCGATGCTGTAGAAATGAAACCGTAGAAACGATGAAGCCGTAGAACCTGGAAACCACCGTTCCAGCCTATTAGATCTTGGTCGAATAATCTCCGTGCTGGGGTACCACCGACGACAACAAGAAGAAAGTACCTATTTAATTGTACTGTATTGATGTGGTGGCACTGACAGAACGGAGTTTACATAATTATCAAGCAAGCTTGAGCAAAAAGAAAACAGTAAAAACAATCATTAGGATTCCGTTAAAACGTTACGAATTTTAATTTCAAAATAATGAATAAACTTGAAGGTAGAAGAAAGTTAGATAGCATGATGCAGCATTATTAGCAACATCTGAGGCTATTCCTAAATGGTGATTATTAATGTGATGGAAAAAAAAACAACCACATCTACACCGTAACGAGAAATATAGAGGTAGGTATATAAAATAATGATTGGCAAAAAAAATGAAAATGACAACGATTATGCTGTGCGTATTTTATGTGCTATTCAAAACTTAAATGAATGCTACGCGGGCGACCGAGCGCAATCTTTTTTATCATTCGTTCTATGTGAACACTCGCCTCCGCGCCTCAGGTACACGCCGATTCCCAAGTCGCAAACAAACAAAGAACGAAGCATTAGTTCATTGTAGTAACGTTTCGTTACATGCTACACGTGAGAACTGGCTGTGGGAGGCTAGCAGCACCAATTTTCTAACGTAACTGGGAAATACCACGCTAAACAATCTGCTTGATGAGGAGTCAAGACGATTCACACGATGTGTTCCCGTGACATCCGGCTCGAAGGACCAAAAAATATTGGGGTTTTCTCATCGTTGACGAGTAACCTAGTAATTGTTGTAGGAGCTAATACCAATCCACTGTTATGTGACAGAGTTTATTTGTAGAAACAATATTAGATTACTGTTTAGTAACCTGAGCTGCATTTATTTATTTAATACCTTAAGCACATAAACGTACAGAGGCGGACTTAATGCCTTAGGCATTTTCTACCAATCAACCTTTGGGTGATGGAGATCCAAATAGTGATAGGTGCAATGACGATAGTAAAATGGATTTGAATACAAGGCATAAATATAAGCTATAAATAAATACAATCTAATTATTCAATAAATACTAAAACAAACTATATTTTCCTAAGATTAATAAAATAAAATAAATACAGGTATATACTCGTACTTAACAATTATTTGAAATAAACAATTGGAAAAAATAGCGCTGTGACGACACTACTGCCAACTTCTTACGAATGTGTTCGCGAACATTGACTTTGAAGGTTAATCGGTTGGTTGCCATCCTAAGTTTCCTAGGGGAGGATTCCACAGATAAATAGACTGAATGAAGAAAGAACAGTGAATGAAGTCATTGCGGTGAATAAGATATTGAAAAAGGTGGTTATTTGATGATCGTAGATTTTTACTGTGGTTGTCGCAGATGTATTGAAAGTGAAGGCCAGATTACTAGGGAAATTCGGAGAGTTAGGAAATGAGTACAGCCATAAACGCCTGAGTAAATCTGCTTATGCACTCTTTCAGTTATCAAAAAAGGTAAATAAAGATACGTTACTGGTAGCATACCATGGACTTGTAGCTTCTGTGTTGCGATATGGCGTAATTTTTTGGGGGCAGTCGACTGACCGTGAGCTTATATTTAGGATTGTCAGAAGAAGAAGAAGAAGAGATGTGTCAGAGCAATGTGTAATATAATAACAACGGATAGCTGTAGACCCTATTTTAAGTCTTTAAAAATACTGACTCTTCCAGCATTATACATTTTGGAAACAGCGTTGTTTGTGAAAAGAAGCACACAATTATTTGAAAAAATATCTTATACTAAAAAAGCTCCACTACGTGCCCAATACGTAAATAAATTATGTCATCTAAAATGTAAGACCACCTCATTGATGGAAAAAAGTTTTTTTGGTATGGCACCTAAAGTGTTTAATAAAATTCCTGATGACATAAAAAACATGACATTATATAAACTTAAAAAAGCTCTTACTAAATTAATAAAAATAAAAATAGCCTTTATACCATTCCCCCTCATAAAAGCTTATTTTATTCACTGAAAACAGTGAATAAAAAGCACTTTTAATCACTGTTTTGTTGTTTGAATTTAGAACACACCAGTATAATATTCAAACTCCATCTCAATGCTCTACAACCTCCTTGCGCATAAAATATTCGATACAAACTTAGATAGAGATAGAGTTGGAGATAGAGTTAGAGATAGAGTTAGAGATAGAGTTAGAGATAGAGTTAGAGACAGAGTTAGAGATAGAGTTAGAGATAGAGTTAGAGATAGAGTTAGAGATAGAGTTAGAGATAGAGTTAGAGATAGAGTTAGAGATAGAGTTAGAGATAGAGATAGAGTTAGAGATAGAGTTAGAGATAGAGTTAAAGATAGAGTTAGAGATAGAGTTAGAGATAGAGTTAGAGATAGAGTTAGAGACAGAGTTAGAGATAGAGTTAGAGATAGAGTTAGACTTAAAGATAGAGATAGAGAAAAGTATATTTTTTGTTTAAGGTAATGAACCATTTATTTATTATTATTCCTTGTACTTTTCGCTTCAATCTTTCTTTTTCTCTTAGTCATGGTATAAAATATAGTATGCAACTCTTGAATAAAACGGATTTATATCGAGGGCCATGAATCACTCGCGTCGCTCATGATTCTAACACTTGAATCACTCGCTATGCTCGTGATTCAATCATCATGAATCACTCCCTACGGTCGTGATTCAGTCGTTAGAATCCTTCACTTACTTGTGATTCATCAACGGCCCTCGCATTAAATCTGTCTTTTATTCACTAGTTGCATAATATACTATTATTCACCGACATTTACAGTTCATTTTAAATTTATCCTTAACTAAACACTAGCTAACTTAATTTAGACTGTTTTTTAGTCAGGTTGTCCTTTGACATAGGCCTCCTCCAGGTCATGCCACTTTTTACGGTTCCTTGCCGATTTCCTCCACCCCTGTGGGAGATCGTCCTCCCACCTCTTGTGCTGCCTGCCTCTGCGCCTTTTCACGTCGCGTAATTGAGTGGTACCCACTCAATTACGCTTCTCGTCCACTTATCTAACCTATTTCGCATTGTGTGGCCCGTCCATCTCCACTTCAGTCTCATGACTCTATTGGTTACGTCCGCCACCCCGGTTTGCTTTCGTATGTCCACAATTCGACACTTGTCTTTGATGCGGATGCCAAGCATGCTCCTCTCCATTCCTTGTTGGCAGACTTTTAGTTTCTGTATGCTTGATTTTGTTAAGGACCATGTTTGGCATTCATATGTGAGTATTGGCAGAATGCAACTGTCATAGACCTTTTTCTTTCCCGTATTGGTATGGACTTGCTCTTCACTACTTCTTTGAGGGACCAGTAGCGGGACCAGGTGTTGTTTACCCTTCTTTGTATTTCTTTGGGCATTAGGTGTTGAGGCGCTATTAGGTGTCCCAGGTATATGTACTCTTCTACATATTCGACCTCTTGTTCTTATATTGCTATTGTTACTCGGGTGCTGTTGGTAATTGCTTTTGTTTTTTTTTTTATTTTTTTTATTTTATTTTATTTTATTTATTTATTATTAACACATACATTTATTTTTACAGGTAAGACCCAAGCTAACAAATGTAGTCATACATTGCCAGTTTGCCAGTCCGAGTAACGGGTCTGGGTAGAGGCACATGTTACACAGTGGACAACACACTAAGTATCACCCTCTGGAATTCCGCCAAAGAGCAAGAAAATATGTCCAAACGCAGAGAGACGCTATTCAGTATCCTAACTGCTCGAGTTACTGGTGCAAACTTTAACACGTTAGTGCGTGCTGACGGGACTTTAAACAGCCCTTCCCTCGGTCCTAACCGTAGCCTCCTGTTTGGAACGAGCAATCCCAACGATTCTAATATTTGTGGATTATTTAGCATACCACGAAAAACCATGAAGACATATTTTACAAGGGCGAGGTTGCGCCTTACCTCCAACTTATAGTACCCAACCATCCCTATAACAAAGAGGGTTGGATACATAAGCGGGTAAAAAGGGTAAATACCAAATTGCCTCATGTATAGGTACCGAGTAAATTTGTTTTGCATTTTTTCCACCATCGTAGAATACTTCGTTTCATAAGGATTCCAGATGATAGCACTAGTTTCCAAGTTGCTTCGTACTAACGCATTATAAAGCGATTTCACTGCTGCCATATTGGTGAAGTCACGGGTTTCACGCATGACAAACCCAAGATTTTTGAAGGCTTTTCTACATACCTGCACCACATGAGTACGAAACGACAGATCCTCGGAAAAGGTAACACCAAGATCTCGCACTAACCGCACCCGCGGTATGACGTGACCCCCCATGCAATAATCGTGACGTCGGGGTACCACGGCCCGCGTGAAGGACATTATGTTACACTTCGTCACATTGAAGATTAATTTGTTCTCTTCACTCCATGCTACCACCCGATCGATGTCTCGCTGAAGCATGCCGCAGTGTGACTCGTCTGTGATCCGCATGAATAACTTGAGATCGTCAGCAAATAACAAACAACCAGCGTCTTTAATGACTTCTGGAAGATCGTTAATCATTAAAATAAATTCTAAGGGTCCTAAATTTGTCCCCTGGCTAACCCCCGTCAGGGTGAAATACGAGTCCGAGGTGTAACCTGCGTATTCCACAATTTGCTTACGGTTACCCAAGTAGCTAGCAAAAAACTCTAGGAGGGCTGGGGTAAAACCAACCCTCGCAAATTTATTCAAAAGGATGTCATTGTCCACACTATCAAATGCCTTCCTGAAGTCGAAGTAAGCGACGTCCAGTTGTCCACCTGACTCCGAGTCCAGCACTGTGGCGGCCTGGTTTAAAAAACACATTAGGTTAGAATTCGTGCTGCGGCCCGCACGGAAACCATGCTGCGCGTCGTTGAGCTGTGATGCTACTTGCGAGTGGATGCAAGAGCACAACGCGGACTCGAAGACTTTAGCAAACACTGAAAGTACAGCTACAGGTCTATATCCGCTGACATCCGAGCTTGGAGTGCCCTTCGGTACCGGAGTAACCCTAGTCAACTTCCAACCGTCGGGATACGAGCATTCTCGTAAAAATATATTAAATAAATGCATGAGCGGCCGGGCCAGTACTGCCCTGCAATCCCTAACAATGAAGGGTGGCACCCCGTCCGGCCCAACTGAACGCTTGGGCTTGAGGCGCGCGAGCGCGGTATCCACCTCTCCGAGGGACAACTGTCCCACGTGAACCCGGGCGCCGCGCTCGGGCGCAACCTGTCCAGCGGCAGCCACATCTAATCGCGGCGCCAGCGTCCCATAGACCGAGTGGAAGTAATCAGCGAACGCCTGGGCGCACTCATGCTCTGGTAACGGCTCACCATTCCTGGCTATCTTCAGTTTACTACGTTTCGAACGCTTGCTACCAACAAAACCCCAAAAAGACCTCGGTTCCTTAACAAATTGTTGTTCAGTACGGCTCTGATAATCATGGTATGCGCTACTGATTTTATCTTTGACGATAGAACGGTAGTGAGAAAAGTTAACATAATCGCTGACCGAACGAGTCTTCTTAAAAGATTTGTGCCAAAAAGCCTTCAGTTTAATATAACCAATTATGTCAGCAGTGAACCATTCAGGGTAGTGATAACGAAAGCAATCACGCTTGGAGCTCTTTCTTGGAGTGCTATCATCCAAAATCCTATAAACTATGTCATAAAATATCCTATATGCTTCGTCGGCATTACTCGTTTCATACAGGGCGCTCCAGTCTGTCTCTGCAAGTCCCAAATATAAATAATGGAAGTCTGCCTTTCTATAATTCCATCTCGGTAGGGAGGTGGAAGCCTGCGGTACAGGGCCACTAGGGCTAGAAGTCACTCGCGACCTCAGATCACGCAACCTACTTATACTTATTCGTAGCGGCGGATGCTGCGGGTCTATGCATGACAAACAATCCCCACGTACCTCGCTTACGATAATATCATCTTCGGGCAAAGTAGTTAGGACAACATCGAGCGTGCGATTGTTGCAATTAAGTATATTGTTAGATTGGCGAAACCCACAGAAGGTGACAAAGTATTCATAATAGCATTGTACATCTTGGTTTGTTGAATACATATTTAAATCAGCCACTAAAACAACATTATCATAGCGAACACATAACCGCTCCAGTAAATGGAACATAAACATATATTCCCGTTCAATAGTGTTAGGTGGAATGTATGCAACACAACATAAAAACAATAACATATTTTGACGGTATACCGTCGCACACACGATTTCGAACGGGTGGTGGATCAAGCTAGCGTTATCAGGCAATGGTACTCTGCGTAAGTCGAGCGCGCCGTGTGGAGTGGCGGCCAGCATGACCCCTCCGTGTTTACGGCCATCCTCGCGGTCACATCTTAGTATTGTGTATCCGCTCGGAGCCAGTTCACCATCATGTATTGAATCATTAATACCAGTCTCGGTTATGGCTACCAAATCAACCATAGACTCTAAAATATTATTATAAAACGACTTTAACTTAGTGCGTAGTCCTCTAACGTTTTGGTAAAATAGATCTAACGAGCACTTCGGTTTCTTGCCACTAGCTTGAACCACATTCACACCATTTAAGCACTCTAGTCCCAACGTTTGCGAATGGGAACTATTGAAACTATTAGTATTAGCATATCGACACTGTAAATCATTCCTGTTTCGTCGTTTCGTACCGTTTTCACTAAGAGGAGCGGTCGACGACTGCGCCTGCACTGGCGCCGGTGCGAATCTCGGTGCTTGTCCCCCCCCGCTGCTCGCGGGGACGCCTCGGAAACCAGTCTGACAACTTCACTCCCGCGGGCCACGCCGCCGGCGTGTTTATCCGCTCATTTAAGCTCTCAGGAAATGCAATTACGAAAGCAGCGTGTCTTGAAGTCTTAATTAAACGTTTTTCAACAAGATATTGATCACAATCTTGAAGCTTGTTCAAGTAGGTGAGCACGTTTTGTTCCGTAGTTTCCGGCTTGAAAGACCAAGCCTGCAAATATTTAAGCTTTTCTACGGTTTTGAGCTCGTCATCCTCTTGTCCGCTGCCAGTTACTACTCGCCGTTTAGAATTCCGTGCTTTGCGCGCCGGTTGCCACCCTTCATCGGCGGTAACGTTTTCGTGGCTATCATGTCTTGTATCGTCCGTGCGCGTTTCCGCTAATTTCGTGGCCGGACACTCCAACGATGATAAGTTTGTTTTTGTGGGTAGATTGCGACTTGCAGTCGTAGCTGTCACCGTTGGTGTCTTTGGCAAGTTATTTTTCTCACCTTCGTCACCATCGGTTCCTGGTTTTGCAGCGGCTGACTTTTTTGCAGCGGCTGCGTATCCACTTTTGCTTTTAGCGCTAGAATTAACTCTTGCTTGACGGATAGGTCGCTGCTTAGTCGCTGAAATCTCTGGCTGCTCTTGATCGCCGTCAGCGTCCAATAGTTTCGGAGGGACAAATTTATTTGTACCCTCAACAGCTAATGTTAACAAGCTCAACGATTGCGCTTGCTTAACAATTATAGCAGTTTGCTCGTCTATTTTAACCTCGAGAGCACTGACTTTTGTCGCAAGATCAGTCACTACTTTATGTAGCTCGCGCACTACACCTTCAAGGGCCTTTTGGGCCATTATTATATTTTTAAAACACGTTAATACTGGGAGCTGTACTACACTGCGCGAAGTACCCACAGTAAGTTTTGGAGAAGTTGATCGTGAGACCCACCTCGGCACTAGCATTGGATAGTTGTTTTAGCATTGCTTGTAACATTTGTGGTTCCTCTGCAAATATTACAATGTCGTCAGCAAATCTGAGATGGTTAAGCATTTTGCCGTTGATGTTTAGTCCGAGGTTATCCCATTTTAATTCCCTGAAGACGTCCTCCAAGACTGCAGCGAATAGTTTGGGCGATAGCGGATCACCTTGTCGCATCCCTTTTCAATTTTAAATTCGTCTCCTACGGTTTCTAGCTGTATTCTGGCCGTGCTTCTTTGGTATATTTGCCTGATGATGTTTATATACTTGGCGTGAACTCCTTGTTTCTCGAGTGCATTGTATATGGAGCTGTGATATAGGGAGTCGAAGGCTTTATTATAGTCTACGAACAAGATGTAGTAGGACTTTCCGTATTCGTTATACTTTTCGATGAACTGTTTCACTACATGTATGTGATCGACTGTGGAGAAATCGCTTCTGAAACCGGCTTGCTCTATTGGCTGCTGTTCATCCAGGGGTTTCGTTATCCTTCCCAATATTATCTTGGAGAATATCTTATAGAGGTTGGACATCATACTTATTGGTCGATAGTTATCAATTTTTTATTTTTTTATTAAATATTCTACCGCGGACATGTGGCAGTCCGCGCTCTTTTTTATTGTGTATATTTTGTTTGTTATTTTTTTTTTCATAATTATTACAATTGTTGGATTCATACGTCGGACATTATTTTAAGGCTTACTTAACTAACTTAAATTTACGTGAGTTCATCCCTCACTAAATACTATATATATATTACACACTGGCATTACAATTTTATGTTTCTATTATTCTTATCTTTATGTTATTAACTATTTTCTTTACTTATTTCTATTGATACACTGCTTATGTTATTACTATATCTATTGGTACACTTTGTGGGAAGATGCATGGCAGTGCGAGTAGACCAGCCCCGGCCGACGGTTCCGGTTATAGAACCCCGTCGTTAGGACTTTAAGGTGAGTATGACTGACTCGCTCCACCACGCAGCTTCACATGTATATATATAGTTTTCTTTAGACAGGGTGATGGTTTGGGTGTTTGGGTTGGAGTTTTTGGATGGGACTTGTTAGGTGGTGTTTTGGCTGCTGACCAGGGACTTCGCTAGCGTGAGCAAGGCCTCTATGACGACTACGTCTCGATGCTGCATGGCCGTCTTAAGATTGTAGTTGACGAACGTTTTAGTCGGCGCATCCATCGCCCTCTTAGCAAGGCGGCCTGCGGCGTCATCGGCGTCGTCGGTGTAATAGACGCAACTGACTGTATGTCTGGACACCGCCACTACCGCGTGGGAGATGCTGTCGTGGACCTGAAGCCTCCTGGACTTGGTGTTGATGATGATAACGCTGTCGTAGGTCGACCCCTGAGCCTCATGTATGGTTAGCAGGCGCGACCCCTCGCCGGACCCATATCCCTGGCTCGCAAGAGAGGCTTTCTCCCCCTGCGTATGAACCAGGAACAGGGTGTTTTGGGCAGTACCCGGTATTTGCGCCCCTGTGTAACCTTTCACCTTCAGGGAGTGGACCCGCGACAGCGACGACTTGGAGGAGTATATACCGGGGTATATCTCACTCAGTGCAAACGCCACATCCATTGGATTGCGGTGTGTGCAGAGAAACTCCTGGGTGATGCCAGCCACCAGGTCTGGACGGGTATACCTAAGCTCGAAAAGATTCTCCCTGTCCAAAAATGGAAGCTGGTTAACGTCTCCGACGAGGACAAGCTCGCTCGCTCCAGACAACTTTACTGCCATGACTATGGCCCCAAAGTGGTTCATAAGAGCCTCGTCTACCGTAAGACGGTAACATTTGTCTTGGCTCTTGAAACCGTTTGCTAGGATTAAGGCCATATTGCGCACTTTGGTCTTTGCTCGGTTTCCTAAGCGGCGCGCAAGCTTTTCTCTAAGATCTTTGGCAGCTTCTGTTGTCGTGGTTGCTATCACGTCACTGTCCTCTTCGAAGTGCTTTACCAGCCAGGTTGTCTTACCGCAACCCGGAACTCCGTTAATCCACCTGATATTGGGTACCGCCCAACTTTCCTGTGATGCCGGGATACCGGAGGTCCCCGAAATGGAGTGTGCCATTTCCAGGATCTTATCGTCCGGCATGATTTTGGTACATTTGGCGGTAACCACTATCGGGTCGTCATTTGGCACACTGAACTTGAGTTTGCCTGAGCGCTCCGTCTCCTCCTTGTCCAGGGCCACAAAGCCACTCCTCGCGCTGTAGGCTGCCATATATGACCCCGTCATTTCCCCTTTGATGACTTGGGATGTGACGTTGTCATACACCGCTACCCCTGCTTCCTCGAGCAGTACCCTTAACAGACCCTCTGTGTCTCTCTGGAAGGTCTGCAGGATCTTCCTGCATGTCGTAAGATTGACCTCTCTGGTCGCTTTTACGATTGCTACGTACTCGAGGAACGCGCTCTTTACGTGGTCCGTGGTACCCGACTTTACTGCGAGGGTCGGCGGGCTGACTTGCCCTTTGTCGGCTCGTGTTGGCTTAGGCTTTTGCTGGGTTGGTTCCTTTGGTGTTTTTCTGAAGAACCTCTCTAGTGCTGTCTCCTGCTTGTGAGATGGTGATGCGTAGCTGGTGCTTGGGAGCAGTGCACTGAGGAAAGTGCCAAACGCTTTCAGGCGACTCCTCGACCGGGCCCGGTCCTCCGGGTTTATGGTGTTACACTGCACCTTTGCGGCTTTTTCGGCTGCTGCCTTCTGCTGGGCCCTCTCCGATCCGCTTTGAGTGGTGGGGCTTGTTTTGGGGCTCATTGCGCTGGCTATTTATTTATTTTGGGAAAACAAACAGTTACACAAAAAATACAAACACAAAAAATATTAAAAATAAATAAAGTAACATATGTGTAGCCCACGACGTTATCCACATCTTAATTAAATAATTTAAACATTGCCCACGACTGAGGCTGAGAGCAACAAAAATAAAAAAAGTTAAAAGGTCAAAATTCCAAAACAATAAAAAAGCATTTAACAATACAAAGATAAAATCCAAAAAATACTTAATCAAAATACAAAGTAAATTATAATTCAGCAAATAATTAAAATTCATAAAGCAAGCACTTAATCAAAAATGTAAAAGGAATTAAATTCCTAAATTTCAAAAATAACTAAAATGTCAAAGTAATTAAATTTATAAATTTCAAAAATAACTAAAATGCAATAGTAATTAAAATTGGCATGCAATTCAAATATCAAAAGTATTTAAAATCTAAAGGATCATTAAGAAAAAAATAAATAGAAGATAAACATTTAAAATTATTTAAAATACAAACAACAAAACTCTTAAATTATACCACATTCATGCAAAAACAAAATATAATAAATTCAATTAAAATAGATAAAACTACAGTTCTTGTTTTACTTTTTTAAGCCACCAATTAAATTGATCAAGGAGATCCGGAACTTATTCGATGACAATGTAAACATGTCCAAGTCTACAAAAACGTCATTGAATTTTTTTGCCATACGTCGAAGAGGCGCGCGGACTCCAGCGTTGGTGCGGCAGGAGGAGACTGCGAATAGCGGACGTGCGCGCACCCCTCGTACAATGACAGTCCTCGGAACAACGTAGCTTAACTTATTGGCAAGATCTATGCAGTCATACCTGCCATTACATAAGTCATAGAGAAACATAGTTTCTAGGAAAAGACGTCTAGATTCTAAGCTTAACAAATCAATATTCCTGTGGGGTAAATTGGGCGAACTGAAGTCGTGACGCTGCATTTTAGGGCTTTTAGGAATTTGTGCTGTACTCTTTCCAAGCTGTCGATGTATTTCCTATAAAGTGGATTCCAAACAAGTACAGCGTATTCGAGTTGTGACCTAATTAACGACCTTAAACAAATGCATGTAGGTATCTATGCGCTTGAAGTCACTGGAAGCTCTCATGACGAAGCCATACATACGGAAAGCGTTACTTATTATTTTATGAATATGCTGATCAAGATGCAGTTTAGAGTCCAGTAGTATTCCCAGGTCTTTTACTGACATAACTTTTTGCAATATAGTGTTATCTAATGTGTAACTACTATTAATAAAGTTTCTTTTCTTCGTAAATGTAATAGACACACACTTAGATGAGCTCAACTGGATTTTGTTTTCTACACAGTAACTAGAAAATCGGTGAAGATCCTCTTGTAGTAGCACAGTATCTGTATGGTCACGAATTGGTCTGTAGATTTTAAGGTCATCTGCATATAGCAAAAATTTTGAGTGAATGAAACAAGACTCGATGTCATTAATAAAAATAATAAAAAGAAGAGGCCCCAAAATAGAGCCCTGTGGCACACCAGAAGTAACGCCGATTGAATTGGATCGATAGCCTTTAACTACAACTCTTTGCGACCTATTTGAGACATATGATGCAAACCAGCGAAGCAGATCCCCACGAATGCCATTATACGCAAGCTTTCTGAGAAGCAGCTCATGATCCACCTTATCAAAAGCCTTACGAAAGTCTGTGTACACCGCATCTACTTGTACCTTTCCATCCATATTATTAAACAAGTAATCTGTAAACGTTATTAGATTTGTAGTAGTAGATCTTTTTTGAACAAATCCATGTTGTTGTGTGAGAATAATGTTATGAATTGATAAATTGCTTTGTGTACAAGTCTCTCGAAAACCTTAGACAAGGCAGACAGGATAGATATGGGGCGATAGTTTTCAACATCGTGTTTAGAACCTGCTTTATGTACTGGGGTTATATAGGCCTGTTTCCAAACTTCAGGAAATGTACCTTCAGTAATGCATTTATTATAAATATGGCTTAGAGGAATGTACAAACTATCAGCTGCTCTTCTAATAAAGTAAGGTGGTAACCCATCTGGGCCGGGGCCCTTAGTAACATCCAATGACTTCAAAGCATGCAGTACTTGGTCAGGACTGAAAGTGATACTGTCAATAACAACGCATTTGTCTGAACATATTTCTATTGGTTGTCTGGGGGCTTTGAGGAAACTCAGGGGTTCCCCTCTGTCCTCGTAGACAACAACCTCATGATGTTCTGAGGCCTTTAAACAGCCAAAGCGGTCTGCGACGTCTCCTCTCTCTCCTCCCACCACCATTGCGTCCACACTTATGGTTCGGGCCGTGGCTGACGTGTAGTCTCCTGCCTCCCTAATCTTCTGAAGCAATGAGCTTGCCTGAGCAAATGGAGTAACCTCTCCCCACTCGAGTAATGCGATTGTTTTCCCTTTAAATCGCATTAGACGGCATCGGTGAGTGGCCACTTCCATTTGAGGTAGTGCAGCATACTTGCTGCCTGTTATGCTCGTTTTGGTGGTGCTTCCGTTAATCAGGGCGGCAAGGCCCGGTGAAAGGTCTATTCGGGCCGCAGCTTGACTTGAGCCCATGCAGAAGCCTATGCCTAACTTCTCCTGTTCCCTGTTCATGAACAGAGCGACGCCTCGCAGTCTGATGCCAGGGACTCCGTCTTCTCCGCTTGCCAGGAATTGTGTGGTAGTCATGCTAGGGGCTGGTTGTAGGCTGGCTGTTGCTGCTACCGCTGCTGCTACCGTTGGTAATGGCCGTTGGTTAGATTGTGTGTGTGTAATTTGTGTATCAGTCAATGGTGTACTTGTTGTTGTTTCTGTAGTTGTGGTTGTTGTTTGTGTGGTTGTGGTTGTTTGTGTTCGATTGTGTGGTCGACTTCGCAAGGTTACGTCCGTTTTGTTGGCCTTTGCTGCGATTGTGGCGACTTAGCTCGCGAATGCCAAGAATGGAATCCTAGTAGCCGGTCTCCCCATGATGGTGTGGAGTGTGGACTGGCTAAGCTGGGTTTCGAATTTTACCTCGAGCTCCATTCTGTCTTGGCTGAACCTTGGGCATTCGAACAGCAGATGCCAGACTGTCTCTTCACAACTCGGGTCACAGACGCACGAGGGACTATCTTTGAGATGGAAGCGGTGGAGATACGCTGAGAATCCGCCGTGTCCTGTAAGGACTTGTACGTAGACCGGTGTGAGCACTGCGTCTCTGAGTGTCCTTTTCGCCGCTAGGACGTCTGGAAAGAACACTTTCGTGACCGATCCTGTACTCGAAGACTCGTACCGCGCTTGCCACTTCCTTATAGTCCCCTCCCGAATCTTCTTCCTCACGAACGAAACGGGGACCTTGCTGTATTCTGATGTGAGTTTTGTTAGGGCTGCCTCCTTGGCCAGCTCATCCGCCCTCTCATTCCCGGCAGTTCCCACATGGGCCTTGAGCCAAAAGAGCCTCACTTCTCTGTCCTCCTCTCTGATTTCACGGACGCTTCTCTTGATTTGGAGTGCCAGGTGGTGAGTAACAGACGGTCTCCTCAGCAGGTCAAGTGACGATCTCGAGTCACTTAAGATGCTTACGGAGGTCGCCTTGGATTCTCTTGCCATCCTGACAGCTCTGAAGAGAGCGTACATTTCCGATTGGAAGACTGTGTTGTGAGGCTCCAAGCCAAAGGTGCTGAACCTTGACTCCGTCCCGTTTTCCCACCAAGTTAGGGCAGCTCCGACTTTCCCCTCTATCTTGCTGCCATCGGTGTATATTTGGGGGCCGATTACTTGGTGGGTTGCCAGGGTTTCGGGAGTCAAATTCTCTAGGCATTCATACTCGGTTGTTGTGAGTTGCGCCGGGTGGGGGTTTTTGGAGTGGTGCACGTTGCACTCCAGCACGCGGCCCAGCGGTATAAACTCTTGGGAATGTCCCTTTTTGATCTTGAAAAGGGTTGCCGCCTCGATTACCCGGAGGTCTAGGGGGAATTGGCCTGACAGGATAAGTGCCGATGTCAGAGACACCGTGCGGTATGCTTTGCAGATTTTCTGCGCGAAGCCCCTCTGCAGTGAGTCAAACTTTTTCCTTGTCATCAGTTTCTCAGCTGCGGGGGCCCACGCACTCGCTGCATACATCACGATGGGCTCTATCACCGACACGTATATTGTCCTGATTATTTCTCTGTTCAGACCCCAAGTCACCCTCGCCGCACATGCCAACTGCTTAGGGTGTCCCAGAAATCGACGTCAAGCCGTAAATGGGTGATAGACCAAGTTATAACAGGTCTCAGAAAAATACGAAAAAAAATCTATCTCATGTTTTTAAAAAATTATGTTCACTTTAAAAATTTACTAAAAAAATCAATCCCTGTAATGGTTCTTTAACTCCAATTGCTACAAATCCCATATTTTATCAATTTTTTTTATTATTATGTAATCTTGAATAATGCTTGTGTAGATTTTTGCCTAAAATTTAAAGCCAACTCCTCCTACTTAGAAGAAAATTAAACTTTTTCAAAACCAAATTATTCAAATTTACTGTTTCGCCCAACTTTAACTGACTGTACTGAAAAAAAAATGTACTACGCTAGTTTGGCAAGTAACATGAAAAATTGGCGCATTTAATAAGGATTCAAAAATGGTGTAACACTTGCTAGATTACGTTTTCAATAATTGGTCAAATTTTTTTTTGTAAATAGTATCGGTTTTTACCCAAAATGTCCATACTTCCTTAAAATGACTTTAGCTTACCTAAAGCTTTGCTAAACTCCGTTTCTAATTCGATAGAGACGGAGAGAGTCATTTTACGAAGTGTGAGCGAGATAAGAAATCGAAATTTTACGTAATTTAAGAGCAAAGTTATGATAGTGATTCAACCTTTTTACTTTAAGTCAGGACCAGTTTTCTCATCTTAGAAAAAAAAAACAAATTATCAGATTTAATTTTTTTTTATTACAATAAATGTTCAAACTGCCTTCCTTCGACGGCAATGCAAGCACGACATCTTCTTAAAAAAGATCTGGTTATTTGCCGGGCAAATCTTCCCCTATTTACAAAGACAACGGCTTCCGTTATTCTTTCCCGCAGCTCGGCTAAATTCTCTATTGTTTTTGAGTACACTTTCTCTTTTACCGCTCCCCAGTAAAAAAAATCTAGGGGATTTAAATCAGGCGAACGGGGTGGCCACAAGATTGTCCCACCGCGCCCTATCCACCTGAGCGGGTATTCTTCATCAAGATGTTCTCTTACTAAACGGGCATAATGCGCTGGGCAGCCATCTTGCTGGAACCACATTTCCCTGTAAACGTTCAGTGGCACGTCTTCTAATAAATCTGGTAAAGTATTTTGAAGAAAATCCAAATAAACTGCGCCATTCAAAATCTCTGGCAGCTCAAAAGGTCCAATTATTTTGCCATTTAGTATCCCGGTCCACATGTTTACTTTAAATCGATACTGTGACTTATCTTGCCTCATCAAATTTGGATTTTCTACATGCCACTCGTGCAAATTGTGCAAATTCATGTAGCCATCTTTTTTAAATGTTGACTCATCGGTCCATAAAATCTTCTCTAAGAATCGAGGGTCTTCTCTGTGCCTTTCTAGCATCCTTTGGCAAAACGCAACTCTGGGAGCGTAATCCCGTGGTAGTAATGATTGTACTCGCTGTACATGATACGGGTGGAACTCGTTCTTTTTTAAGATTCGGTGGGCGGTACTCCTAGATACACCTGTGCTTGTTTCGATTCCACGTACAGAAGCACTTGGGTCTTCTTGGACTGCTTGTAGTACGACGTCTTCGTACGGATTACGATGTCTTCCTTCACCATGTACTTGGTTAGGGAATCGTCCCTCTGATAGTGAACGGTGCACATTAATAAAAACTCGATGATCTGGGTGACGATTGTTCGGGTACCTCTCACGATAAAGTCTAGCGGCTGCATTGGCATTGCATCTGCATTCCCCATAAACGAGGTACATGTTCGCATATTCCAATGCAGTGTACACAGCCATGGTAGTACTACACAATCACAGGATCAGCAACAGTCCAGAGTAAAGCACAGGTCGTCAGAAAGAGGAATTAAACAGTCCAAATCACAAGCAATTAAGTCCAGAAAACAACGCAAAAAGTGGTAAGTACGGAATCAACATGAACGAATACGGAGATGCGCAGTAAACAAAGCAGCGTAACGTACTGATTTGTAATTGTGTGTGCGTCTGCGCTTACAAAACAGAACAATAACTACTGCTGTCTCATTCGCACTCATCGGTAAATTGTATCTCCGTTTCATGATAAAGGTTGTGTCACTGATAAAGGTGGCGTCACTCTCTGTCTCGCTCACACTTCGTAAAATGACTCTCTCCGTCTCTATCGAACTAGAAACGGAGTTTAGCAAAGCTTTAGGTAAGCTAAAGTCATTTTAAGGAAGTATGGACATTTTGTGTAAAAACTGAGACTATTTACAAAAAAAAACTTGACCAATTATTGAAAACGTAATCTAGCAAGTGTTACACCATTTTTGAATCCTTATTAAATGCGCCAATTTTTCATGTTACTTGCCAAACTAGCGTAGTACTTTTTTTTTTCAGTACAGTCAGTTAAAGTTGGGCGAAATAGTAAATTTGAATAATTTGGTTTTGAAAAAGTTTAATTTTCTTCCAAGTAGGAGGAGTTGGCTTTGAATTTTAGGCAAAAATCTACACAAGCATTATTCAAGATTACATAATAATAAAAAAATTAGATAAATTATGGGATTTGTAGCAATTGGAGTTAAAGAACCATTACAGGGATTGATTTTTTTAGTAAATTTTTAAAGTGAACATAATTTTTTAAAAACATGAGATAGATTTTTTTTCGTATTTTTCTGAGAACTGTTATAACTTGGTCTATCACCCATTTACGGCTTGACTTCGATTTCTGGGACACCCTGTAGATGTCTGCGGCCTTTCTACAGGTCGCAGACACGTGCGCATTGAAGGTGAGTTTCGAATCTATCGTGAGACCCAACAGTTTCACTTCCTCAACCAGGTTTAGCCGCGTGCCCGACATATGAAGTACCGGAACGTCGTACTTTCGCTTCCTCGTTAACACCATCGCATTAGTTTTGTGCGCGGCGAAACGTAGCTTATTTTGGACGCCCCATTCCGATACTTTGGCTAACGTGCTGTTGGCTGATTGCTGCAGGGGACCGGCTGTGGAGTCAGAGAAAACCAGGACAACGTCGTCCGCGAAGGCTTGGCAGTATACCCCCATACTAGCCATTTTGTGTAGGAGTGGATCTAGGATAAGGTTCCAAAACGTCGGTCCGGCAATTGAACCCTGGACGCATCCTTTCGTGATTCCCTTCTTGCTAGTCGCTCTGGCGTAGTTGACCCTGACGTTTCGGTCTTCCAGGTATGAGGCGACGAGAGTGTAGATATTAGCTGGACAACTCTTGGCTACCATCTGCTTCTTGAGTGCGGGCCACCACGCGTTGTCAAAGGCTCCCTCTATGTCCAGTGATATCAAAAGCACGATCTTTTTGGCTTTGATTTCGGCTCGTAAGTGGCCCACTAGAGCATAGAGGGCGTCCTCAGTCCCGCGCTGTGGCATGAAGCCGTATTGGTTTGTGTGTAGTGTTGGGAGGAAGTGCCACTGTAGTCGGCCCACTAGTAGTTTCTCGACGATTTTTCCTAGGACCGAGAGCAGACCTATAGGCCTGTACGACTTAGGGCTGGTGTAGTCGTCCTTTCCTGGCTTGCGGAGAATGCACACATGGGCGACCTTCCACTGCTTCGGGAAGTGTGACAGCGACAGACACTTGTTTGCTATCGCTAAGAACACCTCCCTATCGCAGTTTATTGCCGCTATGCAGATGTCTGCTGTTAATCCGTCGGGACCGTGGGCTTTTTTTCTGGATTTTGGTTCTGGAGAACCATTTCCAGCTCCGCGGTCGTGAAGGGCGGATCGTCTGCAGACAGACCTTGGGAGTTTTTCTCCTCCGCTAACCTCCTTAACGCAGTGTGGTAGGGTTGTTCGGCATCCGTTGAGTCGTCGGGGTAGAAGGTTTTTGCCAGAAGATCCGCAGATTGCTCTGGACTGAGCGTCTCGCCTGCGTTGTTTCTCAGGAGTGCGTCTTCCTTTCTTCTGGCTGTCTTCCTTATTACCCTGTAGATACCGTCCCACATGCTCTCTCGGTCCTGCTTCGTGCAGAACTCCTTCCAGTTGGCTGTGGCTGCTTCCGTTGCTGCTGTCGTGTAAGTTTGTTTGGCCAGCACGTACTCTTGGATGGTGAAGTGTCTCCGGATTGCGGCTGCGTTCCGGATCCTTCTCTTCTTCGTCATGGCGTCTTTTTTGAGACGGTCTAGAGAAGGACTCCACCATGGGGGTTTGGCGTTGTGTTTGGGCGACCCGAGTTTTGGAATCGCTTCCTCGCATGAGCGGTGGATTTTCTGAGTATAGTTTGAAATAATTGTCTCCAGATCTTCTGGGTTCGATGCGTTCGAGACTCTGACTTGCGTGATGTCACTGTCTGCTAGGCTAGTCTTGAAGTGGGTGTTGAAGTCGGACCACTTGGCCTTCTTGGTGTTGTAGATGCGCGTCGAAATCGGCCGTAAGGGTTCCAGGGCCTTTTCTAGGCGCATCGAGAAGGTTATAGCGTTGTGGTCTGAAGTTGTTAGACTTCTTTCTACCTGCCACTCCTCGACCTTACCTAGTAGCGACGAACTGCAAGCTGTCACGTCAACGATGCTTGTGCACCACCTGTCATTTCTGTATGTCTCGAACGTTGGTGTTTGGCCCGTATTTAGGATGTGGAGATCCCGCTCATTGAGGAAAGAACTGTACGCCGCCCCGCGATGGTTTTCGGAAACACTTCCCCACCAATGGCTCTAGGCGTTCACGTCTCCTCCCACCACGATGTTGTTTGTGTTCAATTTGTGTGTCTTGTATTGTGTTTCGGATAGGTAAGGTTCGATGTCCTGGTCACCCTCAAAATAGACCGACAGTACTCCAAAGCTGAGCTGACCCGCCTTTAGCAAGACAGCAGCAACGTTCTCGGTCACAAGCTGGGGGTCTTGGATAACCTCCAGGTTGTCACCGAAAACAACAATCGCTGCCTTAACTGGCTTTTTGCGGTTGAGGCTGCACTGGATGACTTGTGTGCCGGGTTTTTGTTTCATCACACCTGTTCTTCCTACGTAGGGCTCTTGAACAAGTGCTACTGAAATTCCCCTTGCCTGGGCCGCCATGTGGAGTTCTTCTGTGGCCAGCTTGGAGCGGTGAAGATTTGCTTGGATGAACCGCAATCTTGCTGTCGGTCTTGAGGCGATTTCGGGGGTGACTGGTTGGTTTGTTGGTGTGCTTTCGTTGCCCTTAGCAATAGGATACGCGCGATCTGGCTATGCCGTCCCACTTTTGGCGTTCCTGGCAGTCTTCGCTGAAAGCTGTGTGTGCCAGGTTGCTGCCCGTCCCGTGTGCTACCTTGCAGTTTGCACATGTGGGCTGTTTGCCGTCCGCTCGAGTGAGGCAGTCCCTGATATTGTGCGGTCCACTGCAGTAGCCGCAGACTTCTTGTGCAGCCCTGCATATGGACTTATTGTGTCCATATGCAAGGCACTTTGTGCACTGAACTAGTGGGGACTGGTCCTCAATCGAGCAACGCTTGATGCCCACATGGACTTTTTGGACAGAAGTGTAGGATTTCCAGAGCTCCGGGGAGAGCTCCAGAACGGGGTGGCACTCGTGGGGGTTTCTCGCGCGCTTCCTGTAGCGCATCTTGATGGTCCGCCCCTCCACAGCGACGTTTTGCAGAAGGTGTTGGTTCTGCGCTTTAAGGAGATCTACGATCTCCCCGTCGCTGTAGCTGGACAGCACACCCTTGATGCAGACTAAGGGATTTTGCGGTTTCGGCTCCTGGACCTTGAGCTCTGAGTTCGACTGGACTTGGTCTTTAATCTTCTTCAAGTCCATCTTACTGGCGCACCTTAAGACCACTTTCTGGTTGCGCGCCTTCCGTACGGTGTCGACCCGGGCTCCGGTTGACTTAAGGTCCAGAGCGGTCCTGATCCTCTCGATCACGTTATCCCCAGTGTGCCGGGGGTTCGTCGACGAGACGATCAGGGTGTGGTTGGGTTGTGTGGGTGGTTTGGGGGGCTTTGGTGTACTGGCGACCTGGGCAAAGGTTTTGGGGCCCTGTTGTTGTGTTTGCGGTTTATCCGCTTTGCCCAGGTCCGCCACCCCTTTCTGTATAGTTTGGAGCGTCTTCTTTACCTCCCCGACTGCGAGCTCCGTTTCCAGATTCAGCGCTGGGGGCGCCTGGATTTGCGGCTCTTTGTCGCGCAGTACGCGGAGGTCCTCCGAGACAAGCTCCAGCCTATCCGATATAGGTTTGAGGTGTTCGGATATGTTTATGGGTGTGTGTGGTGGTGGAGGTGAGGCTACAGGCCTGTTGGCGATGGTCTGCAGCTTTGCGGTTAAATTCGCCATCTCCTCCTCGAAAGCCGCGGTCGTGAGTAGGCCTGTCTCGCGGCTACTCCGGTCCGTCTCTGGGTCACTTGGCCGGTTGAGGTCCTCTTTGAACCTTTCAAGAGTTCTCCGGAGGACGTCCAGCTGGTTGGAGATGCTGGTGATATTTGTGTCGAGGCGTGATAGGCCGGCCCCCATAGGGTCCCACTTGGGATCCCCTGGGGTCCTCGCACTTTCTTGCCTTGTCCTCTCGTGCTCCTTTATGTTTTTCAGGCTCGCCATTGCGACCTCGCCTTTCAACTCCTTTATGCCGTTTAAGGCGTCAAGAGTCTCGTGACCGAGCCATTCCCGGATCCCTTTCGCCTCTTTTTTCGTTTCCGAGACGTCAGCCCGCATCAGGGTGAGCTCCTTATTCACAGCCGCAAGTTCCCGATTGTGAGCTCTCTCGACACGCACAAGCTCTTGTGCGTGTCGAGAGCGCTCCTTCTCGAGATTGTACTTGTGGCGTGCTCGGGAGTCCGCCAATGAAAGTGACACCTCGTAAAGGCCCTGCAGGCACTCATGGGCTGTGACCTTACACTCGCGTTTCATTTTTCCGGCGGCTTCCAAGGCGTCCTTTCCCTTCTGGAGAAGTTCGTTTGCCTCTCTCGTGGCCAAGTCCATCTCCACACCTGTGCCCCTTCCTGGTGTCCTATAGAGGAGGCTTTGCCGTCCACTCTGTGGACGGTCGGCCTGGCTCACTGTGGAGGCCACCGAGCTTTCCTCGTCCGAGATGATCTGGCGGGGGGGGGCTATGCCACACTGCTCCCAGTTGATGACGATCTCTGAGACCCTGGGGCTATCTTTCGGAGTGTGAGTCTCAGGCGCCAACGGCAGAGGCGGTGTCCTGCTTGTCACATCCGACTCCGACGCCGCCTTAGCCGCCCGCGGCTTTTGTGATGGACGCGCCAACTGTTCCGAGACTACTGACTTAGCTGTGTTTTTGAGGACCTTCTCACGGAGTGATCTGAGGGCCCTTGCGGCCTCCGTGGTCGTTTTGGGGGCTGTGGTTTTGGAGGACATGTTGTTTGTGAGGGGACGGGATGATTACAATTTTAGTTTTATATAATATATGCTAGTGATATGGTGTTTTATTTCTTAAAAACTATGCCTGTGCGGATACTCATAAATATATATATTTTTCTATGATGAACTCACGGATGCTTCGCTGGTGGTCTGTGTCTGCTGTCCGATGAAGAGTCCGACAACTGCGTAGGCTCGATGTTGTGAGCCCTGCTTGCGCGCTGATGGTGGTCGTCAATGAAATTGTGGGCGTTGCTGGATCGTTGTGCGTGCGGTGTGCCGAATTTTGATATTCTGTTGGGGCCAAGTTGTAGACCTTTCCGTACGCTTTCAAATGAGCCCAAACTCGGCTTACTAGCTCCAACGCGTGCGAAGTTAGGCCGCGGGGAGGTGAGGTAGCCCTGAGAGGGGGAGGGATGGGAGGTCTCGTGGGGAGACTATTGAAGGGGGATGAGGGGGGTGGGTTGGGGGGAGTCCCGTGGGGTTGGGGTTCAGAGGGTAGGGGGTAAGATCCTGAATTCCCAAGTTGGATGAGTCCAAACTTTGGGGGGGGCAAGGACTAAGGGTTAAGGAGTTCTCTCAGGGCTTACCTGATGATTATCTGCGGAGTCGTGACGATGGTGGCTGGTCCGCAGACTGATTCCTCGGCCGGCTTCGGAGTCTCCAGTGAGGGCTACGTTGGCTGGTTGTACGTCACGCCTCGTGTTTTTAGATCCACGTGGTGAAAAGTGAGGTTTTTTTTAACCTAAAACACGTGTTTTTGGCGTTTTTTGCACCTTTAGCTCCCTGGTTCCTGGTCCGATTTTGATGGTTTTGGTATCTCTGGATAGGCCTCTGCTGCGACTCTTAGGATTACTGTTGGCAGAACGACTCCACCAACCTTCTCAGAGATATTGCACCCTGAAGTCCAGGGTGTCCTGCTCCGCATCCCGTGGAGGTTGACCATACTAATCCTGGTGAATTGGCACTGCACTGTTCCACTGATGACTTTTTCACGCTCGTAGCTCAACGCGTCTATTTTTGGAGATTTTTTTGCGCGGAGCTGATGTTAATTGTCGTTTAGTATTTTTTGGTTCTTCTGCCCTATAGTTATCTATTTTGTTTTTGTCTCCTTTTTTGTGTATGAGAACTATAGTAGACTTAGTCCACTGAATTGGTATATATTCGTTGTTTAGTATTTCATTGAATAATTATGTTAGTGTCTGCAGGATAACATCGACAAGCTCTTTTAATAGTTCGTTGGTTATTTTGTCGTTTATAACTTTTCTGTGTGTTTATTGCCTTCCTTACTTCACTTTGTATTATTTCTGGAACACTACCATCCACTGAATGGTCGAGGAATGGTGGCTCAATTGGGTTTCTTGGATTGCTGTATACTATTCTGTAGAAATTTGTTGCCTCTCTTCTTATTTCTATTCTATGTGACGTGGTTTTGTCTATTCCTTGTCTGTTTTTTGTTTTTATTTCCGGCATCCAAGTGGAGTGGTCCTTGAGTTGTTTCAGTGCTTTTTTGATCCCGCTCGTTCTTTCTATTTCATTCTTTATTATGTTCATACGCTTTAGTTTTTTATGTTTCCTGATACACTGATTGATTTTCTTACTTATTTCTTCTATATGTTTTCTGTTTTTTATCCTATCATTTAGCAGATTTTTCCTCTCGTCAATTAATTTTCTAGCATCATCACCTATTTTATCTTTCTTTATTGCTTTCAGGCCAACTTAATTATGTATTTCCTTTAAATAGTTTTCTAATTCATCGTATTTCTGTTGGGTCGACTGAAGCCTTTCCATTTTAGGGAGTTTAGGGCTCAATCCACGTAGTGACTCTTCTGAAAGTAGCGGAATTATACGTATGGGTTCGTTTCTCTTGATATGCCTAGTTTTCTTATTATGAGTTGTGATAGTTCCTCTTACCATTCTGTGGTTTGTGCTGAAGTTTAACTTATTTATAACTTCTACATCCTTAAAGTGGAAGGGAATGTTAGATAATATAAAATCTATTTCATTTCTATATTGCCCGTCTGGTGAGATCCAAGTTCATTTCCTAGATGACTTTTTCCTATACAGGGAGTTCATTATTCGTAGGTTGTATAATTGAGCAAAGTCTATAAGACATTGACCATTGCAGTTTCGCTTTCCTTTGGTGTATTGCCCCATCATACGTTCTTCACCCATTTGACGCGATCCTATTTGGCTGTTGAAATCTCCCATCACTATCTTACTTGTAGGTATTGTCCATAGTGGCAGATAGAAGGGAGTAGAATTCTTCCTTTTCCTCTTCTGAGGCCTGTTCAGTTGGAGCATATATTTGTATGATCGACCATGGGTCATTAAAACCAGGGATTTTAATGTTTAGCACTGCTATTCTATCTAATTTGCCTGTGAATTCTAGGATTTGTTGTTTAAGGTATTTCTTTACCATAAATCCCACACCATACATTCCTTCTTACTAAATTACTAATTGACAAATGTTATTATACCGTAGACGAATTTTTTAACGACCAATTATTATAATGATGCATTTTTACCTTTTGATAATAAGTACTATGACTATTGTTTGATTTTATTGTATTTGATGTTGTTTTTTTTTTCAAGTATATAATTGATTTAAAATATATATTTTTTCTAAGTCACTTAATATTGACACCTAACGTGTCACTTATAAATTTTTATGTCATAATTATGACAAAACATAGCGCACTTCCTATTTTATGTAAACACCTATGTAAATACCTATGTTTCACAAATAAACTGATTGATTGATACAGGATGTCCTGACTGACGGTATTGTAGGCGTTCGAGAAATCGACCAACACTAGTACAGTGACTTTGGTGTCTTCCAGTGCTGCCCTTATATCGCCAGTCACTTTTAGGAGGGTGGAGACAGTACTGTGCCCGGGTCTGAACCCAGATTGTAGAGGGCTGATCAGTGATTTGCACTGCACAAAGTAAGAAAGTTGTCTGTGGACACAGGCCTCAAGCATTTTGGATAGTAAGGGAAGGATAGAGATTAGGCGGAAATGGGCTGGAAGAGTGGGATTTGTAACTTTGGGTAGCGAACGAACATAATAGGCTTTGTAACGGTTAGGGGCCAGGCAGGTAAATTAAACTCTCGAAGAGCGGGTAGATACAAAAATTTATTTTATAAAAAATACTATATAAAATTAAAATAGAAAACCGAGCAATAGATGGGTTGGGTTCTTGATATCGAGCGCGTGTTAAGTTCTAGACCGCCGAAAGAAGAACCCTATCCTGTAGTTCCAGGACGTAGGAGACTGGTGGCAGCCAGGTAGGTAGGTCGATCTTCGTTTCGGAGGTAGCACGCAGGGTTGTCCAGCCACAGCCCTTGTAGCAGCACGGAAGGATGTCCGGTATAGAAGGACCCTGGCACATCCCGAATTAGGCATTTTAACAAATGACCGAATTCGTACCACTGACTGCAACATCCTGACAACCGTCGAACATGGAATCTACGGTGGAAAGCGGTGATCTAGCATCAATTAGCCATCAAGATGAAGCAGTCTAAGCAGCGTGGTACAATTTAAAAGCATGATGAAACATAAAAATGATAACATCTAATGATGTGAGGTAGATGGAAAAAATAACAATAATGATTTGCAGAATTTTACGAAACAATTACTTCCATTGATTTACTACCACTCACCAATACTACTTGAACAAGGAAAATAATAGATGAAAGGATGTCATCAAATGTATTTAAAAATAACCGTTACACCTATGTTACGGTCACTCGGTGAAAACATAAAAGTTAAAATATGGTATTCAAATTAACGATCACCGTTGATACACCAGCGCAATTTATGTGAATCAACGGTTCAAATGTTCAAAATAGACATTATTTCAAAATTCTACAAATAGCTAAATTTTAGCAAATCATGCAATGATCACATAAATCTAGATAACGTATAAAAAGGTTTTGCAACACTCACCCAATCTAGGGATACACTGATTTAATAGTTCACGGTAACGTCTACGTAATACAATAAGTTGAGTTGTTCGAGGTTACGATACGTATGTGGCAGAGGTACAAATATTATTCAACAGACACCGTCACTCTCCTGCTGCGTAGTGCCAAGTGACCGCCGGTCAAGACTGTCCCACGAATCGCAGGAAGTCCGCGAGCGTTACTCATATCGCATTGAGAGGAAAGTCAACTACTAACATTCAACGAACCAGTTCCGTACGCGGAGTTAGCGACATTATTTAATTGTTCATTGCAGTATTGCCAGTTAAAAACGTCAGCTGCGAGCGCAAGTAGGTATTTCTTATTTCTAATTTTGCTACTCGGATTCCGATGTGTTAGCAACCGAGTACAACGTTACAGCTTTACGCCACAAGGAGGGGTATACACCAGTGTGCAGGGAATAGTTGACAATATGTGTGATGGGGAGATAGGAGGTGATCCAGAATAGTCGTGACCATACCATGGGTGATATTATAACTGCCTACCGCTTTGGATATATGATCGATATAATGCACTTAATGTTATGAAAATTATCAATTCGCAAATTAGTGGGTGACGGAGTTTTAGTTTTAAATAATAGTGTGCAGTACCTAAATATAAGTTATTTTGCTGTACGAACTTTATTGGTTCGTACAGATGCCTTGCCAGTAGACGCGGCGCAAAGCAGTCCCGAAGTTGCACAATTTGCTTCACGGTGTCGTGAAAGCATCGTCGCGTCATCTTCTTCCTAAGTCGAAGAGTGAATAGGTCACTCCTAGGCAAACGTGCTTCACCGACGACTACATCATCGCTTACCATCAGGCGAGATAGTGATCAAACACGAGCCTATTGTTAAATGATAAGAAAATATAAAATAACCTTTACATTAAACAATGTTTTAGGTGGTGTGCAGCGACAACCCGGAGGTAGAGGAGGAGCCAGAGGTGGAAGCTGCCTTATCCTCCGGAGCCCTCTCCCCCGGCGACGTGTGCTACCGCCGCGTGTCGCGCGCCAGCCGCGTGCTGCGGGCGCTGGCGCACGCGCCGCCGCCCGCGCACGACGCCAGGGCCGCGGCTAGCCATGCTGCTGCTACTATCAACATACTTACTGTGAGTTATATACCTTATCCTCCCGAGCCCTCTCCCCCGGCGACGTGTGCTACCGCCGCGTGTCGCGCGCCAGCCGCGTGCTGCGGGCGCTGGCGCACGCGCCGCCGCCCGCGCACGACGCCAGGGCCGCGGCTAGCCATGCTGCTGCTACTATCAACATACTTACTGTGAGTTATATACCTTATCCTCCCGAGCCCTCTCCCCCGGCGACGTGTGCTACCGCCGCGTGTCGCGCGCCAGCCGCGTGCTGCGGGCGCTGGCGCACGCGCCGCCGCCCGCGCACGACGCCAGGGCCGCGGCTAGCCATGCTGCTGCTACTATCAACATACTTACTGTGAGTTATATACCTTATCCTCCCGAGCCCTCTCCCCCGGCGACGTGTGCTACCGCCGCGTGTCGCGCGCCAGCCGCGTGCTGCGGGCGCTGGCGCACGCGCCGCCGCCCGCGCACGACGCCAGGGCCGCGGCTAGCCATGCTGCTGCTACTATCAACATACTTACTGTGAGTTATATACCTTATCCTCCCGAGCCCTCTCCCCCGGCGACGTGTGCTACCGCCGCGTGTCGCGCGCCAGCCGCGTGCTGCGGGCGCTGGCGCACGCGCCGCCGCCCGCGCACGACGCCAGGGCCGCGGCTAGCCATGCTGCTGCTACTATCAACATACTTACTGTGAGTTATATACCTTATCCTCCCGAGCCCTCTCCCCCGGCGACGTGTGCTACCGCCGCGTGTCGCGCGCCAGCCGCGTGCTGCGGGCGCTGGCGCACGCGCCGCCGCCCGCGCACGACGCCAGGGCCGCGGCTAGCCATGCTGCTGCTACTATCAACATACTTACTGTGAGTTATATACCTTATCCTCCCGAGCCCTCTCCCCCGGCGACGTGTGCTACCGCCGCGTGTCGCGCGCCAGCCGCGTGCTGCGGGCGCTGGCGCACGCGCCGCCGCCCGCGCACGACGCCAGGGCCGCGGCTAGCCATGCTGCTGCTACTATCAACATACTTACTGTGAGTTATATACCTTATCCTCCCGAGCCCTCTCCCCCGGCGACGTGTGCTACCGCCGCGTGTCGCGCGCCAGCCGCGTGCTGCGGGCGCTGGCGCACGCGCCGCCGCCCGCGCACGACGCCAGGGCCGCGGCTAGCCATGCTGCTGCTACTATCAACATACTTACTGTGAGTTATATACCTTATCCTCCCGAGCCCTCTCCCCCGGCGACGTGTGCTACCGCCGCGTGTCGCGCGCCAGCCGCGTGCTGCGGGCGCTGGCGCACGCGCCGCCGCCCGCGCACGACGCCAGGGCCGCGGCTAGCCATGCTGCTGCTACTATCAACATACTTACTGTGAGTTATATACCTTATCCTCCCGAGCCCTCTCCCCCGGCGACGTGTGCTACCGCCGCGTGTCGCGCGCCAGCCGCGTGCTGCGGGCGCTGGCGCACGCGCCGCCGCCCGCGCACGACGCCAGGGCCGCGGCTAGCCATGCTGCTGCTACTATCAACATACTTACTGTGAGTTATATACCTTATCCTCCCGAGCCCTCTCCCCCGGCGACGTGTGCTACCGCCGCGTGTCGCGCGCCAGCCGCGTGCTGCGGGCGCTGGCGCACGCGCCGCCGCCCGCGCACGACGCCAGGGCCGCGGCTAGCCATGCTGCTGCTACTATCAACATACTTACTGTGAGTTATATACCTTATCCTCCCGAGCCCTCTCCCCCGGCGACGTGTGCTACCGCCGCGTGTCGCGCGCCAGCCGCGTGCTGCGGGCGCTGGCGCACGCGCCGCCGCCCGCGCACGACGCCAGGGCCGCGGCTAGCCATGCTGCTGCTACTATCAACATACTTACTGTGAGTTATATACCTTATCCTCCCGAGCCCTCTCCCCCGGCGACGTGTGCTACCGCCGCGTGTCGCGCGCCAGCCGCGTGCTGCGGGCGCTGGCGCACGCGCCGCCGCCCGCGCACGACGCCAGGGCCGCGGCTAGCCATGCTGCTGCTACTATCAACATACTTACTGTGAGTTATATACCTTATCCTCCCGAGCCCTCT
This sequence comes from Orthosia cruda, assembly GCA_964057195.1. Taxonomy (NCBI): domain Eukaryota; kingdom Metazoa; phylum Arthropoda; class Insecta; order Lepidoptera; family Noctuidae; genus Orthosia; species Orthosia cruda. The sequence continues at coordinate 20,265,891 of OZ059855.1, forward strand.
CCCCCGGCGACGTGTGCTACCGCCGCGTGTCGCGCGCCAGCCGCGTGCTGCGGGCGCTGGCGCACGCGCCGCCGCCCGCGCACGACGCCAGGGCCGCGGCTAGCCATGCTGCTGCTACTATCAACATACTTACTGTGAGTTATATACCTTATCCTCCCGAGCCCTCTCCCCCGGCGACGTGTGCTACCGCCGCGTGTCGCGCGCCAGCCGCGTGCTGCGGGCGCTGGCGCACGCGCCGCCGCCCGCGCACGACGCCAGGGCCGCGGCTAGCCATGCTGCTGCTACTATCAACATACTTACTGTGAGTTATATACCTTATCCTCCCGAGCCCTCTCCCCCGGCGACGTGTGCTACCGCCGCGTGTCGCGCGCCAGCCGCGTGCTGCGGGCGCTGGCGCACGCGCCGCCGCCCGCGCACGACGCCAGGGCCGCGGCTAGCCATGCTGCTGCTACTATCAACATACTTACTGTGAGTTATATACCTTATCCTCCCGAGCCCTCTCCCCCGGCGACGGGTGTTACCGCCTGAAGTGACGATCATAAAGAACTTTATGTACATTTTTTTATTTAAACATTCACATGATTCAGGGTAATAATCAGTGCTTCTACTTTCCAGAACGTCCTGACCGCAGTGCACAAGACGCGCGCCCAGTGGCAGTCGGGCGGCCCCCACCAGCAGCACCAGCAGCACCAGCACACGCCGGCGCTAGGCCCGCGCGCACTGCTGCCCGCACTGGCCGAGCTCCTCAAGCGCTCCGTGTCCGCGGCAGCACAGCAGTGCCCCGACCCCACCCTGCGCGCGCAGGTGTACGAGGCGGCTGCGGCGCTGGCTGACCTGATCCTGACGGAAGCTGAGCATCTGAACAGCTCCTCGCACACGCAGCACGTGTATGAACGGATTAGACGGGAGGCGATACAGCCCTTCAGTGAGTATATCATCACAGAAACAATAAAAGAATACAAATACAGCTTTTATAGGCTGATTATTCAGTCTTTAGATAAACTATAAGTAAAGAATAAGCGTATCACCGCGGCTTCGCAGCCATAATCTGTCCCACAGGTACCGTGCGTTTTCCCGAAATTAATAGCAGTTTATGAAATTCAACTGTAAAGATTAAGGTTAAGACGAGCTGGTGTCCGCAACTCAACATCTAAGCGCATATTTTGCGTACGGGTGAAATTCATCTTCTTTACTCGATCTACCCTAATTCCTCGAGGAATGATTTGATGTTGCCGACTATCTTCCGGTACCTGGGCCACCGAGGAATTTGGCCTTGTGACCAGCGATTACTGGGCAGCTTAGGAGCAGGTGTGCTGCTGTTTATTCCTCCTCCTTGCATGCTCTGCACAGTGGGCTGTCCGTGATCCCTCAGACAAAAAGTAGCTCATTCAAGATCCGGGAACCAGTCGTTACGGTTGTGACTGCACATAAATGTAGCGTATGTGCGACATTCAACGATAAATGGAATTGCATGTTTTAATTCCACCCAGCCCGTTCCATCATCGGACTACCAGACGTACGGCTATGCGTCATCGGTACATGGTGGACATCCCACCCACACGCACTAAACGTTTTGGGGACACTTTCATTATTCGTACAGATAAATTGTGGAATTCCCTGCCGGGGTCTGTATTTCCCGATGGCTACTATCTAGGATTCTTTAAGTCCAGAGTGAATGTATTTTTTCTAGGCAAGCGTGCTTTCCTGTCGACCACTTCGCTTACCATCAGGTGAGATAGTGGTCAAGCGCAAGCCAATAGATTAAAAATATAAATAAAAATGTAGCTTTCTATTACCGAAAGTAGTCTCGTAGTCGAATCTATACTTTCAGATATTAACGCCGACAAATTAACAATTTTACCTTTTCATAACATTAATTTAGATAAATATGCCACATTTGTTTCTCAGATAAAAGACATTTGACAGCACAGAAAATTCTGGTATAAGCAGTAAATTGTAACTTGGTTTACTTTCAGTCGACGAAGGGCAAACGGAGCGAGCGGCGGCTTTGGCTGAGAAGTTCAAAGATTTTGAGTTGCTGATAGAGATGTGTATCAAGAACAACGACATGGATAAACTGTTCTCGTACATCGACAAGTATTCTAACGAGGTGCGTAAGTTTTTTTTAAATCTTAATAAGATCTAAGTTTTTGTTTAGTTATGTATTGAAATTAAAGTGTGTCATAAAGCGTTATTTTTTAATATAATACTAGCATATAGATGCCTCATCCCATACAAAGAAACCGTGCCGGCGTAATTAGCGTTTTTCATCTGATTATACGGATTATTTTTTGTAAATCGATCTCTTTTGGTTTTGTTCCATGGCGATAGATAGATTACTATCTATATTTGTGGAACGGAACCGAACGTGATCGATGTTAAACAATAATCAGTATAGTATGTGGGGACAGTTTCTTTTTTTTAATATTTTATTAGTTCGCGTTTGATCACTTTGTATGGGATGAGACACCACTGGTATGGTTAAGGCATTTGCTTATATGAAAAATCACAACAGAACAGATTTATCAACATGACATTTGTGTTGTTGTATTTTTTTTTTATCTACGGTGCTTAGATCTGGTCGTTGACTGAGCTTCAAAGTTCCATTTTGGGTTTGTTAAAGAGCAATGGAGCGTAGCATTCAGGTCGTAAAAAGAAATGCCACGCTGCGTTCTAGTACGGGGATCATAGACGTAGCCAGGCTAAAATGGAATTACGTTAGCCGCATGAATAGAGAGACCGCTGGGCAATAGTCTTCACAAATTGGGTTCCTGAGGAGGGACGGCGCTGTCGATTCGAGGTTGGCTCAGAAAGAGGTGGCGAGAAGAACTACACGTCTAGTGCAGGGGTTGTCAGGATTTGGCGTAGACTTTTGTCCAGCAGTGGGACTGTTCAGACCGTTCCTCCCAACACCGACGCGTGCTAGCAGTAGTGTAGGAGGGATGCGGACACAGCGGAAGCCAGCCGGCCGGGCGAGCGCAAAAGTGCTAAAACACTCAGCTGCGCTTGTTCTTAAATGTTTTATTTACTTCTTTAACCGACCGTTAGCAATTTTAGGTTTCAAGAGGCATGCTAACACAGTTAACTCTGGCAGGGCATAGCCGAGGTGACATTCGCGCGCCTGGCCGAGCACGGCGGCGCGCGCACGGCCGCGCTGCTGCGGGCGCTGGGCGCGCGCTACCCGGGCGGCGTGCGCGCCTGGCTGCGGGCGGCCCCCGCGCGCGTGTCGCTGCTGGCGCTGCACGAGCTGAGCACGCAGCACTACGCGCGCGCGGCCGAGGCGCTGCTGGTCATGGCCAACGAGGAGCTGGACTCCGTAAATAGGCTCACTGTAAGTTATATATTGTTTATTGTTCAACAATCAATCTGCCTAGCCTTTTCCCAACTATGTTGGGTCGGCTTCCAGTCTAACCGAATTCAGCTGAATACCAGTGTTTTACATGGAGCGACTACCTATCTGACCTCCACAACCCAGTAACTAGGTAAAATGGTACACCTTGGCTAGACTGGTGTCACATCTCAAACTTCTGACTACTCGTAACGACTGTCAAAGATCTTCAAATGCCAGCCGGGACCAACGGCTTAACGTGCGCACCGAGGCACGGAGGAAACTCGGTATGTTGTATGTGTGTTTATTGTTCAACATGTGCCCTGTTACTTTATGTTTTACTAGCTATCCCACGCGCCTTCGCTCCCGTCAACTGGCTACCTACCTACTCATATACCCTACCCTACCCTACATACATGAATGTTGCGTAACTTCAACTACTTACGCAGCGCACGCAACGGAAGTTCTCAAAAAAAAAAAAAAAATTGGCCATTTTTGCAACATTTTGCATTTATACTCCGCTCCTTTTGGTCGTAGCGTGATGTTATATAACCTATAACCTTCCTCAAAAAACGAACTATCCAACACAATTGTTTTATTAATTCCAACCAGAAGCTCCTGAGATTAGCGCGTTCAAACAAACTCTTCAACTTTGTATTATTAGTATAGATTAGCCTATATTGTCTATTTTTTATTAGAAAGTCTTAAGGCTCTCATTTATTTATGTTATTAATGTTATATGGTACCTACATTTAAAGCAATTAAAATTCTAATTCTGCAAGGTGACATTATAAGAAGTGTTCTTAGCTATGTTTGATGAAAATCAATTTATAATCGTGTCATAATTACGTTTTCGATAGATTATTGATCGAAGCGTGTCTATTACTAGATAAATTATGTAGTATAAAAAGTATGAAATTAAAAAAATGTCCGAAGTTATTGGAAAATTTTACTTGTTTAAGCTACGCTCCATCGCTCTTTATCAGAGTTATTTCCGGCAATACCACCCGCATTTCCAGAAATAATTAAACTCATTGTTTTTTTATTAAGGGATTTTTATCAAGAGCGTAAGTAAACCTACGATTTCAGATGTTTTACATACCAAACCAAAAAAAAAACATGAAGTTTCAGCACCTATATTATGCTTTTAGGGGTAGAATTTCTAAAACCTAATAAATACGCGAATTCGTTTTATCAACCAAAAGCGTAAATCTAAAACTGACGTGTCTAACATACTAACTAAAAATTTCATACAAATTTTCAACTCCCTTTTTCCCTTTGGGGTAGAATTTCCAAAAATCCTTTCTTATTGCTCACTTACGTCACTTGAAGAACCTTTCTGCCAAATTTCATACTTCTAGACCTAGCGGTTTTGGCTGTGCGTTGATCGATCAGTCAGTCAGTTTCTTCTTTTATATATATAGATTATAGTTTAAACATAAAACCGTTTTTGGCGCCCCAAAATCACAACATTACGGAAACTTAGTACGACCGCAATAACTGAATGACTCACTTAACTACAAGTACAAGCAACAAATGTACTAATAGCAGGCGAATTCATCTACACTATACTATGAACACGCGTTGCAACGCGTATAACTTGAACGAACACTAACAATAACTTACCTCACATTCAAATAAATTGTTCCTTCTCAGACCACAGCATCCCTGGCCAAGCTGTGCCTGGTAGCGTCGGACGAGCCGGGCAGCCAGCAGTCGGGCGCGTGGCAGCGCCTAGAGTCGCGCCTGTCGCTGGCCGAGCAGCACCAGGCGCTACCCAGGGACATCCGCCTGCACAACGGACTGGACGCGCATGATACTAAGGTGCTACCTCCAGAGGACGTCGTGCAGGTAATACATCATCATCAGACGAGCCGGGCAGCCAGCAGTCGAGCAGCACCAGGCGCTACCCAGGGACATCCGCCTGCACAACGGACTGGACGCGCATGATACTAAGGTGCTACCTCCAGAGGACGTCGTGCAGGTAATACATCATCATCAGACGAGCCGGGCAGCCAGCAGTCGAGCAGCACCAGGCGCTACCCAGGGACATCCGCCTGCACAACGGACTGGACGCGCATGATACTAAGGTGCTACCTCCAGAGGACGTCGTGCAGGTAATACATCATCATCAGACGAGCCGGGCAGCCAGCAGTCGAGCAGCACCAGGCGCTACCCAGGGACATCCGCCTGCACAACGGACTGGACGCGCATGATACTAAGGTGCTACCTCCAGAGGACGTCGTGCAGGTAATACATCATCATCAGACGAGCCGGGCAGCCAGCAGTCGAGCAGCACCAGGCGCTACCCAGGGACATCCGCCTGCACAACGGACTGGACGCGCATGATACTAAGGTGCTACCTCCAGAGGACGTCGTGCAGGTAATACATCATCATCAGACGAGCCGGGCAGCCAGCAATCAGGTATTAACATATGTTGCGATGGCGTCACGGAGTCTGGATGTTGTAAGCACCCACGCCCCCTGGGAAAGTATCCCACTGATGTTTGACGTGTTTCCTGAACCTTGCGGCTCCGCTGGTGACACACGTCACCACGCACCCCTGAATGCGTAGGGTTGTACGAAGACTACCCAAGGACCCGTTTTGACCGTCAAAGAAATAAAAGGCGGATTTTTCTTGCAAAATAGTTCCGCAGATTTCGGCTTTCCTACTAGTTGTTGCCTCTTCGGTGGCTGAGCTGCGACTAATTTTGATTTCACTGGGCCAGTGGCCCGTCTTTTATATCGCCCGTCGTTCCCGGATTGACGACCGCGCGTTTTGAGACCATTTTTACGTTCATTTTCTCTTAGCCGAAATCTTTGGAGCAGTATAATTTAACAAAAACATTACAAATTTGAGCTTAAAAGATAGGTTTTGACCATGTCTTACTTTTACAATAATAATATTTACAGATTTGTCCATAAATAAAAACTTTCTAGAACAAAAACATAAAATATTTGGTTTGTTTACATTTTTATTTCAAACACATGTAAATATCTCGGAAATTGGTGGACCGATTTACATAATTCAAACAGATAATTTAGTTTTAGACCAATACCTTTCATTTGACACTAATTTTATCGAAATATCTCCATAAACAAAAAATCATGTTTTCAAGTTGCTCGCGTTATTATCAACGTGTATGATATCTCTTATCAATTCGTTCAAAAACTATATTCATTAACTTTTATCATTCAAAATATGAGTACGTGCTATTGTACATGCTAATTAGACGCAAATTAATACAATTACAACATTCTAATTAGGTTCTGATAAGAAATAATCACTCATTAATAAGTACTTGTTATTGGCTTACAATTTGTTTACTTATTCTTTCTTATTGGTTGAATTCTTATTAGATACACTTAACTAACATATTATATACAGTTCTTATGTACTTTACATATAAACTTAAGGTACTTTCATGAGCAAATATCGCCTAAATTTCTTTATTTAACTACTTTAGCCTGCAGATGATATCTCGTCGCCGACAATATATAAAAAACTGCCTAGCCTTTTCCTGTCTAACCGGATTCGGCTAAATACTAGTATTTTACAAGCAGCGATTACCTATGTGATCAGCCCAGTTGTTGAGTAAAATTATAAATTTATAACCCTTGGTGAAGTGTATATATGTACTTAGCAGTAAGAAACCTATTTGTTAAGTTAGTCAGTAGTAAACGCTTGTCTTGAACGAACGTGTTTCTATCAACCTCCATACTTCATTGGAAAACTCTTTCTGAGGCACGGAAATATGTCTGTGTATAATGAATAATCACCTGTCTACGGTCGGTCCGGTACAAATATTACAAGTAACTTTGATCGTTCGTTGCGTACGGCTTTTGCTTATCCCTCGGCACACCACTATTACACTGTCAGTGTCACTTCTGTAACTGTAAAGTACTCCATTAGTAATGTTACCTCGCAGATGTACATCGAGTCGGAGAGTACAGCGCTGACGGAGTACGACTACAAGAAGGCTCTGGACCTCACCGACTACATCCAGGACATGGAGCGGCGAGACGAGCTGCGACTGCGGGTAAGGAACATTCAGCTTTTAAAGCACGTCGTTTACGTTAAACGATTGGTCTAGATTTATGCCAAAAGCGGCCTTCGTTTTAAGTAAGTAGTGTTATTAGTATTGTTTGCCAGCGACAAAACCAATGATATCTAATATTTGAAATGTGACCTCATTTTTAAACCCCGACGGAAAAAGAGGAGTGTTATAAGTTTGACGTGTGTTCCTGTGTATCTGTCTATCCGTGTTGTATCTGTGTTTCTGTCTGTGGCATCATAGCGCCTAAACGGATGAACCGATTTTGATTTAGTATTTGGTTTGTTTGAAAGGTGATTTTGTCGAGAGTGTTCTTAGCTATGTTTGCATAAAATCGATTCAGCCGTTCAAAAGTTATGGGTGTTTTACTGTTTGAATCGGGGTGTTCTCGCAAGATATCGTGTCATAATTACGTGTTCTATAGATTGCCGATCGAAGCGTATCAATTATGTACTAGATAAATTATGTTGCATGAAATAAAAATACGACGGGGTTTTTTAAATTTTGAAATTTTAACTGTAAGTAGCTTTATATTAGTTTGGTACGGCCATTATAGTTTATAGCCTATAATCATCTAACATAATGTACATGTCAGATAGTGGTCAAGCGCGAGCCTATCAATAATAAAAAAATAATAAATAATGTATCTAATATGATACCATACCATATCTATTTATTTTTAATATGTTGTGTGTCTAAATAAATATATTTTCTTTCTTTGAAATGTTGAAACATTGTTTCAAATAGGTGTAGTGATTCTAGAGATTACCGTACTCGTCTGAAAAACTCACAAAATTCGGGCTTGCTCTTTATAATATTAGTTAAGATGACCCTTGATTTAAAATGTGATAAGCTTTCGTAGTTTTAGACTTGCATCTGATGATCATAACATGTTCAGGTGTGGTGTGCGTGCATCCGGCGCGACGACTGGTCCGCTTGCCGCGTGGACTCGCCCACTGACGAGCTGCACAACAAGATGTTCTTCCGGCTCATCGACCTGGTGCACGTCATGGGTAAGCTTACAGTATTTATTGTGCTATCTCTACGACGACTGGTCCGCTTGCCGCGTGGACTCGCCCACTGACGAGCTGCACAACAAGATGTTCTTCCGGCTCATCGACCTGGTGCACGTCATGGGTAAGCTTACAGTATTTATTGTGCTATCTCTACGACGACTGGTCCGCTTGCCGCGTGGACTCGCCCACTGACGAGCTGCACAACAAGATGTTCTTCCGGCTCATCGACCTGGTGCACGTCATGGGTAAGCTTACAGTATTTATTGTGCTATCTCTACGACGACTGGTCCGCTTGCCGCGTGGACTCGCCCACTGACGAGCTGCACAACAAGATGTTCTTCCGGCTCATCGACCTGGTGCACGTCATGGGTAAGCTTACAGTATTTATTGTGCTATCTCTACGACGACTGGTCCGCTTGCCGCGTGGACTCGCCCACTGACGAGCTGCACAACAAGATGTTCTTCCGGCTCATCGACCTGGTGCACGTCATGGGTAAGCTTACAGTATTTATTGTGCTATCTCTACGACGACTGGTCCGCTTGCCGCGTGGACTCGCCCACTGACGAGCTGCACAACAAGATGTTCTTCCGGCTCATCGACCTGGTGCACGTCATGGGTAAGCTTACAGTATTTATTGTGCTATCTCTACGACGACTGGTCCGCTTGCCGCGTGGACTCGCCCACTGACGAGCTGCACAACAAGATGTTCTTCCGGCTCATCGACCTGGTGCACGTCATGGGTAAGCTTACAGTATTTATTGTGCTATCTCTACGACGACTGGTCCGCTTGCCGCGTGGACTCGCCCACTGACGAGCTGCACAACAAGATGTTCTTCCGGCTCATCGACCTGGTGCACGTCATGGGTAAGCTTACAGTATTTATTGTGCTATCTCTACGACGACTGGTCCGCTTGCCGCGTGGACTCGCCCACTGACGAGCTGCACAACAAGATGTTCTTCCGGCTCATCGACCTGGTGCACGTCATGGGTAAGCTTACAGTATTTATTGTGCTATCTCTACACAAACATCTGCACCATGAAAGACCCTTGCGTGACGTGATTCAGTTATGGTCAAAGCACAACATCTAAATTAAACATTGTAAATGGATTCTTGGACACGATGAAGAAGAACAGGAAGTGGTACCTCCGTCTTATCGTAGCGTATATATCATCTATATCTCAGACAATTGCTGAACATACATCTCTCCCAAGTTATGCCACAAAGGTGATACTATTTATTTATTTATTTATTTATTATTTATTATATACTTTATTGTACACCACTGAAATAATTACAGGACAAAACATTTATAAAGATAAGTGTACAATGGGCGGTCTTATCGCACAGGGCAATCTCTTACAGACAACCTTTGGATGGACTGAACGAGAGAAGATAGACATAGGGCTGTCAGTGTACAAAAACTATACTAAATAATATTACTTAGTTATAACATAAAATACATACATACAAATAAAATAATATACTAATAAATATCTAATATAGAACAGAGAAAGGAGAAGAATAGTTACAGAGAAAGGAAATGCTCCTTCACCATTTTTTTAAATGAAGGTAATGTTTGCGCACGCCTTACCTCAATAGGTAATGCATTCCACAAACGAGCTGCTTGAACCGTAAAAGATTTGTCGAAGAAGGATGTGGAATGCATACGAATGCTTAATTTTAGGTTCTCCGATGATCTCAAGGACCGAGAATGTGTGTCACAGAGGAACTGAAAGCGTTCTTTAAGATATAAAGGACTAGAAGAATTAAAGAGCACATTATATAGTAATGAAAGGATGTGGGCATTCCGGCGAAGGCGAATAGGAAGCCATTTGAGCTTGGTTCGAAATTCAGAAACATGGTCATACTTGCGCAAGCCAAATATGAACCTGATACAGAGATTTTGAAGTCGCTCAAGCTTGTCCAATTGGTCTTGGGTGAGATCGAGATAGCTGGCATCAGCATAGTCCAGGATAGGGAGAAGAAGAGATTGTGCTAACGCAATTTTAGTGGTGATGGGAAGAAAGTTACGAAGGCGTCTCAGGGAACCCGCAGAAGCAAACAGTTTACGACTGACCTCTTGCAGTTGTTTAGTCCAGGAAAGGGTGCTGTCGATGTAAATCCCCAGGTCCTTCACAGTTTCAGCTATAGGAACAATGGTGTTGTTGAAAGAAACCTGGGGAAGTGTCGCCCAATCAATCCTAGAGACCGTTCGGGAACTTCCCACAACAGCCACTTGAGTTTTCGTCGGATTGATCTTCAGGCCAAACTCAGTGCTCCAGTCACCAATTCGAGCCAGGTCCGTATTAATAGCCTCAATAGCGTCTGATAACTCGCCGAGAGGGGCTTGAGTATAAATTTGGAGATCATCAGCATAAAGGTGGTAGAAAGAAGATAGCCGTTGAGTGATAGCATTAATAAAGATTGCGAAAAGTAGAGGAGATAAAACGCCACCCTGCGGCACACCGGCAGAGGTGTGACACCAAGAAGAGAAAGATTCCTCAATGCAAATACGCTGCCGGCGGCCAAACAGGTAACTATGAAACCAGTCAATTACCGAAGGAGATATGCCAAAAGAGCATAGGACGCCCAGCAAAATGTCGAAGTCAACCGTATTGAAGGCATTGCTGAAGTCAAGTAGAACAAGTACAGTTAACTTTCCCATTTCCATGCCTGACCTTATGTCGTCCGTAATATGCACAAGTGCTGAGGTAGTGCTGTGTCCCGGACGAAAACCAGATTGGAAAGAATTTAGCAGCTTGTGTTTGGAAAGGAACGAGCTGAGTTGATGGTGGACAAGTTTTTCAAGGACTTTGGATAGGAAAGGAAGAATAGAAATGGGACGATAGTCAGAGAAAGATGCAGGATGAGATTTTTTGGGTAGAGGAATAACATGGGCATCTTTCCAGGCTTGAGGAAAGACACCACTGGAAACAGAGAAGTTGAGGATGTGAAGGATAACAGGAAGAATGTCATCAAGTATGGGGATGATCATTTTACGGCTAACACAGTCACTACCAACAGCGTTGGACAAAATCGATACAATACTCTTTTTAACATCACAAGCGGTGAATTGACTTATGAAAAAAGGAGAAAAATCAGGTACCGGAATGTTTGAAAGATTACTTAGCGTAATAGCTTTAGTGGCCCTATCCAATACAGGCGAAGTAGAAAAATGACTATTAAGTAAATTGATATCCAAGTCTTTAGGAATCGTATTGTGAGACTTTATGCTATTTTTTTATTACTCTATTTATGCTAGACGTGGGGAAACGGGTTTGCGTTTTTTAAGGTCACTAAAGTGCAACCAACCAAAACCCATCCGAATCTCGTTACAGTAACTGTAATGTACTTACGTTTAAACATTTTTGTCGACAGTTTCATATCTAAATATAAAATATTAGCTTTTCCCCGCGGCTTCGTTTTCGGGGTAAAAAGTAGACCATATCACTCAGCAATAATGTAGCTTTTTACTGGTGAAAGAATTTTCAAAATCGTTTATGTAGTTTTTGAGTTCATCTATTACAAACAAACTTACGAATAATCAAATCTTTCTTCTTTATAGTATTAAGTTATAGATAGTGTAGACACATTTTTATCTGTCTATCGTTGTGAGATTCCCAGGAGCCTACGTCAATTTTTGAATACGTCAGAACTATGTCGTCTTCCCAAGATAAAATGTTGAATCTACGAAACACTTCCTCATAAATGGTTGGGTGTTGCCCCGCAGGCGGAGACCTGGAGCTGCTGCTGCCGCCGCCGGAGGACATCCTGACGGCGCCGGAGCTGGCGGAGCTGCTGTCGGACGCGCGCTTCCACTTCCTGCTCAAGTACGCCTACGAGTGCGTCGACACCACACGCGAACACTCTGTGCTCGACGGGTAAACCCTACGCTCTCCTTAAATAAATGCTGATCACTGTTACTTTGTTCCATAACAGCGAAAATACACTTTCCTCTAACTTGGATAAGGGTTCAAATACCTTGCATGCCGTTGTGACCCACAATAGCATGCAAGCTACTTGCATACTTTAGTGCAAGTTACTAGCATATGTATTCCTGGCTTGTAGTTGGTTTGTTGACGACATTATTTGTATCGTATAATATAACAAGGTTCCTAACGTCGAGATCTATGAAAGATACTGGCTTAGGTACGTTCCAGTCTCTATCTTGTACTTGTAGTTTGACAAATATGCGACAGTGACAGGAATAAATCTTAGCCAAAGCAAATTCTATGTAATGTTTATTAATTTTCTTAATGATACAATCAATCGCACGTCAGTCAGTACTAAAGTAACACTTTACAAAAAACACCAACTGTACTGATACAGTTAAAACTCAGTCAAATTGTAGCGTACGTAAACGTGCGATAACGCTTAGAAAGTAATATTATAAGTTTGTTTAATAATTTAATTTTTAAGTTCAATTAATGTATGCGTTAAATTATAACAAGTCTTTGATTTGACGGATTTCTGAACCGAACGTGTCACTGTAACGCCAAAGTTGGTCAGGTTTCTGACCAAAGTAGAGTTGGAGAAATACTCAACGTCTTGATTCAGAAATCGGGGTAAGTCACATGCATCTGTTAAAAGGATTCTACCTGTTATACTATACAACTTTCCTATTCGTGAACAAGAAACTATAAAAATTCTATCACACATTTAATTATAGCAAATACAAACTTCAAAATAACAATGTCAGTACATAACGAAACCCCCGTAATAAATACATTGTCGTGAAAGACTTATCAAAGTCTGATAATATAGAATTAGGATAGATTCTTAAGGCTTAGTCAAATGTAAGTAATCTGTAGCAAGGCTTGCAGAACTAATGGCTTCTCAGCCCTTCTTGTTATTTGTTTTTGTTTGTAAAACATTTATTTAGTAAGCTGTAAATGGTTTTAGTAAAAATTCATCTTCTCAATAGTCTGTCTCACATACCGGTGTGATAGTCACTTACTAAACCTCGATGTGTTGTCTAAAGACCCGAGTATTGTCGATCTTGGAATGGTTTTACCACTTTTGATAAAAACTCCCACTTAATTCAAACTTTACTAATGTTGAAACTGTTATACAGAACACCACCCGTATATTCCTCAAAAGGTACGCAGTAAAATACTAATGCAAAACAAGATTTTTTCGTATTCCTCTCAGCAAACCCTTTCAATTCATATCCTATCATGAGGGTGAATAAAAATAAGTGGTCCATCATCTTTAGAAGTCCGCCATATTGTATTTAAAATGATGTCATTTAGCTAACCGTGCATGAAACTAAACAATTATGCAAAATTTCATCTTAGTCGGTTGGGGATAACTGTTTAAAAAAATAAGTTGAACCACACATATTAACTAAACTCCGTTCAGACTATTATTTTACATTAGACAAATGCACATTTAAGAAGTTTCATAATTATTAACAAGCACCCATAGACAATAAAATGTAATACTTCATGGACGCTTACAGTAGTGAAGCGACGTGCTTATTCGCTCCGTTATTCCGATTAATTAAAATTCACAGTTAAATCGAATTTACGTAGCAGTAAATATCGCAGTGTAAATTGAATATATATATATGTTAAATAATATTAATCTAAATATAAATAAGATATGCAATTAAAGTTCGCCCTTCCAATGAAAGTTAAATTTTGAAAAATAATATAGAAAAACAGCAAATAAAATACTTGCGATTGTATTATGATGAATCGTTGGATTCTTATCCATATAAACTGGAATCTTCACTTGAATAAAATTGTTATATCGTGTGTTAAATCGAGTCGGTCGTTAAAGAAAGTCGTTTGTTATAAGAAATCAAATCGGTACCGCATTGGTTCATCACTAATTCTTTAGATTTTGAGGTGTCAAATGTAAAATTACAGGCTAGACGGAGAATAGCAGTAAAAAAGCAAGTTAAATAACAGCTTACTTGACGCCAGTGGCGGGGCAAGACCTAAATTTGATGTGGGCAAGACAGATTTCGCGAGGCCCTGTTCTGTGGCGACCTGAAGACGGATTTTATAAAATAAAATAAAAACAATTAACACTGCCAAGTTTTCTTCATAAAAATACGAATTAGATTAATATTAATGAAAAATTACAAATCGTAAATATATAGGTGGAGATAAGAATACCAATAAATTCAATATCGGCTTTCAAAGGATGCTTCCAGTCCAAAAAACAATCAATTTAATTCCATTTTTTTTTATTATGGCTCTACAGTACTGACGATGATTCTGCCAGTGCTATTTATGCAATCAGGACAGCAGTCAGGACATAATTTAACATTTTAAATATTTTCTTCATGCTGTATAAGGTACCACCATAGGGGTCAATGATCTATGCATCGGTAAAATATCATGTTAACATATTTTAAAATATTGACACTTTCTGATTTCTTGATTCAGTGATTATTTTTAAAGGGATATTGCGCCAAAGAATAATGTTCGTCACTTAAAACCGTGTTGTTGCTTAATTTTGTGTCTGATTATGGCTGAATTTGTTTGGAGAAAAAAATATATTTTAACTACATTTTTTAGCTATAGAGAAATTATATTTAATAGTGCAGTCAATGTTTGCATTTATTGTCGTATTGTCATCTCCACCTTGTATACATTTCTTATCATTTTCTTGCGTTGCGTGCGTGTGGTACTTTGATTTGATTGGTTGGCTTCCTAGTAAAGAAAGTAAACAAATAAAACAAGGGATTCCTCGCACTGGTCGGCGGCGGCAAGGATTACTCGCGATATAATAGTTACGCAACGTAAGCAAATGTTGCCAGACTAAAAAAACATATTTCACAACAAAATTAATTTATATCTTTTTTTGTTTTATTCTCGCTTTGAAGCAATGCATAAAAAAATTTGAGGCGCGAGGCCCCTTGTACCGCGAGGCCGTAGGCGGTGGCCCACGTCGCCCACGCCTTACGCCGCCACTGCTTGACGCGTCGAGCACATGATCGCACCAACAGCTGACACACTGGTCAGGCGCGAGCCTAGCGGTAGTAACACTAAATATACACCTTGAAGTTTGATGACTTGCAAGTGTCATTCAATATAAGTGTCGTAAAGCAATCGCAGGGTCGACGATACAGTAGTTAAGTTATGTTTAATTAGTAGTATTTAAATTAGTATTATCGGTGTTGTCCTTCGCTATTCGGGTAAAAACATTAAAGGTTTTAATCTCAAGTATTTTACCGTTAGAGACTTAACTTTAGCATGTAATAAACTGATAAAAAAAAAAAATGTATTTACAGTATGTACATTTGTCTAGATTTCTTTATTCGTGAAATAAAATAATAACTATGTAACTATATAGAATAATGTTTTTAGATCAACGTTGCTTGTAGTTCAACTTACAAAATATAGCTACAAAGTTACTTTAGTTATGTTCCTATGTGTTAAAACGTAAAGCCTGAAAGTAGTTATAGTCTGATCAGTGAATATGCTGTCTAATATGATGGGATTGACGCAATAAAATTCAAACTTATTCAACAATAAGTACAAGTAAAAAGCTTTTTGAAACAAGTTTTGAATGAACTTAAGGACGCTGTTACATTTTCGACGAACTCAAATTTAGGTATCTAGTAGCACACAACAACATTACGCGCACGCACTCATTGAAACTACTGAGCGCTCGATTTTATACATCACTCAAATAATATTGGTCCTTGATATTATTTTTTTATTTTTATTGAAGTTGATTCAGGAAGGTTAATTGGCACTTTGAAAATGCATTTGGTAACTGTTACAAACTGTCGTCGTAAAAAGTAGGTTAGTAATTTTCAACCGACTTCAAAAAAAGGAGGTGCTCTATCTATTCGACCCGTATGTATCCGCGATTTTCTTTAAAACTACTTATCCGATACTATCGGGTTTACGTCGATTAATGTATGTGTTTTCAGGGAAGGTTTTATTGTATAATATATTAGGATATGATAAAGATCTTCGGAGATAGACAATGGAACTCTTCAATAACAAATAGCAAATGACCTGCGATTAGTGTGATCGTATAGTTATGTTTTGTTTTCACCATACCATAATATAAAATCACGCTTGTACGTTTTTAGGGGGTTAACAGATTTATTTAGTATACCTACCCAATATCCCCATATTGGGTAGGTATACTAAATAAATCTGTTAACCCCCTAAAACCACCTCTGTTAACCACCAACAAAAACTAAAAAGAAAAAAATAATAACTTCCGTGTCGAAAATCGAAAAAAAAATAGATGCCGACACCGACTTTCAAAAAGAGAATTAGCTTTCACTTTGTTGTAGCAAGTAGGTATTTTTAAAAAAACGCAACGTAAATTAAGTAGATACCTAAAACGAAATAATTTCCGGTCACAAGGATTAAAAAACCGGCCAAGTGCGAGTCGGACTCGCGCACGACGGGTTCCGTACCATTATTGCAGAAAAAGGCCAAAAAAACACGTTTTTATATGGGAGCCCCAATATTTATTTTATTCTGTTTTAGTATTTGTTGTTATAGCGGCAACAGAAATACATCATCTGTGTAATTTCAACTGCCTAGCTTTCACGGTTCATGAGATACAGCCTGGTGACAGACAGACAGACAGACGGACCGCGGAGTCTAAGTAATAGGGGAAACCCTAAAAATGACTTGAACATTTTGTATTACATATTATATAAAATATTGTCAAACAAAAATTTTTGTAGTATTACATAATGAGCATCAGCTAATGACATACTACCCAAAAACCATGAAAATGTCACCCATGACGAAAAGATGTCAAATTTTCGTCGGCGCCATCTTGTATTTTGGTTTTGACCCCATATTAGATATAAGCGACGCCAAGAACCATGAAAATGACACCCATATCGAAAAGCGGTCAAATTTTCGTAGGCGCCATCTTGTATTTTGGTTTTGACCCTATATTCGATATAAGCGACCCCAAAAAACATGACAATGACAGCTGTGACGAAAAGATGCCAAATTTTCGTCGCCGCCATCTTTTATATTGGTTTGACCCTGTATTCGTCATACATACATACATACAAACCGGTTCAAATCATAAATCTCCTGCCACCCATCCACTTCTAACCTTCACCGCCGCCAGCTTAACCTTACCCATCCAAATCCTAACCTTACTAAGACCTGCTTAAACCCACCCATCAATTTCTCAACCTTGTCAACAACTGCTTAACAATACCTATCCAAATCCCGATCATACCCAACATAATTTCTAAATCACATTCTAATAATAAAAGGAAACTCAAACATACTTTTATTTCGGTCCGGTAAAATATCAACTCCTTTCGATCACGACATACGACTCACGCATGCACACTACAATCTTTTCTATTACTTTTATCGTATTTATTTTTTGCAAAAAAGCGATACGCTCGTCCTTCCACGAGCGCTTCTGAGCGCGGAATGATAAGCTTCGAGTGCAAAATGTATGAAGAAGTCGGCAAGTGTTTTTATTTTAGCTAATAATTAAAATACATATTGATTTGGGTAAAAAATAATTATCTGAACCTGTAAAGGACTATATATACCGCAATTTTTTTATAATTTTGAAGATAAAAAATGCTGTAAAATTAACTAAACTGGGACCTATTCGGACCCTACTTTTTAATATTTTTGCGATTATCGTGATGGGCAAAACGTATTTGTGCGAAAATTTTGTATGATGTCATGCAATTTTTCTGATGCCAATCTGGAGCTGAATATATTATCTTTAAATTAAGAGCATGATATTTTCACATCTGTGATTGCATATACATTAAAATTGTACCTGAAAAGCACTGTTATTTGTAGAAAAATGTAATAGCGTCCTTAAAAGTGCCAAGTGTAACTTCACTTCTCAAGACCATATCCAATGAGTCCAAACACGATGGTGCTATCTTGTTTGATTGAGGAGTTTGGCCTTCATGATGCATCATCAAACGTACACCACAGTACGATATTATTGCATTGACGTGCCAGAAATTGCTTGAAAAGGGCTACTAAAGTCTCCGCCAGATAAGATCCGACTTGTACCAAAAAGTATAATTACGTAACTTGAAAACAAGGCTTTTTTTATCAAATGAAATTTATAAGCGTAGAACCATTTTATCCGTTTAAATAATGTAAATCGGTCCACGTGTTTATGAGATACCAACTAATTACTGAATGCCTAGTGGAAGGGTCAAGAACGCCCTTCACCGCGATACGTTTATTTTGATCGCGATAGCGACACTGCCTTTACATTTTTTTCGCATCGTTTTGAAATATTAGCATACATTGGTAGACAGGTGTAAACAACTAACATTTTTTGTTACTGGCTGTGACTTTAATTTGTAACCAGACATGCATCGAAGTGTATGTACAAAATCGCCACCATGTTAGTTAGACTTCGGAATCAGACCTCGAAACCTATCCTTCTGCAGCGAGGTGTGAGACAGGGAGAGGTCATATCTCCGAAGCTGTTCACCGCTGCACTGGAGGACGTCTTCAAGGTTCTGGACTGGAGGGGGCTAGGCATCAACGTCAATGGCGAGTACATCACTCACCTTCGGTTTGCCGACGATATAGTGGTCATGGCTAGACTATGAGACCATGGAGGACCTCAGTACATGCTCGATGACCTAAGTATGCGTAAATACGCTGGATGTGGGACGCATGGAACCGGTCAATGTGGCGACGCATGGGGGAGGCCTATATCCAGCAGTGGATGTCTTTCGGCTGATATGATGATAATGCATACGAAAAAAGCTAGTTGACAAAATCTTGCAAAAACTGCTTTTCATTGTCTATCATCGTATTTACCTCCAAGATAATTTTGGTGACAATTGAAGCCACTCCAAAAGTTGAAGTTAAATAGCCAATCGATGCATTGATGACAAATTTCTAAAAGTTCTTAGTGTATCCAAAACCGCAGAATAGTGAGAGATGTTATTGATAGATATTATGATTATATTAGTTCCGTAAGTAATTAGGATGTAAGTAAGATAATTCCCGCTACGGCTGGGTTATCGAAACGTGTCCGACTGACATTCTTGGCTCAAGTCTAACAGCCTATAATAAACTTGAAGACGTTCTTAATTTTTTTTCTGATACAAAATAATACACATTTCAAAATCAAATCATTCATATTAATTAAACCACTTTAAAGTACTTTTGAGTTATAAAGCAAAAGATGAAGCTAGTTGTACATTCGCAAGTGTCAGTAGGTCTCTATGGAGAAGAATGTGCAAGAAACTCCACGGATACATTAAAGTTGCAAGTGGTGACTAAAGAATAACGCATATTAAAACAAAATTTATCAATTTGATAAATTCTATAAAATGGTTTTAACAAAATCGTTTACACGCCAAAAAATGGGTTGGTTATTTCTATCCGGCTATTCTGATAAGAAGAAACACCATAAAGAACTGCAAAACTGCAAAAGAACTCCTGTAAAGTCCAGACATCATCTTAGTCAGATGAGGGTAGTATTTACTCGTGCTCAATCGCGTTAACGTAAACGTCAATTTGTATTGAAACTGGATAACCGCCGTCTGGTGACAGAATCGCGAAACACTTTTTTGTATACAAATTGACATAAGAAAATGTTTACGTTAACGCGATCGAGTAGTTTAAAAAACTCGCACCGAGGCCTCAGGTCTTGAACTGTTGTTAGATGTATAGTGATCCAAGAGTGTCAGTCGAATTGCTAACAAATAACTCACCATTCGATGATGTGCTGTCAGACTGATTTAGATGTAATTAGGATTAGTGTTCGGAACGTAGCTACAGATGACGGAACTTTATAGTACAAGTACTGTCAGGGGAATGTATTGTTGAGCATTTATTGCTTCATTTTATTGCTGCGTAAATATGGTAAAACTTGTAATGATTTCAATCATTTTTTGCCCTTTTTTATTGTTAACGCGGGGAAACCTTCAAAAAGCGCCTAGACACTTGGGCAAAAGAGCAGGGAGTGTGAGATTTTTACCTCACTAAAACCACCCCGGTGATCACCATCAGCACGTAGAAGGGGAGACGTTGGACTCTACTCCGAGACCTCTCAAAAGAGCACCTCTGTGCAACGCTTGTTAGGGCACATCCTGCACGTGATCACTGCCACCGAACACCGGCAGTCCTCGAGTCACTCGGTGGACGGACAGAGTGCCCGGTCTGAGCCTGCCTGCCTTCGGCGGGGTTTCAGCGTTTTAGGCTTCCAGGCAGATGCCTCCCCAACGCTATATTCTCCGAGAGAATCGTTATTTACCTAGCCAATCTTTCCCCAAATCCTTTAGAGTTAGCTTCCATTCTAAATAAATGCGGCTGATTACTAGGTTGTTACATGGAGCGACTGCTATCTGACCTCCACAAACCTGTTACTGGGTAACCACGCAGTAAGACTGCTAGTCACACTTTTGGATATTTGAGTATTCGTAACGCAACCACTGTCAAAGATTCGTATTATCGAGATCAGCGACTTAACTGTGATTAGACCACCTCGTTGTGGTTTGAATATTCCGACAAATTAATTTGAAAATCAATTTGCAGAAGAATCTATTTCCCTGATAGTATATCAAATGGTTCTAAACTCAACCATATTGATTTCTAACAACACTCGGATTGTAATGCTTAACAAGATAGTTGTGTTATAATAAAGCAGTTTCGCCATGGAATTTTTTGAAAGACTTATTATGGGTCTAGCAACAAATAAAATAAACAGTAAATAATCGGACATCATAAATAAACAGTAAAGCGGTTACCGATTTGTCATTACGACTGCCAAGTATTATTCTGGTCTCTATATTTCTTCGTTATGTGTAGATACGCTCCGAACTTGTAGATTTAAGGTTAAACTCGTTTTCACTAACACTAGGTGCAAAGTTTAGACATTTGTCTAAATAAAAGCGCATTGTTGGCATTTCAACGCTCGCCTCAGCATTGAGAGTAAAAAATCCAACAGTGCAAAAATATTTAGGCTTTCATTAATGTGATTTCCACACATTTCAAGCTGCTTTAACAAATTTACTCGAAAACTGACTTCGACCCCACCACTTTTAGGCATGCAGTGATGTTTATTTCGAATTCGTGCGAAAAAGTGCGGCGGCCAGCGCTGTACAATTTATTGTATTTATAATATCAGGCTCCCACGAAAACCGGCCGCACGAAAAATATCCGCGAATCATTTCTCATTTTAATCTGTTACAAAATATGAAGTTTATGATGTTATATGATTTTTTCGAGTATTTATTTATCTCTCGGCTTCTATATTCAATGTTAGTGAGAACGGGCATAAGTTAACTGAGAGCCAAGACAAGAAATACTAGTTTTATTCGACAGCGAAGTTGACTATTATAATCGTGTTCGGGAAATACCCCTTCGTAGGCTTTTAATTCTTGTAAAAATACTTTTTGAAAGGCCGAAAGCCTAATTCTTTGGGACTGAATATAAGAATGAACTGTTAATAATTCTGATGTGGCTCTCATAGTTTTTAGATGGTATACATTGTCCAATTTTTGCTCAGATTATTTGACCTAATCATAAACTTTGTTATACGAATACAAAATGTGAAAAAAATACGTACCAATAGGTTTGGTGCAAATGGCTCTTTGAAATCATGATCACAGTCTGTCAAACATTCTACAAAAGGCGCCGATTCAGTCATCAAAATAGCAGATGTTGAGCAAATACAAACCTATATATTAGTAATTCGGTTGGGGTGAATTTGACTTAAATTGGACATTGTACTCCTTCAGCCTTATTGATAAAAATCTCGACCCTGTTTAGCGACTGATTCAAATTTTCTACACGGAGTTTGAATTTATTTGTTAACCAGTACTGAGATTTTTATAAATATGGTCCCTTATTGTTAAGTATCGTATTATTCGTAATATTAGTTGCGGATCCAGAACGACCCCTAGACCCCTCTATAGATACATTGAAATTCATAAAGGATAAATTGTACTTATTAATCGTAAATAAAGTTGTTCTACCACGGATATTTGGTAAAAGAAGAAGTAGAAGGATGATTTTTTGCCCTTATACCAAATAACTTCTGTGACTGTACCTACCGACAAATTAGCAGTAACTTCCCCTTAAGTGTAAAAGAAAATTATATAGAGAGCAATAAAATTTGAAGACTGTTCATTTTACGTAACTTTAAATTTCAGAAATAAATAAGAATGATATTTTTTTAATAAAGGCATGTTATAAGTCTGAATGTTTACTGATCAAAAAAAAGATGACTTATATTATTACGTTAGAGATCAAGACTATTTGATTGTACAAAAGAAAACGAAATACAAATACTTTGTCTCTAAAATATTTTATTAATCCTTATTACTAATTATTATCTTACTAAGCTATAACCTTATTCTAGTTGTAGTTAAATTACCATTACTTGTACTTTACTTTTATAGCTATTGATGTAGATTTGTTAAAAACTATAATAATGTGTGAACAAACTTGTATCATTATTTTGTTTGTAAAATTATGGTTTTTGTTGATCTGATTATTTTTTAATAAAAGTTTCGTTGGAAAAACCCATGGGCATATTTTATTTTCCATAATTTCCTTGTCAGGTAAGTACTAAGTTTCAGGAGTGCCCAGTGGTATTGGCCGCGACTAACAAGTTGTAGGTCGTGGGTTCGAACCCAGGCAGGCGCTTTACTTTGTTTAAATTATTTCATCACCACTACTCTCAAAACGGTGAAGGAAAACATCGTGAGGAAACCGGCATGTCCTAGAACCAAAAATTCGAATACATGTGATATACACCAAGCTGCACTGGACCCGCTTGGTAGATTACGGCCCATCCCCTCTCAAAGAGACGGGGCCTGTGTCCCAGCAGTGCGAACATTAATAGGCTGATGTTGAACTACTAACTTTTATTTACTTTCACCTACCTGTGTGTAGGTAATCACAGGCTGCAAGTTCTATTTGACCCATTGGAAGGTGTTTGATAGAGCTCAAATTATGCACACGTTTATTTCTCGTGGTGACAATGTAATTTTTAACATGAAAGCTGATATAAAAAATATAGCATATTATTATAGTGATCGCAAGCGCTACTGCTGAGCGTGAGTTCCAGCGTTCGAATCCTACTACTTGGGACTTACACTTAACTGACGAAATTCGGGTGTACTAGTGCACCTCTACCCTAAACATCATGGAATACAGACGTGATACTATGTTATACAAAAGCTTGTTCTACAATAAAAATACAATATATTTCCCTCGTTTCCACCGTATTTCGGCCGTTTCCCGCTGTGTCCCGTGGCACGGTGGCAGCACTTGTCACCCAACGCAACGGCGGCAATGTGCCGGCGGCCGCGACTCCGCGCGCATGCGTCCCGCGCACTCGCCTGAACATCGCCGATGATGTACGGAACTTCTACGAGCCTTTTGTTTACCTATTTCCACACGACTGTTACCGCAGCCGCGTCTCGGGAATCGTGAATAATAATTACTTCGGTTTTGGATTAAAATCATTGTAGGTAATAAATGTTGAGTGAGTTTATGTAAGTGCAAGTTGGAAATCAATACGTTTTTTGTGCTCGAAGGATTATAAAAACGGACGGATTTTCGGGCCTGTGTCGCCGGCTCTGCCGTGTAAGTATTTATTGAAAAATGTTGTGCATTTATGTTAAATTTTATTTAAGTATTTACTTAAGAAATTGAATATTTCTTAGAATTATATTTGCCGCTACAATTGCTTACAATACATCCGATTTGAGGTTTATCGTACCTAGGTACTTGAATAGCTGCTTATGTTGGTCTGCATTTTCGCCCGTCCTGAAATACCAATGAAATTATCTTCCTTTTTTATTGTAAATTTTTATGTTTCCTCATTTATAAAATATCCTACTAGATTCTTGTTAGAAACAAAGCAGGCCGTAAAAAGTGACAAATCTGTTGGCCGTTGCTAATCGTCTGTTGAATTTCTTTAAGTAAGTACCTAAGTAAACATTTATTTAGTGGCACTACAGTGTTACATTGCCCTACTTTTTGTCAATATTTGGTCAATAAATAAACTTAATAGCTGCATTAGCAGTTTTTTGCCCTATTTAGTAATATTACTTCCTAGTAGGTAACATTACTAAATAGGGCAATATACTGCTTATCTCAACAATTGAAGGGATTGGATGGGGCCCAGACGTAGATAACTTGTTATCTTTGGGACCCGGCGATTGCCAAAGAATAAGTAGGTACCTGTCGAAAAGCTCAGAGCTTGAAAGCGTGAAGATAAAAGTCGATACATATCGTAGGTAAGTACCTAAAGCCGTAAAATAATGGCATATAAGATTTGTTTAAATACTGTTAAGTAGATTCTGACTTCTAAGTTCAAATTCTCCTTTGAAAATTTTTATCTGCTAATGACTGCTTAAATTGGTTGAAAAGTTTTTATAACTTAAGCTGTAAGTAAAAGATAGAAGAAAAGCCCAGTAGCTACCTTATTCAATCGTAGTCATCCACCTACTTATACACTGATGTATACGGATATCATGTTCTACTTCTTCCAATCATACCTACCTATAGGTCGTACAGTTTTAGCTCTACTTAAGTGCCACACTTCCTGCGACTAAGCTAGGGGATGAGTATGTACCTCCTCGCCATTTGGTCGCGTGTCAACGTTAATTCAAAGTTGTCCCCAGTTAGGCAAGCCACTAACCAGGCATAATTGGAACATTTCTTCACACGCTTAGTACGGGTTAAACTGTTGTTCTACATGTAATAATTCTCTTTACCGACAAAAGAATTGATAAATGACTTCATAGGGGTTCGCGATCTGATCATGAATGACTAAGTCCTAACTGAAACAGTCCATCATGCCAGAAATCGGCAATGAGTTAGATTAACTATACCACCATCCATCGAATGATGCCAGATTTCTAAGCTGTTTGATAAGAAACACAGTACCTAGATTCATTTCCTCTTCAGGTTCGCTACGGTTAGCAGAGACAGAATCTTGGTAAAAGTAGAAGTTAAGTTCCTACACTCAGTAATCCACTATCCGTCTAAACATAGTGAATAATGATGAAGAAAAGAAGCGATTGGGTTCCAAAATTAGGCTACACCTGGTGCACCAAGTGCATTCATATACCTTGAATATGGTTGCCCAAATGATCATAAGAGAATAAATCAGTTGCACAGCATTGGGCCTCGGCAAAGGGAAAAGTTTCAAGATACCCATCAAAGTTTCCCAAGAGTCCATTTACTCCCTTCAACAACAATTTCATGGGACCGATGGTCTGATCAGCGATGACCGAATAGATTATAGACACGCCACGCCAGTTGCCCGCCATTACCGCCCAGCTACCTTGAAATGACCTCACTTTTCATATCAGATACTCGACACGAAAGCCTGACGGATTTCAGCGAAATAATAATGAGGCAAGAAAGAATTACCTTAAATGTTTGTCAAGGACAAAGAAACACTTCAAGTAGGTAGGCAAGTTAATGTGCGGGTCCGACCAACACTGTAATGTCTTATTATTAATCTATACTAATATTATAAAGAGGTAAAGTTTGTGGGTTTGTGACGTTGTAAGGGGTAATATCTGAATCTACTGAACCGATTTTGATTATGAAAATTGCAATACTGTAACCCAAGGTAGCAAAATGTTGCCTGTAAAATACATTATTATTGGCGTGCGCTGAGAAAACTATTGATGATAGATAAAAAATAGTAGGTAGGTAGGGTAGGCAAGGTTAGCCAGGGTAGCCAGTGTAGGCAGAGTAGCCAGGGTAGTCAGTGTTGGCAGGGCAGTCAGGGTAGGTAGGGTAACCAGGTTAGCCAGGGTAGGGGCAGGGTAGCCATGGTAGCCAGGGTGGACTGGTACGCAGGGTAGCCAGGTTAGGCAGGGTAGGGACAGGGTAGCCAGGGTAGGCAGGGCAGCCAGGGTAGGGACAGGGTAGCCATGGTGGCCAGGGTAGCCATGGAACCAGGGTAGGTAGATAGGTAGCCAGTTGACGGGAGCGAAGCCCCGAGGGTCAGCTAGTTTGTAATATTATTGTAGCTTAACGTAGATCAGAATCCAAACACCTCCAGTGACCATTTCTTGCACCTAACTTTCATAAAGCACCTATATCATTCAACATTAATCCTCCTGCACCAATGTCAAGATGCAATTATAATATAATTTTAACAAGCTTGCTCATCATAATAATGTGAAAGAAAAATCCTATTCTGTAATACATATTTTTCGTAACTCATCCCTCCTCAACTACTGTTCCTTGCTTAGTAAATAAGGATTAGTCAGGAATCAGCTATCATGAAAAACATAAATTTTAAAGTCAAACTCCCAAGATATGAGACTTGACTCATTATTTTGTTCATTCTTATTAGTTACATCCTGTAGGGGTTAAGTTTTCAGTCTTTGTCGCTAAAATAACGAACTAATTTACATTTCGGTTGCATTAATTAACGACACAAATAAATTACGCTCGATCAGACGGACCCTTATCTTTAATTGCGAATTTGCAATTCCATACATTGATCGACTGTTTACTGTTATAGAAAATAGGTAGGTGGGCACATAATACGGGCGCCATGTTACTGCCTGTGGCGTCATCTAGGGCACACTGCACACGTCATAGTTCGAGGGGGTGGCTATCGGATGGGAATCCGAGAATATTTACAGCCTGCGGGATAGATTCCATGACGTCAACTGAAATTATATCCGTCAATAAACTGCTTTCACGAATGGTTCCTGGTACGTAGGCACATATGCTCTAGATATGCATTGCAGGTTAGATGGAATTTGCTAATAATAAGACGCCGTTTTATAAAAAATTACATGCATTCCCCGAAGGATTGGGAAAAGGCACCTATATAGTGCACCACGTTACTCCCATGTGCGAGCCTATTTCCATTAACCGGCCATAAAGCCAGTCTCCGGGCTGCTACTGAGAAACTTTAGATGAAAAAACCCAATAACACTTTGTCCAACCCGGGAGTCGAACCCAGGACTTCATACTCAGCAGTAGCATTTGCAACCACTAGACCCAGTGGTCTAGTGGTTGCATTTTCCTATGCCGTTTATAATATTTTTTTACAGAGTGAGAGCACATCAGCCCTTTTTATTGGCAGTATCCGAAATATCAATTAAGCCCCGATTCACCTAATTAGACGAATAGATACCTTATCGTACATTGACATTTTTATCCAACTTTAACTTGTATGCATAAGTATAGTTGTTCCATTTCACGAAGGCGGGTAACGTGACTAACGTGAAATAAGATTCATTTTGTTACGATTCATCCGCCTTCGCGAGATGGTTGTTCTATACTATGTGTATAGCTTCCACAAAGTGTATATGTAAAGTAAAATGTTGAGGTCAAATAAAATGTTGGGCAGTAGGTATATATTACTCATATAACAAACTTTTGAAGTGGTTCCACCAAGAATAGTTAACCGAACAAATGGGGTCTCAACGCCCGGCACTCTTTAAGTCACTGTTGGTTCGTAATTACCATAGAAACTGACTTTCATGCCTAGTGCGTGTTTGTGCCAACCGCGGGTTACTCATTGCCTACACGGAATCAAATACTCGTAGCGAAAGTACCATGCCTATATTTTAATCACCCATTCAAATACAATTAACAGTATTGTATGTATTTTCACTAACCAAGTACACTCACAAAGTCACAATATGTATGACGTTAGTAGCAGCGTAAAGCTGATTTCGTAAATAGGTAGGTACTAATATGGCTACATAATGGATTGGAGTCACTTTTGCCAATGACACTTACCAAACCTATTGTAGTGCAAGCGTGTGTTCGCAAACAAAGGTGCACTCTCTGTTTCCTCATTCTCAAAATCCGAAGGGACAACAATCCGACACAATCGGAGAGTGGTCAGGCGTAGGACACACCGCTAACTTCCAAACTCCGGGCTGCTTCTGAGAAATATCACCGAACCCGGGACAACAATGCTCCCGCGCCAATGGTTAGGCTCCATTGAGATTGGCCGCCGCCGCCGTGGCTGAAATTCGGTCTGGTGAACTACTATTATTAAATCTCTATGTACCTACTCTCCTGAAAGTTAGCAGAGGGCGCTTATTGCTGGTTATGTCTACACTTGCCATTATTACCTCTTCTAGACTGTATCCTGCATCTTATTGCAAAAACATTATTTCTATTCTAATTCCGCGATAATCAATTCAAAACTCACACCTAACTGATCATTAACTCTGATAGCTGAACATAATAGGGCAGACCTAGTTAGCGATGAAGTAACAACAATGCTTGGTGCCTACCTCGTCAGCTCGTGAGAAAGTGTCTAATGTCTAGTCAATCATGGCGCGTGGTGGCTGGTGCTAGCGTACCCGCGCGGTTGCCCCACAGGCCAGGCGGCAGTTTTTCTTGGCCTATTGTGTGCTAATTAGGTGGCGTCTCGTCATACTGATACCGATGTGTTCGATAGTCGCTTATCTATAATAGTGATATTGTTTTAAAAATATACCTGGAATAATAATGAAGCTCGTGACAGGTCTTTGCAGGCCAAAGCCCTGATCTTTAAGGAGAAGTACAGATGTTCGAAAGCTACGCACATCGACGCGATTGCGATTTCAGACCGCTTTGCAGTTTTCCTCATGTGTTTTCCATGAAAAATCAATTCCGTATCGGCGATTTTGTTTGCGGGTCTGCTCTATTGCTCACTATCTCCATATAAATCACAAATTCTCTTCACGATTTCTGCAGTAGTTTTATGAAACACCAATTCCAAGATATTTAATTCACTCCACGTCAATCCGACAATGCGTTTCCTATCCAGCTGGAAGTCTGGAAGACTTGAATTATTATTGAAACCTATTTCCAAAGAATGCATGACGAATAGATCGAATGAAATACGTGATCATATTGTATGATTACAATCAGTGAGGATATGTTTTAAAAAATCAGCGAGCATTGTTTTTTGGTGATCAATCAAACAATCTAATTACGTAGGTACCTCATGATTTATTTATCAAATGAGTTCAGTTAGACACCAGGATATTTTTTGCCCGCTTTTCCAGGGAGAAGCGATACGGTTATGTTAGGCATCGCGTGTTATGTAGGTAAAACATGCCAAGTGCCATCAAGAAACCACATTAAACGCCACTTTAGGTAATACGGCTCATTCCAGTAAGGAGGATTTCCTCCACTGTCTGAAATCATCAGCTAATGCAATGATCTGTCGCCAGCATCTGATAGCTGTGACCTCCGCGTGTCCGCGTGTCACGGCAGATCATTAACTAATCATCTTCTAGAATGCAACATCATCCACCCACTTACACGTTTTAGTATTCAACATCTGCCTCCGGTTCGAACTGGACCTGCAAACTTTCGTGTCCTCGGAATATTATGTAAGTGACCAACCACTCATATTAAACCAAATTTATTTAGCTCAGACACTTCGCCAATTTGAGCCAATTACTTAGATTAATATGCATACCTACCAATACCTAATGAAATCTGATGAATTACTTAGGTCAATGATGTATCATAAATAGTCTCTTTTACTTATGAATCTACTCACTAATGTGTCGTGTAGCGGTAAAACTCATCAACAAACAAGTGCTTTCGCATAATTACTGGACGGTGGATATAACATTAATTATACTGTTACACACGCAGCATTAGAACTAGGTAAAGCATTCAGTAACAGTAGGTAATAGACCGCGAGCCTTTAATTCGGGTATATAAGGTAGTCATCAAATATTTGAAAGTCGAAAATTAAAATACCTTCTGGTAAAATGTGAATGTTCAAAACATTGAAAACATAAATAAAAATAGCATAAGCTTATATTGTCGAATGGTTAGATAACCTACGCCCAATATATCTAAAATCTAATTATCTACAAAGTGACATCGAACGATCTAAATATCGAATGTCCTAAATATCGATATTAAAACAGTGTTACGTGGCTTCTGACACTTTGAGTTGCTTCTACAACTTCTCCAGCGCTGCGGGAAGTGCAACCCCTTCGCCCTTACGTTAAAGTAACCTCACCTCCGCAGCTTCGGCTTGCTGGCCTCAGCCGCTACGGCTTGCTGGCCTCAGCCGCTACGGCTCGCAAGGGTGCATATGCTTTGTTATAGCGGGTGGGGGCTGCCCTCCCTTCGCGCCTCCAGTTTTTTTATATACACTCTAGGGGTAGTAGCCAAAAGACTACGTCCAGTCGTGGTGCCCCAATTCGGTTTTGGAACAGATTAGGCCTATTTTTAACCGACTTCCCAAAAAGGAGGAGGTTCTCAATTCGATTGGTATTTTTTTAATGTAGGTATGTACACCGATTACTCAAAGACGCCTGGACTGATTTGGAAAATACTTATTTTGTTTGAAAGGGTATACTTCCCATTTGGTCCCATAGTCATCAGGTCAGGATCTGATTATGGGATCTTGGAGAAATCGAGGGAACTTCTCAAATACTATAGGCATACATATAGCGATTTTGGCATTTTCATCAACAATGCAATCATCTGCACTCAGAAAGTATCATTTGGTCAAGTGGAACTGGTGGAGAAGAGCACAGATGGCCAATGGAACTCCTTAATGCTAAATATGTTACGGGTCTACCACATCTCGAATAGTTAAACGACTACGATGAAGCAAATACTTCTAAATAAATAGCACTGATGAAAATGGTGCCATCGAACTGATCTGATGATGAACTCCGAAATTAAACAATGTATCCTAGTCGTGTTTGGGCTTATTGGAATCGTTCATGAGATGTTATTTGGCTATTTTTATGGTAATTGGAGGTACCTATCAAAACTAAAAAGAGATAAATAAATACATTTTTTTAACAAAAAAAAAACAAACCGACTTCCGAAAAAAACACTACAAAGTGAAAAATAACTTTCTTTTCCGAAGTCGGTGTCAATAGATACCAAAGACAACTTCGGAAAAGACAGTTATTTTTCACTTTGAAGTGTTTTTTTTGGAAGTCGGGTTTAACTTATTAACTACTTATTTAATGAGTTTCATTTGTATTTTAACGTAAATATAATGAACTTAAGTGTTTGATGTGTTGACATTTTGAACTTAGGTATTATGTATAGAGTACAATGACTATCGATATTTTTAATCATTCGATATTCTAATCACTCGGCATTTAAATCTTAGACATTTTAAGCTTAGGTATAACAATGTGCTTTCTACTGTTATTCCATATAACTTTCTCCCAACCCCCCCCTGCCTGTCCTTGGCGACAACAAACGATATTTACATTTTTGATGTTTTGAACATTGACATTTTATCCGTAGGTACCTATTTTAATTTTCGACGTGCATGTACCATTTAATTTCTTCAGAAATCTTCTGTGTAAACTTATTTCTACTTTTCATGCAAACTTGCATTAATTCTGAATAAGGTATCTGAAGATTGCGACAATCCGCTTGATGTGGAAATCACAGGACCGGTCGATGCTTACGCTATGGTTTGTTAGGTCCAGCGGTGGATGCTAAAACTTCCGTCCGTTGTAATAACCGAATGACGATTTTAATTTTAATAACAATTGTTATTTGGTCCCTTTTCTGCTTACCGCACCGCGTGCGTGATACATCCTGAAATCTAACACGATTGGTTCCACTAGCGCTGTGTATTGACGCGCGGTGCGCAAGCGCATCCTACTGCGGCTACTGCATAATTCATTGCTTTGTTCCGAGCCGCGCCCGTTCCGCGTGTGCTCCGCTATCGCTAACATGCACAGCGATTTATTAGCTCATTCATATCCATTACAACTCTCATCAATGATGCTTTCTTGTCGACTTAAAGTCAATTTAAACAACGAAAACCGGAAGTATTGTAAGAAAGAACGATTTATTTCTTTTGCCAGAAAGCTAAAATTTAACAATAGGTATAGGACATAGAAAAGTGAGAATAATAAAGTGAGGAATATATAGGTATTAGCAGTATATTAGAGGCAGTTTGAAAGTGGCGCCAGTGACAGAAAAGTTGAAAGAAAACCGTTTGTCCTGGTATAGTCATGTGATTAGGAAGGGTGAAATTCTCACACAGAGAAGGCGCGATCACTAATCACCAGTCACCACGCTTGCTGAAGGCACACAAATACCTACAATTACAATTATAAACATTACCAATAAGCCAATTATGGACATAGGTACCAAAGCTATATATTTCAAATTAGAAGTCACTGAATGAATAAACAACTTCAATGTCACTTATTGAAAATTCAGGAGTGTGAATTCGTGTTTCACTAATAAGCGAAGTATCGCCAAATCTTGAGAACGTGCACGTCGCGCTTCGGTACTCAATGTAAATGTTCAATGAGTTACATTGTTAATAGGATAAGAATGGTCGCTTTACGTGATAATTGAACCGGTACATGGAGATGTCGTAATTTTCTTTAAAATAAATTATGTAATTCGTCAATGTCGGTTGTTTTTCAGTAAATAATCGTGCGATCAAAGACCTTGTTATGTGGGCTAGTAAATATATTGAGTTTTAAAATTGTGATACTCGTAACAGCGGTTAGCTACAATTTTCTTTTAACCTACCTCTCATTTGAATAGAACTACTGGAAAACTAATTTCTTTTTAAATTTTCAATTATCAATTTATATCGTGAGACCATAACGATTGCTACACAAATCAACAGACATTTCTGCGTACAAACTTTGCAAACATGCCACCATATCACAAAATAAATAAAAGTTTGCAAGCCCACACCTATCTGTTTGCCATAGCTAGCTCCACAGAGCACCTATATGTGGTAGGTATTATTATGTTAGGACTGTATGTATTGTAAGTTCTGATATAATGGTGTTGAATGAGGCATTATGTCCCCACGAGCAGCTGTGCCTGGCCGGACGTGGCTATTCAGCGGGAAGCGAAGCGACGACCAGCCTTGCAGTGTAAAGGGGTTTTACCTATATAAAAGTGTATGGCTCTCCGATAGTGCCGTCTTTTGTGATGGACATGACTACAATAGCGTAAAGTTTGCACCTGTTGTGTTCCCGCTGCTGACGTAACCGGTATCTGCATATCTGACGGATGAATAAGCCGGTTGTGTGTGGATGGAATGAAGAGCTGCTGTTAGAAAATGTGGAGTCTTTTTCATTGACGCTGAAGTTCGTGGGCAGCTTTTAGATTGATATTATTATTGGATGAATTTTTCATTGGTTTTAGGACCTGAGGCATAGAAAAGACTTTGGGAGTTTGTGCTCTCACTCGTATTTGATTACGAATCAAATACGTGTTAGATTATTTGTAGGTATGGACAGTGATGTCTCATCCCATACAAAGAAACCGTGCCGACGTACTGTACTGATCATACTGATTATTTTTGTACATCGATCGCATTCGGTTCCGTTCCATGGATATAGATGGTGATATATCTATCGCCGTGGGACGGAACCGAACGCGACTGATGTATAAAAAATAATCGGTATAATTTGATGAAAAACGCTAGTTACGTCGGCACGGTTTCTTTGTATGAGATGAGGCATCTGTATGCTAGTATTGTATTACCCTTGGTATGTATAAATTTGTATTTGTTTTTACGGATTAAAAATACGAATCGAATAGCACTAATAATTTTGAATTCGTTATTTGAACATTTCTCTCATCATTATCGCTGTTTAATTTGTTAAGTAATTATCAAACAGCTATCGCCATACAATGAATGCTTTTATGATTTGTTAATAATATCAATGCAAGCTCCTAACGGCTGATTCGGCCAGACACCCGGGTGACCTAGTTTCCAAACTTGGGGTCCCACCTGCCCCAACTGGCGACCCCTTGCAAGGGGTGAACCGGGTTCGATGCCCTTGTCTGAAGGTCAACGTACCCAATGTCTTGGTTTGTTCCTTATACTTAGGTAGATGTTCGAATAACATTTTTGGTCTAATATGGAAAGATTAAGTGTTTGAAAATAGGTAAAGTCAACTTTTTGGCTTGGTTAATCTCGCAGTGTAAACAATTTGCATTTGAATAAGATATTTTGGCTGCATTTGGCTCATACGCACCAAAGTCGATAATGCGATAAAACTTCAGATAAAACTGCAAATCTGTGAAAACATACAGAGTTATACAAAGACATGAATTAGAACCTTAGTTTTTCAACTATTCAATTCTTTGTAGAAAGACTATTTCAAGGTTCTCTTCTAGATAACGGAAAACTATTGCCGAAAACCAAAAATTGTCTGGTCTACAATTGACTGTTCGACAATTATTGTCATCGCCGGTAGTATATCAATTTCTCTAGAGTTATCGATCAATACCGCCCAAGGCACATCTTCGCCATTATATTGCCCATCGCGTTGCATTGTTTTAATTGCCGTGTCATAATGATACATGATCATATAGGTAGGTCTAGGTAGCCATCTAGTGTTGAATCCAATCAAAGTCACGGTTGGAAGGCTGTACCTGCATGATTCACTGGCATTCTTGTCGTGGACAGCGAGACGGCATGATCGGAGCTTGAGTCAATATTATTATGGATTATGAGACAAAGAGTAGAAAGAGAATGGAGAGTTAAGTTGCGGGCCATCAGTCCTGAGTGCTGATCGTTTTTTAATAATTTTTGCCTGCTTTCTCATTGAATTTGTTCTAATCTGTAGAACAAATTCTTACTATTGTTATGGCATTGTATTGTCGCATTGTGCACATTCGTCAAAAACGCTCGATAATCGCCGTTCTCTCTGCAAGCTATAACCGCGAGCAACAAGTGCAAATGTGTGTGAGTAAGTAAGTCTATACCAACCATCTAGTCGATAATCGGCTCTAATTGGTGATATTCTTCAGAAAGATTAGGTGCGCAGTACTCATAACCGCTGTGCGTGTAGGTGTAGATGTAGGATCGTAGCAGGTGACGTTCTGTAGTTTGTCCCTATCTCCATGGAAAAATGCGCAGTATATGTATCACCTAGTTTCAAATGAAAGTTTTCCCTCAGCTGCGTACAAAAAATCTGACGAGTTCGATTGTTTCTCCATTTGTTCCCTACTCCAGTCCTTTCGGTCACGGTCCATAGGCCGGACCGAACGGTGGCGAGTGACCGCCGCGCCTTCGTGTCTACTGGAGCGTGTATACCGGCACTATTTGATGATGCGAATGGCTGCTGACTGCCGTACTCCGGTAGACGTTACTTTCACATGATTCGTACGTGATGCATCCGTACGGTACTAAACTATCTTAAGGCACAACGCGTAAATTGCGTTTTTCTACAAGATTCTCGGCTGATGTTGAATATACGTTAACAAATGGCTTTAAAACATATACATAAATACTTGCTGCCTTTCTGTCAAATTTTCAAAGTGCAATCGTGAAAACATGTCAAACAAACATACGCAAAAGCACTCTTTCGTATTTTTTGTGAGAATGCTACCGTACCTAAATAACTCTGTCTCTAGTGATGTTGAACGATTTAAAATGGCATCAACATAGTTACACCTGATATCGAAAATATGCGTGAGAGCCCCGTGGGAGCAAATTATGGTGATTAATTATCGGTCATATATTATGGACCATAGATTACGCTTGGATGGGCCAGGTGTAAAAGAGAGCTACTTATGTTGCTGGTGATTGATACATTTGATACGCTTCACTGCGTAGGCTCATGACATGCTGATTCATAGCGGACGTCGTTGTTCTACGTCGTCCGAAGTCGAAGACTTAAGAGCTGCTTTTCCACAGAACTCCTTCTCAGGAACACAAAAGGTGAATCCATAACTGCAGAATAAAAATAATACTTACTGCCTTAAGGCAAATAAAGACTTATCTTATCTTATCTGCCATAACAGTCGTTTGTCGTCGTCTTTTTGTTCATCAGCAGTCGAACAAAAAGTTTCATAAATAAACCAAAGTGGGCCTCTTCTTACCGTTACTGCAAATAAATTAGACCACAATCTGCCATCGTTCAGCTTTGCAACTTTTATTGCTTCTTCGTAGATAATTGGTGAAAGAACAAAATGAACAGCAAGAAAACAGCAATCAGGTATTTTTGTGTCATTGTTGTTCTGCAAGTGTGAAAACCGATGGGATGCTACTTATTTTAACAAGTTTTATTTAGTTAAATGTTCATTGGCTGGGTAGTTAGTACATCTAACTAAAGTTCTCTAATTAACAGTCCGACGACTCGCCAGGGTCTGGAATGTATGATTAAGTATGCAAATTAAAGTAGCTACTAGCTAGAGTTACTAATTCAATGGAAGCCTAGTAATATCCTTTTTCAGCGTAGAGGTAAGTACGATTAGGTAGATAAAAATTCATCCAACAATAGAAAGGTAAAACTTACCTACCCTATGTAACTACCTAACTGCACTTACGAGTATCTAAGTCATTTCGAAAACATTTCTCTCACAACCACTCCAGCCCCGTTTAAGTGGTGATGACCACTCCTACTATTCTGTCACAAAGTATCGCAACAGGGCATAAATCCAAGCTTATCACCGTCCAACTTAGCTCCGTCCAACTTGCATGAGTTTGTTGTACGAAAGCCGGCACCACACCGGCACATGGCATCGGCTTGCCGAGATAAGATAGCAAGTGTCAGTAAACCGTAGCACTGGATGCTTCCACACGTGAACGTGCATAACGTTGTTCTTATCTTGTGAGAGTTTTTGTCACACCTTAGTGGCTGTTGCAAAACACAAAACAGTAACTTCTTTCTACTGTTACATCATAGTTACAGGTATTTTCCTGCACAGGAAAAGTCTCATTTGTTGAGCGCTTAATAAGAAACCTAAACCAATTTGCAAGTACTGAAAAAAGACTGCGTTACGTTACGTTGTAACTACATATTTATCTACTTCTTTGACAAAATTCGCTCTTACTTTATACGATTCTAAGGTCATAAAATAAATATATAACATTGTAATAGTACATTGTGTATTAGGTAAGGGCGGTAAGTAAGAAATTACGATCGAGGCTCTAGTAGAAGCCCGAAGTCGAAGACTGAGGGCTTTCTGAGTCGAGGTTCGTAATTCCCGTACCGCCCGTGAAACATACAATGTTTTTCATCATATTTGTGAGTAATAATTATGAATTATAGCTTTAATACACAAGTCAGCACAGCTGTTATTACGAAATACGTGAACTTTTTTCTAAGCGGTTGGCGAGTTTTTGCCCACACCACAGATTATATAAATGTTTCGTTCAGAAACGTTAAGGGCGAATACTTACGTAGGTAGTCAGCCATGACGGAAAGTAAAAAAAAATATGGACTTTTGATACAAATAACTATTAAAATCGATTATTAAGAACATTAGTTAAATATTTATGTAACATGTAGTGAGATTGCAAAGAAATTCCTGTTTAGATAACATTTTAAGTCAATTTTTCAATTGCGTGTAAACTCCTTGCTTGAACTTGCATGATCTGTGTGCTGTGCTATAAATTAAAAAAAAAAAATACTTATCGCCCTTGGGTTTCATGACAAAAGAAAAAGCTCAAGGGTTTTATATGGGGCATTACGGCCAAGTTAACCTGTATGTTTAGATACTGCGTACAAGTGTGATGAAAAAAATTAAAAAGCAATTAGTTGCTTTCACACTTTTGGACAGATATTTTCTATAAGGTAACATGACCCAACCACAGTGTTTGTAACATCATAGCACCAATCATCAAAGAGCTGCATAATTAACAAGCAGAAGATCACCGCTAATGGTATCCAGTAGCCGCGCAACAGCGAGTGCATGACAGCGGAAGAGGAACCGTCCCGCGGGTGTCGCCTTACAAAGTCACGGACGTACGACGTGACATACTTAGATGATGTCTAAGATATTATGTCGGACGTTAGCGCTGCATAGCCGACTCTCCAGGGAAACTGGGCCAGGCTTTAACTTGGCTGTAATAACTGTGTCAAATACAGCAGCTTCCCCACGTCAGTCAGCGCTGTGAAGACGCTCTTGTGTAACTACAACAAACAGTTGTTCATAAACTGTGGTTGATTGTTTGCAATCTGCTGTGATTGCTTCGTTATAGAAACACCAGCTCTATCAATAACTGACAAACTTTTGTATAATTTTTTGTATCAACTATGTATATCTATAATAATTATCTATTATGGGATTGACAAGAGTTTCTGGAATGTCACGTAGCGCCGGTATGATGTCACTCACTATTGCTAGAACCTTATAGGTTTGGTAAGGTTATTGTCTTATCGATAGTTCTAGTTCTACTAAAATAGAGCCACTTCATTTCAAGATCAAAATTTTACGGTGTTTTTATGTGTTGAAATAAAAGACTCATAAAACTTTCAGCAGTCTTCATAATTTCCAACGATTTTCAAATAGTTGTCTAATAAATGTGAAGGTGAACAATATTTTTAGTTTACGACAATCTATCGGAATGTTTTATTGGGTTTTTTTATAGGTAGATGAGTGGATGCTGTGGTTATACGCAGTCCTTGACGCTGCATTATGTGAGATCATCGGAACACTTCATCCCACTTAACAATGTCGTAAATCGCATTCGCATAAAAAGTTTCGGAGTTATTGTAAATCAGAGCTGCTCTCATTTTATAGTTTTACTAGTTCATGGTTATGGTTAATTCTTTGAAACGATAATATTCATAGAAATAAATGGAGTATCGATAAATAAATGGAGAGATTCTTAAAATTAGGTACTGAAGAATATAATTGTTATGGATCAAGTTATTAATACGGCATTATTCATAATGCCTGGGCAAATTGAATAATGCCCAATATGAGTAGGCAATATGATATAAACTATTTATTCAAATAATTAAATTGACCGGGCTTTCTGGACGATGTCCATCATTTATTAGGCCGGGTAATAAAAATATGTGTTTTTTATTATTATTTTAATGTTGAAATTGGTTTTAATATAGAATAGGCAGGTAAGTACAATTACTGTCCGCTGCGCGGGACTCCTATTTCTGTCAGCAGGGTCTAAAAACGTACCATGAATGAGATGACGGAAGCTGAGTTCGCTCGCTTTGCTCGCTCACTGTAGCTCCCGTCATCTCCTTCGAACCTAACCTATCCGTGTCGGGGTGCCCTAAGCTCTTAATTACTACTAAATAATTCATTGAACTTAGTTATCGAATTTCCAAACCGTTACGTAGTAATATTCATAATAACCAGATAATGTGATAAATATTGAAGTTTAAATCAGTATTCATCATATTGCCCGATTTGACTAGACTTGATTCATAATACCCGGGCATTATAGGGCACATAGCTACAGAGCTACATAGCTTAGAGCACTGATTAATCACTCGGTCCATGACATATTATATGTATAACATAAGCACAAACATCAGTACACTATATAAAGATTGGGTATGACGACATTTTACTGCTGTTGAAATATTCTTCTGAAATATTTTTAAGCTTTCAAAGTAGGGTACCTATTCTTAACTCTTTTGACCATCTGAAATAATAACCGATTGTTTAGCTAGTGAGCCCAAATGGCACACTCATCGTTCACAATAAGTCTGATTTATTGAACCATATCTTTCAGCGTGTTTACAAGATCGTTACAAACACTGTTTACTATAACATTTGCGAACATTACTGTAATACTTACAAAGATTTCACAAGCTCTGTGAACGTACACATACGTTCAGCAACCAATTGAGTACAATTGTAAAATAACTGACAATATCACGGAGAGTTTTTCTCAATTGGTTTACGTGATCGGTTAGTATTTCTGCGGGAAGTCGATCGAAGGCCGACTTCTTGTCGTCGATTGCTCAACTCGAGCAATTTGTCTCGGATAGATTCTCACAACGAGGATACCTACTTATCCGATATTATCTTGTTTTTTTTTCCCTGTCTCCCGTTGCGGTTTTCATTTCACTTGTGTCATTTTAACAACGTATATACGGAGAGCTTTATAACAGCAGTAGGATTGAATTACTTACGGCATTCAA
Source organism: Orthosia cruda (assembly GCA_964057195.1). Taxonomy (NCBI): domain Eukaryota; kingdom Metazoa; phylum Arthropoda; class Insecta; order Lepidoptera; family Noctuidae; genus Orthosia; species Orthosia cruda. The sequence continues at coordinate 20,306,078 of OZ059855.1, forward strand.
TGACAATGTTATTGTAACGTTAATGAGTCACAGTGTATTAATTACTTCATTATGACAATATCTACAGTTATGTAGACTCATTGATTGCTCGCGTGTTCGACAAAGAATGCATAAAAACAATAGGTGTCACTGTACTGCCCCTATATCTTTACATATTATAGCCGATGTAATTCTGGTGATAGAGCTTTAGTACAGTACAGTTTCACCAAAATCCGTTCAGTAGTTTTTGAGTGAAAGAATAAAAAACATCTATCTATCCATCCATCCTCACAAACTTCCACTTTTATAAATTAGTAGGATAGGGTGTCACCGCGATGGATTTACTATACGTGGGTACCAGGGCATCATAACTGGCGAGCAGTAACGGTGCCAAGCTGTCGGAAGGTGTATTCCAAGCCGTACGTGCGATGGGACACGTTGGTGTCATCGGGCCCTTAGACCACTGACCTAATAATTGTGACACCAATACGCATAGATTCATATCGTAGGCATGCCCTTTGTTAGTTGGTAGTAGAAACCTTCATGAAGGTAAGTTGTATTATCAGGAAAGAAAGCAATAGGTAGAGCCGAAAAGGGAGAATAGGAAAGGAAGAAAGAAATGGATCTGTTTGAATAATAGGCATATATGAAGGCAGAAAAGCCTTTTGGCGACCTAAGTTAACGTACTAATTGGTGTAAAATTGCAGATTAAAACTGCACTAATATTATCTAAACCGTAGAGTTGGGTTTCATAGCGTAATGGCCACATATCTATACTGTTAAATGTTGAGATGCGGCCACATACTCACACGAAAAGAAGAAGACTGTTTGAGAAGCTTTTAGAAACTGGCAAACACGTCTTCAAAACTCCAATTTGTAAGCAAAGCGGCCCCGAGCATCACATATTATTTATTTGTTTACTTCATAAATAAGTCAATCAAGAGCGTAGCACAACTCGCCCAAGATTCCAGTGGTTTGACAGCGGCTCGGCGTACTAATCGGTAACCTTTCGAGTGCTTAGCATGCTCACTGCGGCTAGCGGGAGTCGCACGCGCAACGCATTCCTAAACATTCGGCCACTGCATGTTATGCACTGGGCAGGAACACACAATGTTCACTGCAGAAGTTTCGCTTCAATAAGGAACACTTGCGCCAAAAACTTAATCTACGTCAGTGGCGGTCCTAAGAAGTATCTAAATTATTTTTCTACCATGTAACATATTCGAAAGCATCAAAAAGGTTTAAGATTATGTCAAGGAAATACAAGTACGTATTTCTCTCTAACAATGTGACAGGGATCCGGATAAGAAGAGCAGAATTCGTAAATCCGGATCATCACGTCTATTTGTCAAACGAATTTTTTGAACAATTCTCCCGTGTTATCGTTTACCGTAGGAACATAAGGATACCCATGTTCTACAGTTTGCTAGTGTTATACGACGTTATTTCCTAATTCATTAGTCAGCTTTTGTAGGCTTTCTGGATCTTCCTATTTATTTGTCAATCCACATCGCTGTAGGACATGACAATATGAGTTCGGCAGTACTCAAGTAATGCAGCTATTTGTACGACTTGCAGGCATTAGTGACCGCACTCATGTTCGAAATGTACCTAATGGTAGAAATCGATGCTTCATTGCAGTTCGTCAGCGGCCAACAATGCGATGTGGTGTAGTGTGGTGCTTATAACTTTTGTTATGACTTATGTATCGGTGAAGGTGACAGGAATCATCTGTAGTAACCTCGAAGTTTAACCGATATTCTTTAGTGGGCTTTCTTCTCCTTCACGCAGAAGTGGTGTGAAAAGAAGTAGACCCTCCTTGGAGCTTTTGTTGGTGACTCGTAAAATACGCACAGGCTCATATTTGTTAACTGCTGGTACCGTTGATGTTCTAGAATTTGTTACCTTAGTAAAGTACTATATGATAACTAATTAATAAGAGAAAAAGAGATATTTTACATATTTACCTAAAGACCCTAAACTTTCATACTGATCCTAGAAAAAGTTCATAACATGCTAACATTGCTAACGAACGATTTTTTTATTGTGGCAGCATTGAGCCGGCTGTTGCGCAAGCAATGGTATGGTGTCCGCGCGGCAGCGTGGTGCGTGGCTGTGCGCCGGCGCAGCACTAGCGTTGCTGGCGCTGCTGCCCGGCCCGGGCGCCGCTGACGTCATCTTCAGAGTACCTGAAGTACTGGTGAACCATGTTTTATTACCTACCTTTATTTTCTACGAGGTAAATATGTACCTACGTAGATGTGTAAGTAGAAGTTTTTGAGGGTCGAAATTCAAATCGAAAGTCAGTCACTGGGCACTTTCTGACTGAAAAAATAGTAAGGTCATCGGTTCAGCTACGCCTGCCCATAAGAGATATCTACCTTAGACTCGATGCTCCATCGGCCGCAGACCCTGGTTAAGGTGGTCTAGACAAGTAACATTTATCTAGGGCCTCGTGTGGGTGCGAAGTGGCTTGTATCTTATCCTGACTGCGATAGAATGAGTTAGTTGTTTGATATGCACCTAATTCTTACGGACCCTCTCTCTCGACTTACAGGTGCGTCATGCAGCCGCGTCGAAGCCAGTGGGCACGGGGCGCGGCAACGGCACCCGCAACGACTCGGAGCACTGGGGGGGCTCCGACGACACCCTGCTCGAAGTGCGGTATGAGGAGTACTTCGTGGAGCACGACGTTTCCACGGCCGCCGCTCGCCAGGCCGCCGCGCAGCTGAACGTCAACGACAGTAAGTGACACAAACCCTTTTTTTTGTAAATAGTTGCTGGACGTAGGGAGGAGGAGGACGTTACCCTTCGCAACAACAGCAGACAAAGATGGAGAAGTATTTGAGTCGCTCGAACTGAATGAAGTACGAAATGATACATACTTATTTTGATTAAGTATGAAATTATGGCGTGTTCTTATACACCTCACCTACCTGTTAGATGCTGATCAAAAAATAACTGTAGCTAGTCAGAAAATTACTTCGATGATTCTCTCCTAAGCCACAGAAGAATTTGTTTAGGGCATGTAGTATACTGCACACTAGTATATTATAAAAACCTTAAAACTACATCGCAATAATCCTCAAAGTACATCCGAGTATCTCAACCGCAGATAAACCGAGTGAAGTGAGTGACGCAACGTCAATTGCTTGAGTTATTCCAATTAAACACCATCAGTTTGCGAATTAGAGCCACATCACATCCAAGGATGCGGGCTTACCACGTGCCCTGAAGGTCTGAGGTCACCGGGCACGGGCAAGTATTGTACGGAAACAGAGAATATTCTACGTCCTCGAGGCTTCGCCAATTAGCCACCTGACGACGAAGTTGTTAGGGAAAACTTTTATAAAAAAAAACTCTTAATCAAGCCGTACAACCCAAAAGTGTTCAGTTTCGTAACAAACACTTTTTTCATGTCGAAATAATGAAGCAGGAGTTTTATGAGGGGTAAAAGGCAACAAAATAAATTTCATTACGACTTTAATTTCCCTAATTGGATACTCAAGGTCAAGCTCTTCACCGACTTCGAGAACAATCTACTTATAACTTCGTTGATGAAAGCTACCTGATCAAGTTTATACTAGAAGTAATCTAGTGTTCAGTCACTCGTAGGCGTGTCATCATCCAATAGCCGATGAATAAACATGGCTTCTAACAAACACTTCTAATAACTACTTCTATCTGGAAGACAGTCTATTTATATCCGTGACTTCCTCTAATTGATCCTCTGATACACTCTAATGTTTCATTGAAGGTAAAGTCCCTGATCAATTAATTATATTGAATTTAATTGATCTTTATTGCATTGTTATTTCGTAACGTAATAACGATAAGAAATCTGTTTTTTTATCTATACTAATATTATAAAGAGGTAAAGTTTGTGGGTTTGTGAGTTTGTGAGTTTGTGACGTTGTAAGGGGTAATCTCTGGATCTACAGAACCGATTTTGAAAATTATTTCACCAGTAGAAAGCTACATTATTCCTGAGTGTCATAGGCTATAATATAATTTCAAAAAAATAGAGATCCTTATGAAAATTGCAATATTGTAACCCAAGGTAGCAAAATGTTGCCTGTAAAATACATTATTTGGCGTGCTCTTAGAAAACTATTGATGATAGATAAAAAATAGTAGGTAGGTAGGTAGGTAGGGTAGGCAGGGTAGCCATGGTAGCCAGGGTAGACTGGTTAGGCAGGGTAGCCAGGGTAAGCAGGGTAGGCAGGGTAGCCAGGGTAGCCATGGTAGGCAGGGTAGCCAGGGTAGGCAGGGTAGCCAGGGTAGGCAGGGTACGCCGGGTAGGGGCAGGGTAGCCAGGGTAGCCATGGTAGCCAGGGTAGACGGGTAGGGGCAGGGTAGCCAGGGTAGCCATGGTAGCCAGGGTAGACTAGGGTACGCAGTGTAGCCAGGGTAGGAAGGGTAAGCAGGGTAGCCAGGGTAGCTAGGATAGGCAGGGTAGACTGGGTACGCAGGGTAGGCAGGATAGCCAGGGTAACAATGGTAGCCAGGATAGGCAGGGTAGCCAGGGTAGGCAGGTTAGGCAGGATAGCCAGGGTAAGCAGGGTAGGCAGGGTAGCCAGGGTAGCCATGGTAGCCAGGGTAGGCAGGGTACGCCGGGTAGGGGCAGGGTAGCCATGGTAGCCAGGGTAGACGGGTAGGGGCAGGGTAGCCAGGGTAGCCAGGGTAGTCTGGGTACGCAGTGTAGCCAGGGTAGGAAGGGTAAGCAGGCTAGCCAGGGTAGCTAGGATAGGCAGGGTAGACTGGGTACGCAGGGTAGGCAGGGTAACCAGGGTAACAATGGTAGCCAGGATAGGCAGGGTAGCCAGGGTAGGCAGGTTAGGCAGGGTAGCCAGGGTAAGCAGGGTAGGCAGGGTAGCCAGGGTAGCCAGGGTAGGCAGGGTACGCCGGGTAGGGGCAGGGTAGCCAGGGTAGCCGTGGTAGCCAGGGTAGACGGGTAGGGGCAGGGTAGCCAGGGTAGCCATGGTAGCCAGGGTAGACGGGTAGGGGCAGGGTAGCCAGGGTAGCCATGGTAGCCAGGGTAGACTGGGTACGCAGTGTAGCCAGGGTAGACTGGGTACGCAGTGTAGCCAGGGTAGGAAGGGTAAGCAGGGTAGCCAGGGTAGTTAGGATAGGCAGGGTAGACTGGGTACGCAGGGTAGGCAGGGTAGCCAGGGTAACAATGGTAGCCAGGATAGGCAGGGTAGCCAGGGTAGGCAGGTTAGGCAGGATAAGCAGGGCAGGCAGGGTAGGCAGGTTAGATAGGGTAGTTAGTTAGGTAGCCAATTGACGGGAGCAAGCCCCGAGGGTCAGCTAGTATGTATATAATGATATAAAAACAGATTACTTATCGTTATTACGCGAACTATCTATTATTCTAGACTCGAGGATTGTTTCGTAGAGTATTTATTTTGCAAATGGCTTACTATAGTTATTGCTTTGATTTATTATAATTGATTTTACTTGACTATATACGGTGACGCCAAAAGGAAGGATACTTGTATGATTTTGACGTATTTGTAAAAGCGTTCAGTTGAGATTATCATCCTAATTATCTAGATAGTCAGCCAACTGTTACACAGAAGCTTTCGGGGAACTTTTTCAGAGTATGAAGGAACTCTTATCTAATTGACTCCAGAAAATATTCATTGTACCGAAACTAAATTGAGAATTAGCACTTTTCAAAGTTACAAAATTAAAGGGCCCCAAAAACCCCACTCTTTGCCTTTGCTTCCCAGTGTTGAGCATGGAAAGAAACTCGCCAGTAACAATAAAATACTGAGCTGGGGAAAATTCTCGAGATGCCAATTAATATAACAATTTGTCGGCGAAGTTAATTCACCCTGGCGCCAACAATATGGCGATCATACCAACATACAGTTTTGAGCTGATAGCCTGAAGATGATACATCGATAGAACATTGATACCCGTCGATAGGACATACGAGTACACTCGTGTGTTGTGATGATGTACTGACTGTATGTTTAGCGCAGTTTTCAATGCAATTATTTGTAATGGGGTTGACTATGAAACATGGGGTAAGTTTTAGTTATGGTTGCAGTAGCTTCTAGTTTATAAGGTTAGATGTGTGTTGTCTTCATGGCCATAACATTATTGGTAGCTGGCAACTTAGTACTTCGCATTGGACTACGAAATATGCTTTTATTTTTAAAGGCTTAAAGCTTTGCATAGTCAACCCAATAACGTCTTTGAATATTCTCTTTCTGCGCTTGTATTCAATGTTCTCATTTTCATCAGTTACTCTCTTCATCCATCTTTTCTTGGATGTTCCTCTCCTTCTCCATCCACCCACATCTTTCATAACGGCTTAAGACTAGTCAAAGTAAAGTGATTGAAATTAATTTGAAAAAAGATGCCACTGAGAATCCATTCCGTAACAAATAGAATGAATGACCAACTGTGTGATATTGTCGCCGACAACTAATTAGTCGCACGACGCCACGATTAGTCGAGCGCGATCCACATGAGATGTTATCAAATAACGCAGGCAAGGCTGCGGGATTAGAACTATTAAGAGTAAAGTGCAGCATCATAGCATATTAGTGTCACTATAAAGGGAGGACAGTTTCTTTATGGTCATTATAGTTTCATGCAATCACAATTCACAAAGAGTCATCTAATGTAGTAGATAATGTGCAAATTATGACGCTACATTTTTGCTAGCAGGCTTCAAATACCAAGACTATGCCAACATGCGGCACTTTTCTTTTCCATTGAATCAATTAATCTGCCTAGCCCTATCCCAACTTTGTTGGTTGGGTCTACTTTCAGTCTAACTGGATTCAGCTGAGTATCAGTATTTTACAAAGAGCGACTGCTTATCTGACCTCCTCAACCAAGAAAATGGGTAACACGATAGGTACCCCTTGGCAAGACTGACACTTTTCTTTTCCAGTACCTAATTATTGAAATTGATTGATCTTTAATCTGACATGGCTTCTTTAAATAGTCATAGGTAATTTCATTTTGTTCGTTTGATGTTCGCTTTCAACAATAGAATGCATTACAAGATCTAACTAAACACTCTTGCCGACAATTTGCAAACTGTCTCAAATCTAATTAGACAGACAGCTCTTTGTGATGAAGTTTCTTTCATCTCATTTTACAATTTGCGCGCCATTAATTATTTCCATTGTATAAAGTGCCTACTTGCTCGTTGTATACATCAGATCACTCGTTTATGAATATGCTGCTCATCCACCAAAAAGTCGTCGTCGAGAACGTGACAAATCCTGCTTAATGTAGAGTTTGACAACTACTTCACTCGGCAACTGACCGTTAGTAGTTTATATTACATTAGTACGTTTAGTTATATTACACGAAATTTGGTTCTTCCTATTTGACCTTCAGTTGTGTCCTACTACTCTATCATTACCTACATCTCAGCCATTTTTACCAGCACTTAATTCCCCTAATTACCTTGTAGTTTGCCGTCTGTCAGGCCCATATTTCATGCAGTTGCACTCATGATGGTACACATTAGTCTGCGCTGAAGGTCGTCAGGCGGGCCGGTTATGATGCCGAAGAGTAAAGTGTACCCTGGCAAGGTCTGGGGGCGGGCTGCTGATCTGTCACACCATTGTCCGGTCAGCTATTGTGTGACACTGTACTGTATGTCAATGTTACACTGTAGTACTACATCATACATGCGATGTGGTATGAGCGGGAAAATGTGTGATAAGAAACGAGTAGATGTGAGCAGAAATAAAAATCTGAAAATCTTGCAATAGTAGTTGTAATTGACTTTGGAAACGTATTCATATTTGTATGTGTGTGCGATGTATGTTCTTTGACAACAATAAGACAGACTATTAAATAGTGTTTTCAACAAAGTTACAAACTATTGTAGAGCTTCATTCAATGCCCAGTAGAGCACTATTATAGTAACTTACAGGAGAGCACTATTTTAGAAACTTACAGTAGAGCACTATTATAGAAACTTACTGTAGAGCACTATTATAGTAACTTACAGTAGAGCACCATTATAGTAACTTACAGTAGAACACTATTACTAGTAACTAACAGTAGAGCACTATTGTAGTAACTTACAGTAGAGCACTGTTATAGTAACTTACAGTAGAGCACTATTATAGTAACTTACAGTAGAGCACTATTAAAATAACTTACAGTAGAGCACCATTATAGTAACTCACAGTAGAGCACTATTATAGTAACTTACAGTAAGGCACTATTATAGTAACTTACAGTAGAGCACTCTTATTGTAACTTACAGTATAGCACCATTATAGTAACTTACAGTAGAACACTATTACTAGTAACTAACAGTAGAGCACTATTGTAGTAACTTACAGTAGAGCACTGTTATAGTAACTTACAGTAGAGCACTCTTATTGTAACTTACAGTATAGCACCATTATAGTAACTTACAGTAGAACACTATTACTAGTAACTTACAGTAGAGCACTATTAAAATAACTTACAGTAGAGCACTATTATAGTAACTTACAGTATAGCACTATTATAGCAAATCTAAGATTCTGAAATCGCAGTAACAGTCCGAATATTTAGTTCTTCACGAACCTTCTGTAGACACATTTTGGCGCGCAAAGAATGAGAAACAAGTAGCTATCCAATAACATGAGTCAGAAGTCTTAGACAGAAACCTGTTCTCCGACCGACTGACTAACCGATCTCAAGCACCGCCCAAACGATCTATTGAGCATTTAATGTTACATTGTCACAGCATACATATTAAAATATTAAACCGATTAAGATCAAGGGAGGAAGTATTGTAGATATTATAAATAGCCCGTGATTTGACAGCTATGTAAACTTAGCCTGGTGGTCACAGGCCGGTGGGCACATCTTATAATAAGGTTTTTGTAATGGACCTTCGATTTGTCGCCGTCACGTCAATTCGTGACCTTTACGCGTCAGTAACGCCGTCTTGAAAACTTTTTTTTTTAGATTTCAATAAACTGGACCATTTATATCAAATTGATATCTTTAGCTAATAGTTTTTATTTGAATAATACCTACTTAGGAGGAAATTCATATACAAATTCAATCCTTATTTGCTCAAACATGAGTACATTACACACAGCAAATTTCCAATATGTAAGAGACGTTAAAAAAAAAATACGTCATATTTGCCTTAAATAATGGCGTGCAAATATTAATAATAGAATAACAAATAAAATATTAATTCCAGAATGTCATGTCATATATTTAGTCAAGTCATTAAGAAAAATGTGCTTGTTAAAATTATCATTCTAGAATGTCTGTATACCTATTAAAAATAATTTAAATTATAATAATTTTCTCAAAAATGGTATGTAATGTTGCCATAACATCTCTAACAAGTCTCCAGAAAGTGAATTCTACCGGATACTTATTCACAACTGTCCAGTAAGAAGCGAGATTTTAAATTTGGAATCTCCTACTGTCCAGTAAGTAAGTATGTAATTTACTTACTGGACAGTAATAGGGATGGGTCCGATATCAAAACGTAACTTATATCGGATATGTGTTAGATACAATATCATATCGATATCTATATCATAATGACCTATATTACAAAAACTGTATCTAATAAAAATCTTACTAGCGTGCGATAACGAATAAGTCAAAAATTAAAACCGTAACAATGCAAAAACGTAAAAACTACGAACAAAACGCAAACTTTACAAACGATAGGAACCATATACGCAACCGCTCTTTCTAAGTATTATTTCGCGTTCATTGTTAGTATGCTCATCTAAATAACATGTTAACTTCTGCTACTAATACCGATATCAAGAAAACCGTTTTCTATATCGATATGAAACTTTATATCGGTTACATAACAGTACCATACACATATTAGAGTTTAGCCATTTTAACATGTTTATAGGAGGGAGCTCCAAATATATATCTATCTCTCTTTTTGGTATGACATTTTATGAGATAATTTTCGAGTCTGTAGCGGCACCAACGCCGCCACTTACGAACTAACGACATGACGTCACACAAATCCTGCATCGCGCAAGTAAAGTTTTCGGCGCGATTAGAACACATACAACAGTCCGACAACAACCTTTGGGCAGTTGCCCGGACCAGACACAACACCCGTCTGGTCGGAGGATCCTCCCTTTTCTACGGAGGTGTGTGGGACTTTACACCCTGTCCCACATACCCCCAAAAGTCCATTAATCAAGATGTACAACAAACAATAGTACATGACTGCAGCGGCCAGCAAAAGAGGCACACATACGTAAGTCCATCAATGCCTAGTTGTGGCCAAAGCTTGTATAGTACTTTTCTCAAATAATGCGCGGAAATTAAAACTTAGTAGTACCTAGAACTCATTTTGTCAAATACAATTACTTTTCAAAATCAATGACGAATATCGAACAAAAATAATTATGCCCGCGTTAGGCCTTAGCACGCACTGCGATTTTTATTCGCGCGATTTTTTTCGCCCATTCTGCGGCCTATGGAATTGTATGAAGTTGCACGCATTGCGGTAAAAAACTACAAAAATCCGCCTAAAGTGCCTAAAAAAGTGTAAAAAGCCTTGAAGTGTTCATTTGTTTTTTTTTTTTCAATTAACAGCTTTCTATCTGCAAGCCAGTTCGAAATTTAAATAAAACCTTTGATAAGTTACCTGCTTGGTTGCCATATTTCGGTGAAAAAGATCGTTCAATTTTTAAATTACCAACAGATATGAGTTTACTATGTAATTTTTTTGGCCGCTACACACGACAGATATGGATTTTCATACAACTTTTGCCGGCCGCTGCTCTCATGTATTTGGCCTGTACTGCAATTCTAACTCGATTTTTCTCGAAGAAGAGAAGAGAAGTAATGCTCAAATTACCAAGCATGTTTGCGAAAATATAAATAAATGCCCCCGGTAAATCGATCACAATATCTATCAGTAATTGCCCTAATATGAATGTAACTTAAATATTAATTAAACGAATTTGTTGTTAAACTTTCTTTAATTTTTGAGAAAACCTCACCTGCGGTTCGGTCCGGTTAACTCATACTTGGCCAGGAAGGATTACTTACTGGATTCTGCAGTAATGTACTATAACGTTCTAGAACGTCAAAACAAAAATATTATGAATGTGGAAGTAGCGGATGTTAGCGTGACGGCAGATACTTGTCTCAATACGCAAATTAAAAGCTCGCTTTCCAATCACATCGTAAATAACAAGCACCCCCGTGCAATATCGACCGCATCCCTGTCCCTTCCGGGCGGGGCGGGCGGCGCAGGGAGGGAAGCTAGGTAGCCTATCCGTCTAGACCTGCGTGCTCATGAATCAATAGCGGGCGGCTAACTGCACTTGCGTCATTATGGCGTGACTACCCTTCCTCCCAGTACTGTTCGCCGCTGCATCCCGCGCAGCACGCATCTCCTGTACACAGGTAAGTCATTTACATAATTGATTGCATCTTAAACTTTCGTCTATTTTGTTTGGTTCGATGTTTGGATTTTGGTTTGTTGGAAGATAGGTACGTGTCAATCACTTTGTGGTGTAGGTAAGGTACGGGAGCTTTTGGTTCAATACGTCGCAATTGCCGGTGGGCAGATTCTTTGTGCTTTTTACATTTTCTTTTAGCCTTACCTATGATGCCCAAGATGTCCTAGGCAAGGCGGTGAGCCTCGGACTGGAAGGTCGCACGAGTTATGACTCATCGAAGTGTTATAAAAAATTCATCAACGCATTTAAGCGCAATAGCACGCCTGCGTAATGGTTGAGACACACCGAGCTTAGTTGCATCGCAATTCGGTAACACGACGTCTCTGCTTTATTTTGTCGCTGTCGTAGCAACGTCACGGTACCATACACGATAATGTGACGTTGGCCAAAAACTTCGAGCTCAATTCCTTTTGAGCAATCCTTAGGTACTACTTGTTACCAGTTTATGAACTTATTAGATCTAGTATTTAGCTCTACACCGTGCGTGGTACAAGCAGTGGCGTGCCTAGGGTTTCAAAATAAGGCAAGCCCAATAAAATTTAAACCGAATTCAAAAAAAAATAAAAAAAAAATTGTTCACTTTTCGACTGAGTATGTAGGTCCCTACGTATGTATCATCGCAATTTTCTCATAAACTACTGGTTAGGTATAATAAATTAAAAGTGAATTCATCCATCTTCTTCTTTCCTCTTCTTTCTTCAATTTCACTCTTGCTTGTCGTGCGGTGAATGAGGTAACCAAAGCACACTGAAGGCATGTTAGTGCTAGATTGAATATAATAAACATATCAGCAATTGCATACCTCCGGTGGCTTTAAAAAAAGCCGTTTGGTTTGCTTCATTGCTTGAGGGAACAAAGTAATGGTAAGTAGTTGCTTGCTTCGTAACAGGACTAACAGGTTACAGACGAAAAACAAACAAAACAGAAAGTTAAAAATAGCTAGATAGAATGTAATAAGGAATTTAAATAAATTATTTATATTCTAATTGGAATCGTCTATCTTTCTTAAGAAATGATTTAATAACATCAGAGTAAAATGTTGATCGTTTTAATTCTACCAACAACTGTTTTTCAATAGCTATCATTGATAATTCGGAAAGACGCTCTTGACCTTGTGTATTTCTCAGATAGGTATGGATACGTTTAAGAGACGAAAAAGCACGTTCCGCGGAAGAACTGGTAGCCGGAATAGTTACAACAAGATACGCTAACTTTAACAGCTCGGGAAATCTTCGAGGTTATTCTCATGAATGAAATCAATTAATTCGAAAACATTACGATCTTTCAGATCAGGACTAGAATACAAGCAAATCAATTGGCTTTTTATTGTTTGTTTGTCGAAATAGTTTGCATAAATGTCAAATAATGAATCTAATTCAGTACAGTAATACAATACAGAGGTAGGAAAATGTGAGTGATAATTGTCAAATTTTTTGTTGTTGAGCAGTTGGAAAAACTTTCATTTATAAATTTCAGAATATCGGTCAGTAATTTCGGTATTAATGTTATCAATTACTTCTACAAAAAGAGAAATAGACAGATTAGGCGTCGGTTTTAATGAAGAAATTAACTGTTTATTCTGAGCAAAGTTTAAAGATTTTACCTTAACTTCGCCAATCAAAACTTGAACGCATTTTAAATCCTCACAAGGTACAATTACCCCCATTGTTGTAGGTAAGTCAACAATTGTATCACTGAGAAAATCTAAGAAAACACAAAAAACTTTAACAATTCAAAACTTTTCCCACTCAAGCAAATGAAACTGAAGCACAGACTACTAAGAGATATGAACTGAAGTGAGTTGCACTCGGGTCGTTGCAGTGTTATCGTTTGGCAAAAAAAGTCGCCAGTTATATGAAAAATCTAGCTAGATGTCGCAAATTTTTTATTTTTATGATATTGCTTGAATATTTATATTCGTTATTTTCAAAAGTCGCTAGTTTTTATTGTTGCTAAATCTTAAAAACAGTCTCCAAACTCGTTAAAAATCTCCAAGATCTCACAACGTCGCTAAAACGGCAACACTGCAGAGTTGGCAAGGTGACAAGGTGGTCTTAGCAACCAGGCCATAAAATACAAAAAAAAAAGGTGACAAGGTCACGCATACGCGTGCAACTTCACACGCATGCCCTGCTTAAATCTTCAAACTGATCGTCTACAAAGATGCACAAGTTTCTAACTCGTTATACGGCATATCGCTATAAGTGCGAAAGAGACAGATATAGTATTTGAAAGCCCGGTAAAAGCCGGTGCGTGTAAGCGAGATAGCTATATGTAGATACTGCGACTGCAAATGCGAAACACTGCGCGCGACCAATCGCTATGTGAAGTAGTGTGGCATAGGTTACTTTGTGTTATTTTGATAAGAATTAAGCGCGCGAACTTTTAAATAGTTCAGGTTTGATATTGATTCTCTATCGAGCATTTTAGTAAGGCATGCCGGCTTTTGGGCTTATATGAAGCTACCGCCACTGGGTACAAGCGTGGGTGGGCTGGCGTCAAGCGTCACGTTTTCGGCATCAGTGCAGTGTGCCTTCACCCTAAAACGGTTGCCATTGTTCGCCTGTGACGTAAGATTTGCATTCATCATACGTATAATAAGTTCTACTTAGCTGTGCTCAGTATGCTTTTAATTTAACTCATAACATAGGTTATTACTTGAAAACAACGTAATGTTCCTTCTACGTTTGTTTGGCTAAGTGAAAACTTGGAAAATACTGATAAGATTTACGTTTAGCAACATAATCCTTCAGTCAGTCTGCAATTGCATGTTTATGCAACCACTGCCCGTGTACTTATGAACTAATTCACTCTGACCGAACCGGCTCGTGAGAAGAATGGGTTTGCTTGTTCGGATTGAGATAGCTTCGCTTCGCTCGCTCGGCTCGATTGAGGGAGGGCTCTTTTGGTCGGTTAGAATTAGGTCTCGCTACGCTCGCTCGTCTCGAAAGGTGACTCGCAGTGGTCGCACTGGAACAGAATGGGCTCGCATTGCTCGCCTGAATCTTGGTTAAATAAGCCAACACTCGCTCACGACTATCTCATACAAATTCAAATCTGGGGGCACGGTGGTGCCCTCGCCAAGACAAGCCAAGCGAACCGCAAGGATACTACCTACCTTTTCTCGACCGCATCGTCGTTTTTTTGAATCCTCATAACTTGGGTTTGGATTATACCAGATAAACAAAATTCTCGGGATGTGATGTCAATAGTGGACTTATTGAATATAATATTAAGTTTCATTTGCATAGGTCTTATACTTTAGATTTTACTTATATCTAAAAATCCCGATTGCGTCACTGATTCGATCACTCACTCACTGATGATCATAAAATTCTTAGGGTACTTTCCGAAGTCCAAGAAAGCTGAAATTTTGCTTGTAAGCTAGTTTGTGATTGTGTAAGGTGACTGTTCATTACTTTTCTCAAAAATGGTATGTAAAGTTGCCATAACATCTCTAAAAAGTATCCAGAAAGTGATTTTTTTTTTAATATCGGTTATTTTGATATAGATATCGATATGATATGATATCTAACACTTATTTGATATAAGTTACGTTTTGATATATCGTAGGGATGGGCCTACTACTGTCCAGTAAGTAAATTACATACTTACTTACTGGACAGTAGGAGATTCCAAATTTAAAATCTCGCTTCTTACTGGACAGTTGTGAATAAGTCTCCGGTAGAATTCACTTTCTGGATACTTTTTAGAGATGTTATGGCAACATTACACACCATTTTTGAGAAAAATGATTTTATTTCTGTAAGTTGGTTTGTACAAACACTTTTACATGTCGAACATATTTTTAAAACTAGATGAGGTCGGCGTTTCCTATCTGACTACTCTGAGAAGAAAGGCCGAAACAAACTCAGAGGTCACAGTCTATTTTAAAGTCCAGACAAAATCTTGATTAGATCATGTGAAGACCATGTAGACTGATGTCTGAAATGGTATTTTGAGGAAAGAACCAGCCAGATTGAGTGGACCTGTCTAGTCAGTGCACGCATTTGTCAATAACCGAGCAGCTCAACTCAGAATTTAAGGAGCTCAACGATTCGACGATCAATACCAAAGAAAGGACATTCGGGTAGGCCGCATAAACTACTCAAACTGTCAGACACAGATTAGAGTTTAGCCATTATATCATGTTAATAGGAGGGAGGCTCCAAATATATATCTATCTTTCTTTTATTACATACTACTTATTTTATAAGATAGATATATTTTCTAGTCCATTAATCAAGATGTACAGCAAACAAATATAAATAAATGCCCCCGGTAAATCAATCACAATATCTATCAGTCAATTGCCCTAATATGAATGTAACCTAATAGCTATTTATGCAACTGTTACGTTATGGTCAGTCTTTTAACACGAGTGCCATTTTTCGGTACAAGCGTAGCGCTTACCGAAATAGGTGGGCACGAGTTATTAAAAAACCAATAACGTAAAGTTGCATACAAGATTTTATCTACGAAGGAAGGAATAAAACACAGATATAGACAAATAAGTATTTTTAATAGAAACTTAACTACACACTGACTATTGTTTATCCCGCGTCCACTTTTTTTTATAGTCTTTATTAGGTATAAGGCAAAGATCTTGTAGCCGCAACAGCCAAATAATGATACTTTTGTTCTAAACTTGTTCCATTTTTAAAAACATCTTTTACATTGTCTCGATTTCGAAGTGATATTATAGGTACCTGGCTGTATGTTCAGAATGCCTTTGCTTGTGTTTTAGAATTTATGACGATTCGCATAATGCAATCCGATGTCGTAATGGGTATCATAAGGAAACTGCTGTTAATTTTGTAATTCGAATATAACGAAACCGAAATAGATAAAATATTATTTAAACAAATTTGTTGTTAAACTTTCTTACACCAAACTTTCTTAATTTCTCTTAAAGCCATCCTGGCATCGTATATAACCGGACCTCACCTGCGGTTCGGTCCGTTTAACTCATACTTGGCCAGGAAGGCTTATTTTCTCAAAAATGGTATGTAATGTTGCCGTAACATCTCTAAAAAGTATCCAGAAAGTGAACTTTACTGGAGACTTATTCACAACTGTCCATTAAGTAAGTATGTAATTTACTTACTGGACAGTTGGTCATCCTCTTTAGATCTCCTTGGAAAAAAAAACATGTTACCAGACACAGATTAGAGTTTAGCCATTATAACATGGTTATAGGGGGGAGGCTCCAAATATATATTTATCTCTCTTTTTGGTTTGACATTTTATGAGATAGATATATTTTTGGAGCCATCCATTTTATACTCTGTGACACTTACCGCGACGCAGAAAAAGTACGCACATTGCGTTTTGTACTTAGTAATGTTGTAGAAGTATAGTGTGGGATTTTATGTTTGTATTTAGTAATTTAAGTTTATAAATAATGTTGGATTAAAACTTTCCATTCTAATATTAACATGGAGATTCAAAAACCCTTTTTTGTTTTCTTACTAGTACATTCATGTCATGTAAAAATAGAATAATGTTCAAAACTAAACGCAAACTTTTTAGTAAAAAAAAACAATTTTATCATCTGGCGGGATTTCAATTGTGTTTTAATTTACCGCGTGAACATAGATAATCCCAAAAAATTTGTTCAAGCGAATCTGATTCGGCAATAGATGGCACTCCTCCTGATGTAAAAGCTGAGGCCGAATTAGCAACACAATATCTATCAGTAATTGCCCTAATATGAATGTAACCTTCAATATTAATTAAACGAATTTGTTGTTACACTTTCTTACATTTTTGAGAAAAGCATTATACAAGCCTCAACCAGTAAGAAAGCCATCCTGGCCTCGTATATAACCGGACCTCACCTGCGGTTCGGTCCGGTTAACTCATACTTGGCCAGGAAAGCTTACTTACTGGATTCTGCAGTAATGTACTATTACTGGATTCTGCAGTAATGTACTATTTCTGTTATAAAATAGTTCTTTTAGTAACGAAACATGGCGACGAGGAGTTGCGCATAGGAAATACGTGAAACCTATATGTGGCGACTTCTAGTAACGAGGCATGTGACGGTAGCGAAACGGCCAAGCCACATATTTTGACTAATGTGTAGAGTTTTTGGTGGCATAAAATTATCGTAACTGTCTTCACGAAACGGCTAATTCTTTAATCAAAAGTGGCCATGTATCTGTCCGCAGTTCCGCCCACGCGGCCAGGCTGCGGCACGTGCAGCCAGCGCGAGCAGGAATATTGCGAGACGCGCGTGCTGGCCGACCACTGCTGCTGTGAGCGGCGCTTCGTGCCCGAGCCATTCCCTTGGCTGCCGCACACGTGCTACGTGGGCGCGCGCCGCTGTCGCCCCCTGGCGCACGACTGCGCGCAGTACGCACGCCTGCGTGACTGCTGCTGCCACAGGAAGTTGGCCGAACGATGTAAGTGCAGAACACTTGCCATCCAGAACTCATACGTTGTTGGTGCAGAGAACTGCCCTGCTTACAGTTTCGAGTTCAAAACAGACAAAGTATTTTTTTTTTTATCCGCATTGCGTTTTTCATCTCGCATGAGATCGGTCGATTGATGGCGGTCAAACCCTTTGCCTTGCCGAATTCACTTGCGTTATTAGTCTGCTGGTTTCGCGCCGAGTTGGCAGAAGCGGCAAGCATCGTGGAAAAGATGAAGCGTATACCTCAAGACTGCTCGCGATTAAGGACTACTGTGGACGCCCTCTGCCTCAGCACGAACTTAAGAAAATAAGAGCAGCATCTGCCAGCGTATAAAACGTTAATCATTGTCATCCACAGGGAAGGGCATATTGTCGAAGTCGACGCGGCTGGGCGTGAGTGGCGTGTCGCTGCTGCTGCTGTCCATGCTGCTGTTCGTGGCGTACCTGTGACGGCAGCTGGCGCCGCGCCCCGCGCTCGCGCCCGCGCTCGTGTGAGCTGCGCGGGCGCACGCGGTCCTCCACGACGGTCTCGTGACTCCTCGCCTCATCCAAGATGTCTTTAAAAACTTATCTTCATAGATTACGTATGATATTCTTCTCTTCTTCTTCTTCCTTCCCTAGTCCCGTTATGAGATCGGGTCTCCTTACTTTCCTGCGCCAATTTGATATTGGAAATATTAGAAAATCTAAATTAATTCGCACTCTCCCAAAGTTAAAATGTCTTAGAAGAAGAGGATCAATTTAACCTAAAACATAAAACCTATGGTATAGACTAAACTAGTCGTGGACTCGTGGACCATTGACCTTGTTATAAAAATAAAGTTTAGACACTTTATCTCTGGTAGAGTGCGACTCCACTTTTGGTAGAGTGTGGCTCCACTTTTGGTAGAGTGTGACTCCACTTTTGACCCCAGACTGTACTTTATTATTAGTCCGTGTAGGAATTTATTATGGGTCCGTTTGGAATTGTTTAACAAAATTGATAAAAAATACGCATTTTGCATGCCATCAAATATATCAAATTATCACACAAGATGTGAACAGAAATAAGATTAATGTAAAACATTCATTGGATTATAATAATAATTCTATTATACAAACGTACAGAGACATTAAATCACCGACATAGTCACTGGTATGTATCTCAATGATTAGTAGGTATATTAGTTCAGGACATTTCATCAATATTCATATTCACACATGATTATGAATATTGATGAAATGAAATGGAATGAAATCAGTGTAAGTACCTAGGTATATTAATTAATATAAGGTGCCTTATCTAAGTTTTAGAATAAGCAATCAACGTATAACAACATGGAAACAAAACATGAAGTAAAAAAAAAAAATGCTGAAAAGGCATGTTTTAGAATTTTTATTAATTTGATTTGAGAGTGTAAGTCGTAACTGCAATTTGGAAAATTAAATTATATTATTATTGTTAAAGTTTAATTGTTTTAAACATAGGAGTTACCAAAGAGTGAATCTTTTATAATATCTTAAAAAAAAGAAAGCGAAGTCAAAGAAGCCTAGCTTTATTTTCTTTTACACGTTGTATTTAATCACGAAGGTAGGCGACTAATAATTGAAAAAGGCGTTGGCCATAATTCGTAGCAAATCCGTAGTTTGTACAGTGCGAGTTAAATTAGCTGTAAGCATAAAGAAAGTTTATACCTATAGGTATTTTAAAAATGGTACTGCGTAAGTTATTCTATGTACAAAGATAAGTTATTTATTTCCAGCGTAAAAACTTTGTTTAGGATGATTATAAAAGTGGTCTAAGAAAAGTTATAAAGGTAGGGAACAATTTGGAGAGTCGCTCTGAAGGGCAGTGGTAAACATCACCCCAAATAAAAATATTTAATCAGATAACGAATTATTTCACTTAGCATATGAAAAGTTTTAAAAAAAGCACCCGAATGGATACCACACAAGTACAAGAATTAAAAATCTATTTAGGTATCAATAATTAGATAATAGTAATAGCTGAAAATACATCTTGCTTAGTTCGAAGTGGTTTCTAAACTCAAAACTAGATAAATGTAAAAAAATAAAGTTATTTACCTATGTTGTCCCAGTGCGGGGCAAAAGATTCCCATAACCTTCCACTGTTGCCGATGTGTTGTCTTTCGCGAGCAATCCGTCATTAGATACGCCTCTAAGTCGTCATGCCAGCGTTTCCTAGGCCTTCATTATATATGAAGAAAAACAAATTGTATCCTCTGAATTAATAATACATTATTTATTTATCTCGACATCAAAATACAGTGACATTTTAACATAATGCACAACCAAGTTTGGAGAAGGGTTTCTGAGATAGGTAGTTAAGACCCTGTGTTACAGATCACCCTTTTTACTTTTAGGAATATTACCGGTAACATTACAAAAATGAGGCAGTTACATAATCTATATACGTCTTTCAAAACTGTGACCACTTCTAAAGCATGGTGTTATATACCAAATGAGCTGCATGTCAACAGAAGACGAGATCAATAAGTTTAGATATATGTAAAGGTGTCTTTGTAATTTAAGTACATATAGAAGTATTGGTGGTGTCCTCTCTCCTCTTCTCTTCTCAATTTTTATAAATGCTATCACTAGGGTCCTAACTTCTAACTATCATCTCTATGCAGACGACTTGCAGTTGTATCGCCATTTTAAAGTGGGTGAACTCGCTGAGGCTGTGGCTGCCATCAATAATGACCTTGAAAGTATCAACCAGTGGGCTAATTCCTTTGGACTTCTCCTGAACCCAACTAAATCTCAAGCGCTCGTTATTGGTGGCAGATATATGCTCAATTTATTAGATCCCCAGTCCCTCCCGCCAGTTATGTATAATTCTGTGCCCATATATTACTCCAAAAGCGCGAAAAACTTGGGCGTCCATATTGATACTAACCTCTCTTGGGAGGTTCATATTGCTGATGTGAGTAAGAAGGTTTTCTACTCGTTTCGGTCTCTTAAACGTCTCCAAAAATTCTTACCATTTCACACTAAGGTTACTCTTGCGCAATCTCTTCTTCTGCCGCTGATAGACTATGCGGATGTCTGTTTTCTAGATGCAACGGAGGTACTCCTAAACAAACTCGAGCGACTGCAGAATTTGTGCATCCGCTTTATTTTTGGCCTCCGCAAGTACGACCATGTGTCGGAATTTCGGACCAGATTGAAGTGGCTGCCAATTCGGCGTCGACGAGATACCCACATCCTATCCCTTCTCTATACTATCCTGCACAATCCTACTTCTCCTCAATATCTTCGCGAACGGTTTGAGTACCTCGTCCCGAGGGGTAAACCTTGTCGCACAGCCACTTCGCTTCTTCTTCGAACTCCTCGTCACACTTCCAGCCGCTATGATGGCTCCTTCTCTGTTACTGCAGTGCATCTCTGGAACTCTCTCCCACACTCCCTACGCGATAGCCCTTCTCTCGATGTCTTCAAGAGGAAAATTAAGGAGCATTTTCTATCAACGCAATAAAATAATATTAGTAGATATATACGTATATATATATATATTTGTATTTATGAACGTAGTTCTTTTATATATGTATTATTATTATATATTTAATTATTATCTTACAGTAAAATTGTACACTGGATTACTGCCCTCAATTATTATAATCTCTATCACTCAAAGGTTTGCTGGAAGAAAACTCCATTTTGGAGTTAAGCTCGCCTTTGTACATTAATATTGATTTCACCTTGTGTAAATGTATTGTTTTGGTGTACAATAAAGAATTAAGAATTAAGTATTGACCAACACTAAAACCAGAAATGTATGTAAACAAGTAGTCTGTACATAATACATAACGTACTAATAAGTCAGTTCTTTATGCCGTAAATATAGTTGAATTGAAATAGGAGTAAATTATTTTAGGTAGGCTTTTTGCTGTCAGCTGTCTATTGTTTATTTTTATTTATTTCACACACTTCAAGACACACATCAGTGTTGCCCTGGCTCTTGTACTAAGGAGATCTAGTATGACAAGAGCCAAAAGTTCATTGATATAATTTCGATAGCTAATTTCTCTCATACGGTTAACCCGTTTGTCTATACAGACGGTACATTACCCTTGATAAAATAATTATTTCTAAAAAGATGACAATACAAAAAATATAAAATCTATTCTAGGCCGTACGTAAACGTCAAACATTTCCTCTCCTCATTTGTTTCTAGTGTTTGATCTAGGAAAAAGTCGCGGCACAAACTCCTCAGTAAACAAGTAAAATTTCAAAATTTAAAAAACCCCCGACACATTTATCTTGCGAAAACATCCCGATTCAAACAGTAAAACGCCCATAACTTTTGAACGGCTGAACCGATTTTATTCAAACATAGCTAAGAACACTCTCGACACAATCACCTTTCAAACAAAAAAAAACTAAAGCACAATCGGTTCATCCGTTGAGGCGCTATGATGCCCCAGACAGACAGACAGATACATAGATACACATACATACAGATACACAGACACACAGATACACAGCAACACACGTCAAACTTATAACACCCCTCTTTTTCCGTCGGGGATTAAAAAGCTTCCTTGTTACTCTGTGGATGTGAGGACGGGTTTTGGTGCGATCGTCGTTTTGTGTCCGTGTTAGACATCACTTTACAAATGAATTACACTATGTTGTACGAATAAAATTCAACATTTTCTTTGCACTATCGGCATGGCACGGCAAAGGATTTTTCGTGGACATATGATTTTCGACCTTATTCAAATGACTTTAGCGTTGAAATTTCTTTATTTCTACGTAAATGCCGCGGCATGCAGTGGCAGAATGTTTTGGCATGCTGAAAAGTGCCGTGCGGTACCGTGGCAAGGTCGAAAATCATTTGTCCACGAAAAATCCTTTGCCGTGCCATGCCGATAGTGAGCGCCGGCCCTAACATATAATTTTTCCAAAAAATTAAGTCTGCCCGTTTAGACGTGATGCTCATATTAAAATCAGCTACTGAGGGGTATCTGCGCCCTGAGTCGTCTAGCGCTAAAATAAAGTTAGTGATTTTTCGTGCAATCGCCTCTGCTCAGAGTGGCATTATTATTTATTATATTTTGTTGTTAATAAAACTTAAAAATACATATTTCATATTATTTTCATAATGAAATGAAACCTCTTACTAATAAACACAGAATAAAGTTATCCCAAGTATAAGCCTATGAAAAGGTTATTCCAGGTATAACTTTATTCCGTGTTTATTAATAAGAGTGTAAGAATATAAATTTGAAAGATGACAGTTAACAATGTGCCAAATTAAATAAATTCACTTAGTGAATATCTAAGCAGGTGAGAAGTATTGCTAAGTTACAGTAACTAGGAGCATGACTTAATCCGACGCTATTTTGAAAATGCAGAGTTAATCATCGGTATGGTTGTAAAGCCATCCAAAATAAATAAGTTACATCAATCTAAAACATGTAAAACGTAATTTCTATAAGTAAGCGCAGTCCTCACTCACACAAACATACTTTAAGGTGTCACTGAAACCAAATCATCTAACAATAAATAGGTAAAATTAAGTATTTATATATCGATGTACAAGCTACCTAAATGATTTAAGATAATTATAGATAGGTACTAATTGGTAAGTTACAATGCTTAGATTTATGTATGTAAATATTATGAAGTACGTATTTGTAACTATCAGCCCATTATAAGCTTTTAGTTAGATAGCACAAGATCAATCACAGTAAGCGCTCATGCCCACGAGACGGTTTTTCGCCGGAGCTAAGCCCGGCAAACCGCGTCTACGTCCGGTCGTCAGTAATGTATGGCACACTATGGAGTATGGAGCCATACACACGACGCCGGCTCACCGCGCAACCATAGCACCGCTGCAAAAACCGGGCTGGGTTAAAACCGTCTCGTATGCATGAGCGCTTAGACTGTGCGAGAATGCCCAACATCTTGGTTTTTATTAGACCGATATTTTTGATCATTAAAAATTGTCCAACTATCTTAGCGACCTCCTTCTCTTTCGCTCGACGCTATTCGATTTATATATACCTCACCGATAGGAGTTTTAAATTGCAAGTACATTCACTGGACGCATTGTGAGAATATTCGACTGATCTGCATTTGAAATTTTCTTAGAAAATATGAGGAAGCGAAATCCGACCGATATCGCCTAGCAACTGGTGCCATCACGACGGTCCCTTATTGGCCTTAAACTATCAATGAAGACTGTTCTGACTCAAATCTGCCCACAGCGTTAGTGGTACACAGTCCGCAAATGTCTTCTCTACAATACAATAAAAATATCACAACTCTGTCATAAAATACTTGTTTTTATTTTAAAATGAAAAAGTGCACTCTTACTGAGACACCCTTTATTATTGTTAAAGTAATAATTTTATTTATTTACTTCATCATGATCTTCACCATCAGCCTTTTTTATTTACTTATTTAAATAAAATATTAAAAAGATAAAAACTAAATCAACAATGTTTGAGACCGAAATGTTTTCTATACTGTTTTTTTTTTGTCTTATGTGGGGACTTTAATATCAACTTACTGAAAAGAAATAAACAAACCTTGGACTTCGAATATACACTGCTAAATTATAATTTAAAATTACAGTTTTCTCAACCCACTAGGCTAAGCAGTGCGACCTGCTTGGACAATATAGCGCATAATGTAAAAGGTTGTAAAGGAGAAATTATAGAATTGGGTCTGTCAGATCATACCGCACAACTTTTGAAATGTCCTGTTAAGAAGACATGTGTCTTAAAGCGTTGGAAACTAAAGAGGCGGAATTACTGTCAAGATAATTTGGTGAAGTTTAGAAATTGCATTAAAAGTCTCACTTTTTCGGACATTTATACAACTGACGACGTGAATGAGGCCTACGACTATTTTCTTGACCTATTCAGATGTTTTTACGATCTTTGCTTTCCCTACGAAATAGTAACAAAATCAATCAATAAAAAATCAAAATGGATCACTAACGGTATAAGGAAATGCAGTAAAAAGAAACGTCACTTGCTATGGCAATATAGAACAAATCCTACCCCAAAGAATAAAAAAACCTTTAAGACATATTCTGCAAGGTTTAAAAGAGTTATTACGTTAACACAATCATCACGAAATAACTACTTCATTAAGACGTCCAAAAATAAATCTAAAGCGACATGGACCATAATTAATAATTCTAAGACCTACTTCCCTAAAGAACCAATAACACAAATTCAAACAGAGACACAGAAAATAACGAACCCATTAAATATAGCTCAGGCTTTTAACAATTTTTATATTAATCAGGTTACCAAACCAAAAAACAAAACTATGCCAGAAATTAACGTACATTCAAATACATCAAATTCTTTATTTATGGAGCCGACCATACCTCAAGATATAAATAATCATATTAACTCACTTCGAAATACAAATAGTGTTGGTTATGACGGAGTATGCACTAAAGTTATCAAAGAAGTGTCTCATTACATAGCTCCACATCTCAGTCACATAATTAATATGAGTATTTCCAGCGGAATCTTCCCTGAGAAATTAAAAACGTCAATAATTGTACCATTGCACAAAAAAGACGATAGGCAAATTATGTCAAATTATAGGCCTATCGCGTTAATACCCGTCTTTTCAAAAATATTTGAGAAAGTCATTTATAAGTCCTTGTACAACTACCTTGAGAAATCAAACATATTAGTAAATGAGCAAAAGGGATTTCGTAAACAGAAGACAATTAACATGGCTATACATGACCTGCTTCTCCCCATTTTGTCAAATGTAGATAAGAGAAATCCTGTATGCGCTATCTATATGGATCTAACTAAGGCTTTTGATTATGTGGATTATCCTATACTAATACATAAACTTGAAAAATATGGTATCAGGGGAAATATACTTGATCTCATTCGATCTTACTTAACGGACAGAAAGCAATTTGTAGAAATCGCACAAATATCCTCAATTACCAGTTATGAGGAAAAATATCGTTCCGAAAGTGAGGTAATTAAATACGGCGTTCCTCAGGGTAGCGTGCTAGGACCCCCCTTTTTTTTGCTCTACATAAATGACCTTCCGAGGCAAATAAACCACCCCATGGTACTGTTTGCCGATGATAGCACCGTAATCATTAAGTGTGATGATCCCAATAATTATGAAAATGAAATAAATATGACATTAAATAGAATTATATCATGGTTTGACAACAATAATCTAATTATTAACTTGGAAAAGACTAAAATCATGCATTTTTATCAAAGGATCCCAAATAAAATCCTTGACATTAGCTACTTAGGGACAAAAATAGAATCAACTACTGCTACTAAATTTCTTGGTATTAATATAGACAACAATTTGACATGGAGACCCCAGACAGACGAAATATGTAAAAAACTTAATAAATTTGCCTATGCTCTCTATAAGCTATCAAAAATAGTGAGCCTAGAATCCGTACTTACAGCCTATCACGGCTATGTTGCATCAACACTTAGATATGGCGTAATATACTGGGGCAATTCAGTAGATAGACAACTCGTATTTAGAGCCCAAAAAAGATGTGTCAGAGCTATGTGTGGCCTTAAAAGCACAGACAGTTGTCAACCTTTCTTTATACGTCTAAAAATTCTTACCTTGCCATCGCTTTACATATACGAAACAAGTATGTTTGTCAAATCTAACATTTCATTATACAAAATTGCTACTAAAAGTAACTACAGAAAATTACGCGATAAAAATAAGTCAGAACTTGAAGTGACTTATGGAAAAACTGCACTAATGAATAAAAGTACTTTCTGTATGGCCACAAAAATATTCAACAAACTACCTGAAAGAATAAAAACGTTAAATCGGGACAATTTCAAAACAGAACTATTAAGAATTTTGATAAATAAATGTTATTACTCACTACAGGAATATTTGGACGACAATTCTATAATTACTGCTTCAGACAATTGTGCATCACCTCACCTATTTTGACGATTTTGAATTTTGTTTGACAATAGCATTAATATGACATGTAACGTAATATATTTGACATTTATATATAATTTTATTCGCAATTGACTGTATTCTTAAACTCGACAATGTTAATTAAAATATTTTTGTACACTTTGATTGATTTTGAATTTTGTTTGACAATAGCATTAATATGACATGTAACGTAATCTATTTGACATTTATATATAATTTTATTTGAAATTGATTGTATTTTAAACTCGACAATGTTAATTAAAAATATTTGTACGCCCTGATTGATTTAGAATTTTGTTTGACAATAGCATTAATATGACATGTACAATAATCTATTTGACATTTATATAAAATTTAATTTGAAATCGATTGTATTAAAATATATTTGTACGCCTCTGTGCAAAACATAGAGGATCTACCTATCTGTAACATCTCGCACTCTGTTGTAATTTGACCTATGTTTACAAATAAAGCATTCTGATTCTGATTCTGATTCTGATACACTTTTGTTTAAAATGATAATGCATATTTTATTTATCGCAAATTAAATCTGGTAACACCTACTTCTAATTTTACGTTAGCGTATCACAGAATTTTCAATATATCTATACAAAAAAAAAACCCTTTAATTATAGCCCTGTGCGATAAAACAGCTCATTGTACACGTGCTTTTATGATTGTTTGTCATGTACATATATTTTCGTGGTGTATAATTAAGAATATAATTAATAAATTATAAGATTATTTTATAAATCATTTTTTTATGAATTGTCAGTGAGAAAAATCTAGATATAACTAGAAAGGCTATAAGTCGTTAGATCATAAGATATTGCTACTTTTGTAAATAAAAGCAAAGACCTCCGGGGCTCTGACGAACACATACCTGTAAAATCAATAGTTAGATACTAGGTAGCTTCCGACGCTCTCAGCACAGTACCTACGCATTATGTAAGTATTGTTTATCTTCTCATAGAGACTATGACATAGCCCTAGCCAAGCCTAGCATAGGATTTTAATAAAAATATAGCTTATCGAGTCTTCATACACTGTAGGACACCATTTTAAACTAGAAAACCTAAAGGATTAATCCGTGTTCGGGTTATCTCATTATTCTTCAAATATCCGTGACATGCCATCGCAATTGCGTGCAGCACGCTTGACGGTTACTTATAATGACCTAATTAACGTAATTTTATATAAGTAAGTAATATTGTTCATTTCGGGGAAAGCCCAAACGTCTGCAAATCTAAATTATACATTTAAACGTGTTTTTTTTAATGTGTTTGTGATTCATTCAGAATCATTCACCGCATGTACATTTGATTTAGTTAAGCATAGAATAATATTTTTCCCAAAGGTTTGAAGGGTTAACAAGCATTAGATTTCCTTCCCCGTGACGCGTCGTTTTCACACCATGTGTGCGTCAGCTATTGTTATTCTATTGTTTGTGTAATTAATTCTCAATGGGTTGAAATAAACATCTCATTAAAGAACTACTTAACTTTACTTTTGAGAACTTATCTCAAAGAACGTTTCAAGTTCCTTCATGACACACATAATAGATACCTGAGGTCATCGGAAAACTTGGGACTAGAGATGCCGATGCATTCCACCAGATTTTACGACAAATCTTTTACGGTTCAAGCGGTGCGATTGTGGAATGTTTTGCCTGTGTCAATAAGGCGAGCTCAATCTCTGCCCATTTTTAAAACTATGGTAAAGAATCACTACCTCTCTCTTTAGTAGTTGTTTTCTTGATGTCTATGTTTTTGTTCCATACTTATAACTGTATATATTTTTATATATAGTATGTTTATATATATGTATTTATTTTATATATAAATAGTACACCAATAGACTACCTACAGTACTTTCTTTCCTTTCTTTTTTAAAATCCATCCAAAGGTTGTCTTGAAAAGATCGCTTTTAGCGATAAGGCCGCCCATTGTGTCACCCAGTGTATTTTTTTTTTCTTTATCTATACTTTCTGTAACTTATTTGGTGTACATAATAAAGAGTATTCTATTCTATTCTATTCTCATTAAAGGGGAGACCTATGTGTACATTACCTAGATAATTTGTGGTTTGACCGTTTACACTTTCTTATACCGGTGTGGTGATGTCGACCCCGCGTCAGAAAACATTCAGTCGCATCCTTCAGATAATTCTTACATTTTTCTAGAATTGATTTTGGCATACGTTTTTACCCCGCTTTTATTTGTGAATGGTGGAAAATATTATTTTTAAGGAGCTATGATAAACAAATAACTAACTATATGAAACTCGTTATTTTCACCGCACCGCAGGATAAAAGAAAAAAAGTAGGTACTAAGTTAATGTTAAAGTTTATACATATAGATACCACACTTAATGGACGTGATGACTGGAACAGTAACTTGTTAGCAGAAAAATAAGCGAGTAAAATTTTGGAGAAAGCCTCAAGTTGTAACTAAATATTGTATTTGTAAACAATACAGAATCATTCACCGCATGAACACAATGATTAAGTGTAGTAACGACACATTTTTATTTCATGCTACATAATTTATCTAGTACATAGTAGATACGCTTCGATTGGCAATCTATTGAACACATAATTATGACACGATATCTTGCAAAAACACCCCGATTCAAACAGTAAAGCGCCCATAACTTTTGAACGGCTAAACCGATTTTATTCAAACATAGCTAAGAACACTCTCGATTAAGTCATCTTTTAAACAAAAAAAACTAAATCAAAATCGGTTCACCCGTTTGGTCGCTATGATGCCATAGACAGACACACAGATACACAGCAACCCACGTCAAACTTATAACACCCCTCTTTTTCCGGCGGGGGTTTAATGAGTCACATGAGTTGATACAATAACAAAAGATAACAAGTAAAATTTTAAAATTTAAAAAACCTTCGACACATTTATCTTGCGAAAACCTTCCGATTCAAACAGTAAAACGCCCATAGCTTTTGAACGGCTGAACCGATTTTATTCAAATATAGCTAAGAACACTCTCAAATCAAAATCGGTTCATCCGTTTAGGCGCTATGATGCCACAGATAGACACACAGATACACAGCAACACACGTCAAACTTATAACACATCTATTTTTCCGGCGGGGGTTATAAATCATCGTATAATTATTTAATCTTATTGTACAAGCATTACATTTTCTTCTTAATAAGGGTCACCTCATTTAGGGGGAGACCTATTGTGTACATTACCTAGATATGTTATGTAGTGGTTTCACCGTTTACACTTTCTTGTACCACGGTATGGTGATGCTGTATCAGAAATAAAATCAATTAGATCCTTCAGATAATTAATATCGACTTCTTCGAGGTTTGCCAACACGGCATAACTATACCCTGTGGTTATTTATCAAAAGCGTTAAATATTAAAACAATAAAATAAATAGCTTCAAGCATATTTCAAAGGAGGTGCAACGTGCGAATTTTGATAGGCATACTATTTATCAATCAAATAGGTATCTATTTTCAAAATAATTACCTGTAATTAACAATTATAGGATTATTAATCCTTAACATAAATAACAATTTTTATCAATATTAACAATTGGACCTTCATGTTAGACAAGCATAACCTGGCGCATTTGAATTTCAGTTGCAGTCGCAGTTGTCAAAAAGATCCTATTATTAGGACGAACATGTTATCGTATATTCCTGTGTTAAACACATAAACATATGACTTTATAAAGCTCAACATAATATATTTACCATAAACGCAGGATAAGAGAAAGTATAAATTTTCACATCAATGTAAAAGGTACTAAGTTAATAATAAGCTTTGTACATAATAGATGACCAGATGGCGCCTAATTAGACCACGAAAATTATACAAGTAAGTTATTAGATGTAATAAGTTAGTAAAATTGTACATTTCGGAGAAATCCTCAAACAAGTCAAAAAGCAGATTATTGTATTACCCCCTAAGGATTTATGTAATTCATGTTTATTAAATGATTCAGAATCAAATCTCAACATAAACATAGATTAAATGTGGGATTAAGCATAGAATAAGAGTTTAATCTTATGGTACAAGCATTAGATTTCCTTCCACAAGTGTACATTACCAAGGTAGATACGTCGGGCTTTGATCGTTTACAGTTTCTCATACCTCGGTGTGGTGATGTTGACACTGCGTCAGAAAATTTTCAAGCAGAGTTATTCTGTTATAGTAACTATTAAATTTTTCTAGACTTGATTTCGATATACCTTTTTACCCCGCTTTTATTTATGAATGGTGGTAAACATGTTTTTAGGTACATACTTTAAGCTAATCAATATAATATGACTATGAAATTAAACATATTCACCACAACGCAAGATAAAAGATATAATAAATGTTGATATCAAAACGTAAGTAGGTACTAAGTAAATATTAAGGTGTGTACATATATCTATAGGTTGGTTCACATAGAGGAGCGCACGCTTTTATATCTGCCATGATGAACTAATATTATTAGCACTAATGTACTAGCTGTAAAGCCAAAGGCTATAATAGATAGTTACTGTTGATTGTTTAAATGTTATTTTATTTAATATTTACTTTCGTTGGCTTGTGTGAGAGAGGGTGAAGGGTTAGTTAGTCAGGTTACCAATGGGAACGTGAGATGGGTCCCTATGAAGGATGTTATTGCCGGGTAAAAAAAGCTTAATATAGTTGTAAATATTATTACATGTTTAGATTAAACTAAGTAAAATGAAGTAGTTTTGAAATCTTAAAGAAGTATTATAATGATTGCAAACCCTCTTTAAATGGGGCTGTAGACAACGTGATATTCTGTTAGCTATAACGATTTCCAAAAGTCCAAAATATTTAGGATTGTTCAGGCATCGTTGCAGAAAAACCCTGGTCAAACCTAAACATTTCGAACTTTTATACAAACGCACGAAGGTTATATACTAACTATAAGTTAATCTAAGTGTAATTAAAATATGGACTTCCAAAGAGCACATAAAAGCAGTAGATGTATATATTTTAGGAGTTAAGTCACAGTCTATGATAACTCGAACACAAAAGTTTCACGTACATTTGGACACCTTATTACATTGAAACATCACATTCTTAATACATTACATTCAACGATAGTTTGCAACTCTGTTTACTATAAAACTATATACATTTTGTATTTATTATCTATTCATAATAAGAGCATATCACAAGAATTTAATATTATTAACATTACAATGTCATACATGTTCAGTGTCTATATCGATGTGAAATAAAAGTTACCAAAATATAAAACAATGTTTTATTTACAAAACTATATAACCAAACCAATCGGCAACAGACAGATAAGTCATGTTTGAATTATCAGGGTTGCAATATAGTATTTTTTTACCATGTGGAAATACTAATGGATGTCCTCCGCCCTGACGCGAGCGAAAGGGTCTGTCAGACTCTGACTAAAAACCACACGGTGTTCTGTTGCCTCCTTTGGCCGGGACGCTGGAGTGCTTGTGCAATATTAGGATTTGGTAGCCTACCTATTGGTGTAGCATGAATGAAAAGGCTATTATTCGCGACTTGCTACAGCGTAGCCGCGTTGCCGCGTAGCGTGTACGATTGCTCACACGTGCTACGATTGCTACAAAGTTGTTATTATCATCATCATCATTTCAGCCGAAAGACGTCCACTGCTGGACATAGGCCTCCCCCAGGCGTCGCCACATTGACCGATCCCGTGCGTCTCGCATCCAGCGCCTTCCCGCAACCTTAACCAGGTCATCAGTCCACCTAGTGGGAGGCCTTCCAACGTATCGTCTTCCGGTTCGCGGTCGCCATTCCAGAACTTTTCGGCCCCATCGGCCATCCGTTCTGCGAGCAATGTGCCCTGCCCACTGCCACTTAAGTTTGGCAATTCTTCGGGCTATGTCGGTAACTTTGGTTCTCCTGCGGATATCATCATTTCTGACGTGATCACGCAAGGAAATTCCGAGCATAGCCCTCTCCATTGCCCTTTGGGTGACTTTGAGCTTTCTGATAAGGCCCATTGTGAGCGACCACGTCTCGGTCCCATAGGTGATCACTGGCAACACACACTGGTCATAGACTTTTGTCTTGAGACACTGCGGTAAATTGGACGAGAAGATACCACGCAACTTCCCGAACGCCGCCCAGCCGAGTCGGATTCGACGGTTGACCTCTTTCTCGAAATTGGACCTACCCAACTGGACCGTTTGTCCCAGGTAGACATAATCGTCTACAACTTCGAGAGTAGAGTCTCCGACCTTGATAGGAGTGGGTGTTACATGGGCATTCACCATGATCTTGGTTTTGTCCATGTTCATTTTAAGACCCACTCTTTCGGAAGCTCTACTGAGGTCATCGAGCATTTTACTGAGGCTCTCCATGGTCTCAGCCATGACCACTATGTCGTCGGCAAACCGAAGGTGAGTAATGTACTCGCCATTAACGTTGATGCCCAGCCCCCTCCAGTCCAGAACCTTGAAGACATCCTCCAGCGCAGCAGTGAACAGTTTCGGAGAAATGACGTCTCCCTGTTTCACGCCGCGCTGGAGAAGGATTGGTTTCGAGGTCTGATCCTGAAGACGGACTGACATGGTGGCGTTTTTGTACAAACACTTCAACACCTCAATGTACCGGTAGTCGATCTGGCACCGTTGGAGAGACTGCAGTACAGCCCAAGTCTCTATCGAATCGAAGGCTTTCTCGTAGTCCACAAACGCTAAACAGAGAGGCAGGTTATACTCTTCGGTCTTCTGTATAACCTGCCGCAGCGTATGTATGTGGTCTACGGTGCTAAAGCCTTTTCGGAATCCGGCTTGTTCGGGGGGCTGGAAATCGTCTAACCTGCGCGCGAGACGATTCGTGATGACTCTTGAAAACAACTTGTAGACATGGCTAAGAAGTGAGATGGGCCTATAGTTCTTCAACCGGGCATTGTCGCCCTTCTTGAAGAAGAGTACCACCACACCCCCGCACCATGCCTGTGGCGTTTTGCCCTCGAGTATGACGGAATCAAACAGCTTCTGAAGGGCCTTAAGGACCGGTTTTCCACCCGCCTTCAGGAGTTCGGCCGTAATTCCGTCATCACCCGGCGCCTTGTTGTTTTTGAGCTGTTTCAGAGCCATCCTAATCTCGTACAGGCTGACGTCCGGGATATCTTCGGTATAGTGTCGGGTCAAACTAGCTCTTGGGTCGTTTGCTAGACTCGCAACGGGCTTGCTGATCGATGTGTACAACTGCCCATAGAATGTCTCGATCTCCCTGAGAAGCTCCGGTTTGGCGGATACGATCCTACCATCGTCGGTCTTCAGTTTCGTGAGTTGGCTCTGCCCAATAGCCAGATCCCTTGAAAATACCTTGTTGTTATTATGGCAAATTCAAACTGAACAGAAGGGAAGGGGTATGAGTGAAAAGTCAGGGGAGTGCCTCTTTTGCAATCCAATATTATTACACAATGATTACTTAGTTTAAATTAGGACCTTCAGAAATTTATCTGTGAGCACCGTAGTGCCCCCAAGAAGTCGAGCAAACAAAGGCACAGCCGTACTATCCTTTTCTCGAAGCCATTCAGGACATTTTCGACCCCACTGGTTTCTGACGTTCTGGATAAAGCTAGAAGCCTGAATTTTCGTGGGCTAGGAGAACATAACCCCAAATAAAATCATATTCAATAGTTTAGGAATTATGGTACCTAAGTCAAAATTTCTTAATTTCCTCACTGACTGACTCACTCACTGATCATCAAAATTCTAAGGTACTTTTAGTAGACTCACAAGCTTCAAATTTTGAACACAATTAGTGTTTAGTCTATAAAGCAAGGAGAAACTAAAACATCTCGCAATTTCCGTTCCATTTCCTAGATATACAAACTACATTAGTAACTTTGTAATTCTATATAAATAATCATCCAATATATGGGATTACATAGTTAAGGTCTATCCACACATATCAGGGACGTGCCCGGGACGTGGACGGACCGTGCGCCGTCAGGGGCTCAAGAAAATATCGTTGTGAACATTTTATATGAACTCGTTCACACACGACCGTGCACGGGCCAGTGATGAAGCTTCCATGATTGGGCCCGGCCTTGTCACGTCCCGGGCACGGCCCTGATATGTGTGGATAGACCTTTACAGTTACTTTTACAGTTCATAAAATGTATCGTTACCAAGTTTTGTTCGTTAAACTTTAACAGACTTGTATTTTTTACATGTTATGTTTTTGATGGTACAGTTTAAGTTTTAAATATTGTATGCAGAGATCTGATAACAACAGTGATTAAAATATTAATAATTCAAAGCCACCCAATTATCTGCTATGTTAATTAATTTAACCTCTAGTCACGCTAGCAGTAAACAAGTAACATGGCTTATCGGTCCACTCATGATGATAGGCTACCTGTGACATATTATAGTCAATATTTGACAGGTAACTAACCAATAGTTAACTTACGAGTGCCGTCAGGTTTCTGCTCTGTATCCCATCCTACAAACAGTTAATCCTACTGTCAGCAATTTCCTGTCCTAGAAATTCAAAGTAAAATGCGTACAGTGGACCCCGAGCTGTGGTTCCGCAAGATCAAGTGGCCCGCAATCCAGGCGACCCGGTGCTCCAGGTTCGGGCAGCAGCAGGCCTGCGGATTGGAGACCAGGCTCCGTGGGAGCCTGTGGGACGCTGCTGAAGAGTACTGGCAGAATTGCTCGCTGGCAGCCGCCAGGTTCTACCAGCTCGATCTAGATAAGTATGTTAGGTGAGGTCATGGTTGTTCACTGAAGAAATGACGGTCTCAAAACAACTTTTGGTGCTTTCTTAATGCATTTATAATGTGTAAGCCCCCTTACGCACTAGCGGTTAACCGCGGGGGCGGCTAACCGCGCGGCTAGCCGTATTCCATTTAAATGTGCAACCGCTTGGTATCGTACGCACTTAACCGCCATACGGTTGCATATTAAACTGGAAAAGCGGCTAGCCGCGCGGTTAGCCGCTCCCGCGGTTAACCGCTAGTGCGTAAGGGGGCTTAGGAACCCGCGAAGAGCGTATCAGCACTATGTAAGAATACTTTTTCTATAACGCTGCAGGTAACTAACTATTATGAAAACATAGCGTTCACTTCTGTATGGGTGATGGGGATTCTCAATGTACTCGTATTTGTGCATTCGGGTAATAAATATGTTACACTTAGCTATAAATGTATGATCTCACTATTTTAAATACAGCAGGTGATCGTGAATGCTATTTGAAAAAAAGCTAATATCAAGATATCAGGAACCTGTGAACTTCCGACCAAGCTGTAACCAACTCCTGTCCGCCTCGTGAACCTGCGGCTGGCGGGCTGGATGCTGCTGCTCCGTAATAGCGCACACCTGGAGGCACTACCGCCGCTCATCGTGTGCCTGCAGCGGGACACAACTGACTTGTTCATCTGTCTCTAGATGGCGCCACGTGTCCTTGCTGACGCTGACACTGCTGGCTGGCTGGGTGCTGCTGCTCTACAACAGCGCGCAGCTGGCGGCGCAGCAGCCACTCATCGTGAGCTTGCAGCCGGACGACACCCCCATAATCGACCATACGTTCCCGGCCGTGGCGCTCTGCAGCAACAAGATCATCAGCAAGGCCGCTCTCAAGAACTTCACCAAATATCTGTATAAGTACGTGGGTTTGCTTTATAAACTCCTAGGACAGCAGGCAACTTAGGTCAATGCGATCTTGCAATCCTAATGATATTAATGAGGTTGCTTATTCCTGTTATTATCTACGTTAATATTACAAGTTATTTACATTAACAATGTTGGTCTACCAGTGACGATGTTTCAATATGGTATCGTTGTGTCTGCAGCCACCCAAAGAACAAACAGTACGGCTATCGAGAGAGTCAGATCGAGCACAGTCTGCTGAACCTAGGGGCACTGCTGACCCTGGCTATGCCGCCCATCAAGATGGAGTTCGAGCAGTTCATCCGCGACATCGAGCCCAACTTCAATGTTACCGACATCATGTTCAGGGTTAGTAGGACTATAATCAGAAACAGAATTTTCGTAATCTGTTATTTGTATTGCAGATGCAAAGTCACACATTGGTATTGCAAAATCAATCTTACTGGGCAAGTTCGGTTGGCTAAAGACTGGCAGATAGTAATGTGAAATAGGCACTTAGACTCGGCCCGTTGTGACCCTCCTACTATAATATTATAAATGTGTTATACCTATGAACGGAATTTAATGAAATTGTACAGTACCTACCTAATTAATCTTAAGTTCTTTCTTACTAATCTAAATATCTTACTAATATTATAAATGCTAAAGTTTGGATGGATGTATGTTTGTTACTCATTCATGCAAGAACGGCTGAACGGATCTGGATGAAATTTGGCACAGAGAAGAATTTTAGTCTGGAATAGCTCATAGCCTACTTTTCATCACGGTAATGTTCCCTTGGGAGAAGAAAACACTTTTCACGCGGGCGCAGCCGCTGGCAGTTGCCAGGCTGTCTGGCCTTGTTTAAAAGGCCCTGGACCCTATAATAGACTCGACCAGTATCTCATTGCCAATGAGCCTCTTGGCCCGTTTTTCGATCGACTCAAGTGCATCCAGCTGGTATTTGGCAGATCCGTCCCAGAGATGAGAGCAGTACTCCATGCATGACCGAACTTGCGCTTGATACAAGTTGATCAATTGTTCAGGCGTGAAGTACCGTCTCACCTTCGCAAAGATCCCAACTTTTTGGCAGCCAGCTGAGCTTTTGGCTTAATGGACCAAAATTAAGGATCGATATCAACGTGACGCCAAGAAGCTCAAGTCCGTTATCGGCACGGTCACACCTCGGAAAGAAGGAGCCGGGTGGAACTGGCTTCTTTTAGCGGCAAAAAGATACGCCTGGGTCTTAGCAGCATTGTACCTGACCAGATTGGCATCGCTCCATTCAGAGATTGCCTTCAAGGGCAGATTCAAGCGCTAACCATGGCCACCCGGAGAGACCGGATCTGAGACCCAGTAGCGCGCGCATCGGACACGTATCTCTCAGCAATAGTGCTGTCGTCCACATACCCAAAGGTGGTTTTAGCGGATCGTTTATATGCAGCAAGAACAATGTTTCTGATGGTACCGACCCCTGAGGGACCCCGGCATAATTATCCAGTTGGCCAGACGAGCGGCCATCAATAACTACTCGAATGGATCCTCAGGAGGAATAATATTCCCTTGGGATGGGATTGGCCGATGTGGCCGAAAAGTTCTGTAATGGCAACCGCGGACCGGAAGACGATACGTTGGAAGGACTCCCACTAGTTGGACCGATGACCTGGTTAAGGTTGCGGGAAGGCTCTGGATGTAAGACGCACAGGATCGGCCAATGTGGCGACGCCTGGGGGAGGCCTATGTCCAGCAGTGGACATCTTTCGGCTAAAATGTAGAAGAAAACAATTTTCACGCGGGCGAAGCCGCTGACAGAAGCTAGTATACCTTATACATCAGAAAAACACACAGGCTACACAATACTACAATTTGTAAAGCTAGAAGAGGAAGTACTGATTCAGCAGCTAATCTCGTGAAAAATAAAATGAGTCAGTAATTCTCGTGTTGTCCAGTTGTCTGCCAATTGCTCGACGACCCTGAAACGCTGCAGCTGGCGCGGGGAGCTGATCCCCTGCGAACTTCTGTTCGCCAGCAGGCTCACTGCGCTCGGCTTCTGCTGCGTCTTCAACTCCAGATACCAGTGAGTTAATCAATGCATCATCATCAACTGCTTAAGGTCCCTGAAGCACTGCAGCTGGTGCAGGGAGCTGATCCTCTGCGAACGTCTGTTTGCAAGCAGGCTCACCGCGCTCGGCTTCTGCTGCGTCTTCAACTCCAGATACCATTGAGTCAGTCAGTGAAACATCATCAACTGCTCGACGACCCTGCAGCACTACAGCTGGCGTGGAGAGCTGATCCTCTGCGAACGTCTGTTCGCAAGCAAGCTCACCGCGCTCGGCTTCTGCTGCGTCTTCAACTCCAGATCATCATCATCATCAACTGCTCGACGACCCTGCAGCACTACAGCTGGCGTGGAGAGCTGGTCGCCTGCGAGTGTCTGTTCGCCAGCTGGCTCACCGCGCTCGGTTTCTGCTGCGTCTTCAACTCCAGATACCAGTGAGTCAATCACTGTCCTGTCCATAGGTATCCTAAGTTATAATGGATCAACGCAACCTGTATTTTTCTTACATATATTTCTAGTAGTAAAATCAGTATTCAGCCTCATATTTTGCCATATTTTCTTCCATCGATTCTTTGGCCTAAATCATCCACATTCATACTTTGTCACGCAATGTTTCTCAAAAACCACACATTCCACGTATAGCAAGTAAAAATATTATTATAGTTGTATGTTCTTCAGAAAGGCCCGGTGCGCAGTACTCGTTACTGACATGGTGTATACCAGATGCATGATCGTAAGTCGGTGTCTTTGGTGGCTATTGTTTTCCGTTTTCCGATACGAGACTTGGAAAATAAAGTTATTTTTCGCTTTGTAGTGTTTTGTTTTCTCATCAGTTCCACTTCACCAAACGATACGATAATTTTGAGAGCAATGATCGCATTGTTGATGAAAATACCAAAATCGCTATATACTCGTATATGTATGCCATATAATATTTGAGGAGTTCTCTAGATCTCTCCAGGATCCCATCATCAGATCTTAACGTGATGACCATGGGACTACCTGAAAATAAACAATCGGTCCAGGCGCCTTTGAGTAATCGGGGAAAAAAATATTTTGACGAATTGATAGAATGGCCTCCTTTTTTTGAAGTTGGTTAATGAAGCAAAAGGTTTACGTAAGGATCGTAGCAGGTAGCTTTATGTAGTATTACACTACCCTCTCGAGAAAAAGGTATGAGCTTATGTACCATTATATGTTCTTACGACTAAATATTCAGTGTGACACACAGGCCTGCAGACGTAGACCGCGAGCCTGCTGTGCTGGACCTTATCGGCCGGGATCATGGGCTTGGAGTGATTGTTCAGGAGAACCGAGACGACTTCGCCTACGTGCGACGACCCGCATACGGCATGGAGGTAAATAAGTCAAAAACACAGTTGTCGTTGGAACTGCACGCCAACTGCCGACTGCAACCGGACTGCACTGTTAGTTAGCAGTTTTATTGCAGTCGTACTAACTGCATTCAAACTGCAAATTTGCAGTTGAAATGCAGGTCGTCTGTCTAGAGCCTAAAGAGATTAAACATTTTAAATCAGTGGTTCCCAACCATTTTTTGACCTGGGACCACTTTGATTTCTTTGTTGTTAGCAGGGAAAAAAAATACTTCTGGATTAAAAATAAACTAATATTATGAACTCAACTGGTTAGTGTAGAGTAGTAAAGCATAACTATTCTTACATCAAAAGTAACAAGTATTGTCATAAACACACAAAATTTCTTATATTATAATTTTTTCAGTTGAAAATCTTGACGGACCATATTTTAGCTCTGCCGGACCACCAGTGGTCCGGGGACCACAGGTTGGGAAACCAATGTTTTAAATGGTGTGGGTGAAGATGAAATAACTTACTATAAACGTTTCACCAAGCACTGAAAGTCTGAAATGACATTCAGCCCTCATTCAGGGTTTCTTCTCAATTCTTTATTGTACACCAAAATAATATATTTATACTCGTACAAAGAAATTTCATGTACAAAGGCCAGCATAACTTCAAATGGAATTTTGCTCGCTCTCTTCGTCACTTCTTTTCATGTCCCAAATGACAGACCTCTATTTAATTGCATGCTCAGTTGCTGTTATTCGAGGGCGACGAGTTCCCGCTGCTGGAGAGCGGTGACGTGCGCCTGTACCCACTGCCGCGCAACTCCTCCATGTTCTTCAATATCCGCACCTTCACGCAGCTTCCGGCCGAAGAGCTGCGCTACTACTCGGAGGAGAGGGTAAATGATAGGCAACGTTTAAATGCTCTAATCCTAAATGTCTTCTTTACACGAATTGGAGATGTGATGCCTTGCGAACACTCACTGCCAATGGCAGACCGACAAGTGACATAGTTATTGGCTCATTCAGAGTTACTGTACCGTTCCTTGATGAAAACTGGCTATGCTTCTCTTGGTAGTTGTGACACCTTCGCAAGGGCTTTAACACCCGGTCCGCAGTCCCTTAAAACAGGCCCGTCTCTGAGTGCCCATAAAATGCCAAACGGCGATGAGCGCGCGCCCACTCAATAATGCATAGTGAGCGCCCCGCGTGTGTAATTGGCTAATATGTTATCTTTAGGCGCATATAAATACGAATTGCTTAGCGCGGCTGCCGGCTGGAGGGCGGCGGCATGTCGTGGTGCCTGGCGCAGTGCCGGCGCGACACGATGGAGGCGCTGTGCGGCTGCGTGCCGTACGCGCTGCAGCCGCAATTTGTGCCCACACGCGTGCCCACCTGCACGCTCAGCGAGCTCGGATGCCTCAACAAGCATAGAGGTAACTGTTGATCTGAAGATAACTGGCTTTACAGCTTAGTGGAGCTCACTAAGTAGGATGTTTGCAGACCGGTTACCTATGTTAGCTGCGCATCTGTGTATACTGTATAACGTATCCTGGCCCTATATTTTTATAGATAGCGAAGCTAAATATGTACATGCGTGTGTGTAGTTTAGCCGCGGGCTGCTGATGCCTTATGCCCCGCCTGCCTGGTGCTGTGCCGGCGCCAGCTGTTCTCTAACTTTCCTATGTGTTTTATAGAGAAATTCATGTACGTGTACCCCGGGGACGACGCGCACCCCGCGCTCAGTGAAGAGTTGCAGGACGCACTGGACTGCCCCGCCTGCCTGGTGCAGTGCCGGCGCCAGCTGTTCTCGGCCGCTGTGTCCTACGCCTTCTACCGCGACAAGCCGCGCCTGTTAAGAAACTTTCTCACGTAAGTCATTTATAGTCATCAATTCATCATCATCGATTCATCATCATCATCATCCTGCTGCTATCATATCAATTTATTTTTCACACCGCCTGCTCGACAATGTCCAATTACAAAACCATGCAATCACAATGTAAAGTAAAGCATTACCTCCCAAGGGAGGTAAAGTTGTATGAAACACCCAAGGGAGTAAAGTGATTTGAATTTGGAACGTCAAATTCGTGTGGAAACTCATGGAAAAATCTAAGTAAAAAATGCCCATAAGGCATTGTAAAGAAGTTGGTTGGAAAATCATAAACATTTCAAAATTTAAAAAAGCTCCGACTCATTTTTATTTCATGCTACATAATTTATCTAGTATATATAGTAGACACGCTTCGATCGGCAATCTATGGAACACGTAATTATGACACGATATCTTGCGAAAACACCCCGATTCAAACAGTAAAACGCCCATAACTTTTGAACGGCTCAACCGATTTAATTCAAACATAGCTAAGAACACTCTCGATTAAGTCACCTTTTGAACAATTTCAAAATCGGTTCACCCGTTTGGACGCTATGATGCCACAGACAGACACACAGATACACAGCAACACACGTCAAACTTATAACACCCCTCTTTTTCCGGCGGGGGTTAAAAAGACGATGTTTGGTGTTGTGCTTTTCAGTGAATTTTATTGAAATACTAGCTGTTAGCTACCCGCAGCTTCGCCCGCTTGAATATAGATTATGTAAATCAATTCTAGTTGTCGACGTAAACGTTGAGAAAAACCAATGTTGCATTTTTAGTTTTAATCAAAATCGGCCCCCTTTGGTTGTTTTGTGCTATTCTTCATAGTGATGATTTGGCCATCCACACCCACTTGGAAAACTCAGCCTGTATAGGTACAGGCAGCATGAACGTAAAAACGATTAACTTATTTAATTGAACACGTTGGTCAATACAGGAATAGGTTAAATAGTTACAAAAGGAAACCAATAAACTACAGAGGCATAGGTTCTGCTTTGCTGCGAATTGAAGATACCACCAACCTACGCCTACCATAGCTACGTAGAATCAGTTCTAAGATACGGAGTCATCTTCTGGGGTAACTCGACAGGCAAGAACTACGTATTCATAGCACAAAAAAAATCCGTACGTGCTATATTTAATCTGCACTCAAGGGACAGTTGTAAGCCTTATTTTAATTCCTTAAAGCTTCTAACATTGCCGTCATTATACATCTTTGAGGTGGCAGTGTTCGTTAAGACAAACCCACAGCTTTTCAAATTAAGAGCCCCAGCTGATCCACGGTTAAGAAAAAG
Source organism: Orthosia cruda (assembly GCA_964057195.1). NCBI lineage: Eukaryota > Metazoa > Arthropoda > Insecta > Lepidoptera > Noctuidae > Orthosia > Orthosia cruda. Next base: position 20,349,042 of record OZ059855.1, read on the forward strand.
GGATTCGAACAATCTTTGTGTTGATCGCAGTAAAACAGCCCTCCTACGTAAAAGTATTTACCGAATGGCTCCAGTTATTTTCAATAAAATTCCACGACAGATAAAGAATCTTAATAATAATATGTTTAAAAAGAAACTGAAACAATTTTTAGTTCATAAATGATATCACTCCACAACTGAGTTTATGGAGGACACCACTGACATTTAGCATATTGCAATATTACATTTGGATTATTATTATTATTTTGACATTGGTAATTGTGTGTTGTACGTAAGGAATTGTGTGTTAGTATGTAAGTAATTGAATGATTTCATTTTAAATGTGTGTCTGTTGTTTCGACACCACTAAATTTGATAATATTTGTATGCTCTCGAGTAAAATGTAGCGAACTGACCACCTTATTATAACATCCTATTGTATTTAAACCTACATTTACGAATAAATATGATTTGATTTGATTTGACCAATTGTATCTACAATTAATTGACATTCCTTAATTATGCCGTAAATCCTATACAACGTTTTAGGACGCTGCTATACCTATACGATGTCCTGTCCTATGTATGTCCTTCCATTTGGTGCTAATACATACACATTCTGGGCTCTGGGCATACGCGAACATCAGCAGCTACATGTAGATGGCCGTGGGTAAAGCATGCCTACTACCCTTGAACTTTGTTAATGGTAATACCTTGCCCCTTTTCTCATAACTGTTAATATATTGGCACCTATTATATTTAACCCTTATTGTGTAAAACGAAGCCTCATCCTATTACATAATCTAAATAAATATTCAGATCTCAATCATTTGTTATCAAAAACATGCCTGCCAAGTATCAATCAAATTGGAAGCCGCAATAAAAATTGCATACAAAGTTCCGCTTTCCCCATTTACCCCCTAAAAAATAAAATTTTCAAAAATCCTTTCTTACCCAACGATTATTATCTTTATACTAACCACCTGCCAAAATTCAGCTTTATGAAGAAAATTTATACATTTTATCTTTACAACCCCAAAAGGGGTTTTAGGGGTTATTAAATAAAACAGTACTCTTTAATTATTTGATACGGAAGTATTTCTGCAAAGTTTGAAGCTAATCGATGCCCGGTTCGCGGGTGGGATTGGATTCGCGGGTAGGTGTGAAAAAACTAAAGACGTTCGTTTTTAGGGTTCCGTACCTCAAAAGGTAAAAAAGGAACCCTTATAAGATCACTTTCTTGTCCGTCTGTCCGTCTGTCTGTTTGTCTTTGGATTTGTTGTCCTAGGATCTCAAATTATCTTCATACCAAATTTCATCTAAATCGGTTCAGCGGTTTAAGCGTGAAATGGTAACATGCAGATAGACAGAGTTACTTTCGCATTTATAATATTAGTATGGATTTGTGTTGACAAAAAATGTCAAGCGATAGTGATTCTACTCCAGAGTTTAACAAAACGGGCGCTTTAGAGATTATTAATAAATCTACTACCGGAAAATCAAAACATAGATACGAAAATTCGTTCGTTGACGATATTCTTTAATGGAGAACAACAAAAGAAGAACTCAAAACTGTGTCGGAATCCGTCCCTTTAGTTTATTCCAACATTTAACAGAAAATCGAAAGTCAACCAGCCTATGGTGTATATATGTATTTATTCAAAGATTAAATCTACAATTTTATTATGCATCAAACACAATATGCAAATCAATACATACAACAGCTTTTTATTGTCTCGAAGATGGTGTGAAAGGTAGAGTAATGCTCCTCTGGGATAAAACCTGTCTTCGTCTTGGGCAGCTTGAACCACTCGCTTCACTCAGGTTTCACTTGGCTCGGGAGTTGACTCTAGAGTCCCTCGTTACGCTCAGGCACAGATAATATAATACTAGCATGCTCAGGATTTTCAATATGCCGCCCGTGACGTGAGACACTGCTTTATCCCCGTGTTGCATAATCTACTATTGAGTCGATGAAACATCTACTTCTTATCTCTCTTTTTGCAGTCATTGCAATTGTTCCTAAAGTGTAGTGAGTTATTAATTTGATGTACTGATCAAAATCCATCATCTTTGTTTCTCTGCTTCACTCGGTTCATACATCGCTCTATAGTCATTAAGTTTGCCAATATCTTTTAGTATACTGCTGCGCGTGTCCTGTGAGACATAATGTCCAGTTATTTTGAATACTTTTAAAGTTTTATATTTGGGTAGATAGTAAGTCTACTCAAATTATTTGCTCCTAATTAACCTTACTTCAAAAATGCTATTAAACACATTTTTTCTGGCCAAGAAAATAAAAATTAATTTGCTTATGTACTTAATAAACGACTTCAAAAAAAGGAGAAAGTTCTAATTGAGAACCTTCAAAGAAAAAAGAAAAGAAAAAGAAATACAAAACATACATACATAAAAAAAGAAAGATTCTTTTTTTATGTATGTTCCCCGATTACCGAAAGACGCCTGAACCGATTTCAAAAATTCTTCATTTGTTTGAAAGGTGATCCCATGGTCATCAGGTCAGGATCTGAAGATGGGATCCTGAAGAAATAGAGGGCACTCCTCAAATATTACAAGTGGAACTGATGAAGAAGACGACAGATGGTCACTGGAACTTCTTAATGCTAAGTATGTCACGGGTATAAGATATCTCGAATAGTTAACCGACTACCTATGATGAAGCAAATACTTATAAATAAATGGTACTGATGAAAATGGTACCATCGAACTGATCTCATGATGAAGCCGAAAGGTAGGCACTTGAACTCGAAATAAAACAACGAAGCCCAAACACGGCTAGGATATAGCCGTGTTTGGGCTTATTGGAATCGTCATGAGATGAACTTTGGCTATAAATGCTTTTATGGTAATTGCAGATACCTACCACCTACCAAAACTAAAAAGAGATAAATAAAAAACTTTTTTACAAACAAATCGAACCGACTAACAAAACACTACAAAGCAATAAATTATTATTTATTTTAGAAACTGATTCCGTTGTTTCTACTTTCCAGCGCAAACATATCCGTGGTGAACTTGACGACCATCCGTCTGTTCTACGGTATCGATCACCGGGAGTGGTACATGGTTGAGAGCTTTGCACGCTGGTTTGAAAACATCGGTAAGTTAGAGATAAAGAAAGAACTGGGCGCTAACTTCTTAGACTAGCGTGTCATATTTATGTTGACTCTTACTTACATTACAGTAAAACTCGGCACTCAATGGTTGGCGATTACTGGTGTTTCGATGATCTGCTACGCCGAGCTGGTGTACCACGGCACCTTCCGATGGCTGCACCACTTCAGACGACGCACAAGAATTGCTAGAATGCAACCAGTAGCGACATCTATGTAGCAGTTAACGAACTAACCTATGATATCAGCGCCATCTAGAAATAATGTCCTGCTACTAGTTTTCGAAATAGTTCCAAATAAAAATACTTTATAGATGGCGCTAGCGTTGTGTGTTCCATTAGGGCTTTTGTGTTTTGTTTTGATTAGAGATATTAAAAGCCTTGATTCTTACGAATGTGGCTTGTTTATTTATAAATTATTCAAATTAACGTTTTCGTGTGAATCACTATAATTAAATGAATCGTTCCAAATAATTATTTGTTTTTTGTTCAACTAATTGACGTAAGTAAGATGCTATGCCTTCATGGACATAGAAAACTATTCACGTATATAGTTAAATCAGCATACCTACAAAAATAAGTCTCATTGGAGTTTTGTAAGTACAGTATTATTTCTCCACACTTTTTTAGGGTTCGGTACCCGAAAGATCCAAACGGAGGCCTATTGCTGTTACTTATGTGTGTGTCTGTCTGTCCGTCGTCTGTCACAAAATTTTGTTCCGAAGAATATTTTAACTTCCCATTGACGTATGAACTTGAAAATTGGTGATAATGTTTATTATTACGTATATTTTACAAAAAATACCAATTTGTTCTACATTTGCTACGGAACCCTTAATTTGCGAAGTCCGACATGCACTTAGCCGGTTTTTTTTTCTTTGTAATACTTTGCCCCACACTAGGATATAGTTATGTCTCCTGTAAGTGGATGTGTTTACAAACAATTAAATCGCATATACAACAACTTTCTGTAGGCGATACAAATACTTGTTTCGTGCGGGAATCGAACTTGCGAACATAATTAGGCTAGCCAGCAATAAATAACACATGGCATGTGACATGGCATGGCACGTAGAGGTAGAACGGCACACGACAGAGCTGGTGGACGGTGGTATCACGGCCATACATCAACTGGAACATGCCTGCGTGGGCGCGGCTATGGACTGGGCCTGGTGGGTTAGAAGCACCCGATAACGTGACACGCGCCAGGTGACGTCACAATAAATACTGCCGCAGTCTGTTGTAGTGTAGTGATGAAGTTTATTGTGCTCTGCTTGCATACCTTTTTTAGGAATCGAATGTTCAAGACTTGCTCTCGTCTAGACTATATCATCCAGATATGAGGATATCTTCCTGTCTGCGTCGAATTGACCTATCAACAATTTCACCGTATATGTTGCACGAGGAAATTGACCAGGGATTTTCGAGTTTGTGATGAAAGAAGAATTAAATCCATGTTTTAACATTACAAGCTATTTATAGCACTGTACAGTGCAGTACAGTGGGCACAAATCGTATCTAAGCTCAAGGAAAATATTTTTTTACACGTTTGCAGAACCATACATAAATAAGCAATAGTGTCTGGATGTGTTTAAAGGTGAACTTTAAATAAAATCTCCCTCCTCTCTCTCCTTCACTCTTGTCTTCATAAACTTTGCTTACGTGCTACACTCATGCCGCGATGAGATAGACCCATCAAGTCAACAAAATTGGTAGCACAGCTGCCGTTGCCTAGAAAAGCTAAGTACAGGTAGATTCAAACCATAAGGCGCACACAACCGTCTTTAAGTTTGAATCGACCTTTGCTATAAGAATTCTAGATAATTTTGTTTATTCTCGTGTTTTGGCATTGACATTAACTTGAGCACATAAAACACTTGTTTACATAATAATTATTTAACTTTCAAAGCCACATAGTTTGAGTGCATTTTGTTATCGGCAGCTGTATCGTGTCTCTCACCAACCTTCACCGGAGTTCATCTTCATTTCAATTCGCGAAGCCACGATATACTGCTATTAAAAATGGCTGCATACTTCTCATTTACATCTCTAATATACTCGGTAGCAATGTCACTGTTTACAATGGGTTGCAAAAAATACTAAGGTCTTGTTTTCAAAGTGTGTATTCTCTTGTTTGCATTCTTTACATTTTTGTGGGACTATGTTCATGTTCAGCCATGGATCACAAACGTCAACCTTGATGATTGTGATCCAATGTGACGATATTTCATTTTATCGTGTCTAAGGATTTTTACGGGTGTTTATACTATTTATTTTTAATAACTCTTAAAGGGCTTTGGAGATTTAGAGCAAAGACATCCGTTGTATGGCTACAGACAGCTATAATACAGATTAAATTTAGATACTTGAGGTCTTCCAAGTGTTAATCCTCAGTGACGAGGGTCCGATTGGAACAAGTAAGAGGTTTAATTTGTTATTTAATCCTGCCAAACAAAAACATTAAATTTCAAATAACTTACGGACCACTTCGTGCATCACTCACTTGCAAACCAACAATAATTTAAATATTACTTAATTAAAATCTTGAAAGAGACTTAATCATGTCCAGCTTTGACCTGAAAATTGTTTAACGCGTCTAGTGATGTAAAATCTTAAAAAAATGCACTTTTTATTGCTAATTCGTATCGTTTAATTGAATTTTCAAATAAGGCCAGGAACAAAAACAATGTTAATATATTTCTCATTAGCACAGATAATATAATACTAGTCTACAGATGCCTCATCCCATACAAAGAAACCGGTACCGACGTAACTAGCGGTTTTTCATCTGATTATACGGATATTTTTTGTACAAAAAATAATCGGTATAATCAGTACAGTACGTCGGTTTCTTTGTGTGGGATGAGAAAACACTGTAATTAGTCAATAGAGTTTTAGAAACGGAATGTGTTATCTATGATTTTTTTATACGTACGCTGGACTAAACATACTATATGAAATGACAGTTGATTTTTGTGCTGATTCAAAGCGCCCCGCTCGAGCGTATAAGGAACTAAAATTGACACATTTAGAGATAGGATACTACCGATATTTCTAAAAATTAGGTAATACTAATATATTTGACTGGAAATATTATAATATTGTAACTAATATATCAGTATTAGTGATATTTTTAAATTACACTAATATCAAAATAGTAGTCTTGGCAAGGCGTATCACTCATTTACTGTATTGACTTCTCGTAGTATGTTGGAACTAAATATCTCATATTGGTATTGGTGATGAATGTTAGGTATATGAATGCCTAATAATCAGTAATAATATGTTCAAAAGCGATGTGTAATACTAAATTCTGGAATCATCATCATGATCATCCACAGCCCGACTTCGCCCACTGCTGAGCACAGGCCTCTCTCTTGTACCAATCACCACGTTCCTGAGCCTGAAATTAATTCTGGAATAATATCATGATAGTTATAATTATATTAACAAAGGTTTTGAAGTCAAATAATTTATTATCTGCATCTGAAACAGAGTTAAAGTCTTCACCTTGCTGGAATGCGATACCACTCTTATTTGCACCTTAACACTACAGAGACAGGATCTCAGCGATGATAGCGAGAAATACGTCCGTTGTAAATGAGTATCCATCTCATTTATTATTATTATTGATAAATGGTGTTCCCTTCACGAACCCGATGGGCGTCAACCGAGACACACACAGACACAGTATAAAATTGTTAATGAATAAATGAAATGAATGAAATGAAATGAAATGAGTGAATCCGAACGATTGTAAGTATTAACTAACTAGTGTGCGAGGAGATACTTGCTCAAATATACTGGTTTTAAGGATAAGTTGTTAGCCTATCCACGGTATTTGCAATCTGACTGAAAATATTTTTTAGTAACCTTTACAGCAATTATTCTATTACTTAAAAATTAATCATAATAAAAATAACTGTTTTTTTTTCTCTTACGTATTAAATTATTCTCACGATCGATAAAACCCATAAAAGTATTTTACCGAAAGCTATGTCCCATCTCTAATATTAGTTCCATGCGACTCTCACGTTAATTCACGTTGCTATCAGCGCCAAAATGGCGATAATCAAATGTCTTCATTTTGTCATCGATAATATGAAGTCCAGTGTACAATGTATGATAGAGGTCAGTGAGTGGAAAGAAAAATAATTGTAGAGTTGACAGACTATGCGAACGTTTAGTGAATGACATTCTATCATTTGTTTGACGTTTTGCAGTCGTTCGGCATTGTGGCTCCAGCGGCATTTTTATATGAAGTTATTGTACGAAAAGAAAGAATAAATAATAATAAATCAAATCCCGCTTTTTATTTAATTACCCTGTCCTCACCAAAAACATGTAGGTAGGTAGCTCTTTTCGTTATCTATTTGAGTGACTGACTCCGTGTAAAAGTAACCATTCTGTTACTTTAGACTTTGGTGCTTGTGTGATAAAGATTAGTGTGTGATGTGTAGAAAACAAGGATGGCATAACATCACGCGTGAAGTCTTTACAACTCGGCGGGTTCGGTGGGATATTGCGAGAATATAACTGCTGTTTGCGACCGCGCGCCGATTTGATGATGATATCACGTTAAAGAGGGATTTATTTCTGAGTGATTGTAACTATCTCAACGAATATGAAATAATATGATTTTAAATATTAGCTAACGTATAGCTTTTGCGGTTATAACAGCTGTCAAACAATATCTGACAGCTGTTATAACCTCAAAAACTTATTTACATAATAGCATTTTTCCCTGGCCTTTAAATGAAAAGATGATAAGTTATTGTGGTATTATAAACAATCATTGATTTCATACAACATTAGTACAGACGCGACCTGTAAAACGAATGAAGTGACAGGTCAAGCAACGTATGAAAAGTTGGCATTGGCTTTCACGAAGATCGTTGGAGCCGTTCCCGAGATTCAGATTATTATATACATGCATATATACAAGAATTGCTCGTTTAAAGGTATTAGATACAACTGCGACGCGGTGTCTGCTCGCGGCTCCGCCCTCGCGTACCCTGACAGCTCGTCATGCTCCTACAGCCCAGGCGCTCAATTTGCTGAACGTCCTAATTGCTCGTCGACATATTTATGCTCACTGACAAAACTATGTTAAATGTTTGTATAAAGTTTTTTAGTTTATAAGTGTTATTTTAAGTGTAGTGTTGGCTTGCTGTACGCTTTGGCGCAAACTGTAAGTACAGCAAGTAACAGTTATAAAAATACGCAACCCGAACGGTTCCGAGTGGTTCCGATTACTTCGACCTGCTGGTGGAGGCAACTCATACGGCAGCGGTCATACTCTAAGCGGGTCAAGGAGGCCCTACTCAGAGTTGAACAAACTCAACAGCGAGTCAACTTTGACATACGTTTGAACGGAGTTTATGTACTTAACATTAACAAGAATTTGTAAATATATTGTCAATGTTTGGTCATTTTTATGCATTTTCTGAGGTTGATGTCGAAATAGCAGACTAAGGCTAAAAACTCCGCTCGTGCGTTGGAGCACAGTTTTTATGCAATTCGATTAGTTGGCTCCGCTCCTGGGCTTTCTCCGCTCCGCGCCAAATAGACCAGCCCAACTAACCTACTTCATAAATATAAAGGTGCAAGTCTTGTGCAAGTAAAATAAAATCGAATGGCGGCTCGGAACACTCCGCGACTCGCTGCGCTGCGCTACGCATCCGCTGTAGCAAATTCTGTGACAGCGGGGATGAGGGACGTTTCACTAACGTTATTAACTTTGAATCGACCTATACTATACGTACTACGCATATGGGTTTTGTTGGTGACATGCAAGATGAGGAACTGACTGACTAATTACTGTGGTTTTAGACAGTGATTTAGCAAGTCATAGTCAAAGACGAAATAATTAGCGAGCTCTTGTGAGTGAGCCAGCATTTGGACTGGCCTAGGCTATGATGACGTCACGCATACAACTACGAATTATGCAGATATGATTATGTAGAGAGAAACTAATTGCGAATGAACAGATTACATGTCATCAAATTCATCACCATGACAACGCACTGACGTCGACACTGAATGCCAGCCTCATTATGTAAATACGTTTATAACTTATAATTAGTTATAATAAAAACATTATTTTTATAGTGACACTAGCTTCTGCCAGTGGCATTGCCCGCGTGAAATCTGATTTGTTGTCCTAACACTACACCAGGATTAAAAGTAGCCTATGTGCTATTCCAGGTTATAATCTGACTTTCATCCATATTCGTTCAGCCTTTGTTGAGCCGCGTGATTGAGTAACAAACATACATCCATCCAAACTTTAGCATTTATAATATTTTTTTTATTTTTTATTTATTGCTTGAAGTGTTTTCTTATCCAAAGGGAACATTATACCGGGATGAAAAGTATCCTATGTACTATTCCAGAATATAATCTATCTCTATGCTGAATTTCATCCAGATCCGTTCAACCGCTCTCACGTGATTGAGTAACAAACATACATCCACACAGACATCCATCCAAACTTTCACATTTATAATATTAGTAAGATATTAAAATACTGTAAAATGTTCGATTCGACCTTTGTTGACCTTGTTCGATACTTTTAAAACTCCATAATTTATCTAATATTAGACACACGTTTCGATCAACAATCTATAGAACACGTAATTATGACACGATATCTTCAAAAATACCCCGATTCAAACAGCCGAAACGATTTTCATCAAACATAGATAAGAACACTCCCGACAATGTCACCTTTCAAACAAAAAAAAAGTAAATCAAAATCGGTTCATCCGTTTAGGAATTATGATGCCACAGACAGATACACAAATACACAATCACACGTCAGACTTATAACACCTCTCTTTTTCCGTCGGGGGTTAAAAATAATTGATTTTACAGTAGATCAGACCCTGATTTCTGAATGAATACTTTGAAGTTGAATAGTTAAATTCTACTTATACTCTGATTTTTAATTTCGTAGACTAAACCACGGTAACGATATCTAATATCTAGCTGATAGAACTGATAGCTGCCAATGACCTTATTTTTTTTAAATGTTGCAAGCGCGGAACATAGTGTTGTAGGTAAGGCTCAATCATAAGTGATTCATCGAATCGATGAGACATGACTCCTCAATTTCATTTTACTAATTGGTGTAAACAAGTGTTTTATGAATATAAACGTAATATATTTAAATATTTCAGTATTCATACGCATAGTAGAGTACATACACTTTTATTGTGTTAAATATGAAACCAACAATAAAAGAAGTCGTATAGTAATGCGATCGATAAAAATATCAGCAAAGATTCGGCATGCTCAGAACAAGGTTGTCAATGTCTTGCTGCGGAATATTGTCCCATGTCCTTCTGAGGTGCGCAAAAAGTTGATCTTCTGTAGCCAGATTTTCAGGAACTTCTTTCAGAGCTCTTCTTTGCAGGATATCCCACGCATGCTCAATGGGATTTAGATCTGGCGATTGAGCAGGCCAGTATAAGGCCCTAACATTGTGTGTATGTAACCAAGCTGCTACCGTTCTCGCCGTGTGTGCCCGGGCATTGTCGTGCATGAGCAGGAAATCTTGCCCCATTTGTGTTCTGTGGGGCAAGATTACGGGCCCCAGCACCTGTTGGACGTATCGTTCTGCCGTCATATTGCCCCGCACCCAAACGAGATCCGTCCGTCCTCCAAGACGAATTCCTGCCCAAACCATAATTGTTCCTCCTTCGTATGGGTGAACTTCCTGAGGGTTCTGAAGACGGCTCCATCGTCCAGGAACTCGCCAAACACGCGTCCTTCGTGAATCTGGATGGAAGCCGAACCTGGATTGATGAACATCCGTGAACAGCACATTGGACCATTGCTCACGGCCCCAGTCCACGTGATGCCAAACCCATTCTAATCGTCGTCCACGATTGCCTCTCCGTAAAGGTGAGATTGCTTTCATGCAGTCGCCTTCTTACAGTTTGGTCACTCACAAGCAGTTGGTGTTCGACTCGTAGCCTTTGGACCAATTGAGTCGCCGTTGCATTTGATTGAGCTCGCGCAGTAATTTGCAAAAATCGGTCTTGTCTGGGGGTAGTGATGCGACTTGGCCCCCGGTGCCTCTCCGCTACTTCACCTGTGGCACGATAGCGTGTCCACAATCTTGAAATTACATTTTGGTGGGTCCCTATGGCCTCAGCAACATTACGCTGAACAGACCCAGCTTCCAGCATTCCCACAGCTCGTAACATCTCCGCCCTCGTCAAATGTTGGCGTTGCATGGCTACAATACCTCAATTTTAACTTTATCTTTCGTTTAAAAATGAAAAAAAACTGTAACTAAACGTAATTCGTATTGTTTTCTAAATTTCGCACAAATGATAATTCCCTCTCCTACACATCAAGACATTTTTATTCCACCGAAACAAAAGAATTTTCAAAAATTTGAATTTGGAATTAGTCTGAGATAAATTACAAACAAATCGGTGTATAAAAGATTCCAATGCGGCCAGTACTTTTCGAGTTATTTAATTGAGTATGAAATATCCCTAGACCGTGTTGATGTGTGTATTTTGCTTTCAGTTATTAAGTTTCTAAATACGATTAAAATTCAAAAGATTAGGCTGGTCCGTCTGACACGATGCTGACCATGCAATTACTCATAGAATCTGAAGGTGTCGAATCCGAAATTCTCCCGGTCGAGAACTAGCTTTCAATTACGCAAATACACCGTCCTGTCGTCTGAGCCGCAGCCTCCAGCCTTAGAATTATCTCGCAGGAGATTGTGGGGAATTTAATAAGGCGCAGTGCGAATACCGGCCGGCCGTCCCCGCTGCACTATTTGTACACCGGTAGATGTGCCACGGCACGGGGGGAGATAATGGATGATTAAATCATGAAATGTATTAAGTGTAAATTTATATTTTATAAATTTTATATAGTTCAACGGGACAAGTACCAAAGTGGTCAAACGCGAGCCTATAAAAAAGTGCCCTAAATATAGGCTTTGATTCCCTTGCGATTTGTCAAATGAGGTTTGAGAAATCCTTATTCACATAAGAATGCAATAATTCACTTACATGTGAATATTAATATTAACATAAGTAGGTAGATTAAGTATTGTTGCGAGTTAATACAGAAGTATTAGACATAAACGGCTGTATCTTTTAATTGCTTTGATTTAGATATTTAGAGAGTATATAGTAAGTTTGGAGAACAGTGGTGGTCCAGTGGTTACGTAACGGTCCCGACTTACGAGTTGTAGGTCGTGGGTTCGAACCCGAGCAGGCGCTTCACTTTGTGTAAATTATTTCATAACCACCGCTCTCAAAACGGTGTAGGAAAACATCGTGAGGAAACCGGTATCTCCATAAATTCAAGGATATGTGACATCTACCAATCCGTATTGGGCCAGCGTGGTGGATTATATATAGCCCACTCCCTCTATGAGTGGAGGCCTGTGTCCCAGCAGTGGGCACATTAAAAGGCTGATGATGATGATGATGTGATGATGATGATGATGTGATGCGATTTAGAAATTTGATTTTTTCACAACTCCAAGCGATTGCAGACCTGAACATATGATATTAATTTCTTATAACTTGATACCTCCTAGCTTCCAAGAGAAAAACGGAACTCTCAAAATTATCATGATAATATCGTATCGTTTTAATCATAAGTTACAGTCTCCTATGTAATTTATATAGAAAGAAAGAAAGAAACGCTATACGGGAGGAGGTCTCCGATTAATTAATTCATAGCAATTTATTAGGCAGGCTTTGAGCCTTCAATAACACAGCTTCTAAGCAGGAAACATGTACTGAATAAATTATAGGAACACAAAAACATACCATAGTATGTTATCGATGACGTGGCCACCATACATCATGCAGATACCGGACGTATTTCATCCTCCACAACATTACTCATCTCTATCTCCTCCATACATACATACACACGCGGATACATACGAACCACTACATTTGCAAAAATTTAAATAAATCTGATGGTTGCAAATATTTATTAACCTTGACTAATACTCATAAGTACGGAAGCCGCTAATATTTACAATGGACATAACAATAATAACCCGAATAATGCACACAATATAAACTAACACTGTTTTTTCTAGATATATGATCTTCCTAGATTGTTAACAAAAGAATAATTGATACAAATTAAAGTAGATCGTGAGTTTTTACAAAAGAACAAACCTTCACAGTAACAAAATATTTAGATTATAATCTCTGTATAATTTGACTAAGCCTAAAAAATGTGTTGGCGTATAACGATCCCCAACAGAATATCAAAAAGTCGGTTGTTTAATAGTTTGAATTTGGCTGACAAGAACTTGCCTTTACAGTTAAGACGATATCTAAGTTTAGCAATAGAATTGCTAATGATTCAGGCAAAGTCGCAATGAACCTGTGAGGTGAGACGGTGTATATTATTATCGTCTTGTTAACATTCTTGGAAGACCTTTAAATAAAGTTAGTGTATCATCTAGGACTGCCTGTCGATATTGACAGGATCGTTGAGTGCATCGAAGTCACCACCACCGCTCGCTCCTGAATCGCAGCCACCGGAGGAGACGGGCTCGCCTATGATCGCTGGTATCACCTGCAGGGTCACAGAATAACTGATTATCGTCAATATAACTGGACAAAGGGTTCTACATAACGGACGGTACGGTTAGCGCAGTGGGTGAGCAGTTGACGGCTGCACTGCGTGTCGCGGGTTCTATTCCCGCATGGAACAAGTATTTGTGTGGCCTCTAGATTGTTGTTCCGTGTGTGTATGTGAGTTTAAATAAACGCTTTCACGATTCACGATAAATTCCTAGTGTGGAGCAAAGTTTAAAAAAAAATAAACATGGTTGAAAGAGGGCCATGTCCTTTGCATGCTTCGAAGTCAGAATGTTGTTATTAGCACTTAGCATGCCGGCTGCTCACCCTCTTTTGTATTTTACGACACTGTGCTAGACAAAAGAATACTTATTTCGTGCTGGTAAAAATATAGAGGTTATAAAAAGCCAAATACAAAAAAATAATGTTAAATTAAAAATAAGCGTGCAATAATATCAGCAACGTCAAAGAAAAGTAACTAAAACGAGAAATATGTAGGAGCTTTGCGGAAATGTTGAACAAAAAATTGGCAATCACTCACAAACGAACCCATTCTTTCACAAGGATTAGGAGTTTTTACCGATGAATGGCAGAAGGGTCGCATTTGATTTGAACCTTTTTACTTCGGAATCCGATACCTTGTATTTATCTGTGAAAAGTACACTCGTGTACAATACACATCTGTTCTGTCTATCCCGGCGGGGATTTAAAGCGTGACCCGACACGCCGGTAATCCTTTATTTGTCACGTCTGTCACTTTATTTATATACGATTTATTGTTACTGGCAACTCTGGGCGTACACTCGTAATGTACGTCTGCCCATCCTTTTCACAAATCACGCCATGTTTTTTGGATAGGAGTTATTCGGGAAAACGTTCGATACAATCCAGGCTTCCTCTTTTGAGTATGACTGATTCTAGTTATTTCTATATCTATGGGCTGGACGAAGAGTAAGGAAAGCAGACGAAAAAGAAACATCAGAGTCTCTAGAAAAAGTTTCTTTCTATCAGCGATATCAGAGATTATCGAAATGCCAAAATGTACGAAGTATCACGTGACATTTCCATAGCGCTTGGCATCCCCGTACATTCTTAATTCACATCTTACCAATCGCCATTCGTTTATAGAATGTTACTTGTGTAGAGCCCCTGCACATCCTTTCAGCTATCTACCGTAGTTACTATGGGTTCAACGTACCCTAGCCAAGTACCTGTTGTCCGAGCATGACGAGGATCTGCGCCACCTTCTTAATGGCCTCCAGGTCCTGGGAGGAAGGTAACGAGGGCAGCGACAGACGAGCGGCGTCCTGCAGGCGGGAGGGGTGCGAGCCCAGCCGGGAGGTCAGATCTGACACCAGGGTCAGGGGATGTGGGGAGTCCGACTGGAAGCCTTGCATGGGCTGCGGAGCAAAGCAATGTTCTGTATTATAATAGTAGTTTATGCAATAGTCCCATAATAGGGGTTCTTATTATATAATACATGTTATTATTATCACTTTCGGCTACGCCTCATGTGATAAACCCACGCTCGTGTTTTAATACCTAATTATATGCCGTTGCATACACTATTTTATCTTCACTCATACAGTTGAAATAAAACAAAAGTGGAAATGGACAAATATGTGGTATGGCGGGCCAATTAGATTGTCATTGCGCATGACTGCGCACCGCGCGCGTTCATAGACAATGACACTACTTTTCGAGCCCATAAGCGCCAATCAATTAAAAAGTAAAAGTGTGCTATAAAAATTAAAAAGTTATTTTATGATGCAGTTGTTTGCAAATTGAAGGAAAATGTTGCACTGTAATGGTTTATTTTTAAATTTTACCTATCCACGAATATAAAGTAAGTGTTTAAACAATATTTTTTGAATTCGTATTTGAAACATTACGACCCCAACGGCCATCTGTTCTGCGAGCAATGTGCCCTGCCCACTGCCACTTATGTTTGGAAGTTCTTCGGGCTATATCGGTAACCTTGGTTCTCTTGCGGATGTCTTCATTTCTGATTCGATCACGCAAGGAAACTCCGAGCATAGCCCTCTCCATTGCCCTTTGGGTGACTTTAAGCTTTCTGATGAGGGCCATTGTGTGCGACCACGTCTCTGTCCCGTAAGTAATCACTGGCAACACACACTGGTCGTAGACTTTCGTCTTGAGACACTGTGGTAAGTTGGACGAGAAGATACCGCGCAACTTCCCGAACGCTGCCCAGCCGAGTCGGATTCGACGGTTAACCTCTTTCTCGAAGTTGGACATACCTAACTGGACTGTTTGTCCCAGGTAGACATAATCGTATATAACTTCGAGTGTAGAGTCTCCGACTTTGATAGGAGTGGGTGCAACATGGTCATTCAACATCACCTTGGTTTTGTCCATGTTCATTTTTAGACCCACTCTTTCGGAAGCTGTACTGAGGTCATCGAGCATTGTACTGAGGTCCTCCATAGTCTCAGCCATGACCACTATATCGTCGGCAAACCGAAGGTGAGTGATGTACAGCTCGCCATTGACGTTGATGCCTAGCCCTCTCCAGACCAGAACCTTGAAGACATCCTCCAGTGCAGCAGAGAACAGTTTCGGAGATATGACGTCTCCCTGTGTTACACCTCGCTGCAGAAAGTTAGGTTCCGAAGTCTCAGAGCCATCCTAATCTCGTAGAGGCTGACATCCAGGATGTCTTCGGTATAGTGCCGGGTCAATCTAGCTCTTGGGTCGTTTGCTAGATTCGCAACAGGTTTGCTGATCGACGTGTAAAGCTACCCATAGAACCACTCGATCTCCGAGCTCCGGATTGGCGGATACCGACTAACGTTACTGCTTCAGCTACATTAATTGCACTAGCTGTGCTTTGTACAACCACCACTTGGAATAGCGACCGCATACTGGTAGAAGCAGCGTTGGAAGGTCTGCCTCTAGGTAGACCGATGGTTTGGTGAAGGCTGCGAGAATGCCCACGACCGGTCGATGTGGCGGGCGACACTTGGAGGAGGCCTATGTCCGGCAGTGGACGACTTTCTGATGAAATGACAATAAAGATGCTGATGCACCACTCACCACGGGGTCGCCCCACACCTGTCCCACCACCAGACCACTGACGAGGCAGCACAACGCTACTGTCGATACCATCTCGACAAACTGGTGCCTCTAACTACCCACGCATCTTATACTCCTTGGGAGTAATAGGCCAATCTTACCACAATTGCGCTCATTCGATAAATTGCCGCAAATTGGATGTTTTCCCTCATTTCGCGTCGTTTGATATGTAATCATATTGATTCGATTGTGCTCTCGGGATATTTATGGCAGTTATTTGCTGATTAGCCGCTTAATGTTTTTAAAAAAACAAAAATATAACAAACATATGTCTATTTTGATCTATTGGACATTTTGTACAGTTGAGCTATCACTCGTGTGATCGTGTCTCATGTGGTCCCTTGCTCTATTAACCATTATATTCCCGAGGCCGTGCTATATTTTATTATGTTTTGCTCTAAGCTGTACAATCAACTAAATAAATAATTTAAACAATAATACTATCACTTTAGAAAACGAATAGACAATTGATAAGTGCTGAAAAACAATAGTGCAAAAAAATATCGCGTAAGCTGGTCATTAATTTAAAACGTCAGAACGTTAAAACTGTATCTATATTTTTTGTTTTGAAAAATGACCACCAGCTATCGCAGTACTTGAGATGAAAGTGTCAGATCATCTTCCATTATATCGATTCGTAGTTATAATGTTGGAATGTTAATCCACTGGATCTTGGTAGCCTAATAATTATGCCTTCGTAAACAACACCAATTAAAGGCGGCTGCATACGTAACGTGTTTTAATCCCGGACGGAACGGGGCGACAAGCTTTGATAATATCGTTTCAAGCAAAATGTATACGAAAGAGCATACGTCATGGTTGCACACACGCTACGTATGCCTTGCCGACCCACCATTACACATGATGTACCTACATTCAGCAACACAAAAAATATTTTACAGTAACGTAAAATTCGAAAGCAATTTTGTCGTGGATTAACGAATAATAAATATGACATTGAGAAAAGACCTATTTCATTTCATAATAATAATTTATAGGTTTCGAATATACTGTTCGTTACACCATAAAATTCTATCAATATTATAGAAGCAAATCGCTTTTGATCATAACTGCCTCGTGACTATATGTACAGTCGTGCACAACGGCGCCTCGGAACCACTCGGAAGTAGCCGACGACTGCCGATCGTGCAAATTGACCGCCAATCAAATGCCGACGTGAGCATACAGCGTGATGCGGTATTTTTGTGTTAATTCTACCTTCATGCGCTTTACCTCACGTCCAATATTTACTTTAAATAGTGGTTAGATATGATAAGGCGAACGTGGGATGGGTCTTTTGAAAATTATGTTCCGTCATCGTAGGCGTAACCGTAAAATGCTAAACGTAATCAGCATTTTTTCAAGTGGTAACTGTGTAGAAAACAAGAATTTATTCTAAACCATATTTAATTCCTTGATTACTCATACTTCTGACGGTTACAAAAAGAGCGACTATTTTGGGAGACTTGTTATTACCATGGCATATGTACACATCACTTCCCACAAATTACAGCAAGCTTTCAATGTCAAAAACCATTCCCCAGCTCGACTTTCACGAGTAGTTGGTTTGACAAGCCACTCTGCGTGATTCACTCATTCTATCAATCAAGCTCCCGGCAACAGATTAGCTGGGATCGGTTATCGATATGATATGTCGAAGCGATCCGAGTGGATGGGACGACGGGCGTCCGACACACAGGCTCGGATTACTACGACATGCAACGTCGGACCACCTCATCCGGGCTTATACTGTGCTAGCAGGGATCGATGCATTGACATGACCTCCTTTACCCTTGAAAATTATGAAGTCTTAGCAAAAACCCTTGCGTCATTGCCCCGATACCAAGGTTCAAAACTCCTGGATTATGTTTGAACTCCACCTGCTTCTACTTTCAGCAAATTGCAGGGTTTCTAAGGCTTTAGCAACGATAAACAACTTTGTACCAAGAACTTATGTCCATCAGATATACTATTCTTAGTTCCCGTATCTACTAAAACTGGACGTTCACGCATAAATAACCCGGTGGGACAACTCCATCGAATTCCCGAGACTTTGGGCGGAGGCTGCGTCCTGCGTCGGCGCCGCAACGCGACTACATAAGAATTCCTTTTTAAGATGTTTAAAATTACAAAGGGAACATAATTTAAATGTTTAGCCGCTGTTTCGTGCAGTCGCGGACAGAACCGGCGGGAATGTGGGGGGAGGGAGAGAGGTGAGGGGGGTAGGGAGGGGGTGCGTGCCGAGCGTGCCAGCACAGCGTGCCGATTATCAGCAGCATCCTCGGAGCGCGCCGCCGCCGCCGTCACGAGCGACCGCAGCCCTACCTACCCACCTACCGCTAGGCACAGACGCACGGCCAGGCACGTCCTCACCCGTACTTACAGCCCGGCGGCGGCAGACTTACAATAATACTCCTTTGTCCTCCGGCTGTGACCGCAATGCTAACTAGTGCTTGGGAAAGGTCAAATAGTCGCACGAAACACGATTGTACCCGAATGTACTAATTAATTGCAGATACAACACGGGAATGTTTGTTGGAGACGATTACAATCGCATTCACTCGCGCCGCTTGTTTATAGTAATGTGGCCTGAAATGTGAGCTACAATCAGTATTGTGCAGATACGTTAACTTTTGTTCTGTCTCAAGGTATTAATTAAACTGCATTGCTGAATATTGTTCCGTTAATGCTTGGATGACGCTCAAGGCAAGCAAAAACGAGATGAATTTAATAAAAAACTCTCGTTGATCATGCCGATACGTATTTGTAATATACGTAGCACACGTAGCACATACATAGTGTTCTATAGGTAGCACACGTACGTGAAAAACGACTGTCTGTATGTCACATCGGAATCTCATATCGCTACGGAGAAATGATTATGAAGGACGGTCGTGCTCGTGCCGCGTCCCTATTCTAACGGATTCCTAATTCCTTTTCGACGATAACTTCACTCACTATATTGATAGAAATCATGTGGTTATTACCTACGTATAAACGTAATATAAGGTCATCCTATGTGTCATTGACCTTCTGCGGATGTGTGTCAGTGTGTTCGGAACCGGTTCACCTTAAAATTAATACTACTACAATATACCTAGTATAGGGTGAACAGATGCATCGGATTAGTTCCGGAAGATAATGGTCTTCAGATACTAAGGTCGAGCCTCGATCGTTAGTCGATGATTATGATTTAATATCCGATGTCCTTAAACTATCTATAAGATTTGTTTTTAATGAAGTGAGTGCCTGCGGCGGTGCTAAGCGTGTTTAAAATTCTTGAATTCATCGATTTGAAGCGGCGCGCGGCGATAGCTCATCGGTTGGAATAATCGATTAAACGAGAAAGTGGTTGTACGTTTGAACCAGCTTGTAACAGTTGATACTTTTAACAGTTCAGTCACAAAGTACATATGCGGCGGCGCTCCGCAGACAGAGAGTCCACTACGAACAAAGCGCCATTTTGAACGCACACATTGACATTACGATTTTACAGGGAATACTGGACAATATTGGACCGAGAACAGTCGCGGCTGTCACGAATGCTTTGTGTTAGAAATTCAATATCTAGGCAAATAATAAATTATTTTAAGTCCATAGATGAAATTGGAAAGGGTATGAAACATGTCATATTAATATGGTTTAAGTCATCCAGCTCACAAATATGTTTCCTCCGATTGCAAAGCATAATTTTCTTCTTGTTTAAGTACCTATATGTTTTTAGTTTGCTTCTTAAGCAGTCGGGTTTTTTGATTTTGTAAATTTTATTTTCGCATTTTTTTTTGTCGAGCTTGGTGCTTTTCACATTTTTATGTTTTTGGTGGGATCATTATTACACCATTGTTACGTAATCATCGTCGTATATGGAGTCGTGATATTTAATGGATATTTGATGCTCTGTCTACCCTCTAAGGCATGTAAGTATCATATGAAGTATGTTTAGACGAATCGATGTATTTATGTTTGTAACTTATACAACCTACTCTTTTTTTTAAATTCGGTATCAATATAGTAGCAACCCTAGTAAGTCTGTCAAGTTCAGCTGTCAATTTTCGAAACGGCGGGAGTGGCCCTTCTGTATACTTTCTATTTTGTGGTTCAGTTGACAAAACTCATTTTATCTAAATTATTTAGCTAGGTATATATGACGGATATACAGTACGGTACTTCGGTGGCTCCATAAAAACGTAACTAATTATGAAAAATAAAGCCATTTCATTCCACAATACAGTTTGAATTTGGTTTTTATGTCCGTTCGTGTTACAGTAAACTTTAAAACATTGTTCTAGCAATATTTAAAAAAGGCCAAACACACAACATAAATAGCTCGTTTAAGTACCTACCCATTACTTTTTGAACAAGCTTGCGTGAATATTAATTGGTGTAGGTAATATGTAGTAAATAACTACATAAGTGGGCATGATTAGCAGTACGTGTTCCTGACAGTAATGGCGCGGATTAGGAACGAGACTGAGTGTTCGGGCTGATATCGTCTGAGGGGCAAACAAACAAATACGCAGACATCATTATGTGGTCCAGACAAATCTACATGTGGCTGCTAACTACTACACCTAAACAATTATTAAAGACGTTAATTATAATGGTTTGTTGGTTGGATGTAATCTCTTAATCAACTTATATTATACGAGAATTCTGTCACTACATTGGTAGAAAAATGCACTGTCACAGAGTGCCATAAGCAGGAATCGGGACAAGTAGAGTCATCATCATCAGTCTTTTTAATGTTCCCACTGCTGGGGCACAGCCTTAAAAGAGAATTGGGCCGTAATCCACCACGCGGGCCCAGTGTGGGTTAGTGTATGTCACTGTCTTCGAATGTTTGGTTCTAGGACATGCCGGTTTACTCTTGATAATTTCTTTCACCCACCCATTCGAATTCGGATTCGAATCCACGACCTACATACGACACGTATGTCGGGGCCGTTACCATTGGGCCACCACTGCTCAATAATTTAACTTAATTTAACCAAAACAAGTAACAGAGTGGAGAATACGTCCTCTGAAATCCCGGAATAGTAACCGTGACCGATTTAACAATGACGAAATATTTATTGGATGGAATATATCGGAATAGGCTACTTCTTTTTATCCCATAAAAAATTGAGGGTAAGGTTACAGGAGAGAAGCTGCGGGATAAAGCTAGTTTAAAATAAACAAAGTGTGTGATTCACTGCAATCATAGATATTCGCGAGCTTTCAGAGACGAGGTCACAGTTATACATGATGTGTTTATAGCTGAAACTGTTTCAATGAAATATGGCAGCGAAGACTTGATTCATGTGTCCGATACAGTGTGCAGGGACTTAGTGTGGGCGAGGCCGGCTTCCGGTTTGGACAGTTCTAATTAATTGTTTGGGCTCCGTTCAATGAAGGAAGCAGCAGTATAATATATATATTATTGTCTGAGCCGGAAGTAAAGGGCCCGTTACGACGCGACGGTGGCAACTTTCCAATGTAATAAATGATAATTATCAGTCATGTTAAATAGGTAAGTGGTTCTGAATGAATACCCTGTAATTTTTTGGAGTGAAGAAATAACGGTGGAAGGTTATTAACGAATATATGAAGTGGTAAAATTAATACGTTATAGTTAAGAAAATCTCCGGCTACTGATCTGATACTTTCGCTGATGGCTAATGGTGACGGTGAACGAAATTAATCAAATGTGTGTACGTATCGTAATTTTGTGTAAAAGGGACACGCGTACAAGTTCTGTTCATAGTTCATTGATTATTTTTTGTTGGATTTTCGGGGTACAGACATTGACAAATGTCTTAGTGACAAACATTACTTTTTAATGGCGTAACGCGTATTATGAGTTAAAATGTTTGCGAAAAAAACAATGCTCTTGAGGCATGATCCACGAAGAAAACAGTGGCATGTGTTTGTATGGAGAAAGGACCAATAGAGTTCCCTCCGAGTTTACAAACTCTGCTTTTATTTATTTAACCCGACGTAACGTGCAAGTGGGCCCAAGTGTCATAGGCATATTCTGAACAAAGCACAGATTACCTCCAAACAAAGGCACGATTTTTGCAGGACAGGCCACAGGAGTAAAGTCGTGGTAAAAAGTAATGAGATAGAGATAAAGAGGAAAGATTTGTATTTTTGTATGGAACGAATAAAATTAAATACTACTAGACCGATTCCAAAAATTCTTTCACCGTTGGGAAGCTACTCTATCCCCGGGTGGCTTTTTAGGGTTCCATACCTCGAAAGGAAAAAAAGAAACCCTTATAGGATCACTTTGTTGTCCGTCCGTCTGTCTGCCAAGACCCTTTTTCTTAGGAACGCGTGGAGGTATTATGCTGAAATTTATATCAAATACTCAGGTCTACTGTCCCTTAAAACTGTGAAAAATCAAACTTCTAAACCACCGCAATCAAAAGATACAGCCGTTTATGCCGCAAATTTCCGCAAATTTTTCGAAACTCGCAAGGCTCAACAAGACATATTATTTTGTACTCAATAACTTGATTTATATAATTGAAATTCTTACCTAATTATGACATTGTTCCAATTTATTAATTCTATTGCTATTATATTGTACTAAGACATTTAAATTAATATATTATTATGTGAATGCACCTCATAATATCATTGCATCTCAATAAATAATTTTTGCATGCCTAATTTATGGTAGATTGTACAAGGATCACCCATGTTTTAACTGTCACATCTTATTTACTGTACCTACAATCTATGCAAATAAACGTTTACTTTACTTTACTAAGGGAATCATAACCTACAGGGTACTTCCCGTGAACTCAGATTCTTGAAATTTGGTACCAAGCAACGTCTTCTAGCACAGGAAATAAAGGAATAATTGCTAAAACCGTATTTTTTTTGTTACATCATATAATAAAAATATTTTTTATAATTTTTTCAACACACTCATAAAGTGGCTATAATTTCACCGCAATTAGGCACATAATGACACCTGTTATCAAACTGTGACTTTTTCATTACTATTATTCACAAGTGAGATAAAGAGTTATTTTTTTTTATTTATTGGTTGAGTTGCTTTGTTCTTAAAAAAGTTTGATACAAAAAAGATCGTGTTCATAGTACAAATGCAACACATTTCATGCAACTTCGTATTTAAATAGATAATTTCAACTTGTACGTGTTTAATAAATAAAACTTTCACTTAAATATAACTTTTGTTTTTGTCTGTAGTTTTTAGTTTACGTTTTAGCCACGTACAAAATGGGGAATTTCAAGTTTTCTTTAAAACTTCAAATTCCCCATTTTGTACGTGGCTCAAATACAGGAAAGCCCCCGGTCCAGATCGTGTTTCATCGGAAATAATAAAAGTCATGGGTCCTAAAGCTGTAAAAGTCCTACACAGAATTTGCGACAACATCTGGCGAACTGGAACATGGCCTGAACTGGACTAAGTCGATCATATTACCTCTCCACAAAAAGGGATCCACTTCTAAGTGCGATCATTATAGAACCCTTGCATTGATATCACATGACAGCAAATTGATGTTACATATCATCAATAACAGGATTCGATACTTTCTGAACTCGGAACAGGCGGGTTTAGTAAAGGGCAAAGGAACCCGCGAGCAAATTCTAAATATTCGCCAACTGGTCGAAAAAGCCTACGAGTTCAACATACCCACCATCTTTTGCTTTATCGACTACAGTAAAGCCTTTGACTGTGTTGTATGGTACTTAGCGAACTGGGAGTACCTCAACACCTCGTTGCCCTCATTCGCTCTCTATACCTGGACAATCAAGGAATGGTAAAGGTTGAGAACTGCACATCGGAGCTTTTTAGTTTCGGTAAAGGGGTAAGACAGGGATGCATCCTGTCTCCAATTCTCTTTAACACCTATGGAGAGTACATAATCAGGCGGGCATGTGAGGGTTTGGAGGGTGGAGTCACAATAGGTGGCACTAAAATAACAAACCTCCGCTACGCAGATGATACCACACTCCTTGCTGCAAGTGAAACCGAGATGGTAAACCTCCTGGCCAGGATTGAGAACATCAGTTAAATTTGCAGTTGGGTCTAAAAATCAATCAAAGCAAAACCAAAGTAATGGTGGTGGATCGTACCAACAGCCTTGAACTAACGGGAACGCTGAACGTTGACATCGTGAGCGACTTCGTCTACCTAGGGTCTAACATTAACAACACATGATCATGCGAAAAAGAGATAAGGAGACGTATAGGGATGGCCAAAAATGCGATGTCCCAGTTGCATAAGATATGGAGAGACCGTAACATCACGCGGAAAACCAAAACCTAATAGGTGACTTCACTAGTTTTCTCCATATTCAGTTATGGAGCGGAGACCTGGACACTGAAAAAGGCCGACAGAGACCGAATAGACGCCTTTGAAATGTGGAGCTGCAGAAAAATGCTACAGATTCCATGGACCGCCTTTCGCACCAACGTGTCTATTCTGAGAGAGCTTAATGTCAAAACTAGACTTTCCACTATGTGCCTTTGTAGGGTGCTGGAATTCTTCGGATATATTGCTCGTAAAGAGGGTCACAATCTTGAACAGCTGATGGTGACAGGCAAGGTAGTTGGCAAACGTCCCAGAGGACGCAGTCCCACGAGATGGTCGGACCAAATACGATCTTCTCTGAACCTCAACTTCCCCAATGCCCTTCATGAAGCTAAGGATCGCAGCAGATGGAGGGAAATCGTACGGGAGAAACTGATGCAGCGGGGGAGTCACGACCCTCAGTAATGAGGAAAACGACGCGACGAGGAGGACGTGGCTAAAACGCTATCCGCGAAAAGCCAAAAAAAAGATAAGTCATTATTTTTAGTCTATGGCCGTTCGCCATTGTTAGATGCGCGCGCATAGGAAAACTGATTAATTTTGCCCGCTATTACGAAAAAAAATTCACAACTCGTTTTCACTGTTGGAAATGATTTTTTTGTATTATTTTCTTCACAAGTGTGTTGAAAAACATCGTATAATACACGTGTGTAGGTATTGATGATTACCGTCCTCGGCTCCCTTAAGACCCTCACCTAACGGCTCGGGTCTCAATGGCGCCTCAGCGGTAATCACCAACATTACACACTTGTACCATAATGTAACTTACTAGCCCTTTCCTCATGAACGCATAGAGGAATTAAATTGAAATTCATATCAAATACTCAGGTCTATAATACCTTTAAGCTGAGGGTTTTACGGAACCCTCGGTGCGTGAGTCCGACTCGCACTTTGCCGGTTTTTCCGTCTGTCCGTCTATCCGTGAGTCACCACCGATTTTCGAAGGAACGGGTGGTCCTATCAAGTTGAAATTTATACCAGATACGGAGGTCTACAGTCCCTATTAAATGTATAAAAACCAAGGTCCTGAGTCACCATGATAAAAAGGTATAAGCCTTATATATATTATAATTTACCTTAATTTTCTGTTTCTTTATTTTTAGAATATTCCTTTTACTTGTGCTGTAAGATCTTGCTTTTAACCAAAATTGACAATTCTAGGTCAACCGGAAGTAACCTATAGGTTTTGGGTCGAAAACCTATATGGTAGTTCCCGTTGACCTAGAATCACGAAATTTGGCAAAAACTATTTATCTCTGTATTCACACGGGAACGGGAACGACGCGGGTGAAACCGCGAGGCATCCGCTAGTAAAGTATAAAAGTATTGAACTATCTATAAGTATAGGAACGCAAATAAATGATTTGATTTGAACTAGTATTTCATAAAATGGCTAGGTCATATATTTTTACATAAGAAGATCCATTGTTTTACATGACTGACATCTACATAGTTCCTGTTTGCACAAAAAACTTAAAACTCAACAAAAACAATAATTACAATCTAGTTCTGTCTGCGCGTTATCAGGCGTCTCCATCAGCTTCAGTTCCTACTCGCTAGCCCGCTGCGACCTCCGCCCGGCGCCGCGCGTCACCGGTGCATACTATTGTATGCACTTACGACTAGTGCGCCAAATTACACATGTGCTAACTGTCATGGCTGCTATTTGATTAACAGATGTGGAAGGTAATGTTGTGACTGGCTAGTCTTTGTTTTGGCATTTTTTCAGTTAGCAATTTGCATAAAGGTGCTCCCTCAATTGGAGCATTTGCCTGTAATGTAACGTTACAGAGTCGAGCACTACATTGGTGAGGGAGATGAACCGAGCATTACAGTACGCAACCTGTAATGTTACAGATTCGAGCATTACATTGGTGAGGAAAGAGAACCGAGCATTACAATGCGCAATTTGATGATACAATCTGTAATATTTTATAACAACTTGTAATGCGGATCACAGCTGTAATGCACATCAAAATAGGATCGAATCCAATGTTACATTTCAGGCGAATGCTTGTCAGTCAGGGAGATGGTATTGTAATGTAATGCTCAAAATCGAATCTGAAATGTTACATTACAGGCGAACGCTCCAGGTGAGGTAGCACCTTTATGTAGTTATTGAGTCTCTGTGTTGTATGTAACATACGTCATAAAGTATTTTCTGCTCAAGTGACTACAAGTACTGTAGCATAATGTCACTCGATAGTGTGATTGAGACAAATAACTGAAATCATCTTATCTGGTGTTTGTTCTCTTTATACAAATACTAGCTTCTGCCCGCAGCTTCGCTCGCATTAAAAGTGTTTTATCATCCCTAGGGAATACAAACTATCCTATGTCCTTCCCAGGGTCTAAACTATCTCAATTCCAAATTTCATCTTACACGGTACAGTAAATCCAGAGAATACCCCCTACAATCTCACAAACTTTACCTCTTTATAATATTATATATATACAACAACACTCTTGTTCTGTACATTTTGTCAAGTTATGCGTATGTGCGTACCTACACATTGAGTCTCTGTTTTTTTGCTATTTCTTGTTTCGCTTCGTAGGGCTCAAAGAGCGGAGGCCTGTGTCCCAGCCCAGCAGTGGGAACAATATAAGCAGGGTCCGTTAATTTACCATAGATGGTCTATACAAAAACTCACATCTTTTTGCCATGAGGTAGGCAGAATCTACAGAGCATCAAGAAGGCTAGGAAAATACTGGCATTATTGCTACTTACTAAGCAGGCAGGATGTCACGACTAATTTCTTTTTATTGGCGAAAGCAGAGCAGCTGTTGTACTGTTCATATTGAATCATCGATTAAACCAAATATGTGACAATTAATTGAGGCAGGTACAACGTGACAAAACGTTTTAATTGATGATTTATTTAATTAGTGGTATGACGAGAGAGGTTATTGATCCTCGGGAACTGTACATTAAGGCAGAACGGATGGCAACTAGTGCATGCTCAGCACCTCAGCACCCGCTTTGAGCTTAACTTTTAAGTATTTTTTTGGTAGCCATTGTTATTTTTTATTTTTACATTGACGTATCTAATTGTAGAGTGTAACTCGAGGTCCAACACACGATAACTGAAGTAACCTCGATGTTCATACATGACACATCACATTCTGTGAGGCTGTTACCGTCGAATACTCGTGATGATTTGCACAAATGCACACGGTCTCATGTGAAAATTATTCTCCAACAATACCATCTAATAAACTTATTAGCGAAGACAACAACGCCATAAACTATTTTATTTAATACATCGCTAATTGTACCTAAGGCTTTTTAAAGGACCAACTTTCGAACAAAATAGCCAAAGTTAAGAAGATTGCCGGCAGAACCTTTAAAAAACTTCGAAATGATTTTTGCAAATTATACAGATTGTTTTGGAGGAGTGCCGAATTAATCGGTGTCACTGTGTCAGTGAAGTAATGGCCCGGCCGATGCCCACATATAGATACACACAGGTTATGTACAGCTGGGCATACGTTGCCCACATTATGCTGAACCCGCCGCTTTGTATGCGGCCGCGGGCAGCCGCGCGACGCAGAGCGGACGCGATTTTTGATATATCGGCTCTCGACCGCAATTTCGATTTGGCGAGGTTTCAATACTTGATGGGATTCAAGTGTGTATGTATAATGTATGGCGGGTATCGTACTAGTGGCTGGTGCAGGGCGAATGAAACCTTGCACGGAATTCGATCTACTAAACACGTGTTTGGTTCTTTGAAGCGTTTATGGCATACTGTTGCGTGCAGTGTGACAACACTGCAGAACATTAGTGGTGGAACATTGGGCTAATAAGAACTAAAAAAGTACAACATTCTTGGCATAACTGACAACTGTGTAGCTTTCCTTGCCTGAAATAACTTTTTATGCAATTCATAACCTATTTTTTCACTGATTACAATTGATTTCGTGATAAGGTGACAACTATAATAAATATAAAATGTAATATGGGCACCCTTGACACAGTTTCCCATTCTTTTCAATATTATCATCATCCCATCGCCTGTAAACGTTCATTGATGAACATGAAGCGGCACACCGCTACACCGCCATGCAGCCATGTCAAGAACACTCGAATAATAGAGAAATTATCGTAAACACTACACTGCGCGGTAGGTGGGATGGTTTACCAGCCTCCACACGGCCGCTGAAGTGAACATCCGGTGCGCACCGGCTAGCCGACTGGCTTCTATTTTCTATTTATACCACGGTATGGGTTAGCCAAAACGATTTCAAGAAAGTAGCAGACCCAGAATTAATGCGAAAGGAGAGAGTCAAGTCCTTCAAACGCAGACTTTTTCGAAGACAAACTAGTACAAGGAAAGAATAACCTGGTGCTGAAATAAATAAATAAGTATTAAGTATAGAATAAATAGGTTTTACACTTTAATATGAAATAGGTATATGTAAATAGGTGGTTACGAAATATATAAACCAGCAATCAAGGCTTATTTTGTAAGGGTTAGCCGCAACGACTGGAGAACATATAAGCAGAATTAAGAATGCTTCTGACTCTCTTCCTTGACCACTTAGACGCCTTCAATGACCACATCAGGTGGAACAATACTTGCTCATTTCTTTACAAGTCCAGCAAAGTCATCAGTGGGACTAGTGAATCGGGGACCAGTTACTCTGCAAACAATTTCTCATTGGAAGTCATGATCGTCCATGAATACGCTTATGTGACGGAACCCCTATACAAGGTCATCAGTGCTGCGACAAGTGTCACTTCACCACTGTGTCCGAGGAGTTGTTGACAGTCGCGGAGGTAGGCGAGGAGAAGGTCACGGTCACAGTCCTCGACCGCATGCGCACCAGTTTTAATGCGTATCCGATATTAGAGATTTATTCACGGAAATAGCTGTCAATGTCACAGACCACCTTGATTTTATGTATTATGTGAGGTTAATGAGACCCACGGGGCGGTAATCAAAACCGTTGGCCTGTGTGTGTGAGTGTGTGTGTGATGGACAAACAAACACTAAAGTTTTCCATATATTCGAATCTCTAAAAATAGAAACATAATGTTAGAACATTATAAAAAAGCTATAGGTATACAATAACAACACAAAGATCGGTTCTTTAATTATGCAGAAATCCGTCGGAAACAAGAAACAACACATCGCGGCGCTTTTTACCGCTATCATTATTGTAATGCCCAAGTTCTTATGGCATTACACGTGAAAAAATGTTCACAAAAACATGCATGATTTATATAAATACAATACCTAATAAAAATGGTTGCAAAATTCACACAATTTGACAAAATATTATTACAGAAGGTCCACTAAGGCATGAGAAATAAATAGAGAGTTTTCCCAGGTCGTCTGTGCTAAGATTAAATAAACATGACTCTTTTCCCTCGTAGTTTGTTTAATCTTGCGGATTCTTCTTGATCTTGGCCATTGTTTTCTATCTAATACATTCTGCTAGGTACATCAACATAATATACATTCCTATGTTAAGGCAGCGAACACAAGTAGAATTCTAACTACACTTAAGTCATAATCATACATTATTTTTCCATCATTAAGAGACATTCAGGTAAGTATTATTCATTGTTTGAGCAGATGCCTAACTCATGCATGTGCACTACATAATGCAGAGAACTCAGACATAACTTGGTCTTGAAAAAAGCACTGATGTCCCACTAGCGTTTCCTTGCCCGAAGCACCTGAGTCCACTTCCTGACGTCTGGCTGTGTGTGTGAACTCTCCACAGTCCACTCGCTATAAGGAGTGGATCTTCTAAGCGCGCTGTTATCGTCGCGCGCGCGTGCTTCAGTATCAAGGGTATCGCGGCCGCCGCTGTCGTTGTTTATAACGAATAGTTATATAAGCGCGGGCGCAGTGCGGTATGCGACGTGCGCGGATGGCTGCGCGGGCGCCGGCATCGCTGGCGCTCGCTTCCACCCTCGCCCTGGCTCTGGTCGCGCAGGTGACAGCTGCAGCAGACCCCCAGCCAACCCCCGACGCCCTCTCAGCACTCGGCTCCATCCTGCCGCCCTTCGTCAGCGATCATTTCGACGAGCTGGTGAAGGCGGCGTCTGCGAGCTGTACGTGTTTATTGTGATAAGAAGTGATGCAGTGTGATTGAGTGTTCAGTGTCTCATCTGAAAGTTTAAGGGTAGTGAGAGAGTAGGAGAGAGTAGGTACCACATCCTCTTCCAATCTTCGGGTAGAGAACAGCTACGGAGGACAGTCTGTGCTTAGATGTTTTATAACAACAATTAGTGCCGTCATCCTCGTCTTCAATCTCGTATCGAATGTTTAATTCGAAACTACCTTACCCTCTTACATAGGACGCCCACCATTACATGGGAATTAACATATCCGGCGAAATATGTTTGTACCTACTATAGTTATGTCTCTGTCTAACCCTTGAGGGCAAACACGCGTGATGCTATGCTTACCCTTTTAAACAGCTTCAGCGTGAAGATATTTTATGAATGAATTTCCGGTTTTAGATAAAAAAAAAAATAACTCGTTGGGGTGCAATATTTTATGTGCCTGCCATTATAAAGGGTGTCAGGTTGAACGAGGGGCGTACTTTATGGGGGTGTAGTACCTAGTCATAAATATGAATAAACTATACAACCAACACTGAAATTTGTAAAAAAATACCGCTGTTCTGGAGTATTTCAGTTTTTTTTTTATTTGTCGTGCTTGATTTCATAATAACGTTTTTAATTTTCTTTGGTAAAACATTCCTCGGTCAACCTAACACCCTGCGTAGTGCTATACTCACACAAAATACACCACCTCTACATAAAATTAACACGTGAGATAAAACCAGTGAACAACACGCGTCTTGATAACTACATTCGATACGGCTTACGCAGATAAGAGACTTTTAAAATATTTTTTTTTGAAACGTGAGAACACAGCTCTATTTTATGACAATTTTATCACAGTTTGGCATTTCCTGAGATCGGGCTCACTTCGGCACATAAACCTTCATGCTGCCAGGCAACGGGTTCCTTGTGAATATTTAAAAATGTAGTTGCGTTTTACAAGCCAATGTCCTATTTATAAGCCGCTTATTTGTAAGTATGTCGTTGGAAGTGTAAGACAGTATCACTTAATTCACCCGCACAAAATTCAGTAAAAATCCTTAACTGCTGAATAACAGGTTATAAATCGCTATTTGTAGTTTGCAGTTACAGTTACAGTTACAGTTACAGTTGCTTAGTTATACGTCGCTGAACTTCAGCTGGAAATAGACGAGTTTGTTTGTTTTTTTCACCCATACTCGTATTTGAATCATTATTCAACATTTTCATATGATGATAATCGTGCAGAATCTACTACCAACAACTTCATAAAACGAGACTATTTTTTAAAAATTCTAAGACAGACAGTTTTCTTTTACGGCTTACCGTGTTTCCGGTAATGCGAGATTATCAAAATTTGTAAACAGGTCAAGTAGTACATCTGCGGAAATAATCAATTACACCGTACTTACTTACCATGGTGAATTTAAAATGTTTTTTTGGGAATAATATTATTTACACAAGCCTACTTGGCTCGGACTGGGATCTAAACGAAAGAGTTGAGATTTATTTTCTTGGTTACATAGAATCGCTCAGAGTAAAGTAAACAGTGGCTAACCTTTTCAAAGTAATGACAAGTCTAAATCAAACACTCATTTATGAGCATCACAATAAGACCTCCAGACATCTCGATCTCGCACAAGATCACACTTCAATGCTCTACGAAGCGCGACGCGACGCTTGCACTACTCACCTCAATGAATTAATAATGTCATCTCAATCAAAACTTCAATAACATTACTACGTTCTAATATCATCAACTAAACAAAAAAAAATGAATTAACATAGAATCTCAATGGAACTGAATCTATTACGTACAAAGGTAATAATTTAACAAACATCGACAAAGGTCAATGTTAGTCAGTTTAACAACACTAACAAAAAGATTCCCGCTGAGAGCGAGGCGAGTGGGCGCCTACACTGGCCAGTATAACATAAACCACGGCCAAATACAGAACTAAATGCACATGAACTGAATTTGGCGAAGTTTTCGACTGTCTCCTTTGCAACATGCGCCCCCTAGATAGACTTAATTT
This sequence comes from Orthosia cruda, assembly GCA_964057195.1. Taxonomy (NCBI): domain Eukaryota; kingdom Metazoa; phylum Arthropoda; class Insecta; order Lepidoptera; family Noctuidae; genus Orthosia; species Orthosia cruda. The sequence continues at coordinate 20,382,265 of OZ059855.1, forward strand.
CTGCTGGACGTTTTGCATCTTAAACAATGTATTAAACCTTGATTTACTGCAAATAATTCCAGATTATATTGAAACTTAGTAAACATTATAATCCAAATATCTTTATGATCATTTCGTGTTGGTCAGGAACACGGAACTGCCGTATTTTCGTTTAGATTAGACGACATGGAATTTGTTAAAAGTTAAATCGCCTCTATTATTATAATTGTTGTGGGTTAGCTGTCTGTTCTCAGGCGTGGCAGCGAGTATTGCCTGCTAATGTTCACTTCCCAGTATATAGATGACAACATGATAGAGGTAGTTGGGATCGACGCAGCATGTCTTCTTCTTCCGTACACCTGCATTTACCGACTTCACCATATTTACCTCCTTTCTAACATCTTCCACACAATTCAGCTATCGTTTCTTTAAACTATCTAACGATATAGTATATATATTATTTAGCGCGAGCCTACTTATAATAATAAAATAAAATTTAAACTTCTAATCTGGCAGCCTGTTTGATCTGAGCTGGCATCAATTTTCCACGTAACTTCTCAGTCACTTTTGCAGATTTTTTTTATTAATAATCACTTCTCTGTAAAAATCTACTGGATGAATGAGGATGGATGATTAAGATAACCCAAATCAATTGGAGCTGCAAAATAATGACAATATAGTGGCTGACTTGAACACTGCTTGTTCCACTTTCCAGGCGAAGCTATCCCGCAGCAGCTGCTGTTCTCGCGCACCTCCCTGCTTACGGCGCCGATGACGCCGCTGCTGAGGATCACGCGCAAGGGGCGGCGCGCGCTCAGCGTGGCGGCCGCGGCTGAGCGCGTGCGGGCCGGCGACGCGCTGGTGCTGTACGTGCCGGGCTGGTGGAACACGCCGGCTGACGCGTCCTCCCGTGCGCTCACGGACGCGCTCATGACGCACCACGCCGCCGTGCACCTGCTCGACACGCGCCTCTCCTTCTGCCGCGGATACGTCACCGCCGTCTCCAACATCAGCCCCCTCTCTTACACGCTCTTCAACTTTTTCAAGAAGCTACACAAATCAGGATACCCTCTATCCTCTATTCATATCATAGGCTTTAGTCTGGGCGCACATGTAGCCGGTTTGACTGGAAAATTGGTAAAGAGAAAACTGAACGCGACATTGGGTCGCATCACTGCGCTGGACCCGGCGCGGCCGTGCTTCGCGCGCGCCGAGTACCGACTCGAAAAAGACGACGCTGTCTTCGTGCAGGTGATCCACTCGAGCACGGGCGTGCTGGGTATCGCGGAGCCGGTGGGACACGCCGACGTGTACGTGAACGGCGTGGACGGCAAGCACCCTGAGTGTGCCGGCCGCCGCATCAGTCTGGAGTGTGACCACGCGCTGGCGTGGCAGCTTTACTCCGCATCCGCCGTGGACGAGCGCTCACTGATGGGGCGGCGCTGCGCCAGCTGGGACGAACTGGCGCGCGGCTCTTGCAGCGGCGGCGAGACCGTGCTGGGTTACTCATGCAGCCCCAGCGCGCACGGCATGTTCCTCTACAAGTCCGAGGAGGGCCCCGAGGCCGAGCCGCAGTTCCGAGAGCGAGAACTGAAAGTATTCAACCTGTTCAACTTGCTGAGCTGGCCGTTCAGGAGCTGGCAAAGTAGCGAGTAACAAGAGACAAGTATATCTATCCAATTAAAATAATAAGGTGCATGATCTGTGATTCTGTGTTCGTGACAATTTCTGCAGTGTAATCTATGATTAATTGCGAAGTAATTTGCCTCTTTAATATCTAAGAACACAATGTTGTGATTACGTGACTGTGATATTAGTTAAGTTTGCGTTTGTGAAATGAAGTTATGTTATTAAAATAAAGAAATAATAATCAGCGTATTTTATTTTTACAGCGTACCTACAGCGCCATCTAGTTAGTTGAGCTAGTTATATATTTAGTAGTGTTTCTAAAACTAGCCGCATGGCGCCGCCACCGGCCACTGTACTTAGTCAAGATTGATGGCCAGGTTTTGCTAACCATTAAGTTGGACAGAGATTTGTGCGACGGATATTTACATTATTTATTTAACCAGATACATAAATTGTGGTTATCCGCCGGTTAGTAACTTTAAGAAACTACTACAGATGGTACCGTTGCACGGTCTCGCAATAAAGACATTCCGTGTCTGTTGGTCCTCCAAACTTAATAGTGGAGTTCCTAAATGAAAGTCGGAAATATAAGTGTCTACATTTAGGTAAAACATAATTATCTAAAACGAACGTAGCGTGCCCTTTAAGGCGTCTCCTAAACTATTCAAATCAGATTGATAGCTTTCGTTTGGGCGTGAAATTTCATTAACCTCGCTGTAGTCGGAGCAGCAATTTGGTAAAATATCACGTTTCTCGGGCCATTTATATTCCATCAGAGCTCATCAATATATCCGGGGCAGCACATCGTGTCCATGACGGCTGATTAATGGTACTCAGCGGGTCGGGGGCGGACCCGAGAGGGGGGCAGAGGGGAGGGGTGCAGGGGCGCGGTCGCTGATAGTAGACCCGTCGAGTCCAGATTGTATAATAACTACTCGGCTATCTATTTTATATCGATTAGGTTTGGGATGGCGAGCGGAGCCCGAGACAGTTGAATGCACGGCGGCACGACATTGCTCAGAGGTCTTTGTAAGGGACGCCACGTTGTTGTAAATATTCACTACTTATTTAATGCATAAGCACCTATCATCAATCCACAAAATGTTAACTTTTCAATAACAGAAGAATAGGTCTAACAGATCTCAACTTTGTCCAAATCTTTTACAAACAAAAACAAGTTTGCAAATAGAATTTGTTTTCTTTTATATTAAAAACTCACCCTGTATAAGTTTCCCTCCGCAGCATAATAAGTTTCTCATGTTACGTTGATAACCTTGTTCAACCCTAACCTCTATTCCCAGAAAATACGTCAGTATAACAGGTACTTAATAAAGTAACAAAATAAGGACAGAAATAGAACAAATCAAGATGCGGCAGCGGCGGCACCTCGTAACTGTCCGTTAGTGTTAAGTTGCTCACCGACAACTTTGCGCGAAGATGGCGTCAGGTGCTACACGAGTACGCTTCGGAACGATTGAGAAGTTCTGTGACGTCACAGTGCTGAGAGCTCAACACTGAGTGCTCAGCGCTCAATACTCAACTTGGGAAATGCGGGTGGACTTAGTTGGCTATTGTTCTGTCGATTATTGGAGCTGTTCGAACTATTTGTAGCTGTTTGACTAGTATTCCTTGTTTAGTAGTAACTAACATTTCATGATGAACTTAACACTGAAGATACACTCTTCAGTTTCATAAAAATACTTGAGAAGACTAATTATTATGATTTTCGATGTTTATGTCCGGTTCTGCTTTCTTCTCAAAACAACACAAAGTTCCATTCTGAAGTTTAGTGAGCTTCATTTATGTTCAGCCTGTATAAGTTTTCTCTTTTTGGAACGATATTTGAATCATAACTCAAATTTTACGTGGCCGATGTTTATCTGTGTACTTAAGAACTACCAACTGTACTTGGGTACGTAGTAGGTACACTGTTACGGGTTTAATAAATAGGGGTCAAATATAGGTCGCTCAGTACAAGTAGCGTGATAGCGTGGTATTAAATAAACAACCGTTATTACCGCCGACATGTAAAATATTTCGTTAAAGGAGAAAACAACAGTTTATTTGTGCCCACAAGGGGCACAAATAAACACGAGTTTACTTTGGCAACAAGATTATGAGAACAAACTAACGAGTTTTACCGAGAATCGCAACTATCTTGAGAGTACTTTAATTAAGGCAGCCCATCTTGGCAGCCTGCTGTCCGGGCCCCAGCCTAGCGCCCCGGGGCCGCCAGGTACCCGGCATGTTCCGCGAAGCCGAGGAGGTGCCCCCTTGTGGGCCACGCTAGCCCACTCGCACCCATCGTCCGGTTCTAGGAACATGTAATTAGACTCGCTGTGACGTCCGGACACGCCTTCATACAATATGGACTGGCAACAGGCGGAGGGACACAGAAGGTTCAGTCAAAAGATTCTATTTTTACCCGACTGCCGAAGGAGGGTAATGTGTGTATCAGTCTATTTATGTATGTATGTAAGTATGTATCTATGTTTGTTCCTATGTGGCGTTCTAGAGACAAAACGCGTTAGCCGATTTTGATGATTCTTACGTCAATCGATTCGTCTTAACCCTGCGAGTGTTACTGGCTACATAAAAATTGGAAAAGAAAAAAATGGCAGACTTTGGGCGCCATTTTGTAGGGGTTTTTTTTTTTCTTCCAGACCCTTCGTGTGGAATATGAAAATAAAGGGTTTTAAGAGGTGATTTCAAAAATATATTACACTTATATGTTTAAATATACCTAATTAGAAAAAATAACTAAAAGGTTGTAAATAAAAAAAGTTAGTAATAAAATTCAAAAAATCCGACTGCTTAGAAAGCGAACTAAAAAGACGTACTTAAACAAGAAGAAAATCATGCTGTGCAGTCGGAGGAGACATCTGGTTTTGACAGCCGGCTCGCGAATATGTATCCTCTGACTGCACAGCATGATTTACTTCTTGTTTATGTCTTTTTAGGTCCATTTTCAAGCAGTCGGGTTTTTTGTTTTTTTTTTTCCATTGTCTATTCATAATAGTAATAGACAATGCAAAAGGTGGGATCTTTTGAAATATTTCGGTGCATATATAAAGCGTTCTCTATGTAGGTAAATATTTATAAGATAGCTAGCTACGCCCCCGTTTTCACCGGCATGCTCATTCAAATAGAACTAATAAAACAACATGATTTTTTAAATTAATATCTACTATTCATGTAAATAAAGTTAGAGTGGTATTATTGAGTTCTATTTTAGTCTTTTGGAGAATAGTATCCTAGACTTTGCTTTCCCTTCAGTTCAAACACTTTAAATTCGAGAATACATACATAAATATCGACTTGGACAGAGTTAGCGTTTCTTTGTCGAGTCTACTTTATACTTGAATAGAAAAGACTTCACAAACAAACTTGTAGATCCGAGAGCGCGGCCATTCATTACCGCCCATTGTGCTTATATCAAAGAAAATCTATAGAACTTCACAATATTCTTTGTAATGAATGGTTCAAGATAAACATGCGTCACGGAGGTAGGTTAATTCACAGATATTCAATAGTTATTATTTATATCACTATTGTCAACAGTTGAACTATCAAATGTTTTATTTATTCCGCAGGGACTCATAATGTCCGTGGAATATTTAAAATTATTATCATATCTCTTTATTTATCATATATGTTTGTATCATATCCTGCTAATATTACTCGTATAAATGTGTATGTTTGTTACTCTTTCACTCATAACTCACTGAACGGTTTTAAAAGAAACTTTAAATAAATAACTACAGTAATAAAGCATAAACATCAAATCTATAATTTATAAAGATAATGGGAGGAGTCGTGTGCGAAAGCTAGTTTTTTTTACAATATTGTAATCGCTGATTCAGCTATGGGAAACGGGTTCTGATTGCTGATCTCTGAAGCTAGACGCACGCGCATGTGCCCGACCTCTGGTCCTCTCGTGTTTCTCTATAGATATGTATAGAAAAATACATAACCTTTATAGCCCATCAAGCATAGATCCTACAGGAATAGAAAGTTTTTTTATTGTATTTTTTATAGAAATTATGCCTTGGTTGTTGATGTTTCAGTCTCACGAAAATATTCAGACAAATTATAGTTAATCAATGTCTCTAGTCTAATTGGGTTGTTAGCTAGCTAGCTACACTAATGAGTTAATGACACACTGACATTTTAATATTATCGAGATGCGAAACACAATACAAAGGAGGCCTGTTTACTAAGGGCACAGATAATATATTACTAGCATACAGATGCCTCATCCCATACAAATAAAACGTGCCGACGTAACTAGCGTTTTTCATCTCATTATACCGATTATTTTTTGTAAATCGATCGCGTTCGGTTCCTTTCCACAGCGATAAATAGATCACCATCTATATCCGTGGAACGGAACCGAACGAGATCGATGTACTACAACAAATAATATAATCAGTACAGTACGTCGACAGTTTCTTTGTATGGGATGAGACACCACTGCTAAGGATAAGGGTATATAATTCCTGGAGTTAGCTTTAAATTAGAATGTATAATTAAAATAACTCCATACTACACTTATCCGATATAATTGCATGTCGTAGTCAGCCATGTGTAGATTAGTCGATCAAAACTCATTCATAATCGCTAATAAATACCTGCGCCTGCGACGGTCATTGGTCAGCGAGTCTGCGAGTCGGTCCGACGGCGCGGGCGCATCGCATGGTCACTCCCGCGGCGCTCGCGCATCTCACATTATGTTATTGCAGTAAAGCTAAACGATGTAGCGAGGGCATTTTGTTTGACAAGCACCACTATTACGTTGTTCAAAATAATCAAGAGATATTGTGTACTTTATGGTGATTTCAAAGACTTTTTGAATAGAGCTTTTGCCGTTATTCAATTACAACTTGTATGCAAATGTACATACATTGTGTATTATTGCATCGTGAAAATAGCACGGTGCAATTAGGGGACTACATCACAAGCTGTTCTCATCAACTGTAACTGTACTATCGAAATAAAATCTGAAACATAAACAACAGAAGTTCCGAACTTTGTCAAATAAGCTTTCCGCTGCTTTTGTTGCAGAAAACAAAAACGAATGAAAAAAAACCGGCCAAGTGCGTGTCGGGCCACGCGCAGTAATAGGGTTCCGTAATTGCATAATAATGTAGATTAAGAAGAGGGATTTTTTGTTGTTACATTTATCTAAGTAATTTTTCAATGGCACAAATGCCAACAAAATGTTTACTGTTACAAGTACATTTTATAAGTTGGTCTACTATTACTCGTAAACTTGTAAAGCCTACTTAGCTGTGATAGTTTTCCTTTTAATTTCGTTATATACACCGTGAAATTTAATTGGTTGTTTTCCCGCGGCAGAACGACTTGCCTTAAGGAGTACTTTCGAAGCATAGAGTTAAAGTAAAAAAATAACGATGTTTTTGTTTTAAAATAATTTAAAAAATATTCATCAACTCGAAAACGTGAGTTACAATAGTAACTTGTAGGTACTAGGTACTACTCGCGTCACCACCGGCAAAGAAAAACGATGCACAAGATAATGTTCAAACCAAAATAAACTCTCGCACGTAGTGATACGTCATAAAATAGTATGCAAGGAACAATACCACCGCTAAGCCGACAAAGCAAATACCGATTTATTAAATGTTTAAAGTAAAATAAGCTCTCGCGTGTAGTAATACGGCATAAACTAGCCCGCGCGCAACATTATCAAACGGAGCCGCCTTCGAACCTAATCCTTTTGACAGTGATCCTGACCTACTTAGCACCCGGGTCAACGCCCCGCTGTCGTTCGGCCGTAGATATCGGGAGGTATTACTATTGGTTCGTGATCGCTTTCGAGTTAAGTTTTTCACAATGTTAAATATGCCAGTTTTTGTTTCTAATATTTTACATAACTACGAAACGATTGTATTACATAGAAAAAACCATTTCGCTGCGGGAAAACAACCATTTAAATTTCACGGTGTATACTACTGCCGTGATTTTTTTCACATATCCAAAGGAACCAGCAAATTTTGCTGGTATGCGGGGGGGGGACACTTGACTCTAACAGAAATTTGCAATTTCAACTTTAAATTTACGCAAACGGAGCTCTGATACGAAAAATGGTTTTCCCAGAGCCGTAATATTTTTGAATGGCCTATCCAACGATACCCCACACCATGGGATACACGAGAAAAATAAACATCCGCACTTTACGTCTATTTAATTTACCACTTTGTAGGAATTATTAATTTGTATATCCATGGCAAATTATAGCTTTCTAGTACTAAGAGTCTCCGAGCTAAGCTGCGGACGGACAGACGGACATAGCGAAACTATAAGGGTTCCTTTTCGACTTCGGAACCCTAACAAGGCCAAACTACAATCGATAAATCTATAAAAATAAAACATTTCGTTTCGACAAAAGCTTTTTTACGGCTCCAAAAAAGTACCGAGGATTAAATGATCGTAACTAGTGGGGTATCAGAAATACAACAATAGTTCGGAATTATTATTAGTGGCGCATTGTGTCAGCCGCGGACACTTCCCGAAATGGCCGGTCACGCTCGACTGCAGCACGGCGGGTATTGTCACTACAGCCCCACGGGCAGCAGGACTAGTGGAGCAATAAGGTGATATTGTGGCCCGACAGGTTTGCTGATGAGAACCGAACTAACATTAGAGTTACCTGACATATTTGAGAAAGTATTTTCAATCAACCAAGTCATGTGAATCCATTTCATACATCGAATGACGGTTATTCTTGTCATATCGTTAAGCCGGGTCCACACAATAGAAAATATTATTTATGACTTCATAAGTTACATAATAACTTTCCACCAGGAATCCAGCTGACGCACAATGCTCGCTAGATTGAGTTCTCTTAGTAAATGAATCACTGCGAATATAATTTATGATTAAACGAACTTACCCTAAGTGAAGTTCTATCATAATTATACGAAGTGCCTCGTCCGAAGAGATTAGTACCTGTAATTAATGATTATTATTTACATGTAGTACCGGCTACGGGAGCTACTCAAATCACTATGTTTTAGAGACAATATTTTTATTTTTATTTTATTTTTTCCTTTTCCTGGCAGCTCTGTGTCGGCTGTCAACTTGTCATTTAGTTTAGAGTTATGCATGATGTTTTATAGATATTTCCAGAACGCTTCTGGGTTATACCTTAGGGTTGGGAGGGTGTTACTAATCTCTTCGGACGAGACACTTCGTATAATTATGATAGAACTTCACTTAGGGTAAGTTCGTTTAATCATAAATTATACTTTGTGCCTCGTCCTCGAGATTAGTACCTGTAATTAATGATTATTATTTACATGTAGACTTTGAGAGTTAAGTTCTGGAATTATCACCTACACTATGATGAATTTGTGAAGAAAAAGCTTTCTTTCTTTAAAATTCTTAATTATATTTTTATAGACTAACCATCATGGTTGTCCATAGGTTTCACACATAGGTTCTTAATCAGTTCATTCAGATATGTTCTTAATTATTTGTTTTGGCAAATTTATTATTTACTTTTTTATTCTCATTGTTATAATGTTTATAGATTAACAATCTGAGTTGTCATTAGATATCAAAGGTTCATATTCGGTCATTTTCTTAATTATTATTCTTATCTTAATTATCTTTATTAACAAAATATTTTTTGCCTATTATTTATTGTCATTAAGTATTAAAGTTTTTTATAGACTAACAATCACAGTTGCTTTTAAGTAACATAGGTATTTAACCAAAATGTTTATATATATTCTTAATTATCTTTTTAACAGAATATTTGTTGCCCACTTAATATCAATATTAAGGTTTGTTTATAGAATAACAATCATAGGTGTCATTGGAAAACTAAAGTTCTTAATTAACCATTCAGTTAATATTATACATATATCTGTTTTAACAAAATACAGTTTTGCTTTTTTATTACTATTGTTAGTTTCCTTATATACTGATACTCCTTCCTTATAAGTTAAAGTTGCTGCTTGTTGTATTAGTTAGTACATGTTAGTTAAATAAGATATCTTTAATCACAGCTAAAGATTTATTTTGCTAAATCATTTTGATCCTTTACACTAAAGGTCTTTTATAAAATTTCCAGATGTACTTGAGTTGTAACTCCAGCCTGCTGTTTTTAGTATCTCATAAATTGTCACACCTGGCTTTAGAAGTAGCAGCGTGGCGTGTGCTGTGAGCTAAATATACGTGTACCTACATCAATACTGCTAGTCTTTAAAGTACACTTAATCCAACGACTGATAGTCTGTTTGGACATTAATGTGGTATAGTTTCTTGGTGCCTAAAATAATTCCTATATGTTTATTAATGTAGGCTACAAGGGTTTCAGCTGGATATATTACTGTTCTTTGTCTGAAGTATTGATTGATTTAGTTCATATATAAGAGATTTTTTGAGGTCTGAAATTTTGATGGTTATATGCATTGATTCTATTTCTATACTTTGATTTTATTTTTGACAGTTGTTCTAGAGATAACATCTCATTTGTGTACCAAATTCCTAATACTTCCAGAATCTGGGATGTTTCCCAGGTGGCATTGTATTTTTGGGCAGGTTATTTTTGACAGTTGTTCTAGAGACAACATCTCATTTGTGTACCAAATTCCTAATACTTCCAGAATCTGGGATGTTTCCCAGGTGGCATAGGTAAAAGGTAGTCTGAACACGCCCATAAAATATTTTCAGAGTACATTCATGTTTAAGGTATTGTCAGTGATAATGCCAATTTGTGACAGTTAAGCATTTGTTATATTTTTTACTAGAATTAGAAAGTTCTGTTAAGAAATTATATTACCGTTGGTGTTCAAGATGTTATTATTATATTTCTAAAAAAATTATACCAGTTAATTAAACATGTGTCAATTGTTTGAAAAAAAATTCTGATAGAGATGCTATCATAATTTCTATTGATGATGGTAGTATGCTTCGTCATAATAGACTTCACTACCTACACACTAGACTCTGACAGCCAGAGTAAGGTTGGTATAGATTTTTCCCTTGCTGTGAGATACTTTATTATTTTCATTAGGTTTAAGTATGATCATCTCTAAATTATGAGAAGTTCCCAATCGGCCAGAGTTGGCCATAGTGATCACTATGATGCCCTTAGCCTTATCCATTATGATTTTTCGTAGATATTTTAATATGATTCAGAATGGTGGAAACGCAGAAAAGAAAATTGGTTACCAGTATACTGTAAATGGGTCCATTGTAAAGGCATTCGGGTTGGTCATATTTTTTGTTAATGTGACTTGCAAATAGATAAATTTCAGAATTCCAAATTTATCTTTCAATTATTAATCATATGCATTTTCTTTTAGTTCCCATTCTACATCAGGATGTGACTTCTGCAATACAGTATCAACTACTATGATTTTCAGTCAACCTAATGTAAGGAGCGAAAATTAAATATAATGGTTTTCACACCAATGCCGCTGGCTAAGTTGAAGAGATGAGGGTAATGAACTCCACCCATTTGATTAATATTATATACTATATTGCTGTTGGGTTGTTTATACATAAGGGTATTTCACAATTATTGAAAAGTTTACCAAATATTTAGAAAGACGAAGAATGATGCTAATAAATCCAGTTAAAATTCATTTGATATTCATATTCCTTGTCTGACCACTGGCCCCTAGCAATCTCATCCTCACAGTCAGCCCCCCCCCCCCGAATGAATGGCATATGGCCACCATTCAGGGAATTATTGTAGGGATATCTATGTATTTTTCATAATTTACTTCACCTTGGAGGTTTAGGATTTTACACATTCTAGTTTTTTGGTATATATAAAGCCATCCATATTCAATAGTAGGGCACGCTGAGAGCAGTAAGTACCTAGTCCTACAAAACATATAAATTGTCAGATTTCATAATAGATAAGTTTTTCTTATCTGAAGGTAATGTTACATGACAGTTATAAGTCTTTTATCAATAATATATATCCCAAAAATATACCAGTATTAGTGGGTGTAAGTTTGTTATTTACTAACTTGTGATTAACTTCTTAGTGTTTTCAATATTTTCAGTCAACAATTAGTGGCCACAGGATCTTGGGAATTTGTTGGCAGATTTCATGACTTTTGTGAAAATGTAAGTTGCAGTGTTTTACCCAAATGGTAGTAGACCGAACTTATACAATTTCCAAGAGGGTATTCTAGATATTTGCTAGAATTTTTGTGATATTTTATAAGAGACTGCATCTTTAATGTATTTTATGTATGGCCATGGAACTATCATTTGATATCATTTTTAATTCTGTGCAAAAGTCTTCAACTTTGAAACGACTTACATCAATGTACTTATTAAGGCTTTATTGCCATTGGGTTTTTGTCTTAAGAAAAACTTGAGACAAATTTTCCTTTTCAAGGCTGGCACTTAGATATTGCATCTTATATTGTTTTTGCAGCTGGGCTATCTTAAAGTGTTGTGGATACCCATGAAACCCTCAATCCATGATAACATGGTCTTATCATCAGTGATAAATTACCACTATTTATAAGAATTTATAAGCAACCAGGGTACCTTACTGAGTTTAGCGGCGTCGAGGTTGAGATGTAATGACCACTTAAAGGGTATTGTACGGCTGACTCAGGCTATAGACAGGCTCCCTGTTCTCCTGTCGTCCTTGTGGCGCTGGTGGAGCTTTCGAGTATTTTGCTTAGAATGTGTTGGGTTCTTTCTTGGCTTTGGGTGCTGTTGCAGCAACTGATTTAGAAGCCGCTTTACCAGCTCAATGAGTTTCAGCAAGTGTTTACCCGAACAGATATTTTTCTATCTTTGTGTTTTGAACTTGTCCTTAAGGTCCTTTTTTATTGAGCCGCAGCTAAATTTGCATCTAGTAATTGAGTCACAACTCACAATGTTGAACTTCACATAAGGTGCGAGTGGTATCCATTATTCAACTTAATAGATCTGTATCATTTTCTTTTGTATCCAGTACTTTGGATAATGTTGCTCCTAGGATGGAGATGGTGCTTCTATGGCCTTGTTTATCAATAATTTGGCCATTTTGCTGTATAGCATAAGAGCTCCAAGTTTTGTCACGTTCAATGTCAGCGGTTATTTTCCCTGCGCATAGAGCTGTAGGGGAAATACCCGCCTGTGGTTTCTATGGAAACAGGCCTCATGTTGCAAGATGTTCCAGACAGCTGGCCACTTCCTTGTGGAGTTCGGCCCCATCACCATACTCTGTGTTCAATGTTGGGTCAACCCAATAAATTTTGAGAGCATCTGTGTGTTTCTGGCCTGGAATTGTGAGGAAGATCACTACTGTTTGTGGTTATTTTGGTATTTTCTTGGTCATATTCGACTTTAATTGTTTCCATTTCATTTGTGGCATCGTCGTCTAGGACTTTGCCTGGAATGATTACAAACCATTGTTTTACTGCCGGTTGATAACCGAGTTATAAAATCTGGTGGGTGTAGCAATTCCAAAGAATTGAACGAAACCAGTGAATTATTGAATGTTGTGAGACAGTCCAATGTTCTGCTCGATTGCATTCGTTAGGTAAAAGAATTAAATTATCTTTCATGATCTCGTAAGTATGCGGTGGGACAGCCCGATGGCTTGCCCGAATTGCATTATTCGTTTGAGAATTATTGAATGTTGTCAGACAGTCGGATACTCTGCTCGGATAAGGTAAAATAATTAAATTATGATGATCTCGTAAGTATGCGGTGAGACAGCCCGATGGCTTGCCCGAAATGCATTATTTGTTTGAGAATTATTTAATGTTGTGAGACAGTCCGATTTTCAGCTCGAATACAGTCAGTTAGAAAAAAGAAATACATTTCTTTTGATTGATAATCTCGTGAATATGCAGTGGGACGGCCCGATGGCTTGCCCGAAGTGCATTATTTGTTAGAGATGCAAGTTTAAGCCGTAGGATTGGTAAAATAGTTGTAGATATATGTACAACTAAATCAAAATATAATTTTACAGAGTTAGGTACCTTGTGGGTCTAAATATGGCGTCGACTCTTTGAGACGATTTTGTTTTACTTCGTTTATGTCGAGCATGTTTTAAATTGTTTCCAGGTTTTTCATTTTTCACCTGATTCTCTCGTATTCCTCGGTTGACAATGATGTGTCCTTTTTTGGCATTTTCCAACTTTTAAAAACTGTTCTTTGTATTTAAAAGTTTAGTTATGTGTCGAGTAGCACGCACTAAAACCGCGAATGACAAGTTGACAGCCGACACAGAGCTGCCAGGAAAAGGAAAAAATAAAATAAAAATAAAAATATTGTCTCTAAAACATAGTGATTTGAGTAGCTCCCGTAGCCGGTACTACATGTAAATAATAATCATTAATTACAGGTACTAATCTCGAGGACGAGGCACAAAGTATAATGACCATTTGTTATACTTCATGCCAACCAGGCAAGGCCTAATTAAGGCAGTCCGTAAGTAACAACGTCATTTGCACCAGATTGGTTGTTCGTAACGTTACAGCTATGCTAACTTGGGATTAGAAAACGGCTGGTTTAAAGCCATGCGTAGGATTAGTGTAAATGGACACAAATGACTAACGAACGGTCTCTATATATAGTCATTTGTAATTAATTGAGAATATTTCAGATTGAAAGTAAGTAACAACTTATATGTAATACGAAATATGAACCACTTTCACTATGGGCCCAATTCGGAAATGTCAAAAACAAATCAGCTTTTCCCTACTTATCGAATTATGCGAACATACTTACTGAACCGCTGTTTTATTTTCATATTTTAGTGTGGGGCCACATTGTGATTTCTGTTCATATTCATGAGATTTTTGAACCCCTATAAAGATTGATATTTAATAAAGAGTCGACCTGTATCTACCTAATATTTATCAGGCTCGGTAAAAGTTACTGTTTTCCTTGATCGTATGAACTAGACTTTAGTGTCTAATACAAAGTAACGATTCAATTCATTCAATTGTTTTCTCTTGAGTCTCAAAGAAAAACTTAGTATGTCAGCTGTGTGTCATCTACAAGAGCTGTTATTACGCAGGAAAGTAGGTGAACGTGGCTCTTAGCATTTACTTTATAAGTACACGTGTACCCATGTATATGTATTCCCCTTTATATGTCACACGGGACACGTGTCCTCGAATGTATTCAACGCCGGAGCTTTGTTCGACGAGAACAGCCGACTGGCGAGGGTGAATACGAAATGTGCCGTACTAGTCAGGTATCTCTACAACACTCTTTAAGAAACTCCACAGCTCTAATACCAGCGCTTGTTACTCCGGACGTGACGCGCATACAGCGCTCTGCTGAGCCCCACTTGTGAGCTGGGATCGATATACTGCGAGGAACTAATGACATTCGTACGACGTGCCTCTAGCATCGTAGGTACGCACAGCGGAACAGCGCACAGGACGGGCCGCCTTCTCTAATGGACTTTTGATACGAGCCCCTGCACCGGACGCGGCCGACATTAGGCGCGACTCAATTGGACGCGCCCAACTAGGAAATTATCGTTTTAGCCGCGGCTAATGCTCCTACGATTATTCTTGAAGTTTCCACGAAACTAATAATCATAGTTTCGTTAAACAGAGTTCGTTAGGAAACCATTTACCACTAACTGCGCGTGAAACCTATACGTTGATGACAACAGTCGAGCTCGTGCGCATTTCGATGTTCTCGTTAAAAAACGTTTACAAAACACGCGCTTCTGACAACTGTGCTATGTTTATCGTCATTCTAGTTACCCTGATATTTGTTGTCGGCGGCACATTGCCGGGCGTTGTGTAAAAAGTGTCATGTGTGCAATTAGCGAGATAAGCGCGATGGCAGATAGGCGCGCCCCCCGGCGGTGCCTGCGACGGAAGCGCGCGATTTAATTGTTACCCTCCGACTAGCTGCATGTCGCTGCGACAGACATGCTATTGCGTAATGAGTATTGCACACACAATGCTGTTGGCGTGAATGTGCCGCCGGCTGATCGTTCAGTTATTTTGCTAATGACATGAGTTCGCATATAAGCCCCCTCGATTCCCACAAAAAACTCTCAACGGAAAGTTAATCTGTTGTCTGCAAGTGCTTATATTTATCCTTTAGCAAACAGGATGCAGCGACTTATCACTACATTACATCTAGCATGTCTGGCATCGCGATCACACGCCATCTAGATTCCCCTACGTTTGCTTCCGCCAACGACTGTGCGAGACAAACATCGATGCGGCCTCGATCCTATCGAGTACGTGGATAACAAACAAACGCTGATTCAGTGAATCGTACTCGAACGTAGCATCGAAGTCGTTAATTGCTTCGCAAAATATCGCATGTTGCCTGACGCTCTGACGTCACTACGTCACTGGTCGCCAGGCTGCCCTGTCATTTGTGTTGCCTCGTAATTGGTCCGAAATGATTGGGTGCTTGCTATTCCCTTTCGTGTCGCACCGACTTTTTTGGATTAGCAAATGAACTGTCTATGTCAGTTGGCCGGTTGAAAAGCAGTCGAGCTATATTTAGCGTTGCGATTTATACGCGTTTTGCATGCGGCTGTGTGTCGTTGGCCGCCCGGGCCGCTCGCAGCGCATTGGCAGTCTGTTTGCGCCCGGGCGGACGGCGGCCCTTAGCCAGCTTTTCCTAAAAAGCACTCGAACCACAATGGAGTTGTATCGATGGCTCGTTTCTCAGAAACATCGGCTTGCCTTTGGTGTGCCGACGATGTACCGCCTGTATGCCTAATGGGAACTCCGTGTGAGAAATTCCCGCGTCGTCGATGTGTTGTTGCAGGGCGACAACGCGGCGCAACGCGCGGGGCGGGGGGAGGGAGGGGGGCTGCGAGGAATTATAAAGTAATAAATTCTTGTGAATAATAAAAGCCTATCATTTGTCATCGACTTCACAACAGATGGGCCAACCGCCGCAGTTCTCGGGGCGGACTTACAAATAAGGATTTATAATTATCGTGTCGGTTTCCTCGCTGTATATTTCGTGCTCTGGATCCGGTAATTTTGGAGCATGCGTCGGGCAGTAATTACCGCAGTCGTGTCCGATACCGATGCCCGCGACCGCAGGTTATCACGAAACTGTACACCGCGCACCGAGCACCGAGCAGCCAGCCAGCACAGGATGTGGGCATACGCCATGTGTGCATGTGATGTGGCTCTACTGAGCCGTGACGTACACATACATATCATTTATTAGTATTACACGAACTCAGTCGACTGTTCTTCATTATAAACATAAAAATTCACGCTTCAATCCAGTTTAACGATGCTCTTGAACATGTTTGAGTGCTAATGCAATTAGAAGCAGATACAAGAGCTGCTCGATAAATTAATTAGAGAAGCACCGCGCCGAGCATGCCGCCCGGCTGGGGCCCGGCTGGGGCCCGGCCGGCTCGGGGGGATACTGAAATACACCGCCACGCTTAATATTTATGCGAATATTATATTTAACTTTCAAACTAGTTTTATGCATAACGCATTACACGTTCGTAATTCCCAAAGGGGCGAACCAAATCCGTGCTCCGTGCGTTTCCGATGAGTGCGCTGTGGCGGCACCGAGTAGTGGCGCGTAGCGATAGCGTCACTTATCGAGCTGCACGACCACAGAGCTTCATAATAGGTACCTATCTACGTGCCTATCGCTGCATTTACTATGGTTCACAGGTAACACCGAGCATTTTATTCACCAGAGGTCCATAACTGCTGTAATTACGTCATAATAATGAGGACTTACACCTACTTACATCGTATATGCACACTATTCTAAGGCCAATTTAATCATCTTTTGGATACCGTTTTGGAGTTCCAAGTGCTCCAACGTCCATGTTTGTATTGAACTGTACTTACAGATCCACTTCTAAAGATAGGCTTCCGGCAACGGCTGCTAATCCAATTCGAATAATACAGTAGGCTCAGCCTTAATACCTAAATGGTGACTTTCTTCATGAGCGCCGGCAGGATTACTTTTTGGAGGGTGCATCAGAAATATAACTTAGTTGAAATATGCAGAAAAGTTTGAGAAATGAAGAATAAGAATTCAAAAGCGAGCGAAGCGAGCTCAAAAACTGTAGCAGCACGCCTCAGATTTTTAAAATGTCTTTGTTGTTTTTGTATATTCTATTGAATGAAAGCCAGGGGGGTGCAAGTGTATCCCCCGGCCCCGTGCACCCGCTCCCTATGTCTTTGGCTTTCGTTACCTACCTACCGCACTTTTTGACTTTACCTCACAACCTGATATAATTACAAGCAGTCCTACTAAATGTTGCATAGTAGGATATAATATAAGTGGTTGTTCTAAGTGATAGCTTGAGGTAATGAGTGGTTCCTTTGATTGACAGATTGAGGTAGTAACACAGAATACAATAATGGATACTAATAAGCAGTCATGATGTTCTTATTGACGACAGATGGCGATGTCTGTTGCGTTCTCAAGGTATTTCATGAAACTAATAACTTTACATACAATGCGGTTTCTTTCATTATGTATCTATTTCTGTGTCGTATAACAGTGAGAAATAATTGGAATAAAGCGTTGTTACTACGTAAAATTCTTTAATTTTTTCTTCCTTTGTTCATAACATAAGTATAAGACTAAATTTCACAAAGCTTAGTAATTAAATATACAAATTAATTCGTTATTTATACTTTCTTCAAAGTCTTTATTCTGTATTTCGTCTCAGTGTTTAATTACCTAGCTATACAAAATTCTCCTCAGTGCCTCATATTTTCCAAAAAACATTCCTGTTATTCTATATTAATACTTATCCATTTTAATGAATTCTTCAGCTGTAAATAAAATATGAATAAACTAATTAATATGAATGAGTATAAAACAAATAATTACATACAATTAATTGTATAATTAAGGACAGACTGACTCATCAGACAAAATAAAATATTACTTAAAAATGTATTAATGTGAACAGAAAGTCTCAAGAGAATTATATTTTGGAGATAAGTATCAAAAGAGAATTATTACTGTAACATATTATTTTCATTGCGTACCTATTCATTTCTTTTACTGATATGCACCTGTCTATTACTACTTTCAGTTTTATTTATTTTCGAGTCATTTATTTATCTACGTCAACTTTCGACAGTTAAATAAGTCTATTTTTAATCTGTAATGTATTATGTACTGGATAACTTTGTAACGTATTTTTATTGGTCACGCTTCAATCTCAAATTACAGTCGTGTCTGATATTTCCAGTGTTATCGTAATAAATTAAACACAAACAGCCCGATCCCCTCTGTTTGTTATAAAAACAGCCCAAATGTCTCGTCCATTGTATCGCCATCGCCATATTACTAGTTGTGTGTCTCCATAGAAGTATATTACTAACCGAAGAAAAAGTGGGAAATCAGCTTTATTGGGCAAAATTTAGTTCTTTACATATTCGAATCAGGCAAACTTGTGCTTCTAGTTATATTTTTCTACTAATATCTGTTCGATTAACTCTAGTGAAGTTTAATTTCGCAGAACAAGCAATAAACATTTCAATTATTTTTTTCTCAGTTTTGTGTTTTTGTCAGTTGCGCCCTTTTTGCTTCTGGCGACAGAATAGGGGTGCACCCACTTGTCCCCAGCAGGCATTGTCATCGTTTTGAAAGTAACAGGCTTTGTGTTCGCGGATCCATTACATCGGTGGCATACAATTACACCGAGACTCTGAAGTTATTGTTATATTATATTTATAGATGTGACATTTTCCATTACAGCTGGTTATGAAAAGAGCAATAATTAAAACATCTGCTCGTAGTACAAATCACAATTATTTTTAATGTCATGCCTCTACAAATAAATTGTCTGTGTCTGCTTTGTCAGTTTTTCCAACTTGTACCTACTTGAAGAAACTTCAGATGTCGTAACTGTAGAAATAAATATGCTAAGACAAAAAGGTCTACCCACTTTAGTTGCACGTTTGGAAAACGGTTTACATTTAAGTTTTGTGAAAGCATAAACCATGAATGCCCCTGTAGTTTGTATGTATTGTAGTCTGCAAGATACCCTTGTTTGACAGAACATACCATCACGCCTGAATTCCTCGAAGAGCTAGACAGAGATGCACCCTTGCACCTATAGTAGCTTCATTTCGCCAGTTTCTTTTTTTAAAGTACCATGTAATAAGGGCCCGAGGCTATAGTGATCAAACGGGCACACCGGACTGGTACTGAGATAATCTCTAAGGATAATCCAGACGGAAAAACCCCATAAACTGCCATACAGCTTTGCCCGACCCCGACTCGGGCACAAACTTCACGCTCGGCAGTAGCGCTTGCGAGCACTACGCCTAAAGGTCTATCCACACATATCAGGGCCGTGCCCGGGACGTGGACGGGGCATGCCCCGTCCGGGGCTCAAAATATTTATCGTTTTGTACATTTTATATGAACTCTTCCACACACGTCCGTGCACGGGCCGTGAACAGGCCAATGACGAAGCTTCAATGATTGGGCCCGGCCCTGTCACGTCCCGGGCACGGCCCTAATATGTGTGGATACACCTTAAGATGACCTATAAGTTGTATGGCAGCATGAATTTCCATAACCTGCAGCTTGAAGTTGGTACTGTAAGATATCCTTATTAGACTACTAGCTTCTGCCAGCGGCTTCTTATCCCAAGGGAGCATTATACCGGGATCAAAAGCCTATGTACTATTCCAGACTATAATTTATCTTTGTGCCAAATTTCAACTAGATCCGTTCAGCCATTTTAGCCTGATTGAGTCCAAACTCTCTCATTTATAATATTAATAAGATAATTATATTATATAGTAAGAAGATTATTACTAGCTGCCGCCTGCGGCTCCGCCCACGTAGTAGTATCTACTTCAACCAAAATTTTTATAAATCTTAACCTATGTGTTATTCTGATTTAAAATCTATATTTCTGTAATGTTTCATCAAAATCCGTTCAGTAGTTTTTGCGTGAAAGAGTTACAGACATCCATCCATCCATCCATCCTCACAAACTAACAAATATAAGCTAAGGTGTAGTTTCGTTGTACTGTACTACGTGTGTGCGTGTAATTGTGGATGTATACGGCAAGGCGTAGTTTTAACCGGCGTCACCTTGTTGTTTGCAACGTTCCACCTTGACTTTTTATTTGATCTGAGTATAGTAAGATAATGATCAGGTAGTACAATGTCATGCAAGCATGCGGGTAGCTAGTGTTCCGCAGTGACTAGGCCGCTAGGCGTTCGCCGGTGAGTAATTAAGGTTGAATGACACTACAAGCGAGCCTGTGTGTTATACAATTTAAAGCTAATTTAAATAGTAATATACTCGTCCGTGTTTGTTTTTATTGTAATAATGATATAGTCCACGATAATTAGATAGGATCGTTCCGCACATCTGCTGGTTTACAGTTACTCTGTGTGAATGTTGCGCTCGCGCTGTTCTGAATTTCTGATAATGAGGCGGTTGCTCGTAAATGGAGTTGGGTGTTGTAAGTGCTTACTAAGTACTCAATTACGTAGAGTTGTAGATAGTTACCTAAGTGCGATTTCTTCTCTTTTCATAAAGAAGACCTCATGAATAAGAGTTAAGTACCTACATCACAAAAAAAACTTTTGGATGGTCTTCATTATATTTTAAAGCAAATCAATTTACGAATGAAAACTCTTATTAATTAATTCACTTGTTTAATCAATTAGGATTGAAACATAAATAACAAAAAAATATGTTTACATTATTTCCATTCAAAACTCCATTTTAGAAACTTCTTGATGAATAATCTTCAGGTGTTTGTGTAAGGATGTGGCCACCTCTTGTTTCAGAGTTTATTAAGGCCTCCTCATGAAAACCCCACAGATCTCTGAATTAGCAATTTCAGACTTATATCCTTACAAAGTATAAAACAAAGTCGCTGCCCGCTGTCTGTCCATATGTATGCTTAGATCTTTAAAACTACGCAACGGATTTTGATACGGTTTTTTTTATTAATAGAGTGATTCGAGAGTAAGGTTTATATGTATCATACACGCGGGCGAAGCCACTGGCAGAAGCTAGTTAACTATATAAGTCCAGCAGCCTTATTGCTGAATGAATTTGGCAAGGTAAAGGGTAAAGAGTATGAACAATCGACCAATCACATGGCGAGATTAAAAACGCGATGTGGATTTCCGTCTATGTCGATTCTTCATATTCTTTGCCTTTTGCCTTGCCAAATTCATTACACATTATGGCAGCAGGTTTCCTCTCGATGTTTTCCTTCACCGTTGTCTGTGATGTCCAAGATAAAGTTAGAAAGTGCCTACATAATATATGAATTTGAAAAGTCACATTGGTAGATGTCCGGATTTAAACCCACGATCTCAAGAACAAGAGGCGAGGTCTTTAACCACTGAGCCACCACGACATTGAATAATACAGAAAGAAAACATTGTAGTGCAATGGACAGGCCTACGTCCGGTGTTGAACTGCATAACCGCATTAACAACTTGATTGATAGACCTAAACAACTAGTTTCCACGACTACTACTTTACTTCAAACGAGTTGTTTCCAAGAACACTGCTTATCGATACGACACAGAACTCCTGGAGCCACACGCTGGCACACGTCACACGGCACATAAATAACGCATGGCTTAGTGCGGGAAACTTACATTTTTCACGCGGACGCCAGACGCGGACCGGACACGGTAACACGGCGGACATCAGACATGATGTATGTGAGGATGATAGATGTCGCTGCTGATACAGTGCACACAATGTCTTTACAAATATGTAACGAGAACGAAACGTCCCAGACAGTGATGTAGGATTGGATTTATTTTATGCTTTGTGTATGAAAGAATTTCTGTAATCGGGTCAGTTCTACCAGAGATTAACTCCCACACAAACAATTTCACCTGTTTATAAATATACATTATGGTACATAAAATAAATAGAATCAATGTGTGCCTTAAATAGCTTATCAAGCTAGTTACGAGGTTTATTTTTGTATTGCAATGTTAGGCAATACAACAATTTACAAGCATACCGTTCTACTTATAGGAATTTCCCCTAACTAGGTAATAATTTAATAATGAAAACAATGTTACCCACTAATGACGCAATAATTGATGATGTCCTACTAAAATAATTATGTAGTTACATTACAACTACTGATGACATATTAAATACTTACCTAATAAAGTCTCAGTTTGGTACCAATCGTAATATATGGGTGTTATACATATATACATCGGATATTTTCAGGAACCGTAAGTCAATATGCAACGGCCAATATTCTTTAGAAGTTTGCTTCTATGTCAGAAACTTTCACAATTTCATGATAGCTTGGGGGTCGCATGCATACAATGCCAACGCTCCTAACTTTTGCACACGTTCGTCTTTTAGTTCTTCTATCTTTCAATTTTATTTAGAAATAACTAGATTGTAAAATGCCCATAACTTTTGAACGGTTGAACCGATTTTATTTAAACATAGCTAAGAACACTCTCGATTAAGTCACCTTTTAAAAAACTAAATCAAAATCGGTTCACCCGTTTGGACGCTATGATACCACAGACAGACACACAGATACACAGCAACACACGTCAAACTTATAACACCCCACTTTTTGTGTCGGGGGTTAAAAATGTCCAAAATGTTTGGGAGTGGTACGAATCATGGCCACTTCTGCGAGTCAATCACAACCAAACATTTATATGAACTTTTGACAATCGATATTTGTATATGTATAGGAAACTACTAGATGTGTAATATACAGACCATATGTATTACCTATATCACTAAGCCCTACCCATACATAGTAAAGCAACTCCAATAAAGTACATTCCTTCAGAAATGTTATGGGCAATAGCAAGTCATAACTGCGATACGATCCGACATAGTTTTCATTGCTCAGCAGTTGGACAATAACCGGCGACGCGGCCGCGGCCGGTTTGCAAAGTAGCCGGTTGACGACGTTACCCTCGTCACGTCACACGGGTGACGAATTAACCAGAATTACTTCAGTTTCGTCACAGCGCACTGCACATCTACTTTAGTTAACTCTGCCCGCTTTCTGTGGGAATGCTAATTACCCACTTTGTTCAGTGCATGTACATCATAAAGGTAGCAGATGCGAGTAAATAAAAGCTAAAGTACCTACATACATTACCGCAGTTATCCGCATTATAACGAGGGTATTAGTGAAATTTGAATAATTTGTGGCTCGTTACGACTGTTATAGTTTGAACGAGCTCGCTTGAGAGTTGGCTGCGCACGCCAGCCGCCACCGCCTGCACCGCTGGGGACCGGCCCGAGGGGGAGGGGCAGGGGGGCACAGATGTGCGCACACAAATTAATGCTTAAAATATTTAATTAATCATCTCCGGCTTAATGATGCGTCTGCTGGGCGTTGCCGTGACGACCTCGGAATATTAGCATTACATCGCAGTCGGCTACGGGGACGTGATTGGCTCCTTAGTCACGACTTTAGAATTCCATCCCCTTTGATCGTCTGCGAGCGACGTGTGGCTGAATAGTGAACACCTTCACATTTTTTCCTTAGAAACGCTTTCGATTCTACAAAGCTATGTGTAAGGAAAAATACTCGGAAAACAAACAAATGTTTTACGGGCTCAGCCATTCGCGTTTGGCACATAAAACAATATTACTGCAGTTGCCAGTTGCGACCATTTTAATTACTTTCCATCTGTAAACAAAGTCGTTCCATCCTTACGAGTACGCGTACGACGCGGACGGCCATCAGGCGCAGGGTTTGAGTTGGATAAGGTTTTCAAATGGCTTATTCTAGGGGGAACTTGGAGTATACTTTACTGTCTGAATAGTAAATCCCTAGATGGTACTGCAATGTTAGGCAATGCCCATAAAGGTGTGGAAATAGTTTTGTATTCGGGAAACAGTAAACCAATCCCAACATAGAGGAAGTTTGCCAGTTATACCGACATAGCAGATATATAAACCGAGCCCCGCCTGCCGCCTGCCAGCGACGCGACGATTGACTCCTAACGACTCAATATAAAACGGCTCAGCCGTAACTAGAGCCTCAGACGAACAATGCTATAGCTTTTAACGGTCATAATAAAAGGAGAAAGCCCATAAAGTGCGAAATATAAAACGCCCGCCGTAAAAAGGTAAGTTAAATAAGTTTATTGCGCGCCGTTACTTTAATTTGGACCTCCCGAGTACGAGTACGAGTGCGCTATATCTACAGAACCACAGCGCTACGGACAGCACTCCACCTAACAATGGTGTGAGACCTGAACAATGGCAGCATGGTGTACTTTGTCGGCCCCGTTACGTGTTAAATATCAGGCATTGTCCTTTAAATAACACGTCGCCTTTTTACTTTCATCATTTCCACAAAGAGTTCGCGTGAATAGTCTCCTCGTGTACGATTAGAAGTAAATAAGTGTTGTGAAATTGCTTTTGTGCAGACGTGGAGCCGCCTCGGATGCAATAAAGCCCTTACAGAGTTGGCTAAAGTCGATAAAAGTAGCCCCGACGGACGACGGGCTGAGCGGGTACAGACGAACTAGAAAGAATCCCTACAAACTCTTGCGAGGCTCGCATGCGAGGGGTGCATGTGTTGCTATGTTCTGTGTGTACCTACTTATGTGTGAGTAAGGGCATGGAATGGCGCTGGCTTCCTCTCGCTATAGCGGGTATAGGGTGCCAATGACGATGTTATAGAGGTAGGGACCTTTTCCGCCGGGTGATAGTGTTGGTGATGGGTGAAAACGAACGGGGTCACTTATTTTCAGGCTTTTATTTACTAGCGGAAATCTTGACCCTAATTATTTTGTGCATATATTTATCATGTGTTTATAGTGTTGTTACCTGCTTGAGTTAGCACCTATACATATCTGACCCAGTTTTTGGCGTATTTTCTTTTATACAGTTTTTCCCTGTACCTAAGTAAAGTAAAAAACCATTTGGTTACATAAAGCTTATTTTAAGAAAGATTGTGTGGTAGGTTAGTTAACAGATATTATTTCTGTATGTGATTAAACTTTGCCATTTCAACGAATCAACTTTAATTTGGAACTGAACCTACACAATGTTACCGGTTTGATGTTTATTCTAAGCAAGTACAACAAAGTAAAGATATTGCAAATGAGATGCGTCGTCAGCTCGTCTGGGAGACGGTAGCCCGTGCTTTACGGCCGCAGAATACAACGGAATGCTCGTGCAGTGGTAAGTAGTTGCGAATAGTTCCTACTGGTAGATTACTGTCGGCAAACTCAGCGGCACTGTGACGTCACAACACATAACCACATAAATGGCTATTTCATGGTTCACAGCGGCTTTATTGCGACATATATCCTTGTGTAGGTTGGTAGTCATGTTAATGGCCGTCCTTCTGCAATAAAATATGCTTTTAAAAATGATACCACAGCATTAAACTTCATTTTCTAATTATCAATTACGAAATAATCATTATAATACAGAGTATAATGAAGAATATAACTCAGAGATAGATTGCGAAAAAACCGAGTAAAAGAAAACTCCCCATTGGTCGACGAACATTTCCCAAGGTCATTACACGCATTTTCCTGAAATATTCAGCTTTGGGGGAAACCAACAAAATAGGCAACAAATAAAATGAAGAAATAACAACTCCGTTTGCCAAAGTTTCCGTGAATAGCACGTGCACGTGGCACCGCATCGGGGTGGAAACTGTGGGGCAACCCACACTTTACCTAATTAAAAATACTGACTATCTAGCTACTACTTGTCTTCATTTTAAATTACAAATTACTTTTTAAAGAAATATGTTTATGAATGAGTTTTGAGCTAAAGCAATATCTTGTGGGATTTGCTCTATCTAGTTAAAGAACTGTTTTCAGATCCAGTTGTAATACTCGTATACATCAGATCAGTTTTATGTGTTAACGCTCTTTTTCACGAACACTACGAAATACCTTCATTAATTTCAGCGCTCGGCTTCAAGCGGCGAAAATCCAACAATAAAAAAATATTGTATCTTTCATTTAGTTATACTCATTTAGTCATTCATTCCTGGTGTTATTTGTATTTGAACCACAATCCATAATTCAGCCAACCATAAAGACAGAAACCTTCAATCATTGTTATCACGAGACACAAGCTCGCAAGTGGTGCAATCCCCCCGAGAGCGCTGAGCAAACAGCTTCCTTGCAGAGTAGCTCCACACTTACACAGCATCAGCACACAGCACATAGGCAGATTAGATTAGATTGATTCGATTAGTCTGTGTTTGTTTGTACACATGTGTTGTGTACCAGAGCACATACCGTACACGGCGCATGGGACGAGAAGCATCTTGTGCGTGTTTAGACGCCACTCCATCACGCACACGCTGCTACGGATATAAATTATACAAATGAGCGTTGGCTGAACGCAAGCTTAGTGCATCATTTTTACCGACTTCTAAAAAAAGGAAGGTTTTCAATTTGACACGTATGTATGTAATAATGTTGGAATTGCACAATATTTAAATATGTTACTCTATGTGGTCTAAACACGTGTGCTAAATATCATAAGTGTATGTTTAGCTATATGTATGTATGTTTGTAAACGCATTTCTCCGAAATTAACAATGGGATAAAATCATTCAGTTTTTATTAGATTAGGTAATCTCTCAACTTTGGGAATAGTACAAGTTTATATTAACTTTCAAACCGTGACCGTGGTCCCGGGTAGACGGTCGTTGCAACACGGGCGAAACGTCGGGTGAAATAGGTAAATAAACAATCGAAATCATCGCGTTAAATTCCCGTGATATATTGTTTTTAGTACAAGTTTCATCAAAATCGGTTCAGCAGTCAAGATATGGAACTTATAACCGTACTCCTTAACAACTAACAGCACGAATGTGTAATGTTACAGTAGTAACGTGTATCATACGACGTTTTTCAACACACTTGTGAAGAAAATAATACAAAAAAATCATTTCCAACAGTGAAAACGAGCTCTGAAATTATTTTCGCAATGGCGGGCAAAATTCATCAGTTTTCCTATGCGCGCGCATCTAACAATAGCGATCGGCCATAGACTAAAGAGAATGAGATTTTTTTTTTTTGGCTTTTCGCGGATAGCGTTTTAGCCACGTACAAAATGGGGAATTTCAAGTTTTCTTTATTACAAACAAAAACCAAAGTTATATTTGAGTGAAAGTTTTATTTACAAGTTGAAATTATTTATTTAAATACGAATTTTCATGAAATGTGTTGCATTTGTACTATTGAGCACGATCTTTTTTGTATCGAAACTTTTTTAGGAACAAAGCAACTCAACCAATAAATTAAAAAAACTCTATAACTCACTTGTGAATAATAGCAATGAAAAAGTGACAGTTTGATAACAGGTGTCATTATGTGCCTAATTGCGGAGAAATTAGAGCCACTTTATGAGCAAGTGTGTTGAAAATTGAGTTATGATGGGTATTTTGTCAATCCTGTATATGTATCTTACTATAGAACTTGCTCATTTCTTAGTGATGGTGTACCAAAAGCAAAAAAAGAAATTAAAAGCTTTTTCTCAAAAAATAAACCGACTTCCATAGCAAAACACTAAAAACAGCAAAAATAACTTTCGTATCCGGAAGTCAGTCTTTAGTAGGTACTATGGCATGTAAATCATGTAATATCGAAATATTTTTAATTCCGATATTAGACCTCAATATCGGAATTCCGATATTAATATCGGAATTGCGGTCAGTCGTTATCTTCCGCATTTTTTTATTTGTTTATTGTACAAATTCGATATGAGATTGGATTAAATACAACAAATAAACACGTTAATGCCGAGACATCATAAGATTTTCTATTGTGTCTCTCTCTAATCAGCAATTACTGGATAATCGGGCGCTTATTGAACTAATTTTCGCATTTGTTCTCAAGAAAAAATAACAACTAACGTCATGCCTTTCTGAAAAAGGACAATGCTGAAAAAAACCAATATTAAATGTTTGTCGATCAATCTCAAAGTAATTCCAATTAGTGAGTAATAATGATTTATAAATTCAGTATAAGTGTTACTAGCCAAATACATGGGATAAAAGAGATCTCTAACAACATATTGAAATATTATGTCTGCTTATTCCTATTAAGTTTATTGTTTTTTTAATAGACTAGAATACATTTGTATTTTGTATTTATTTATTTCAAACAATTTTTACACTGTGTCGAACAATCATAATTGGCAGCAAGCACCACTACACGATACAAACTAACTTTGAAAGAATCACAAAATAATTAGACAAAATTATATCCAATTACAATAATACACTTCTATTTCTTCCTTCAAGTAGTCAGATAAGTATTCAATGATGTCAAATCGATATTCATATAATATACAGATAACATGTCAAATAAAAATGTCAAACGCAAATATAAATACAAACACATTCAGATTCCATTAGAGATGTCAATCGTAAAATATAATATCGTCATAAGGGCAGAGAAAAAAAAAATATAAAAATTAAGCTTTACAGACAATCAGCAAGAGTTATCCATTAAAACAATACTGCTAATTCACTCTTTAACAATGTCAAAAAAATATGCAAGTATGTCAAATAAATTTTTATATAGTGTCCAGATATGTAAAACAAAAATACAACAATAATTATATTCTAATTCCATTACAATAATATAGAGTTGGTAACAATGTATTTGTAAATGCCCTATAACACCTTTATACACCCCAACTCCGAAAGCATTACAAACAATCAGCAAAAAAATATTCATTAAACGATAATTATTATACTGCTATTTCAATCTTCCACAATGTCAAAAAAATATACAAATATGTCAAGTATTTTTTTATAAAATATCCAGTTATGTCATATAAAGATGTCATAGTTATGCAAATATAAAAACAATTAAATTCAAATTGTATTATATATGTCAATAGTAAAATTATAATGTCAATAATATAGATTTGGTAACAGCCTAGGTGTAAGTGTCACAGAGAAACTCATCAAGCGTGTAATAGCATTTATCTATCAGGAATGACTTTAGTTGGCGCTTAAACTGTGTTAAATTATAAATGGACTTGAACTGTATGGGCAGCTTATTAAATAGCTTAACTGATTGGTATGCTGCAGCATGGCTAACTACTTCCAAATGTGGTTGTATCTCATACTGTAAGTTCCTACGCCTTGTAGCTTCTCGCTTAGTTCTTTCCTCAAGTGTTTCGAGATTATATAACTTTTTCAGAAGATCCGTGAGTAGTACTAAAACATACAAGCAAGGGACCGTTAGTATATGAAGCTCCTTAAAATACTCCTTACACGATGTGGAATTCTGACCATGGTTCGTATGGCACTTTTTTGTATAACAAAAGCAGTATTTAAATTTTACGCATAACTGCCTCCCCATAGAGCGATACTGTTTCTGAGTTTTGACTCTACAAGCGAATAGTAAACTACTTTTAATTGTTCAATTCGAACGTTAATTACATCTCGAACGCTTCTTAAGGCATAGCAAGCTGAGCTAATTGAGCTTTCTATAGCTGTTATTCTGAGCTACCGAAGACAAATGAAGACTATCTTCTTCATTTGATGCTTTCTAGTTAGGAAAATTATTATTATACATTTATTGGAATAGGTATCTTAAAGATAAAGATAAGATTAAGATAAATTTATTTGTTAGTTAAACTTAGAGATCAACGATTATCGTATTGGTTTTTGTCAGTACAACTTGAGCAAAAAAGTTAAGTTAAATTAATCCTGGATTGGCGAGATAAACTTATTTCGTAAAATAACTACAAAAAACTTAAAAAGTTAATTCAAAAAATCAAAACACCCGACTGCTTAAAAAGCGAACTAAAAAGACATAAACAAGAAAAAAATCATGCTGTGCAGTCGGTGGATACATATTCGCGAGCTGGCTGACCAAAACCAGATGTGCAAAATTTTTAACAACCTCATATAATTACCCATATTAGCAAATAAATGATTATGAATTATATGTTACCTTTATAGGTTACTATCTCAGGACTGCATAACCGGGATTTAGTTTAAGTAAATAATTAGCCAATCACTACTAATCACCGTAGTCAACGGGTTTAACAATATTATCGCGTTCAGCGCTTCATAATGAGCTAAAATATAGGTATTTTTCTGATTCCGAGATTCCGATATTGGATCACTCAGTATCGGAATCGAAATATCGCAAAACTCGTTCCGAGATTCCAATATGACGAGATTCCGAAATTCCGATATTACGAGATTTCGATATTCATGCCCTAGTAGATGCCTCTTATTTATTTTTTGTCGTTTTATGACACCGACTTCCGAAACGAAAGTTATTTTTGTTCTTTTTTGTGTTTTACTATGGAAGTCGGCTTATTTTTTGAGAAAAAGTTTTTTTCATTAGCTATATTCAAACGAGAGGCATGCTAAAAGAATATATCATCATTTCACTACCACTGCTGGACATAGGTCTCCCCCAAGCGTCGCCACACTGATCGCTCCTGTGCGTTTCGCAAAGAGCAAAGAGTATGAAAAATCGACCAATCACATCGCGTCTTCACGGAAATCTACATCGCGTCTTTCATCTCGCATGTAATTGGTAGATTTTTCATATTCTTTGCCCTTTGCCTTGCCGAATTCATAACGCAATAAGGCTGCAGGTCGTTGTTAACCCCCCAAACCGATGAAAAGAATTAATAGCGTTAATAAATTCTTATTTAAACTTGGGTAGGAACTCCATGCCTGGGGTACCCACCCAGGTTAAAAGTAGACATGTATTTGATCACGTGTTAATATGTGTGGGGGTAATCGAGCACATGAATGTCTTTTAAGTTTAAAAAGCAGCCCCGTAAAAAAGAACAGAATTCCACGCTACTTTTTACATTTCAAATTGTAAAGACCCCAGCAAAACCCCGGCAAGCTTTGTGTAAAAACTAAAAAACACCTTATAAAGTAAAGACGTGTTTCAGAAGAAAGAAACCGTGTCTCCGCTTGCACGAGGCCTTACTTACACACTGTCCGTATCCGTGCAATATTCCGGGAAGGGGCCCGTCAAGCTGTGTGCTTGTTATGGCCCGATCCCGGGAAGCGGTCAGGTTACATTGTTAGGGGCCCCATCGACCCCATCCTTACCTTGAATACTTCGAAAACATATTTTCAATTAGGAGATGAGTAAGGTAAATCCGAAGTTCTTCCAAAGAAAGTGGTTTTCTTTCTCATGCCGTTATACTGGGAGATTATTCCTGGCAATGGCCTTCTCAACTTTTGTATCTTAAAGTGTGGATAAACCGAGATAGTATCGCCACTGTAGATACCCATAACATTGAATTTCCAACCGACTTTCCAAAAAGGAGGAGGTATATTTTTTTCGTGCATAACTCCGTCGAATATTAACGGATTTGCAAAATTCTTTTTTGTTCGGAACAAGTTTATTCTAAATTTGGTTAAGATCTGATGAAGAGCTTCGGAGATATACAATAGAACTCTTCAATAAATGTCGGCAAATCTCTCGGGATTGCTGCAATCGCATGTCTGTTTATTGTTTACACCATTTCATAACATACCATCTCTACAAAGTAAAAAATAACTTAAATTTCGGCAGGCGGTGTCAAAAAAAAAACGAAGAATCTAAAACAGAAACACTTGTTTGTTTTTATTTTTTTTATGTCGGTTGTATTTTTTTGTAAAAACGTTTTTATCTGTAAAGGAGTTGTGTAGCTACATATTTTCGTGTACAATAAATTATATTCTATCTATTTATCCATAACCAGCAAAGCTGGCAGTGCACTGGTGTCGTCCGTGTCTGCTAATTACATCTGCGATCACCAACATGTCTAACAAGCAAATTCCCATCACTTTGAGGGCCTTGCTCAGTGGTTCCGCTGTGGAAGTTTACGCCTGTTAACCTCTTCAATCGCTTGGTTACGCTAGTGATAAGACCGGGTTCGTTATACTACAGCTATGCAGTGCCGTCTGGTGTTTGAACCCCAAACGAGTCTACAGTGTAATTTACATTCTCATAAAAAACTCAATCTCCTCTCGCCATCGGCATCGCGATCGCTCCTTCATTCATTATGTACGCTTTTTTAACTAAAGTCAAATGTTCAAGTCACTCCCGGCGCGTCTATTAGCTTCATTCATAACAGCTTCGAACGAAATCGATTATTTTGATGTCTAACCGACTTCTTTTGTTGTGGACATAATGGAAAATGCCTTCAAGATTCAGAATCGTACAGTGCCAATCAATAAACTTCGCCTGCGGCATTCCAATGCTCAACATAGGCCTCTGCCAAGTATTAAAAGGTCTTCAGTCTTTACCACTCTTCTATTGCCAGTTCAATCAACAGAAATAAAAGCCAAAGGTTTAATAGCGCGCAAAATTCATCAGAACTAGAAGGTCGTGGCTTCAAATCCGCCACAGAGCAAGCATGGCGAACTATTTAATTTGTAGAACATTGAGAAGTCGCTAAAAAGGCCAAAGTTTTCGCGCTGCATCAAACTTGAACAACTCAATATTATGTTTTGACGGCTTCGTGACCTTTAGCGCTAACAGCTTTCTTTAAAGTGAAAATATATTGTGCAAATTGCAATTGTATTAACGACTAGGTGTTAAATTCATGGCTGCAATATACCTAACGATATAACAGAGTGAATAATATACTTACGATGAATAACACGCTCGTTCTCATAAAATTCTACCAATAACATGAGATGAGAGCTATTGAATACGGAATGCTGACAATGCACAAGATCGATCGAACTGCCGTTGGCGTATAGAGTGTAGACACAGACGGACAATAGGACGCTCGGAGCAGGCTGGAGGCTGGATGGTGGACAGTAGACCGCACTAGAGACGTCATTATTTATCTACGAGTATTTACTGCAGTCTTCATGGGCAATATAGAACGAGTATGTCTAGGCAACTACATCTCGACAATATATCAAAACACTGGCTGTATTTAGAACAGTGACCTCGATTTGAAACTTGAAAAAATAGCTCTGTCATACAAAAGTATATTGTTACCAACGGAATCGTTAAAAAATGCCATCTGCGGCCAACTACTCGTATCTATAAATTCAGGCAGACATCGCATGTAGGAACTTTACCTGCCCCATTCGGTCCTATACGAAATGTGATATCTATCATCTATATAAATTTACCAATCTATTGCGTGCAGAGACTATCAAATTATCAATAACATCTCTGGCCTAAGGGCGGTACACACTGACAGACAAACGTTTCGTTAGGGTAGTGCTACATCGTGCCCCCCCCCCCCCCCTCTCCTCCTCGTAAGCCCGCCCTTTCCCCCGGGCCGCCCCTTGCCGCTTTGATCTCTGTTCTTAATTACTGGCTTCTAAAAAATCCGGCGCAAGTTTTATGGAAGTTATAAACGCTCCGGTGTAGCTACCGCACCTCGCACACACAACAGATACATCAGAAGGACCGAAAGACCCCTGTATAAGAAGAACCTTAAGAAAGATAGATATATAAATTGTATGTATATAGGCAAGCTTTGAAGCTGAGACTTTAGGATGACAGATAAGATATTATTTTTAAAGTTGACAAAAGGGACATGCATGAGCCCTATTTCAAAGATAACCAAAACTTTAACTGTATTCTGAACTGTACCAAAACTATAATAAATGTTACCTTAAACTTTAGGGTGGGTTTATAACTTTATGGTGTGTTGGTTTTCAGTTCTTAACATTTTGTGATGAGCCTTCTGCACCCACCAACTGAGTGGCCGTACCCGCCGCTCCGCCGCGATCGATACTAATGAGATAATTTAAATACACTGTACCTGTAGGCCGGGCCTGACAGACACAAAGTGAACACCGCCCGTGTAGAACATAGCGCAGCACTGAGTACACCGGTACAGCACTATGTTACGCAGGCACGGCCCACGGGCGGCACGATATCCTTGCTCATACGTACAGTGTGTACTCAGCTTAAGAACGGGCCGCTACGAAACGAACGCAAATATTTGTTCAGAGAGAACTTTTAGAACGTATACGTATTTCTGTGTTATTCCCTGACGTCTTACTCAGTTGAACAAATTGAAGATAAACTCTTTCATAACATTACCTACTGAGAAATTCTATGACAAAACCAGCTTTAGCTGAAACCATCGCAATGTAAACAGCTCAGAAATCCGTTTTCTCGTACATAAGTAATACTCTTTTCTATGTAGGTAAGTATTATTCTACTCCGTAAGTCCCTGCAAGGCTGCGCTTATAGAAATTTATAATGAAATAGCGTCCCTAAGTCTTTCAAAGAAGCTCTAGTAATCTAAGTAGTTGAGTTGAGGGAGCTATTGTATACCGTAATGT
Source organism: Orthosia cruda (assembly GCA_964057195.1). Lineage (NCBI taxonomy): Eukaryota > Metazoa > Arthropoda > Insecta > Lepidoptera > Noctuidae > Orthosia > Orthosia cruda. The sequence goes on from OZ059855.1 coordinate 20,417,085, forward strand.
ATTACATTACTTTGTACCTCGTCGGCGTCGGCAGGATCCCTCTTACATAACGCTATTTATTCTCCGTGCCTCGTAAGCCCTTTCTGATTATAATCTAATCCCGAATGCTAATCAATAGGGGCTTACTAGAACCCTTTTACTGTAACACCAGCAGTTTAACTACTAAAACGGTGGAAATATTTGTTGTTCTCGTGTATAATGTATGTAGATCCACATTAAAGTAACTCTCACGAACTGTAATCGATATGTAATTCATTCGGGACGGCTCTCGTAAAACTGGGAACTCGTTTCAGTAATCTTTAATACTGATCTGATAATAACAAAACATTAAAAAGTTATCGGCTTTTTATCGAAAATAACTCGTAAAAAGTAAAATCGTTGGACGATTGCTCAGAGAGACGACGGCGCGACGGCGACGCAACGAATGCCCATCTCGGTTCGACATGGGTAATTTCATCCCAAGTATCGGGACAGTCTACAATGGACAAATGGAAATGCTTGCTCCAGCTAGAATCATTAGCCAAACCGTGCTGTTTGGGCGTTTGCCCAGCTGTTAGACGTAACCGGCTAAAAGCATAGCCAAACTTGCAGCCAAGTTGCCCGCACATGTCTGATATTTATCTACTTACATGTATATGTATATTACTAACTTCTGCCACGGGCTTCACCCGCGTTAAAGTATCCAAATCCGTTCAGTTGTTAAGTCGGAAAACACAACACTCAGATAGACATAGTTATTATCCTATATATCGTACTGCTAAGTCGTAAACAATCTTATACGTCATCTTATTCTTAATTAATGATAATATGAAAGCAATGCGGTTGACGTGTGCACGTTCTGTTAAATTAACGTAGGCAATGGAAAGTCCAATTTATCACGACAAGCTGGTTCCACTGGTTTCCTAGTATCGAGTTCATTTGGGGAAAAATACGTGACGTCAGTTTACGATACTACTTTAATCAGATTATTTAAAGCCTGTTTCAATTCACGTGAAACGCGTTTCTGCTAAAACAATGAGTGTACAGTCATACAAGCTAAAGCCACAGACAGCACTAAAAGCAAACATACGAATATCATAAATTGCAGTAAATAAAGTAAGACTGTATTTTATTTCCCGACACATAACGATGTCTTGTACGTTATATTAGTTGTACGTGTTGTGTTGCGCACTAAACTGTCGCTTAAATTGTTATTTATTGCGGAATCACGATCACTTCTCAAATTGAATCCGATCTCCGTATTTTACTATGCCATATCTCTGTCGGGGATTTGCAGGCTCTATACCTATGTACATAAAAACAAGGCCTGCGGGTGGAAACACTGGCCAAACTGTATCAATATTGTTGTCTTCAGTGACCCGATTTATTATTTTTCCGAGAAGCAACTTTCTTAAGTAGCACAGTTGCAGGCTGATTATATTATTTAATGCCAGTTCCAACGAGTCGTCGCCAGACATGGGCAAGCCTAAGCTGGCTCCAGTGGGTCGTCGCCATGTCGCCACCGTAGTCGCCATGTCGGGCGATGGGGGCCCATTCTGATAACCTTTCGATTCCATTGCTTTATTAATCGTCTGCTTCCCCCCGCAGGGTGAGATGCAAGGGGCGGGGGAATCTCTCCCTGAACCATTATTTTTAATTATGAAATATCCGGTTTCAGAGCTAAGTGAGGGCTTGTAACAACGTTCACTAAGTGCCGCTGCAAATATTATTACTTTTTAGATACTAAGTGATACAGCTTTATGAGGCTATTAGAAACATGTTTGAAAGCAATAAAAATGTTGCTTTACTCGAGGGTATTTACGTAAACAAACCGCATTGCTAACGTAAATGGAGCTAGAGTAGCGTTACATGTTCATCTTCAACTTTAACCAGATAAGTGTATTTTGATTCTCAAAGCATCACTCAGAAAGCCATCATTCTTAGGAAAACGTATCTATTATACTGTATAATTATCAATTACTAACTAACACAAAGGTGCTGCCTTTCTCATCTCATTGTAGCACAACCATATTATTACTTTATTATTTACGACGCCATAACTGCAACCCTTCAGAGCTGTACATAACCGAGCCTTTGTGAGTTTGTATTCTACAATGTGGACGAGACCGTCGAGAATGCCGACATCCCGATCCCGACATCCCGGGACAAAGGATTAGGAGAAGGATGCTTTGTAACTGATATTTTCCTAAAGTGTAATATAATTCTGTGGGTATAAAAGTAAGGAGTTATCATTTTATCTGCAGCCGATATGTGTGCAGTGGACCGGCCTGTGACGTCATTACCATAAGAATGCCTGACGTGCTCTCACGTTAACTACATCAAGATCAGATTGAATGTCTTCTAAACGGGGACACATTTGAAGGGGCGACGTCTTTGTGCCGTTTCAAAGGTTATTTTGTTAATTAATGCACATTTTGTGTGAGAATAATAATACAGTGAGTCAGTGATGTATGCACATAATTTAGAGGAGAATTTTATAATTTGTGGCTTTCTACTTTGTTGAGAAGAGCTCTAAGTTACATAGTTAAATCCTTCCAACTGTTTCATTATTATTATTTATTATTCATTAAACACGTAACATTTTGGTTGTTTTAATCCCGTGGAGGGTTAATTCGGTGCTTGAAATAGTATCGATTTGTAAAGATAAAATATAATAAAAACTATTTCACAAAAAATAAACCGACTTCCAAAGCAAAACACTAAAAAGTGTAAAAATAACTTTCGTTTTCGAAGTCGGTGTATTTTTGGTACCTCTTGTTTTATCATTTTGCAACACCTCGCAATAAGTATACAGTCAGTTGTACAGTACAAACATTTATAAAAACATGTGTACAACGGGCGGTCTTATCGGACAAGGTTATTTCAAACTCAAAGGAGCTCTTCCCACAGAGAATATAACCACTACGTTTTAGCTCTTCCTTTGGATAGACTGAAAGAAGATAGATTTAGGGCAGTCAGTGCACAAACATCAAAACTGATTACCTACTTACGCATAATATAAAAATACATACATACAATACTAAAAATCAATATAGTTACTAAAAATTACAAATGTATAACTGAGAAAGGACAAGAATGAATGTATGTACTACATTCATATTATATAGCTACAAAGTTATTAACTACGCCGTAGCCCGGCGAGGCCCGTAAACGTCCAGTGACGTCACTCGTAGCTCTCAGATAGCTGAGCGAACATTTGCCGAGTACCTGGGGAGATGAGGCCAGAGCAAGCCTCCCAAGTTCCAACTAGATTAGCGTCTAGCTCTACCTACGTCAATATAATCCCTAAGAAAGGTATTAGGATAACCTACATAATAATATGATTCGTTGTGCTACAGGCTGTTTCTGTGTATTCAGTGGGTAGTTGGTTTGGTAATAGTGAAATACTTAGCTTGTTATTTTTATTCTGCTTAACTAAAATCATCACAAAATGAAAGTTGTTTTTATATTATTATTTCAGAGAGCATTATTTTTAATATGAACTGCTTACAAAGCCGAGGCTAAAATGCATTAGTAAATTCGACGATCCTTTATATTATTAAAAAAATCCGAATCCCTTACAAATACCCCTTAATTTTTTATTATTAAGCAGAACCGGCGATAATATTAAATTTTATGTGTCGAAGGGGATTCCGCTTTGAGAGAACGGCTCAAATTATCGTCACAACAATAACATTAAGTGCTGTGCACACTGTGTGCGTGCACGTGGGGCCGCCCGGGCGGAGTGTAGCCGGCCGCCCGGGCCGAGTGAGTGGAAAATCGAACGTAATTAAAAACCTCGTCGAGATTACTACTGCCATTGTCGAGCGCTGAACGCTTCATGTGGAATAGCCTATTATCAAAATGCCCCACGAAAAATAACAAAAGCGAGCGCGATGCGGCGTTATGAAATGAAACGGAACGAGGGGGTGCAGCGAGCCTAGGGGGGGCGGAGGAGGGGGGGGGGGGTCAGAGGGACAGACGAGCGAACATTAGTGGCAGAGGCTATGCATCGATTCATTTCGTTTTTCTATTAGGCGCCGTCAGAGGCAGCTGACGCGGGCGCCGCCAGGGGGCGCCGCTAGCGAGCTGGCAGCACGCGGCTAGTTCGGGCACACTCCACTAACTGCAGTTGTTAGTCAAGGCTCGCTTGCAAATTACCTGCCTCCCATTTACAAACGAGCAAGTTGGAACTTTTGAACACGGTAATTTGTTTTTCTGGGTAAACGAGTAAACGACTAGCAAATTACTGTATTTTGTGAACAAGTACTACAGTAACTAGTTTCCCGACGAAATTGTACCTAAACTGACCAATTTGGAAAGTTTTGAGGCGACAGCAGTCTTACAACGTTACAACACGCCAGCAAAGTTCGTGACGCCAGTAAAAGTACCCCCCGGGCCAGTGGTGTAGGGTCAAAAACCTCTCATCAAACCAGCGTGCTGAGATTAATGCCACTTCCAGAAACACTGTGCCCTCACATGCAAAATTGTTGATAAATCTTGGTATAAAAGAGGCCGTGTGTATGTCTGAGACCAACGATACCCACGCTAATACAAGGCAAAAGGACGGTAGAAGCTATTATATAAGATAAACAAACAAAATCATTTACTAGCATCAATCTGTTTGCTATACGATTATGGCATGTCCCCTCTAGTCGTTCACTGCAGCAGTCACTGGGGGCCTGCTCAGAGGATGTTCACAGTCGACAATAATGGTTCGCTGTAGTCTAGCGTGGAGTGACGCCTCCACCGCTGGGGGAGGTCCGTTGAACCCGCACGGTGAACACTCTTTGGTATTGTTGGCCTGTGCTCCAGTAGTCTAACTACCCACATAGCTGAAACATGCGGGCTTCACTCCTTTGTACAAGTTCAAAGGACGAAGAAGTACACTTATTATTAACTCAACACAATATCGACACTTCCACTCTCCCGCGCGGATAGTGCGGCGGCGGCGCGCTGTCGACATTGCATGATCGATACGGTAGCGCTATCTTGACGAGCAAACCGTGAATAGCCTACTCTATCCACAATGCACAATAATGTAATAACTTTTTTATCAGACCCCTCTTCCATACACAATTGATTTATTTTGTTAAAGGTACTTAATATGAATCAATTTTGCAACCAGGGATTGGAGGAACACTTAGCTTTGGAAACAATGTTGAATTTATTACATGTCAGATTTTTTTCCAATGACGTATGTAAAGACACTCATAGAGAGGTATTCATACGAGTATAGAGCACACAACATAATTACATTGTAACGGCACCATTTGTCTATCTAACGACGTATGAAGCAGAAAGTGCGTCACTTGATCCAATATTTGACTAAACTAACAAAGGGTTCCCGACAACTCGACGGCGACGCTCCGCCTCTGTTGTTACAAGCATTTACGTATTAAAACTGTGTCGATATTCTTTAGCAGGAGAATGTAGTTTAATTGAAAGTTGTCTGCTGAGCATAGCTGAGCCCGCGACTGCGACTGTGACAGACGTTCAAACAGCTTCACAATCCCACTTTAATTTATCACGAAATGTTGACACCGAATAGGGTTCGACAATGCGCAGCGCTGAAACGTCTACCACGAGCGCACTAACTAGGAGTTCATTCATTCACATGTTGTTCCATTACTGTTTTCCTTTCACGTTCCCTGAAATGTTCTCACCAAAATCCGCAATACACGACGAAGTGTTGTTTAGGGCAGTTATCGGAACGATTCCTGGTGGCGGGTCGACTAGGGCTCGATTCAGAGTCCACAAAGCCTTACTTACACAAAAAATAAATAAAAAGCTCCTTTCATCTGGGATTGACGTCGCACCGGCTTTGATGGGAGACTGTTATTATAAGTTACTTGTTATTTTTAAATCGGCGGGATAACGGCCGCCTGTCTAACTCCACATTCATGATAATATCATGCACAGAACTGTAGCAAAGATGAGCATTGTGTAGTGGAGACTGGTCCGCGAGCTGGGGAGAGGCTCCCTTCTCTTGTTACACAAATAAGTATATTATGTACGTGTTACTTTCACATTTAATCACGAGAACCTGACACTTTTCGCTGAATCCGACACCGCAGCAACGCGTTCGGCCACAGACTGCGTCATTGGAAACAGATTAAACTGGAACGTTACAGTATGAATAATGAAAATCAGATTTAGTATTCGTATTGTTGTATATTTATAGGAGTAGACAGGCAGGCAGCTATAGAAAGTCAATACTCGGAGCGGCGGGTAGAGGCGCGAGGTACCAGCTGCGCTAGTTGGCGCCAGACGTTCTAATCTGAGATTAAATTCATCATAGCTGAAGGGCTCACAGACGGCTCGCTAATCCTTCAAACCTCTGTACTTATGTAAATACGCCGCACAATACGATGTTTGAGCGAACATTTGCATTGAAAAGCTCCGCGCGTTCGCGTCGTGTGACTGCGCTCCCAAAACACACACAATGCAAATGACAGTAGCTTCTAAGAAGAATAGAAATGAAATCATACGTAACGCTGACAAAGGCATATTTATCAATTAATGGTTTAGCATGAAGGTTCTGTGGCACTGCAGCCTGTCCTCGTACGCCGTACGTACGGGGACAATGGCTGACAATGGCGAGTCTTATCACGGCCGCTCGAGCTCCACATGACACATGACAGGCGCACGAACAATTAAATCGTTCGTTAGAAGCATTTCATTGTCTGGTTCGGTAATGAGTTCGGTTAATTGGTGTTTTGGAAACAACTGTCCTCGGCTGAGGCGGGGGGCGGGGATTCCTTTTGAATTAGTTATCGTGACAAGCCTCATTAATTTGTTTAAAGTCATTAACTTTCGTAAATACGTGTTTCTCAGTATTTAGATTTCTTTAGGAAACGATTAATTTGATCGGTTCTTAATGATATTAAGTTGATGTAATTTATTCCATTAGAAGGATTTCCCGCTATTCTGGGCCGAGTGATGTCACGGACGCCATCACGCCACATAATGTGTTTAGTAGAGTGCATTAGTGCTCGGAGCATTAGATGGGAGTGCTATGCGACCACGTTTTTATGTTATAAACACTATTAATATAAGACGGAAGTTTTTAAAGTGTAAACAAGATGCTCTAGACAAGTGACATTATATCAAAGAAAACGTCGCGATAGCGATTGGAAGTGAAAAGCGCTATCGAAATGTCATATGATCAATCCCTTTCATAGCATTTTGCCTTTCAAGCATCCATCTAGGCCATCACTATCATGACACTTGCTCTAGAGCCTCTCAGCCAGCTCAGTGTACGTATATTCTTAAGTACAGTTGAGAACGAAATGTGCTCTGTATTTCAGAGTTATCCGAGCCTGTTCTCTTAATCCGACAATTAAATACGCTAGTTTAAGGGCAAGTGTTCACCGGAGGGGACGGTGAATGTTTTCGTTAAGCTGTGCAGTGATTAGATCCCCGCAGGGTGCAGTGTGGTGTGTGCCTGTGTGTGCCCGGCCGTGCATGGCAATCGATATAGCTGGCAGCGTGCGGCGTCATATTCCTCGCTGAACGGAATACACGTCGCATATCGGCTTTACTTTACAACTGCACAGACACAGCAGTAAGTCTGCTTACATAATCATGCTAAACTTTGATGAACGTGAGGAGTGTCCTCCACCTAAACCCACAAGCAACTGCAAAAGCAGATTCTAATTCTATCTAAAGAAAAAATCGAATTTTAAATCTGCTAATCATAATTGCTAAACACTTCAAAGATAAATAAGGCCCGAAGAGTTGAAATGATATGCCTGAGGAACAAGCATACAATCTGCAACTGTTGCCGCAATTAATGACAAGTACAACAGCTGAGGGTAGGGGTACGGAACTTTAGTTACTCGTTACTTTATTTTAAACAAACGGCCCTTTTTTGCGAAGTTTTGCATAACGACGTGTTTGCATATAGATAAAAGAAACTGCTCTACATTTTATTAGATTTGTCTGAGTTCATCAAACATTATTTAGTTTTCGTCGATGGGCATTTATAAACTTTTAAAAGATGATGTTTAAGTAAGAATGCTCGTTTATTAACTTAAATACGAGTAAGAGTTGGAACTTCTGCATCCTACTGTCGGATGACCCCACGTCGCGATCGCGACTCAACAGTCACCTCTCAAGTTCCGTGCCCTGGCTCTGCCTCCCGGCTCGCCTCGCCTCGCCCACACTCGCTCGTCTGCTCGCCTCGCTCAAAGCCTGTCTGTTTCAATTTATTGGCCGCACTCAGCTATCTTGAAATGAAGTTTTCGTTTGATTGATCACGACCGAGTCCGTGCAATGTTTCATTCATGAGCATACGTTTTTAAAATTCAAAACTTTCTGCGCGGCTTGCTGTCTGGAGCGGACGTCCTCGGGGCTGACGCGGGTCCGCGGGGTGCTCTGCCCCACGGCGTGGGGCTCCAGTTAATGGCTTCTATAACTTGTATAATTGGCGACCATAAAAACATGATTTGGAACGTGATTGTGGTGAAAGTTCGCCGTCCCCAGCTTGTTGTTCTCAGTGAAGCTGTTGATTCAGCGTCCATTGTCACAAACAGAATAATGGTCGCTTATAAAATTCTGATGAAATATTGATATCGCTATAAGGCCGCAGCCACACTCGGGTTATGCGCCCCCCGACGTCGCTGGCCGCCCCGGCCCCGGGCCGACGATCAAATGACTGTAATACCAATACCATCAGGTAAACGGGCTATATCAATATTTTCGAAGAAATCATCAAACTGAACGATATCGGTTACGCAATACGCATAAAATAAGTACGTACTTGTGTGCGATGTTATGAAATAAAGCACGTTATGGGGATATAAAGCGCCATTACTGTATTTTATGGTATTTTTATGCAGCCAAGTATGCCGGGCACCTAATGTATGAATAGTCTATTTTTCCATTCCGTTTATAGCCTCGTCTTCATAAAGTTTGCAATGGCTGTATCGAGCGACCCACTTCGACCTTCGGGCACGTCCACACCGCGCCACACCGCGCCGCGCCGAGCCCGACAGCTGACAGCTGCATACAACATCAGATCCGTGATATATCGTCGTGTTGCGCTCGATGGCTGCACCTATATATTATCTTATTAATAGGAAAAAAACTCTCTACAACCGGCAGCAATCTCGTATTCATGTTACCACGGCGTGGCACAAAAAAGCAGTAATTTTAATGGCTCCCCGAAGTGCTCGAGCACTAAACGGGAACAAAAGAGCACCCCAATTCGGCGCTGTGCGGTTCTGGAAGTAAATTGCTTGTTTTTTGTGCAAAATGTTGGCGGCACCGGCGCGGCGCACAATGGCTCATTATAGTGCGCTCAGCGCTCTCAGGGCTCGCCTGCCCGCTCTGCTCGCCTGCTCGCCTGCTCGCCTGCTCGCCTGCCCGCCTGCCCAGCCTGCCCGGCCGCGACAATGCGCTCTGCCTAAACAACTTTACGACTTTTCTTTTACGATTGACAATTAAAATGTCTCCTAACGACTTAACTTCGAGAGGCATAAAAATGTTTTTGAAGATTCTTTGAATTTTCCACGCTCATTGTCGTTCGTCGCACACAAACACAATAAAGTAATAAAATATCCCAAAGTTTGCGAAAAAGAGCAAGTAATCGAATAAGGGTAGATCTCAGTCATCAAGTTACATGGTAGTGAAGGCTTCGGAGGCTGAGACCGAGACCTGAAACTGACACCAGCGATGTGGACAGAGCTGTATAAGATGTCAGTGGAAACACTACAGCTTTAATGTACATCGATTAGGTATCTGCTATAGTGTCCGCTGGGTGTGATGTGAACACGACGATGACGGCCAATCAAAATGGTAACTCGCCCAAGTAACAAAAACTAATTGTATAATAAGCCATAGAACGTTTTAGGCAACACGGTTTTTGGTCCTATAAAAACCCAAATAAGGTGAATTCTATTCGAAAGTGGCGCATTTATTTCTCTATTCAGTGTTAAAAAAAAACCAATAGCAATGTTACCCATGACAAATCAGTCATGTACTCGCTATGTAGCAGTGCACGGGTCACAAAATATTGATGTACTGGTTAATAATAGTAGATTATTGCATCGAGCACAAAGTAATTTATTATTGCACCGAGTGCCTGATTTAGAGCCCGAGCGTTAGCGAGGGCTCTAATCTAACAGGCACGAGGGCAATATAAATTACTTCAGGCGAGGTGCATAATCTGCTTTTCTTTCAACTATTACCTATAGGAATAGTAGATAAAAGAAACTCATATCAAACAGTTAAAATAGAAGTTTAATTATTTGAAATTAAAAGATTTTCTATAACACTGTCGGCTTCATTTAGAATGTTTTCCGGAGTTAATGTGTCGCTAGATGATTCCATTTTAATTCGAAGCCGAAGCACTCAAAGTCAGATAGTATCATACTTTATCGTTTCCAAAAATATTGTCAAGCAAAATTAACAAAGTGCCCGCCAAATCACTTTTTTAAATTTCTTTCATTTTTAAATCAGAGTTAGCAGCAATCATTTTTTAAATTTGGAACAAGTAGGATAGAAACGAATAATACGTACGTAAAAAAAAAAGTATTGATATCGGCTGGCTGAATAGAGCTAATCCATTGAGATTGGCACCTTTTGGCGAGAGCATTAAAGACTCGCTTTGTACTGAGTGTTTAGTGTGATTGTGATGAAATTAAAGCATAGTTGGAAGAAAACATCTTTAAGGATCTATTATAGTACTTTTTCATACCATACGAGAGTTTATGTTTCCTTTACCTCTCATTATTCACTCACCATTTTCTTCTATCATGAGAGTGTTAACAATAGTACATTATGGTACAAGTGTGTAATGTTGGTGATTACCGCTGAGGCGCCATTGAGACCCGAGCCGTTAGGTGAGGGTCTTAAGAGAGCCGAGAACGGTAATCATCAATACACACGTTTATCATACGACGTTTTTCAACACACTTGTGAAGAAAATAATACTAAAAAATCATTTCCAACAGTGAAAACGAGTTGTGATTTTTTTTCGCAATAGCGGGCAAAATTAATCAGTTTTCCTATGCGCGCGCAACTAACAATGGCGATCGGCCATAGACTAAAATAATGAGTTATCTTTTTTTTGGCTTTTCGTGAATAGCGTTTTAGCCACGTACAAAATGGGGAATTTCAAGTTTTCGTTATTACAGACAAAAACAAAAGTTATATTTAAGTGAAAGTTTTATTTATTAAACACGTACAAGTTGAAATTATCTATTTAAATACGAAGTTGCATGAAATGTGTTGCATTTGTACTATTGAGCACGACCTTTTTTGTATCGAAACTTTTTGAAAAACAAAGCAACTCAACCAATAAAATAAAATAAAAAACTCTTTATCTCACTTGTGAATAATAGTAATGAAAAAGTCACAGTTTGATAACAGGTGTCATTATGTGCCTAATTGCGGTGAAATTAGAGCCACTTTATGAGCAAGTGTGTTGAAATAGTACATTATGGTACAAGTGTGTAATGTTGGTGATTACCGCTGAGGCGCCATTGAGACCTGAGCCGTTAGGTGAGTGTCTTAAGAGAGCCGAGGACGGTAATCATCAATACACACGTGTATCATACGACGTTTTTCAACACACTTGTGAAGAAAATAATACTAAAAAATCATTACCAACAGTGAAAACGAGTTGTGAAATTTTTTTCGCAATGGCGGGCAAAATTAATCAGCTTTCCTATGCGCGCGCATCTAACAATGGCGATCGGCCATAGACTAAAAATAATGAGTTATCTTTTTTTGGCTTTTCGCGGATACCGTTTTAGCCACGTATAAAATGGGGAATTTCAAGTTTTCTTTATTACAGACAAAAATAAAAGTAATATTTAAGTAAAAGTTTTGTTTATTAAACACGTACAAGTTGAAATTATCTATTTGAATACGAAGTTGCATGAAATGTGTTGCATTTGAACTATTGAGCACGATCTTTTTTGTATCGAAACTTTTTTAAGAACAAAGCAACTCAACCAATAAATTAAAAAAAGCTCTTTATCTCACTTGTGAATAATAGTAATGAAAAAGTCACAGTTTGATAACAGGTGTCATTATGTGCCTAATTGCGGTGAAATTAGAGCCACTTTATGAGCAAGTGTGTTGAAATAGTAGTTTATGAAACTGTTGCATAATGAGGGGTATTAAAACATGAGTGTGTGTTTAAAAACCGAGCCGTAGGCGAGGTTTTTAATAGCTTTCCCACGAATGTTTTAATACCTAGTTATGTGCAGTTTCATACACTACTTTATCTACACTCATAAATTGGGATTGAACCTACTAAATACCTCTTTTTGCATTTTCCATGCCATAAAATCGTGATCGCATTTGTCATATACTTTTCTCGACTTTGCTGGTAATAAATTAAGAGTAATTTCCTTCGCCGCATCTAAAATATCGGGCGGAGTCAAATTTTCTTCACATTCACTGATATCAGACATTTCACACACAATCATTTAAATAACTCATGAAATTCAGTACAGCAAAACTTGCAAAACGTATGAATGGCGCCAAAACCCAGCACATCACCGCATTAACCGCGCATGCGCTAAGGCTTAGCACGCACTGCGATCTTTATTCGCGCGATTTTTTTCCGCCCATTCTGCGACCTATGTAATTGTATGAAGTTGTTCGCATCAGTAACGAAATCGTGCGGAAATAATTCCGCAAGAAATCCGTGTTTTGCCACAGAATCCACCGCACCACGGCGCGAATTTTATTCGCCCGAATATTTTGAGCTCTATGAACAGGTAGGAGGAAACAAAATTCGCGCGAATAAAAATCACAGTGCGTGCTATGTCTAAAGCGGGCATTGTCATAGACAATTTAAAATTGGAATCAAATCTTTTTATAATAGGTACTATAAAATGGCATTACAAAAAAAATATTGATGGAAACTCCTTAGTGATTAACTTCTTGGATTTGTCCTGTATCGTAATAGAAAAAAAAAATATTATTTAATATTTATAAAAGGATTGAAGCAATTTGCATTGAATATAAATTTTATTTTATTATTATTTTTGTTCATATAGTGTGAAATGATGTGCAACTGCAATTTTACGGATAAAATATGGTTAGGTTTACCATAAATTTTACGTGGGGGGCACGTAAAATTTATGATAAACCTAACCATATTTTGATTATTTTGGATTATTGAGTTTTCACAAAAAATATTTTTCAATTAAAGGGACTTGGAGTTTTAAGCGCCATTATAGCACGCCGAATAAGCACTGAATATATTCATATGTCTGAATATGGTTGTAAAAATGAGTTACAAAAATCTTTTTCAGGACATAATTGTCATATAATAGCAACATTTATCCACTTTTACGTGTCGTTTTTGTGTTATTAAAGAAAGATATACTCTGTCATGATACTAACAAGTATATTATAGGAACTGAAAAGTCATTACACAACAATTCAGCTCTAAAAAAGTCTTTGTGTGATGTGCTTATTAGTAAAACTATAAAAGTAATCTCTAAACCAATAAAATACAGTTACATTACATAGTAATAATCTGGAAATAAGCTACATCACAAAATCATTCTATAGTAGATTTTTTGTAACTACTAACGTACTAAGTACTATAGCAACGATCAGAATATCCTCAATACGACAAGGTCGCCTTATAGTTGAATTTTCATCACTGCTAAAACGAAACGATTATAGCAGTTCGTTTGTAAACTTTATTACGCAAATCAGATGAATAAAAGCATTTTTAACAATTTTATAGAGCAGTATTATTCTGTACTAGAGATATTAGCGCTTGAGCACATACTATAACGGTTGTATAAAATGGTGTAGTAAACGTTTACATCATTTGTTTATGGGTCTTTTTTGCACTATAAGCTTATAGAGCAAAATTGTGTTGTCGAACGCTTTTATACAACACGCTGTCACCGCTAAAACCTTAATAACTCATTTATGTCTTTTTAGAGAAATAGGCTTATATTATAGGACTGCTTTGCCGGTTGGGCGTTACTTCTCGGAAGAGCTCGACGATTTAGTTATTAACCTAAAAACGTGAACAGTTTAGGAAGTCACCGGGGCGAGGCCGTGGAGTGCGGACCGGACGCCGGCCGGACCGGTGCCGCGGTGACGGAGACGGACCGGTCCGGTGAAACGCACCCGTGACTAATGTTTTGATTACTCAATATCCGTGCGGTGACGGCGACGCTAAACAAACATTTGACGGAGCCATTAGCTACCGCCTGCTCTGCTTCGTCATCGCTAATACTTGAATATTTATTTGACATTTACTTTTTAGGAAACTATGAAGGTTGTAGGAGTAGACCGATATAACTCATTAGTCAGGGGCGACGACTATGAATACGAAGGTTATTTATGAAACAACCAAAAACATGGTTCAAATGACTAAATAAACATTGCCAACTACATAGATGGGTATGCAACACAACACGCAGGTACAGTCACCGCACAAATGCTGACAAGCCATTGAAAAGTAATCCCGCATCTTTTCATACATAATAGTAGTTTATGAAACTGTTGCATAATGAGGGGTATTAAAACATGAGTGTGTGTTTAAAAACCGAGCCGTAGGCGAGGTTTTTAATAGTTTTCACACGAATGTTTTAATACCTAGTTATGTGCAGTTTCACACACTACTTTATCTACACTCATAAATTGGGATTGAACCTAGTAAATACCTCTTTTTGCATTATCCATGCCATAAAATCGTGATAGCATTTGTCATATACTTTTCTCGACTTTGCTGGTAATAAATTAAGAGTAATTTCCTTCGCCGCATCTAAAATATCGGGCGGAGTCAAATTTTCTTCACATTCACTGATATCAGACATTTTTAAACAATAATTTAAATAACTCATGAAATTCAGTACAGCAAAACTTGCAAAACGTATAAATGGCGCCTAAACCCAGCACATCAACGCATTAACCGCGCATGCGCTAAGGCTTAGCACGCACTGCGATCTTTATTCGCGCGTTTTTTTTCCACCCATTCTGCGACCTATGGAATTGTATGAAGTTGTTCGCATTGCGGTAAAGAAATTGTGCGGAAATAATATCCCAAGAAATCCGTGTTTTGCCACAGAATCCACTGCACCACGGCGCGAATTTTATTCGCCCGAATATTTTGAGCTCTATGAACAGGTAGAAGGAAACAAAATTCGCGCGAATAAAAATCGCAGTGCGTGCTAATTCTAAAGCGGGCATTGTCATAGACAATTTAAAAATGGAATCAAATCTTTTTTTAATAGGTACTATAAAATGGCATTACAAAAAAAATATTGATGGAAACTCCTTAGTGATTAACTTCTTGGATTTGTCCTGTATCGTAATAGAAAAAAAATTGTTTTATAGCATTATTTTGTTAGAGAAATAGTGTTATAATAAGATTCTATTTTTAAATTTCGGTATTGTGTTTATAAAGTATGCCAATATAAACTCGTTTTGAATTTTATAATTCGAATATTACGATATGAGAGTAGATAAAATGTGTTTTAAAGGCTCGCTCGTCTTGCTAATCCGCCCACTCGGTACATAATATAGAATTCCGTCAGTGGGTACACTGTCTGTACACACAGGTATAGGTAGCGCACCCACGATCCCGATCCGCAAGTCACGGGGGAAGCAGGTGATTTACTTCAGGTTCTCTTTACCCGAGCTGAACGAATTGAGCGAGCTCTGCTAAGCGTGTCGTAAATATTATTATTTATGAACGAGCCACCTTCCTGCGCACAAACAAACCTCTTCTCGTTTATTGTCAGGACGTACATGATTGTGAGCGGCTGCACTAAAACATCGCAGCTTATGTAACACACACTAAATGTTGAACATTCCTGCTGGTTCAGTGAAGTCGGCTGAAACAATGCGTGGAACGGATTCACAGTGTTCGAGTGCTTTATTTCATTTCTTTTGTTTCTTTTAATTACATAGGTACATACATTTCGTAGAAACCTGTCTCTAAAATCTGTTACCATCTGGAGGTGGTTCACAATTTTTAAATACATATTCATTCGTACAAGCAGACAAAGTAGTAAATTATCTCTTCTCACTTATTCATTGTAAATTGAACGTTTTCGCACAAGCCTTTTGTTTCTTCGACCAAATGTAGCATCTATTCGAGAGTCGCGACAGGCCGACATACAGAAAAACGTCGTCGTCCACAAATAGGTCGGCGCTATAAGAGCAGCACATGACCTAGATCTGCGCCACTCAGCTGGCAGCACGCTGCAGGCTGCAGGCTGGGCATGGCTAAGTGGCGCTTTGTTACCGTCTGGTGATGCTCGCCGCATTATATCACTACTTAATTAGACGATATGTTAATGCAATATGATTACACTTGAAGCTAATCCCGACGTTGATCTCCAATTACTAGGATGCTACACTTCACAGTAACTTTTACTTACTTCGGTGAATAATAAAAGGTCGTACTTAATCGCTTTAAGAAGTGGGGTTCCTCAGGGATCTATGCCAAGCCCCACATTTTTTAAGGGTTCAAGAAGTTTTCCTATCTAACGGGAGACGCCAACTAAGGTTACGAGATTAGCAATATGGGTCTCCGATTACTATTCATGACTGAGTCAGCGCAAACAGAGAACAGTTTGATTTTTTATGAGAAAGGGTTGTCCGGCTTAAACTAAAACCGCAGATTTAAGTCCAGGATGGGTTCGAATTCCACCTCCGCATAGATTTTATCCTGCTTATTCCTAGAATAGTCCGGGGTTTGAGTCACGTCTGATTCAATTCAAATTCCGACAGGCTCGCCCTAACATTAAGACCTAATAGGCACCGCCATTGGTTGCCTGTGGTATTATATTATCTGTGCTGTGGGTGAATAATGGACCTCTCTGCCTACACCCCGGAGAGTAGGAGTGGCTTTAATAACTTTGTTATTTATGCGTTGCTGTTAATTACGTGTTTTAGAATGGTTTCAGGGTAATTGATATAACATCCTTTTCTGTTGTAATAACTATGCTGATGGCAATGTATTAGGCGATCACCAATTCAAAAGCGAGTTGATAGAACCGTACAACATTATATATACGTATGTATTTTTTTGATGCTATCATGAATAAATATTCAGTGATATATTTTAAAACAGCTCATTCATGGTAAGATTTTACCCGACTGCCGAAGGAGGGTAATGTGTTTATCAGTCTATGTATGTATGTATGTTTGTTCCTATGTGGCGTTCCAGATACCAAACGCGTTGGCCGAATTTGATGATTCGTGCGTCAATCGATTCATCTTAATCTTGCGAGTGTCACTGGCTACATTAAAAAGGAAAATAGAAAAATGGCGGTTTTCGGGTACCATATTGTGGGGGCCCAATTTATTTTGTTCTTACAATCCCATCGTGTATCAAAATAAAGGGTTTTAAGAGGCAATTTCAAAAATATATAACACTTATATGATTAAATGTACCTAATTCGAATAATATGTTAACTAAAAAGTAACAAATAAAAAAGATGAATTCAAAAAATCAAAAAACCCGACTGCTTAAATAGCAAACTAAAAAGACGTAAACAAGAAAAAAATAAGCTGTGCAGTCGGAGGATACACCTGGTTTTGGTTAGCCAGCTCGCGAATATGTATCTCCGACTGCACAGCATATTTTTTTTCTTTTATACGTCTTTTTAGTTCGCTTTTTAAGCAGTCGGGTTTTTTGATTTTTTGTATTCATTTTTTTGACGATCTTCTTTATAAAACGGATGCAAATCGTTTCGCAAGTCAGCCTGATATTAAAATGGCAAGTTATAGCGAATTATATCTGATACCGTTTAGTTGAAACACGATGAATTCGTAATATCAAAATGTTTGCCCGGTGCCCCCGGGGCGGGCCGGGCACCGTCTGTCACTATTACAAGTTACAAGCAGCAAGAACTGTCTACCCTCTGGATCGTAGGCATTTGATTATTGTTAACGATGGACTTTTGATTACCTTAAAGCGTTTGGTTATTAACAACAACAACTTTTGACTATGACAACAGATTGATAAATCCTACTATCGCAAATACGTAATATTATGAATGCGAATGTGAGTTTGATAGATAAGATAGTAGTTGTTTTTACTCTTTCACGCTGAACAGATTTCTATGAAATTTGTCAGTACTTATATAAAGGTAAAAGTATCTACTAACTCTTCGCGGGCAACTAGTCAGCAGAATATAACTCTTATCATATCAGTGATAGAATCACAAAGGAAACGAATTTAAAAAACTTATAAATTTTACTCCATTTATCTAACCGCGTTATGGATCCATCAAAGCCGTATGAAGGAAAATTAAGGTTGCACTAGTCGACGGCACGAAGCCACGAACTATTTTGTGCGCGGGGTTAAAATGCATGGTATCTCATCCGACAACACGTGCGAAAGAGATAGATGCTGTGATGAGCAGTAAGAAGCTAGTTCGCGTACAAAATAGCACTTTTGCAAATTTGATTCGAAATGGATGATGATTTTAAACGAAAACGAGCGCGCGATATTTTATAAACAGGCTTTTGGGAGTATATATGATAATATCATGGACAAACTACTAAATGTATATTTTCTAAATAAAATTATTTGCATTGTTGAATTACTAATCTATCCCTGTATGGAGGCCGTTTTGCAATTTTCCTTCTTCTTATGGTATTTATTTCCGCCCAAAGATGCGTTAACATTAGTGTTGAAATATGGAACTTTCGACGCTCATAAATTTCAAATATTATATTTTTTAACTTTTTTGTTTCCATACAGGGCTAGATAATGATGAGACAAATTGATATAATTATTTATTTTGATCGTACATCGGCAAACAGTGGAGTAATCGCCAGACTACGTGTGTATGGAAGAATTTTTCGACTAGTGTAACCTTAAGTGCAAATATACAGAGAATAGACATTTTATATCTTCGAGCGTGGTGTACATATACATGTGACTAGTGTATGTGAGCATTATTTTGCCATATAGAATCCCAGGCAATACACCTCGAGCTATTTGATGCAGAACGAGTCGAGGTGATATCTTTAAATCAAGCTCTTTAAACGGCTAGAAACATCACTCTTCAGGGATTACAGACGGGGTAGCGGTGTCTATCGCCTATTATCTATATCATCGCTTTGTTTCTCGGCATTCAGTAGAATTTGTAGATTCTTTCGATTCCAATAAGATGTAGTTTTCAGTTTAATGATACTCAGAAATAAGTTCACAAACTTTACGAGCTTTACGAGTCTCAATAACACTGGTGGTTATCAAAATCCAAATTATTACACTCTTGGAGCAGCGATTTAAACTCGCTTTCTTAGGCGCAGCAGCTGCTTGCGAACACTAGTCGTTCGAGTCAGTTCGTGGTAGTCGCGGTAGATACATTATGTACAGCGTCATTGTCTGTATATCTGCTGATGCCCCTGATAGGGCGGCTAATACGGACGGCCGCGTTATCTCTCATCTCAGATGCCATCTACAGAGAACAGCGAGCGGGCTGCGGCACAGCAAAGATAAGCACAGAAGAACTGCTCAAGACGGCAGGGGAAAACGTGCAAGCGCGGTCCCGATAGGCATTTGTTTGAGGTTGATACTATCTTTGTTTAGGAATCCCATACGGCTGCGTCTATGAGTGAGTGTACCTGTCTGCTTGTCTTTCTTTTTCTGGAACCTGACCTTCTGAAACTATCTTCTCATTACCAGGGAGCTCGGTCCGACCGCGAGCCAGCACGAGGCGACGTCACGCGAGCTCACACGCACTCACTACCCACAAAGAACACAAAGATCGATTCATGGAATACGAATACCAGCAAAGCGATCACGAACAATTGTTGCAATGCACCTTTACACCCACCATACCACCATACGGGTAAAGACAGGTCCTATAACTTATCGGGGTGGAACTAATCTCTGCCTCTATTCTATGGGTTGTCATAAAAATGTCCAGCGATGTATCAAGTTATCGACATGACACATTGTTCACAACAACAACGAAACGTTGTGTACGTTCCAAATTATAAATCATCTGTCAATTTGCGGTGAGCTGGAAATTCGAAATTCGAATGCGGTTTGGGCACGTTTGTGTGCCTCCACACATAGTATACGATTAGATTCTGTAGCATGTAGCATGTACTACATACGTTAGCACGTTATTGATATGACGTCTGGTGCCTCGATACATCGTTTTATTACATTACCTAAATGATCTAGCTCAAAGCTGTCTGGTTTAGCGAGAATTGATATATTTGAGGAGTCTAGACATGTTGTATCGATCGCATCACTCGTACATCTCGGCAGGCATCGAACCCGCATCAACTGGCATCATTATACGTAGTCCGTCACTTGTCAGGTGAGGCATTCATTTAAATGAATACTTAATACCGAATAAAATATATAACGTAAAACCAGTATTGAATTTAAAACAGCAGAAACCCATTTCCAATAGAGTATCTCGCTAAGCCGCCGCGCGCCGTCCGTGGGTGTCGAATGTAGAAGTGTCGATGAATCCCTCCAAGTAATAATTAGGATGGACGTCTTCGTGCCGCGTATTATGATTAAATATAAACGTGGTTATTTATGGCAATGTTAACGATCAGAGTAAGAAATAATTATGGTAAGACCCCAGCTTTTAAGTTCATTTAGACATCACTGACATCGGTGGAGTAAAACAGAGTGTGGAAAGGAAACTTGATCCTAAAATTGAGACAATCCACCTTGTACAAACATTTTTTTTTTATTCCGAACCCATCGTGTGCGGTATCAAAATAAAGGGATTTAAAAGGTGATTTTAAAAATATATATCACTTATATGTTTAAATGTAACTAAATCTAGACAAAAAAATAACTAAAAAGTTATAAATAAAAGAAGTTAATTCAAAAATCAAAAAACCCGACTGCTTGAAAAGCGAACTAAAAAGACGTAAAAATGAAGAAAATCATGCTGTGCAGTCGGAGGGTACATCTGGTTTTGGTTAGCCAGCTCGCGAATATGAGTCCTCCGACTTCACAGCATGATTTTCTTATTGTTTACGTCTTTTTAGTTCGCTTTTTAAGCAGTCGGGTTTTTTGATTTTTTATAAGTCCAATAATATGGCCCAATCTGAACAAATTGCAAACTTATTGAGTACTGCTTCACTCGCTCGCTCTTCAACAGTATTTTCGCCACATAAGTCCGTCATCTTCTCATCGATTTGTGTGTTACTTCCTTCTCTTTGTTTTAGCCTGGCAGCCTGCCGGTCTGCCCACACCTCGCGGTTGCCGCGCGCCGTCACTTCACCGCGACTGATGCGATGGTTACTTGAGAACTTGAGACGCGCAGTGTGCGGGCTCAGTACGGTGTGGGATGCACAAACAAAACAAGCCACGTGTTCTGGCCTTAGCGTTAACACAGTCAACCGCACGTCCATGGGACCTTGGTAAAAATCCTCATTGACAGCGTATTTATGTCGCACCACTAAAGGCGATTTTCATACTGCATGTGTGCAGTTGCCTGTACATACACTTACAATTTATCCAGGTCAATAAGATTGATTGAGAGTTCATAGTCTTCGCTTTATTGATGTCGATTACAGCTCCAACTATTATTAATAAGTAACGATTACTTTGATCGAATTGACAGCTCACAAATCATGATCGTTTCTCACACACACAGCACACACACAGCACACCAGTGTGTGTTTCTATTAAACTAGGGACTGTTACCTGAAAGTAATATTTGTATCGCGTCGTTTGCGTCGGAATCACTTTTAATAAGCATCATCAGTGGACACGCTATCTTTTAATCTGTAATAGGATACAATAGAGGATCGCCGTCGGCTATCATGCAACATATAAGTACTAAGACAGAAGGTCCATTCTGTAAAAGCATTATTTTGTAAAAACGCGCAATCATGATTGTGGGTCGAAAGAAATACAATGGCCTTTGTGTGTGCTTCCTGAAAGTGGTTCAATGTTAGAAAATTTATTTTACCAGTAAAAAAAACTTATCTCCAGCCGCTAAAGTAGCTATTCATTCATCTTTTAGTCCTGATTGAAGAAAAAGAGGCCGAGCCGCGATACATCGAGATCCAAATCTGAAAATTCTCCTCTTCTGAGAGCGTTGAACAGAATGGACTTACTGTGAGTACTTTTTTTTATACATTATAAAATCTCGTTGCACTTATAAATAAGCCTAACCCCCGCCCCCTGGCCTGCTCGCTGCAAGAAAGTCTCTGGCTGCAGGCACGTCCGCCCGCTCCGCTCCGCAGGCTCTGCTGCGCACAGCCGCCGCCGCAGGCACTAATATCACAAATCTGCAGTAATTGCGCCGTCGCCAACACTCGCCGATTCACATCAAAGCGAAGCCCCCGCTGCCTCGGACCAGCCCGAGCCGACCCGCGCTTTCCATTACACCACACACCGTGTCACTGCTAAGCGAAAAAATACCATCTCCTAATGGGAGATAGCACAGAATGGCTCTGTGTCCCGCTGAGTATCCCTGTTTCGGGGATGAAGCTTCCTCGTAATGGGGGATACAGACAGTTCACGTGTATTACGAGATAATTAATTCTGCAATTTATGTTCGTGGAGTTATTGTGAGTAGGCAAATAAGCTGATATAAATAACGAGCACGTTTAACGTGAGGTCGAATGAGCCGTTTTATTTAATGTGAGTGGAAATAACACTCTGGGGCTCACGACACTAATTAATGTATTACAGCGAAATCGAAATAAGATATTTTTCCTTGTTTTCGTTGTGACGGCCTTTCGGGGTAACTTCCTATAAACAACAAATAACAAGGCTTTTGATTAAATTATTTGCAAGAAGTTTCCGTTTATCTGTAACTATAGCGAGTTTGTTCAAGGAAAAACCACCTTAGGAAAGCCAATTTTCTAAAACCACGTGCAATATAAACAAAGCCTGCCTAATCCCAAGGTACCTACTACATAGTTCTTAGTACAGAAGCATGTCCTCAAAGTGTAACACAAGTTAGCACGACTTACACAACTCACGTGACGGCGCGCGTCGGCTGAAGCCCGGCCCGCCGCCGCCGCCCGCCGCCGGTGTAAGAGTACACGCCGTGACGGCATATACAGATATACATACACGCACACATGCATAGGTAAGTGTACAGTTAGCAACGGCAACCGAATAATTGACAGTCCAGTTTTAAAATCAGCATGATAGAGAACCGGAAGCGAGACGCTTTAAATTCGATCATGTTAGTGTCTAATATCAGATTAGACACTAACATGATCGAATTTAAAGCTGAACGAATATATCTTAGCTTACATGAAATGCTGACAAGCAAAACTACTGAAAAGCAATGTCTCGAATAATTATAGTATCAATTAATT
This sequence comes from Orthosia cruda, assembly GCA_964057195.1. NCBI lineage: Eukaryota > Metazoa > Arthropoda > Insecta > Lepidoptera > Noctuidae > Orthosia > Orthosia cruda. Next base: position 20,440,335 of record OZ059855.1, read on the forward strand.
TCGATGATTTTTATAATGTTGTTCAACTTGCATAGCTGACCGTACAAGCAAGCACAGACAGACACGGCCAGCAGGCGTTCGCAGGGAGATCAAGTAATTGAATACATGCCCGTGCCCCGTGCCCGCCTGCCCGCGCGTCCTGTGCCCGCGGCCATGTTATAGGCGGCGAAATAAATCCGTTACACGTCTGTGCAGTCACGGACTCCTATTGTTATCAGTATTGTATGTTGCCAAGATATTACAGATCTGCCCTGATAAGTTCGATGAAATTAATAAGTTGCTACCAAAAGACTTTGCAGACCATAAATAAGAATTGTCGTATGTGCCTCGTCGTTGTGAGTGTTAAGTATTATGAGTTGCGTGGCAAAATTTCAACATTATTGTTTTCATTTAATAAGTTTTATCAAGTACCTCATCATCATCAGTAGAGCTTGCCAACAACTGCGATCGATAACCGAAACGGTCTGTTTATACCGGAAACGATTTCTATTATATTCTCATTATTTTTATCTAAGTTACAAAAAAATTCCTCCAGCTATCGCAGAAACAGTGCATTTCCGATAAAGTATAATTAATTGCCGCCATATAGGGAATTTCATTTGTTTTAATTAAAGCTTTTGTTTTGAATTTCTAATTGAGCAGTCCTATTTTCCTCCAGATAAAATCTGTTGGTATTTAGTTGTGTTTCCTTACCTGTTACCTTGGCTGCAATATAGGTAACAGGCCAATGGTCCAGTGAATATTACTGAAGATCCCTTCAGTCATATTCCTTCAGCCTGATTTATGTCTTCTTTTGCCGCCATAACAACATCTTTATTAGCCGCCACCTTCACGATCAACCTATTTGCAGCCTTATCTGTTCATACAAATCGATCTATCGTTTCTTGGATTTTCCTCTTCTCTTGTATGAATCGTCTCTCACATTACCAACTATTCCCGAAGTGTAACAATGCTGCGCTTCCTGCCGCCTCCGATCTCAACACAATACACAAATTCAATCGTATTTCTTTGACGCTTCTATTGTTCAGCTTATATCCGAATCATCTGTGACGTCACTGTAATGATTTCATTTCATTATTTCCGGCTGTGATCTATATACCACCCAGCCCAGCGAGTATGACAATGGGATATCATTATGTTTGAGCAAACTAACATTATAATAAAAAAAAAGTTAATTAAAACAAAAAACCCGACTGCCTAAAAAGCGAACTAAAAAGTCGTTAACAAGAAGAAATTCATGCTGTGCTGTCGGAGGATACATGTTCGCGAGCTGGCTGACCAAAACCAGATGTATCCTCCGAGTGCTCAGCATGAATTTCTTCTTGTTAACGTCTTTTTAGTTCGCTTTTTAAGCAGTCGGGTTTTTTTTAATAAACTTTTTATATTTACAACTTTTTAGTTATTTTTTTTAGAATTAGGTACATTTAAACATATAAGTGTTTTATATTTTTGAAATCACCTCTTAAACCCTTTATTTTGATACCCCACACGACGGGTATGGAAAGAAAAAATAAATTCCCCCACAAAATGGCGCCCAAAATTCAAATTTTTTTCTTTTCCAATTTAAATGTAGCTCACTGGCTACATTAAAATTAGTTGTTAAATGTTTGTAGTTACTGGCTACATTAAAACTACAGTCGGGCTTTTTTTAGGGTTCCGTACCTCAAAAGGTAAAAAAGGAACCCTTATAAGATCACTTTCTTGTCCGTCTGTCCGTCTGTCTGTCTGTCCGTGTGTCACCACCGATTTTCTCAGGAACGGGTGGACCTAGCAAGTTGAAATTTATACCAGATACTGATATCTATAGTCCCTATTAGGTGTATAAAAATCAACGTCCTGAGTAATCACGATAAAAAGATATAAGGAAATTTCGTTTTTCGTGAAAACTTGTAAGTACCAAAATTTACCTTAATTTTCTACTTTATTTATTTTTCGGAAATTTCCCTTTACTTGTGCTGTAAGACCTTGCTTTTACCCAAAATTGTCAATTCTAGGTCAACCGGAAGTAACTTATAGGTTTTGGTTCGAAAACCTATAAGGTAGTTCCCGTTGACCTGGAATCACAAAATTTGGCAAAAAGGTCTTACAGCACAAATAATGGAAAAATACCAAAAAATTAAAAAAATTGAAAATTAAGGTAAATTATGGTACTTTCAAGTTTTTGCGCAAATCTAGATTTGCGTATATCTTTAACACTTAGCCACCAATAACCAATTTTATTATGGCAGTAAAAAAAGTCAAATTGTAAATCTTTATTTCGAGCGAAGACTTTTAAGGGTTAGTAACAATGTACATTAAGACTAAAAAGCTAAGATTAGCAAACAACACGATACGGTGACGTATATAACTGAAAACAGTGAACTACGTATATATACGAACAGTCCACTCTGCCAGCAATCATTTTCAGAACCCTGTTAGGGCTGTCCGTAACTCGGGCCACCATTGATGTTGCGCGCTTGCGCATTATCGCGTAAAAACAAACGCGCCGCCGCAAACATCCCTGACGCACTACAACGCCTAGGCAACCCCATCAGTTTTCTGAACGCGTTATTATACTGGACAAGAAGGGTTCCATACGACGCCCGTGAATACTTATCCCACTGGCTGCAAGTGTAGAAGGTGGTACAGAATGCTCTAAAGAGCGTCACCTTTATTTCTGCAGTACAATGTGCAAACCTGCGAGCTATCATATTCGCACGCTCGGAAAGAGTCCTCCGTTCCCTTTTAATGTCAGCATTGTCCTTTAAGGGTACACAAGTCAAAAATTCTTCCATACAAACGTAGTCTAGAGATTACTCCACTGTTTGACGATGTACTTTCAAAATAAAAAAAGATATCAATTTGTCTCATCATTATCTAGCCCTGTATGGAACCGAAAAAATAAAAAAATAAAATATTTGAAAGTTATGAGCGTCGAAAGTTCCATATTTCAACACTAATTTTAACGTATCTTTGGGCGCAAATAAATACCATAAGAAGAAGGAAAATTAAAAAACGGCCTCCATACAGGGATAGATTAATAATTCAACAATCCAAATAATTTTATTTTTATCAGATACATTCAGTAGTTTTTTCATGAAATCTAGACTCCCAAAGGTCTGTTTATAAAATTTCGCGCGCTCGTTTTTGTCCTAAATCATCATCCATTTCGATAAAAGATTGCAGAAGTGCTAATTCGTACGCGAACTAGCTTCTTACTGCTCATCACAGTATCTATATATTTCGCACGTGTTGTGGGATGAGATAGCATGCATTTTAACCTCGCGCACAAAATAGTTCGTGCCGTCGACTAGTTTAACCTTAAAGCTTATTATTGACACAGACACCGTCAATATGACAACCGAAATGTTGACTGCTGTTGATGAGGGCAGGGGAGGTCAAACCCTCCTGTCTCACTCCACACTCCAATTGATAAGGCTCCCACAGCACACCGACCCACCGAAATCTGTTGATCTGGCTTCCATACCAATGCCTGAAGGTACTTATAAGCTCGATAGGCAAGCTTATAGGTTCAAGTTTCCTCCATAATATATCTTAGGAAACCAGTTCGAAAGCCCTGAACCGATCGAGGATGCAAGCGAAAACAGGTGTTCCTCTTTTTGTGTAGTACATAACTGCCTGCTTGAGACAGAGAACTGCACTCTCTGTAGAAAGTCCTGGCCGAAACCTGATTGTCGAGCAGCACCAGATTTCGTTTAGCTGTGTATCAAGCAGACCATCATGCACCTTAGCGACTATGGTTGCTAGAGAAATAGGTCTATAGTTTCCCCTATCCGAAAGATCACCTGTTTTACTATTAACAATGGGAACCACGATCGTCCTCATTAGGGCAAGTATGAATGACCAATACATCAATTAAACAGCAGTGCCAAAACCCTCGGCAATTGAGGACCGGCGTATTGCAAACCAGGCGACTTACCTATAGACGTTGACCTGATGACCCTGACAACATATTTGGCACTGAAACGTGTGCCCACCTTGCCACAACTAGGCTCAGCATCCAGCATCTCACAAGAGCTCCCTAGCGATGACTTTAAAACCAACCGATTTCTAAAAAGGTTTGCATAATCCTTCACATCACTCACACCGTTCACACTAACTGGCAGGCCTGGCCGAATACTTAATTTATTAGCGCTCTTCCAGAAACCGCGAAAACAATTATGTCCATCTTTATCTGTATCTTGGTCTGTATAATGGGTAGGTACGGAACCCTCGGCGCACGAGTTTGACTCGCACTTGGCCGGTTTTTTTACTTTTATAATTAACTTTTTATTTATAATCTTTTAGTTAACTTTTTTTGGAATAGTAGTACATTAAAACATATAAGTGTTATATATTTTTGATATCAACTCTCAAAGCCCTTTATTTTGATACCCCACACGATGGGTTTGGAAGAAAATAAAAAATTGTTTTCCCACAATATGACGCCCAATAGCCGCCATTTTTCTATTTTAAAATTGTAATGTAGCCAGTGACACTCGCAAGGTTAAGACGAATCGATTGACGTAAGAATCATCAAAATCGGCCAACGCGTTTGTTCTCTAGAACGCCACATAGGAACAAATATACATACATTCGCTGCGTCTCTAACGTGTCCAGCAACAGTTCGCTTGTCATCTTGCATTTTCTAATGGTATCGCCAACACAAAAGGTTACAGCATTTTAACATGATATCTTTTGAAAGGCGTAGGCGATTGACGCGATATTTGCCTATAAAATACTAAAGAACAAAATAGACAGTCCTTGTCTGCTTACGCTTCTCAATTTTCGGGCTCCTGCTAGAATCCCGCATAGTGCCAACACACCTCTTTGTCCGCCCTCGAGGAGACCATTTTGGCAGCTAATTCGCTCTATGCAAGAATGTGCAAGGAAGGAAAACATAGCTATAGAGTTGTTTTCGATTTTCACCTTGACTTTTTGACTAGACTGAAATCCATCCTCAACTGTTTATCGAGTAGGCCTTTATCTTGTTATTGTAATTTTTTGATCTGTTTGCCACTTTTATCAAATACACACCACACACTTGCTCTTTGGAGGACCTTATGAACGTCACTGACGCTGCTACTGGAGTGGCTACCTACTGGTCTAAAAATATCTAAAAAAAAACATGTTTATGTTTTATAACTATCCACTTGTTTTAATAATTAGCGCTTATTAATATGTGTTAGCTTTTTGATTGTTTGAAATTAAAGTAATTGTGCAACAATGCACTGATGTATTTTTTGTTTCAATTAAATGTAAGCAATTGTTGGTGAACGTAATATAGTAAACAAAATAACGACGCCAATTTTCAGGACTTTATAGACATACGTTGATATATATCTCCCCTCTCGGGTAGTAAACAAGGCCGAGCTTCCGTTAAATACGGAAACATTTCCTTGAACCACACCTGATATTCTATTCGGTAGAAAATTGAAATGGTTTGTATGCACATTGTGATATGTATCCACTAGTGGTTCCCTGTATTTCATGATACCTATGAATTTACTTTTTCACTGCGAATACGACACACAGACACCAACCAAGGTTACCGAAGAAATCGAATAATTAAACAGAACTGAAACCGCGACATTTGGAGGAGGTGTATGTGTAGCAGTGCACGTCTTGCGGCTGGAATGATGATGGTGTTGATGATGATGACACAGTCCTCAAGTAAACAGAAACAAGTCAACTAGCTGCCTCTGATATGGTATATCAAAATTGTTTAATAAATAATGATTGGTAGTTTCTATTCGTAGTTTCACAAACATTACTTATGTACAATGGAGTATTATTTAGTTTGATTTATCTGTTATTGGTTCTGACTCTCATAATTGATAGATTTATCCATTCTGAAAGTATATATCTATTATTATATTGTTTAAGTGTGGACGTGTGGTGTGTCTGTATGTTAGTGTTGTGTCTGTCGAATAAATGTATTATATTTTATATTGTTTGCTATTTATAAGTAGGTACTTACTATCTTTTTATCTATTAGAAAATACCGAAACATAGAGGCAATAAATAGACAGGAGAATAGCTATTACTTCGAGAAAGTACTGGGCACAAAAGGAGATTCACAAATTGCAACTACCGATTAAATTGAAAAGGATAATTTTAGATACAACAATTTTACCCTGTTTAACCTATAGCTGCCAAAAGTGGATTTATGATCAAAGGGCAAGACACAAAATACAGACAACTCAGAGGACAATGGAAAGGAGCTGTTTAAATATAAAGCTAGAGATAGAGTAAGAAACATAAAATTTGGAAAATAACCAAGGTTAAGGATGCTCTATACTTCTCTCAAAGTCTCAAATAGAGATGGGCTGGCCATGCTGGGAGATACGGTGACAATCGATGGACAATTAACACCACAGAATGAAAAGGACCGCATGGCGTGAGAAGTAGAGCTCGCCCGGGCGCCCGGTGGCAGGACGAGATTGTATCCAAAGCAGGAAGAGACTGGATGACCACTGCTAAAGATACCAGGGAAAAATTTAATTCTTTGGAGGAGGCTATTACCCTGAGAGGGTTCACATTAGAAGGAGATTAAACTGCATGAGAGCTAGATTTATTATGGTTATTCTATCTAATTATTGTGGCATCAAACAAAGCTATTTTTAACCGACTTCCCAAAAAGGAGGAGGTTCTATGTTCGACATTATGTTTGTTTGTTTTTTTTTGTGTATGTTCACCGATATCTCCGTCAATTGTGGACCGATTTTGAAAATTATTTTTTTGTTTGAAAAAGTATGTTCCGAAATTGGTCCCATTTTAATTTCGTGAAGATCTGATGAAGAACTTCGGAGATATACAAGAGAACTCTTCAATAAATAACGGCAAATCTCTCGGGATTGCTGCAATCGCATGTATGTTTATACCATTTCATAACATAACATCACGCCAGTACGCTCTTAAGGGGTACGCAGATCTCTCATTTCACCGGTTATGTTCAAGTTTCATGACATCTATTCTGGCGTTATAGTTACCTTACTAACTTGCCTGTTAGGTAGGTACAACTAAAAAGTGAAAAATAATAAACTTTTATGCAAAAAAATACTACCGACTTCCAAATACAAAACTACAAAAAATAAAGTTATTTTTCACTTTGTAGTTTTGTATTTGGAAGTCGGTAGTATTTTTTTGCAAAAAAGTTTACTATATTAATTACTATCACTTCTAGCAGGACGATCGACTTCAGTATCTCATAGTCATAGCACTCGGGTTAAATCCGGCTCAGTCCGTCCGCATCTACTTAGCAGTCGGATCCGTAATCAGCAATAATCAGCGGCAATTAGGACAATACCTCTCAGGGTTGTTCATTAGGAGTGTGGCAGGTACCTATGCTTGACGTAGTCTTAGTCTGACGAGAATATCTTATGAGGAATTATGATAATGTTTGGTGATTATTCAAATTCAGAACGGCACACTGTAAAACATCTTGAATAATCTTGATATCCCAATAGGATTCATGCCGTGTCTCCTACCTGGACTATATTTATGCTAATCTCTAGTTACTGAAAGCGTACGTCTCCACCTGCCAAGTCCTGACCTGCCACAACGCTGACGTCACAATCATAACACATCGCGCCGCGAGTCCGCGACGGCCCCGGCCACTCGCCGGACGACAACAACTCGCGGCCAAACAACGGCTAAATGCGGCCCTTGACGTCACTGCAAACCAATCAACGTTATTTATGGATAGATTCTTCCAACCTTTTCGAATGGCAGATTTATCATAATAGCTCGGTGGAGCCTGTCCGCGACGCGCGACGCCCAACGGCCTCACAACTCAGCCAGCGAACAGATTCCCATCAGATGGCCTGTTGTAATAAATTTCTCGTCATGTATGAGTGATACGCATACGCCATATGTACGTGGCATTAGGGGAGAATTACTTTTATAATAAAATGATTACGTTCATGTAAATACGAGGGACAATAGTTGCACGCGGGGTAGATCCCAGCGGAAGGTCGCCAGCTCAAATCTGACTAGTTGTATTGTTAGATGCATCTCTTGTGAAGTTGTGAAGCTTAATACGAAAGGGAGTTAAATTGTTAAAGAACGAGGTATTGTTAGAGCATTCCTTTTAAAAAACACATTTCCAGTTGATCTGTTTGGCTTCGGTTACACAATGCATATTAACGACGACGGTCGTCGACATTTGAATATTCCCCGCGCCGCGCGACCAACGCGATGTATTGTTGATTACAAGCAGGAAGACGCCGGTAAACACGGCTGGAACCAAAAGCTAAAACAATGATATTGACGTCACCTTGAATTAATTATCTGTGACCCGTTTGACACCCCGTCTTTCCCCTCTCCCCCTACCAGCCTGAGCTCCATTGTGTCAAAATGTTCGGATTCCGGGAGCTTTGTGCGGCGCCGGCTGTGGCCCGGCCCGACGGCCTCCAGAGCCCTAGCGACAATTAGACGAGCAGACATTAACACTGTTATACACGTGGAGGGTAGCCTGCACCTTTAAATTAGTCTAACCTAACCTGTGTTTGACAAGGAGGTGGGTAGAGACGGTGTTATCAATTCCGTTTGTAGATGAAGCTCAGTTGCGCAACTCCACAGAGACGTCGTGAAAAGTTTCCGAGCCAGATGTAATAGTTTGTGGAAACAGTAAAGTAGATGGACAAATGAGAAGACAGCCTCGTGGGATTACAAAGGCAAAGAAAGCTAACCGCAGCACGCTGTAACTGAAAGATCCCATGGAGTGACGAGAGGAACTTAAGAAAACTAATTTCACCGAGAATGAACATCGTTATAATCCTATCTGGCAGAAAGCGAACGTGCCGCCTTTCCTTTACATATTTGAGACTAAATAAATAAATATGTGTGGACTTTGGACTTAAGTCTTACCCGTTACAACTCATAGTACAATACCTACAAACTGTGCTATTGACAAAGGACAGCAAACAGCGTGTAAAGCCGAGGCGCGGACTATGCTCGCTGAAGAAAGTTCCAAATGTTCTAATACACACAATAGCGCTATACTCAATACATAATATAATCGGTCAGCGCACCTCGCACTCGATTGTTTCAGCACGCGCACGCTCACCAGTGCAGCAGAGCAGTGGGAGAGGTCGCCGCGCGCCGCGCGCCACGCGCCCGGAACTTTCGTTAGCATTCTAATGAGAGCACTTATTCAACTACTGTTTGTTCCTATAGCTTGTATTAAGGTCGGGTTCTTGAGGTTCTTCCTAAGATATTAGTGCCACTCACCTTGGTTAGACTTACTGATTCAATGTCTAATATGACTTTGTTAACTGCGCAGCGAGGTATTTTCCGTGTGAATGGATATCAGGAACAGGCCTGTGAAAACAAAACCACTGCTATTAAAATAGACGTTTTGTTCAGATATCAAGCACGTCTACAATTTAAAATGGCAGGCCGGTTCACTTTGAACACAATCGTTTATGTTATACGTATACTTAGCAATATAGTCCGTGACATGAGAAACAACAGAACAACAAAGCTGAAGCAATGTCTATTGTGCGACCACAAAGGGGTTACCTACTTAGTGCAGTGTCGTAAACAACAGCGCGACTGTCACCCCACCCTGCCTGCCCCCCTGCGACCCACCGACCGCTGCGTGAGGCAGTTTCGCCATCCTCGAAAAATAAATAAAAATAAGTGGGAACGGAAATGAAAAGGGTCAATCGGATCTGAGGAGCCCGAGGGACTCCCCGCGGCCCCGCCAGGCTCAAGAGCTTGCAATCAATAAGAACCACACACTATGTCCCCACAGGCCACAGACTCCACACTCCACGCCACTCGACAGTCTCTTGTATTGAATGCGGCTGAACGAATTCCTTTATATAAAAACCTTTACTAAACGTAATGCGTGAGAACGTTTTCTTCATATCCACCATTAACTAGTGGTTACTGGTTCCGCCATCACGCGAAAATTGTTCAACGGAATGTCACGCCTTGAGAGCTTGAGATCCGTTGTGTTGTGGATGAGAGGCATGGGGCCGGTTGTACCTGATGCTGTTACGAAATAATAGTTAAGTGATTTAATGAAATAATGGTGAAAAATACTGTTGAAAACGAATGATGATGATAGCAGATGTTTATATTCAACCGATGCGATACCTCGTGCATGTAATTCCAAACAGAATTCTTCGCTTGTCAGATAGGTAATTCGATAATTGTTCGAATCAGGCAAATTTGAGCATCGGCCACGGAGCGGGGCGGGCTAATCGCTCCGGCAAACATTTAGCATTCACAATGAAGGTATTAGCGAGCGCTAACACAATGGCTGAACGTTTGAATGACTCGGGCAAAATGGCCGCGTGGCTGTGATGTGAGTGCATTACCATTAGTGTGAGTGAGTGACCGACACACCGCGAGCGAGCCTGCCTCGCTCTGCATGCTCCGCTCGCTCGGCCGCGCACGTTATAGCATCACAAGCTTATCATAAAGCTCCTCGCGGCCGTGGCGGCGCATCTCTCACTAGAATCCATTATCCTACAAAAAGTCACGATTGCTTATAATTCTGACAATCCTCCGTCACACAATTCCGAGAACATTATGTTGATCTTACGAAACATCCACAGCACAGTTCAATAACGTCATTGTCATAACTAATCCAAGGACGGAGCGTTATCCAAATACATTTTAATCAAAACTTTCCATTTTTATTGAATTGCCAATATTTGTAAACTCTAACAAAAAATATTATTTCAAAGCTGAAATTACTTACAATAAAGCCCAGTTTTTTAGGGAAAGTTGTAACTTATGTATCCGATCATTCCGATAGAGCATTTATATAAAAGGTACCTGAAGTTCTACGTTTCGCATCGCCTTTTGTATATTTTGGTACAAAAGTGTGTCTCAGCGAGATAAGCGAGTAGATTTATGTCTCAAATCTGGGATGATGGCGCTATTGTGACGGCTCGGGGCCTCTTTGTTCGTTTTTTCTAACATTAAATAGAAAAATTCCCCGCTGAGCTTTATTATCCTCAGATCGGTACATTTAACTCAATAGTAAATTACTTGTTGCAGATTATAAACGGCAAACAATTTATCACATATTCCAGTGACGTGTAGTGTACTGTAGTGCAGGCGGGACGGATTGGACGGAATTACTTTTGTAACGCACTGTTGTCCGCTAATGTTGTTGCTTTCGAAGGGTGCTACCGGCTTTTTAAAACTCACATTATAAAAAAAAAACACAACGGTTTTAACAATTTTAATTTAATATTATAACAATCCTTTCCCGTACAGGGGGGGGGGGGGGGGTGTGTTCGGCATGTCAATTGGATACTTGCATAGTTGCAGTGCATACCAGCGTTGCCAGAACGTAACTTTTGTTACATTTTACGTAACTTTTGACCATATCATGTAACCTCCATGTAACACGACTCAAAATGTAACTTTTACGTAACTTTTAGAACTTACTAAAATATTAAAATATTTGCCCGCAAACAAAAAATAACCGTGAAACGGAACGCATCTAAGAAAGTTTTCGTCGTGTAGTCTTGTCAGTAAATCAACAACAAAGTGACGACTTTGTTGTTGATTTGCAACTGAAATAAGTTTATTTTTGTATCAATCGTCAACTAAATATCAAGATTATCAAGTAGCATGATATATGTGTACCATGCACTGCACATAGCTTCAAAAAGTTCATTTGGATATTTATTACTCATTTTTAAGTACCTTGGGTTTCGCTTACAAGAACTAGAGTGGGATGAATATCTACCGGCCGGCGTAAACTAGATTTGATTTTATTTATCGATCTTTTCACTATTGCGACCAAATAGGTACCTAGCTACATAGTTGTTTCTGGTTGTAATTTGAATGTTCTAAACTAAACGCCACGGATTTCCACGTGGTAGTCGCGGGGAAAGGCCCGCCCGCGCGAAAATACTAATAGTGGGCGGGTTCCGCTACCTAAATAGTAGAAAATAAAAACAAATTGTAGTCTTTTATTATTTTAAATCGTTTTCCACATAAAATAAGGTAATGTAACTTTTCTCATGAAAATGTAACTTTTTGAGATGTCTCATGTAACATTTGACTATCTGCCACTGGCAACACTGGTGCATACGTTCTTCCGATTTCAGGAGAGGCGGTCGTGAAGTCGTGATCGTGACTCGTGTAGGTAGGCAGATAGGTACCTACTCATAAAGTAGGTACCTACTCGTACCGCATTAAGATATCCTCATTGAAGTAATTATAACAATATAAAGGTTTTTATTGAATTTAGAATTTACCTGTTTACTTACAACATTGTAATCCTCTGAATTACCTTGATTTCCTGTTATTCCAATCACCAATCAAGCTCTTATTGACAGTGTCTCAGTTCGGATTTAATAGCTTTAAGCATCAGACATTCTACACCTGTACTTCAAAAAACAAAGCAAATTCTATGATAAAAACTAACGAAACGCAGTTCCCGTTGAGCCGACATACCGTCACGTTTTATTGAAGCCTGTCCCCTCGAGCTCGAGTGAGTCGAGCCTCGAGTTACAACTTTCTAGCTACGTTGTATGTTATCTGCGGCTCTAAACAAATAACTGCGAAAAAACGTGATTGAACGTCCCTCCGGCTCCGGCTGCGTGAGCCTGTGTGAGGCGAGGTGTGTGTGTGGGATGCTGGTTGTTAGCGTGTGCGTGTGTGTGGGCATGGCCTGCTGCGCCGTGTCCGGTTTCATCGGATCGGATGCAGCCGCCGCACCGCACTGTATCGATGTCCCGGCGCGGCGGCGCGGCGGCCGGGACATGGCTCCATCTGACGGGTACTGTTACCACATCGAGAGCAGATATGTTATATCCTCAGTTGCACATAGTCTTAGGTTCAGTCTACCTACCTACAAGCATATTAATTTCTCATCGACAGCTAAAAGGCGAATATTAAAATCAGTTTTCTTTGTAAACAGCTGAATGATTTCAACAAAAAGTTGATTACAAATTCTTTGGAGTCGTTTGAACAGAAAGAATACAAAACAACAATATAATCTCGGATGACGTGAACAACGGCCAGCTTAACTCAAAATTGTATTTTCTACCAGTCGTGTCGTGTCGTGTTGTGTTGTGATTGACGCAGATTTGATTAGTTGTTTGAAACTCACTGAGTTACTGCTTCATGCTCGGTATCAATCGAGTTTACTCCCAAACGTTTTTTATTAGCTGTCCATCATCTCAGAATAAGATTTCACTTCGTAGCTACATGAAATGCTTTGCCCGTGTCAATAAGGCTTGCTCGATCTCAGCCCATTTTTAAAACTATGGTAAAGAATCACTACCTCTCTCTTTAACAGTTGTTTTTCTTGATTTCTATGTTTTGTTCCATACTTATTACTGTATATCTGTATGTCTATATAATATATATTTATTTTATATACAAATAGTACACCAAAGACTACCTACAGTACTGTCTTTCCTTTTATTTTTAAAATCCATCCAAAAGTTTTCTTGAAAAGATCGCTTTTAGCGATAAGTCCGCCCATTGTGTCACCCAATGTACCTTCTTCGTCTATACTTTCTGTAACTTATATGTTGTACATAATAAAGAGTATTCTATTGTATATCATCTATCACAAAATTCATCTATCTGTTTTTCAACCACATTCCTGCATTGTCGCACCAACAATCGCACACCCCTTAACATATTTTGTCTTTGTGTTAAGCTACTTTCAAACTTCGTTCTATATCCTGCTGAACCTCAAATGATGCCAAAAAAGTTTCGCTAAACTAGCGGTAATGTAAGCCTATTTCCTTCACTATTACAAAGGCAATCTGCACATCCTGTAGTTATAATCCGAGTAGTAACAACACTTGCGGTCGCCCCCTCAGCCTCACCGCCACCGGCTGACGAGACTCGGCAGTAATGGCCGCGACCACACAGAGCGGTCCAACCACGGCTAACGTCCAAGTTTCATCAGTACGCCATTTTTTACAAGGCTGTGTAAAATGTAGGTAGGTTCTGAGCTGAAACTATTTGAGGTGCAACCTGATCGCCGATGTGTTTGTGTTTACTTGTGAGTTGTGACGTGTGACTTCACAGCGACGCGGCGCGGCGTGGGTGGCTGACTGGCGGAGTGGTGGGCATGCATCAAACATGCGATGATGCGACCATAAAGAGCAGTGGCGTAACTATACCATCCAAGGCCCGTGGCAAATTCATCGCACGGGACCCTCCCTTTATGTAAAAAGCTTAAGGTTGCGTTTCAGTTTTACAAATAAAAGTAGGTCCGAAAAATGAAAACAATGACGATATCGAAAAAAACCGGCCAATTGCGAGTCGGACTCGCGCACGAAGGGTTCCGTACCATTATCGCAAAAAACTACGTTTGTTGTATGGGAGCCCCCCTTATATATTTATTTTATTCTGTTTTTAGTATTTGTTGTTATAGCGGCAATTGAAATACATCATCTGTGAAAATTTCAACTGTCTAGCTATCACGGTTCATGAGATACAGCCTGGTGACAGACAGACAGACGGACCGCGGAGTCTTAGTAATAGGGTCCCGTTTTTACCCTTTGGATACGGAACCCTAAAAAAAGGCACAAACAGACTTTCTTTCTTACTTTTTGTCACAAATGAAGAACCGCGGCAAAAAAATAAGAACGCAATGGATACGTTCTCAAACTGAGCGATAGCTTAAGAATGTCTTCAAATCTTGATATTTAATTTATTATGATATTATACTTCAAATATGATATTTCATTATATATAATACCTAACTTAGATTGAATATTGTTTTTTTTTTTTTTTTTAATTATAATATAAAAATTTAGGGACCTCCAGTGTGAGACAATTTGCGAGTCCTGCCTGTTGTTACGCCACTGCGTAAGTGTAAGTGACAACTTTGCCAGTCGATATTTATACTGTGACTTCACAAAATAAACACTCTTTCTGCTGATTCATTTAATTTAACTCCACGAATAGCTTTTAGATCTACAAATAAGTCAATATTAGCAAAGTATATGGGTGCATTAGAGGCCTATGTGCCAATATGTGCGCTCGCTATCTGTGTGTACATAGGCAGCTATCTGTAGTGTCGGCGGCTGCCAAGCTGGTCAGTTCGTCGCCGGTCAATATTTGCAGCAGTGAGTTCCGTTGGTCGCGGCGGTTGCGTCCAACAGAATTGAGGCTTATTGTGTTGCTGTCGCAGATCCAGTCTCCGAACGAGAGATAGTTACCTTAAAGCCTTCTCGGTACGGCTAAAGTTCAATATTCCAAAACATAATTGATACAATCGCTTAAGTAGTATTCAAATGTCAATGTTCTTTCAATGTCACACCTACCTGCTGCCTATAGATTCAATTCACAGTATGTAGTGTACGTAATTCCTTCATATTAAGTATTTGCCCGCTTCCACCGCAAAGTAGATACTAGTTTCAGATTACATAGCTATTTATCAGTACTGTATTTGTTTGGATGGGCATACTACTTACTAACTACCTACTTAATATTATAAACGTTCCTCTTCGATCACTCTATCTATTAAAAAAACCGCATCAAAATCTGTTGCGTAGTTTTAAAGACCTAAGCATACACACGACAGACAGCAGGAATCTACTTTATTTTATACTGTGTAAGGATAAGGATATTCGGTCAGCAAGAAATATCTGCGATAAAGTTAGTTTCACAATCAGGATTATCTATAGATTTGGTAAACATAAAATAATATTTGTAAGTGGTGCCGTTATTTTCAACGAATTAGTCCAAGAGCGGGCTCGGAACGGGAGCTTAGGGCACCCGAAACGGATAGGTTAGGTTCGAAGGGGATGACGGAATCTCCTTCATGTTAGGTTACTTTAGACCCTGCAGACAGAAATAGGACGTCGACTTTGTTGCATAAATAGTAATCCAACTTTACCATACTGATTCTATAGGGCTACAGCTGTTAATTAGACCTAGATCCTTTAAGAGGTAGTAGTTTCCATCATTCCTAACTGATTTGACTATGAAACACCGTAATCCAAACTTAAACGTATTCAAGATATTGGAATTTTAAGTTTTTTTTTAAATTGCCGGTTGTTTATCTGTTACATATAAATCACAAACACAATTAAATTAAAGGCAAAAAACCCAAAATAAAATAGGCCAATAGACGAAAAACCGGCAATTAAAAAAAACACTTCAAATTCCAATAACTTGGAAACGGTTTGGGGTACGGTGTTTCATAGTCAAAGCAGTGATGAATGATGGAAACTACAACCTCTGAGGATCTAGGTTGACTAAATCTGTAGCCCGTGTATTAAAATCAATGTCAACATTAAAATAATTTAATAAAACACATCTTTTTATTACCCTGCCCAAAAAATGATGGGCATTATTTATAAAGCCTGTTCTTTTTTTATATTTTTTAGCAAATTGCCTACTTATTTTGGGCATTTTTCAATCTGTCTGGGCATTATGAATAATGGCGTATTAATCACTTGGGCCATAACATATACATTCGGCACAAGGCTCGCGGCGCGGCGCCGTCGACCTACCGCTATCATTCGTAACAGTGGAGGGTTTCCCCGCAATATTTTTTAATACCAATGTATACTTAGTAAAAGATTTGTATTTTTCGCTGGGCAATGAGGATACCAAGGATTTCACGAAATCCCGAAGAATATCACGAAATCACGGTATATGTCGAATATTCTTGATTATTTAATTTGTAATTGTGTGCAGTGGTGGCCCATTGGTAACGACCGCGACTTACAAGTTGTAGGTAGTGGGGTTCGAACCCAGGCAGGCGCTTTACTTTGTATTAATTATTTCATCACCACTGCTCTAAAAACGGTGAAGGAAAACATCGTGAGGAAACCGGCATGTCCTAGAAACAAAAATTCGAAGAAATGTGACATTCACCAACCTGCACTGGGCCCGCGCGGTGGATGACGGCCTATTTCCTCTCACAGAGAGGAGGCCTGCAATCACAACGGACCAAATGGGAGCCTGAGTGCGACAAAGGGGAAGTCCATCTATCCTGTCCTTGTAATTGTGTAAATATTCTTGATTATAGCTTATATTCAAATCCATTTTACTATCGTAATTGCACCTATCACTATTTGTTTCACCATCACCCAAAGGTTGATTGGTAGAAAATGCCTAAGGCATTAAGTCCGCCTCTGTACGTTTATATGCTTAAAGTATTAAATAAATAAATAAATTATAAAAATGTATAATTTAATTTGCAATTTTGTTTTATTATATTATCCATCAAGACTTTCTCATTTAACTAAATATAGTTTAGTGAAAAGACATATCACTGGCATTACCTATATTAGCATTTTGTCATATCTGGTATCACTAAACATATACGTATTTAGTAAGAAGACGTAATATCCTCACTAATCAGCGAGGGTAGGTAATTCTAATCAATTATAAGTATTGTTGTGTCAACGTTAACGTAACACGCAGGTCACGGACTTATATTGTACTAGCTTCTGCCAGCGGCTTCGCCCGCGTGTATTATACGTATGAACCTTCCTCTTGAATCAATCCTATTTAAAAAAACGCACCAAAATCCGTTGCGAAGTTTTAAAGATCTAAGCATACATAGGGACAGACAGACATCGGGAAGCGACTTTGTTTATATAGTATAAAACACAGTCGCTTCCCGATGTGAACATACAACACGTTTATATTTTGTACGTAGAAAAAATCCTAACAATTAATCCATCGGAATATACGATAGCACAGATAATATAATACTGGCATACATATGCCTCATCCCATACAAAGAAACCGTGCCGACGCACTAAGGAGCATTTTGACTTCAAAACCGGACAAAATTAATTAGCACTTTTATTTTAATTGAAATTAATAGAAATACGTATATGAATAAAGGAAATCATATAATATGCCGTTTTTGGAATAAAAGTTTATTTTATTTTATAAAAATTACGGCAAAAACAAAAAAAGATTTTGTTTCGTCTGAGTGCGCAAGTCTCGATGATTGGTCTTCTCCTGTTTTTCTGGCTCGAACAACTCTATGGCTTCACTCATCAAGGACTGGCTTTTGCTAGGTGTACGTTTCCGTACACAACTTACAAAAGGATCTGATGTGTGAGAAGCAGCCTGTTGAGGACATCTTGATTACTTTCAATCCTCGAAAATGTTCAGCCATCATTTTGCCGGTATCAGCGGTAGTGCTTATTACGAGCTTCTGCGGCCTCTTCGGATAGTTGTCCGATAGGGATGAAGTATTTTATTACAGTTGTACCGTGCACTAGGATTTTGTGTAGGGTTGGCGTCATTGGATGCCAACCGTACATTTCGACGTTCGTACGATCTTCTAGCTGGGCTAGCTTTAAAAAGCATGTACAACGATTTCCGAGCCATCTCAATCACACGTGGTGTCGAATCTGTAATAAAAACAACAGTTTAAAAATCTGCTAAACGATTTTAAAATTGACACTTTCACTAATAATTTAAAGTACTTTTTTTTTGAAGTGGTGGAAAGATGTGAAAAAAGTTTTTACCGTTTTGATATGGTGAAACTCTATATTTTACCATAAAAGTCCCCTCTATTGATGCTGGTTCTAAAAATACATAATAGTCAATCGTACTAAAGATAATATACATTCAAATTAAGTACATACCTTGTTCTTCAGATACCATAGTTAAAACTTTCCAAAATCCACTTCAAATCCCTTTTAACACTAACTGCAAGTTTGAAAACAATACAACGTATCGTGAAAGTAGACGTGCTTTCTAAACTAAGTCTAGTTTCCGACTACCCTACCCAGGCGAGCGGAGGGGAAGGGTCTGAGATAGGACCGGTGTATGATAGTACCATTACTTGTGTCTAATAAAACGCCAACAAGGGGGTGACATTTGCAGAAATTTGTAATTGTCACTTTTGTCCGGATTTGAAGTCAAAATGCTCCTTAGTGCGACGTAAGCGTAACTAGCGATTTTGATCTGATTAGGTATACCGATATTTTTTTGTGAATCGATCGCGTTCGGTTCCGTTCCACGGCCGATATCGATAGATAAATCAAATATCAGTATAATCAGTACAGTACGTCGGGACAGTTTCTTTATATGGGATGAGACATGAGACCCAACGACGATAGTAAGTACAAAATGTTGGGTCGTGTAATCTAAAACAAAGGACCACTGACCACACGCTAATGTTTAATATACTTTTGTGGGTGTGCTACTCGTATATAATCTGTATGGTATTTACTAAATTACAGTATTTATACAGAGGTGTACAATCAGACATTGGCAGTAGGTAGCCCCAGCTGATGTAAAGCACTCCCTACGCTGCAACTGCTCCGCTCTTGTTTAATATTTTGAATTTGAACTTCTATGTAGTCAGCTGTTTGACAATCACATACCCCCCGCGCATGGCGCGACTTCCCGCCCACACCCCCACCCCCCGCTAGTAAGCCGTGCGTATTGCATCTCTGCGCAACGCTCGCATCGCTAGTTACGAACCATTGCCATTTTTATCGATCTGTCGACGAAATTTCGTGGCCGTCGGCGGGTCACCGCCACCCCCCCGAGCCGCCCAACGGCCCCCGGCTCCTTGCGACGTCGTCAGCGCGCGGCCGCCGCGCCCGGCCAGCAGCGAGCAGCGCCGAGTGCGCCCGACGGAGCAGGGGCGCGACCGGGCGCCGGCGGGAGGGGGCGCCGCGCGCCGGGATGAACGGCTCCCCGGCGGCGCCGCGGGGGGCGCGACTAGCGGGGGCCGCGCGCACGGCGCAGGCGCGCGGGGCTGGGCGCCAGTCTCGCGGCCGCCGCTAACCTGCGCGCACGTGTGCGCGCTAAGCTCGGCCTGAATAATCAGCTGATCGGCACGCGCCCCGCGGCGCACATGCCGTGAGGCCGCGTCCGTCGTCATGACGGGCTACGCCCGCGGCGAGGCCGACTTTGCCGCCGACCGCTTCCGCCGGGACGCGCGGCCCGCCTCGCTAGCCCCCAAGGACTACTCGGTGCCTTTACACGTAGACTGCAGTATCGAATACGAGCTTCCCGACTGTGCCAAGCCGCCGCAGGGCGTCAAGATCGAGCCTCTGCTCATGATCCACCCCTCACACTTCCGGAGGCTCGAGAGCCTACGGCGAGTGCCGTTCGTGAACAACCTGCCGCGAGGAGATGCCGCCGCTGCCGCCGCCGTGACGCCGAGCAGCCGCGCGCGCGCGCCCAGGCCGGCCCGCCGTTGCTGCCGGGCCGCGCCAGCGCCGCCGGCGCCGGCCCCGCAGCCCGTGCCGGCGGCAGCGGCTCGCGCGCGCCTGCCGGCGGACGAGCCCGGCGCTGGCACTGGAGTGCACCCCGCGCTGGCATGCTACCGCTTCGAGTCGTACGCGGCGGAAGGAGCAGCAGCCGGCAAGCTGTCGCGCGCACGGCTCAAGCCGCACCCGTACCTGCCCGAGGCGCTGGACTGTGATATCGCGCGCGCGCTGCCGCCGCACGCCGCGTACGAGCGCTTCGACAAGCGCGCGCTGCAGCAGCTGCCCATCTACATGTAGCCGGTAGCCAGCGGCGGCGCCGGAGCGGGCCCGCTCTCTGTGATGTTTCGTTGTAATAGTTAGAGTGATAAGTGTCGCACGTCGCGCAGTGCTCGGCGGCGCGCGCCCTCGCGTCTGCTCGCTCGCGAACGAACCTAATACCAAATAGTACCTATGTACGTTGATATTGTTTAAACGTTGATTTATGTGTTGTTGTACCGGACGATTGTGTTGTCTCGCCGAGGACCTGAACGTTTCGTGTTATCGTTTCGCTCGAGGCCGGCTCGCGGCCGGCTGCCCCGCCGGACCGGCTCGGCTCCGGCCGCGAGCCGGCGCGTCGACGCTATTGCATACCCACCAACGAAATATTTATTCGCAAACGCAGTAACCGACGCTTCACGATTAAATTATTGTACCGTCGCCGATTCGTTGCGTTTTTCTGTATAAGATATCATATCGATAATTATATGTTCAAAAATTGTATTATAATAAATATGTACCTAGTAAAAAAATGAAAGTGAGAAAAATATTAAGAATAAAACTAGACATAGTTATGTTTTCGAATAGGTGATGAGTTCTAGAGCAGTCCCGAACGGTATTAGAATCGTACTCTATCTCATTTTGTAAGCGGTTATGTTTGTTAAAATTATATATAAAGAGTCCTCTGATGAATAGTCTGATTAACGAATATTCGGCATGTAAAAGTCTTTATAAAACGCTTACTTAGCATATCATAGTATTATATTGTGTCATAGTCCAATGCCAAAAATATAACTATCTTTTTACAAAAATCCCTAAAACATCGTTTTATTTACCTCCAAGCGGCTCTAGTGCGGTCCTTGTGTACAGTGTACGTAGTGTGGTAGTGTGTAGTCAGTGCTCGTTACCGGACGATACCGGAATACCGGATGCCTGGATGCGGTGCGGAGCCGGCGGAGTGCGCGTCGCATGCACGAGTAAGTACTGCTCTCGGCTGGAACTTGTCTCTTGTCATGTCCACTAAGTACTCACTTGTCGAAGTCGACTGTCAAGCTAATTCAATTCAAAATGTGCTAACGGATACTGTTGAAAACCTGTGCCTCCAAACTCTTGACTAAAATGATTTTCTATAACAGATTGTCTTGAAGTAGAAAGATTGTCATAGAGATTACGATCCGAGACATGTAACTAATGAATGATTCAAAAATGTCATGGCACAGTGATTGCCAAAGCTGAATGCGCACAGCCCAAAGTAAAAGCGAAATAAATTCAATTTTGTAAAGTGAAAACTAGATATTGCAATCTCTGACAGCTGGATTGAATAAGTAACACGGCTGGCTACGCTATGTGCTAGTACCACTGCACTAGTACGCCGGCGCCGGCGACGGCGCTGTCATTTATATTCTAGCTGACGCCGCGCAAATAAACTAATAACCTTCGTAGTTACAGAGACCATGTCGAGAAACGGCTGCGCACCCGTAATATGTATCTTGAGTGTTGATATGGCGAGGAACTTGTTTGGAGTTGTCATAAATTGGTATTCGCAGGAAGATTGCTTACATATCGCCATAAACGTATTGTTGGAGTAATTTACAGCCGGCATTTGCGTCGAATGCGGCACTGTAATGTCCAGCTGTTTACTACTTAATGAACAAGTCATTAATCACGACACTCCAATGGCTGACACTTTAATAAGTGCTCCAATCATGCTCCACTCTTTGTAGTTGCCCAATCAACATTATAAAATGGGAGGAGAGCCAAATTTAGCGAACATGACAAAATTTTGACTAACAGCACTAATTCAGACATTTTGTATTGTATAAAAACGAATTCGTTGTATGTAACGTGTCACAATGAGCCTCAATGCCAGTGCTATGTTTAGCATGTTCGTGTGGATGGTGAAAGCATGTCTGTGACATGAAAACTAAAGAAGCGTCGAGTGATGTTCTGTAGTTGTAAACTTGTAACCGAAAATTGTGTCAGAATCCACTCAAGAAGTAGGATCCTAATGTGATTGAATGAGTTGATAATCTCTGTTAGCAGCTGATGACACATCCAGTTGTATCATTATATTATTATTTACAACGTCTGTTGAAGTATTTGGAATATACACAAGGATGCAAATAAATTTAAAGACAGGTAATTGAGATAATAATAATGGTTTACAAATGATAAGCATAAAATATACCATAATTAACATTGGCATAACGAAATTCAGCATAATGATCATTACGCATAATGTTATCAGGTATAAATGCTTTGCCTTAATGTATAATAACATAATAATAATGATGCATAATCTTATAAAACATAATGTTTTAAACGCATAATGATATTTACACAATGTTCATTGGAATAAAACAAACATATTCGCGACTCAAGGGTAGCGCAATGGCCACCCCGCCGCATCTTAGCCTTATTAATTTGAGTCCTGATATCAAATATATTTAATTAGACATTTTAAGCTTAAGTAAAACAATTTTCAATCGATTCAAATCAATATTAAAATTATCGATATTTTGAGAATTTACATTTTACCCGTAGGTATTTTAATTTTCGAAGTTCAAATACCTAACTATGTACCCATAAAATTATTATGGTGAATATATATTATGTCTTAAATATTTATGCTACTCCAAACTATGGCAAACAAATTAGATCAAATAACAGATAGGTAAGCTAACCTTTGCATTATGCCAAAGTATTATTATGCTGATAAAAGTTATGCGATAACGTAATTCCAAACAGCATTATGCCTAGAAAAAATATATCAAGATTTCCATTACCTACTTACTGCATGTCATCAAAACGAATTTAAAGAAGTCCCAAATCGTGAACCTGAAGACTCATAGATTATTATAAGATTTAAAATTGTTATCGTCTGTAATACCTATATATATATGGATTCTCAAACACAGCATATAAACAATAGCATATAACACTGATACTCATACATAGTAATAAGGATGTTACCTGGCTAGTAAAAATATAATTATATTTAGTCCGTCAGTGAGATTATCAAATGAATATTGGACACGTACTTTTTGCTTAACCAAATCAATAAAAAATTACAAAGTTAAAGCGTATCAAAGTTCAGTAGTGGGAGCTTGTGACGTCACTAAGGCAGTATAAAGTGTACTAGCGGCGAACGTTATACGATATTTCAACGCATTATATCGTCGTCACTTTATGGTTACGTGTCAAAAGAAAAAACGACAATATTGTGTCCAATATTTTTATTTATCTACCTGACGGACAAAAAACAATTTTTCAGTAAACTGTCCTATTTAGTTTAAAAATGTTTTTTTAAACCAAGCCCCTATATACAGCTCACATTTAGTTTTTATGATCGATGATCCTAATTGCTTCCGAAATTATATTCGTTTTTTTTTTTAAACCTTTTTTATGAAGAGTTGATGAGCAACCTCTTAGCAGCGTAAAATGATATGGGCAGTGTTTGTCGCACAAGATACACTTGCATTCAAATTCATTTGATTTTCGCATGTTCTTTCTTTAAAAATTGGGCGCCGCCGCCGGTAGGCGACTATGGCGACCACCGTGAGACAGTGCGGTAAGCGATTCCATCGAACATGGAAAATGAGGCCAACGCAAGTGGAACCCAAAAATGTTAGCTGAATATACATACTTGTGTAAAACTTAAAAGAGATCTATTCTATTTCGTAATTCTTATATGAGTTTTTTTTTTAATATGGCAAGTTATTTTTTTCACCTAGGTAACAATGTTTTCACTGTAATTTTTATAACTGTTTCAATAGAACAATATTTTTGTAGATTTCACATGTACATGAACTATTGTACTACAACATGTAAATTACAAGAATGGAGCGATGGAAATCGTCGTCGCCGCGGAGTGCCGGACGGACGGCTCGCGGCCCGCGCGGCGGCTCGCGGCTCTCTCACGACGACGAGTCATTCTCCATTGTCTCGATCTCAATGACAACACTTCCAAAATATCCGCTAAACAAAAGCCTAGCGCACCGCCGCTATTCATTCCACATTTTATTTTCTGTATGAGAGGCACTTATACACAATGAGTCGTGAATAATCTACAATAGCTGTTGGGAAAGAAATTATTCATAGTGAATCGCAATTTAGGAAAATAAGACTTCAGACGAAACCATTATAATAAAACTCGATTGTTATGATTCGTTACATTCATGCGAACGTCTCGCGGCAATTAGCCGAAGCGAGTGTAATTAAGATGCAGTCGAATAGATTTAGAGAGCAAGAGCACGCAGCGCCGAGACAGACGCGGGCGCAGCCGGGCTCCGGGCACATACGCACGGCCTGGCGGCCCCGGGCGCTGTGAGAGCGTACCTACTCCATTATCCGACATCACAGCGAGCGATGGCGTTAAATTAGCATCCACGTAATAAACACGAAATAAACATCGAGACTAATGGATGATTGGGGCGGCACGCTCGCCGCCGCCGCGCCGGGCCGGTGCCGGTGCCGTGCCGCACGACGCACCGCCGCCGCCCGTCCGGCCCGGCCGCAGTCGACGGCGGCGAGCCGAATTAAAGCTATACTTATTTATTTTATCTTCGCAGCGACGATAAAAAGTTTATTGTTCCTTTTTATGGGTGTGATATTGTGTCCGCACAGATTCGTGCGTCGCCGTTATCTGGCGCGGGGTAACTGCGGCCGTATTTAGCTATAATTATAATTAAATATAATATTTTATGTCGGGGTATTTCGTGCCACATTCTTTTGTGGTTTTATGACGGCACAGCGCACACGAGGCCTTAAAATATCTGTCTATTACAGGCGAAGTTTATTTACGTACCTACCTACTGAGTATTTATTACCTCTAGAGCTAGACCGTTCAATTTACTGACGTGCCAGTAGGCGATCTAGACAACTATCTTATTGATAAGCATAAAAGCTTTCAAAGTAATACCTACGTGCACATGGTAATCTCATATATTGCGGCAGTAAAACAGCAGTAATAGTAATCGGCGAGATTCGCGGCGTAGCGAGACATTTGAGATAAGAGCAGTCGTAATAGCGATCACGAATATAACGAGCTCCTTCGTCACGGCCTGATAACTGCGCCGCCGTGCTGGGCCGCGACTCGCCACTAATTACCGGCTTCCTCGAAGCGCATTACACACAGTAGTTACAGTTAAACGCGGACTGACTGAACTCACTTCGGGTGAAATTCGATTCCCGAAACGCGAGTATAATTTATCGTCAGTATTATCTCTCGTAAAACGAAAACCCAATTTATGTACGTCCGCCACCCGCTGCCGCCGCCGTCATAAAACATAATATTATCGACAGCGCCCCCCCTTCCCCAGTCCCGGCTCCCTAGGCGATCACGAAACTAAGCAAGCATCGGCCATTTAAAGTACCGAACTTGACAGGCGGGTGTCGTAGAGCGTCCCTCTCGCACTCCCGCGCCGCGCCGGGAGGGAGCGGGATAGCGCCAGGAGCAGAACTCTTTCATGTGCCGCGCCGGAAAAGGGAGCGTTCTGCACGATCTCACGCTATTTTATTTTATAAATACCGTGCTCTGCTCCATATCACAACACAACCGTGCCCTGTTCAAATCTGTTCTTTATTTTTTTCTGAAAAGTTGAAAATATTCGATAAATATAAATACCTTCCTACTGTACAGCTCCAGCCATGTAATTACAATCATCTAACTGGAGGATCATAGAAGTAATTAGTAAATCACATTGTGTTGATAGTGGTAGTAAGAAGCTTTGCATGGTAGCTAGGTATGTAGCGCGTGCGGCGGCGCGGCGGCGCGGCGTGTCCGCGTGGCGCCGCGACCTACTGCGATCAGCTGATTCGAGCGAGCGGGCGGGTAGCGGGGCAGGGGGCGGTGCACACGCGCACACAACAGCTGATAGCGCGAGATAGCCGCCGCGACGTCGACCCGGCGCGCGGGGTCGCTTCACGTAATTAAAAGACGCACCTCCTGGTACTCTTCGCTCGCTCCGCTTCGTCACTCTTGCTCCATGCCCGCGCGAATTTCGAACATGCAGTCGACTGAAATTGTAATTTTACCAGCCGCCATCCGCCATCCGCCGGCCGCGGGCAGTACAATATTAATAGCAGGCGACCACAAATCTACACTGAGTTACGATACCAATTTGAACAGAACGATAGGGATTCAACAAACACTACATACTTCAGTCCTTACTTCGCTATTTGTTTGCTCAATAAAAATAATTGCGAATGTTTGCTAACGTGTCATCGTTTCGGAGATGAGATCTCGAGTCACGACTCATGGTTGAGATTAAGAATAGGTGCGTTCACTTAGCGCTAAGTGGAGATGTTTATGTGTGGCACGAAGCGCTTGTCGCATGCCGCTGGCCAGCGCTAAGTAGAGTAACCCGCGCTCAAATAAAACCACTCTTTATTCGATGTGTTCACATTAACCGCACCCATGATCAATTCGCATGAAAAACCTAATAGACACCTGATAGGTAATTAAATAACGCAAGAATATGGCCGTAAGGTCGATTTAGCTCTCGTTTATAACTTGCCGTTCGTTCCCGTTAATCTAGAGGTACCTAATGAATTTATGTTAGTTTTTTTCCGACAGTGATATTATATTAACAAGGTTAATTGGAAAATAATTCATCCATAATCTGAGTGTCTTTATATCTAACATAAATAATTAATATGCATTTTAAATTCTTATTAAAAATATTTTTCCTTGTTTAGCTCTACCAACAGATCACACAAGATATTCCATACACGACACTTCACGACAGACAACAGATACGTACCCACCCACCTAGGTACCTAAAAAAAATAACGAAGTCTTCTTGCAGCAGTACTGGAGTGTTTTTTTCTATATAACATACAGCAATGGTGCAATCGGTCGATAATTATGTTCCTGCATGAGCAAGAGAAGGAAAGTTATAAAGGCATAAACAGTAGCGGACCCAGGTGCGAGCCATGAAGAATACCTAAACCAATTTCATAATTATGGCAATGGTTCCAAATACAATTTAGAGACCGTTACATATGGAATTAAATCAATCTCGAAGAAGGCTACTAAAACTCATAATAACTAGCTAGCTAACTACTTCAGTGGCAATTGTGTCATACTCAATCAAATGCCTTACTGACTTATTAAGGCATTTCACGTTCTCTATTAATAAAAGATACCAGTGCAGCACATCTTAATTGATATTATGTACTGTTTCACAAGCGAAGGATATCGCTCATTATCTGCTCACAATGCGACATCTTAGCTAATTGCACGATATGAGCATGCCACTTGTTTTGGATTCTGATTTCCGAGTTATTGCAAACACGGTGTCGTATCCGCAAAAAAAAAGTGTTGTAAGTACCTTAAAAACACGTATGTGTGTTGATGCTGGTTTGTTTTGTGCAAGCACGCGGGCGCGGGACGGGGCGGCCGGAGCGCGTGTTTATAAACGCTCGCCGGAAGCAACGATAACAAGAATTACCCAAATCATTCCGCGCCCCAACCACCCAAACTTGCCTATACTGAATGAAAGGCAAATCTTTTCACTTCGCTTTACCGAGCTGCCTTTCATACAGGTATTGTGAGATAGCTTTGAAATACCTACCATTGTATCGCAACTCAAAGGTGTCCATTGTACCGG
The DNA here is from genome assembly GCA_964057195.1 of Orthosia cruda. Classification (NCBI taxonomy): domain Eukaryota; kingdom Metazoa; phylum Arthropoda; class Insecta; order Lepidoptera; family Noctuidae; genus Orthosia; species Orthosia cruda. Next base: position 20,468,329 of record OZ059855.1, read on the forward strand.
GATGTTGTTCGGAGTCGGGAAACTAAACAAAAAAGCTCTGCTCTCTTATGAGAATTTTCTTTTATGGTTCTTTCAAGTTACTAGCGAACAGTATTGAATATGTACTTATTTATGGTTAGTTACAGTATTTATGGCAAAAACATAATTGTCATGAACAAAACAGTTTCTTTGCAGCACTATGTAGAGATATATAAAATTGTAACTTTCTCGTGGCGCAGACTACATTACGTTAATGATTGAGAAGCGCTGCGTGTTTGTGCTTCATTGGGCACATGTTCCAACTACGATGATTATCGGCGTTACCAGGAATACATTGTTTTATGCGTTTACCATACATAAGCAGTTACGGAGCGTATCCAGCCACGGGCATAATGTAGCTGGTAGCTACTATAATAAAAATGAAATAAAACTAACATCTAAGAGCATAATAATCTCTTTAACCCATATGGAGCAACTAAGACTCTTTAAAGTTATACATGTTTAATATCGAAAGTAGAAATCCTTAAATAAATAGCCGAACGGTACCTAATGAGCGGATCATTTTCGGCGAGCACATATCGGCCCTTCACATCACACATGGGCGCTATTCGCTACATTCTCTCAACTTTCAGTTCCACATACATTTAGGATATAGCCTCGAGACTGGTTCCGCTCATTAGACCACCGGTACCGGCGAGTGGACACCAATTACCGCGAAATGCTCATATAACGTGAAGCAAGTTGAACTTACTTCTTAAGTTAAGCGCCCGAGCCGTGAGCTGGCGAGCTCACGGGAGACGTTGCGCAAGTACGAGCCAATTAAGTAAACATTTACTGTAATTTGAAAGTAATACGCTTTCGATATTTATTTAAGTCATGTGAAGGTATTTATCAACATTATCGAGTATTGTGAAATCAGAGCGCGGTAGTGGCAACGTGTCCCACTGTTCATGAAACTACTAAAAATATAACCTAAGTGGTTTGATTGCGAACGTTCGAAAGTTTCACCGCTTGCTGCTGTTTTATTTATGCTAACTTCTGAATAACTTTGCATCCAAATCCGTTATTTTTCCAATAAATAATTGTTATGTTTATACATCGTATTAAATTACCCAGAATAAACAAGTCCCTATGTTAATGACAGTTATTAATAGATAGGCATGTGAATGTGAAACTCATCTAAATCACTTCAAACTATTTTCTTTAGCGCTCACCAACTTCACAAAACCTACGTCAAGTTCTTGACCTTTTTTGTAAGCATTTGATGATGTGTGTTTTTCGCGTCGAATGTCAGTAATAATAATGACATTATTTTCTGTTTATTTTCTATTAGGTATATAAAAGCGCGGTGTTCGTCAGCTCGTGCTCTCTGCCACCCTCGCCCTCCTCTTCTGCGAGTATATTCACGCCTCGCTGTAACAGTGTGAACAGAATAATTTAAGCAACCGTTAGTCAGCTCTCGGCTCGTCTATATTTATTAATAAATACATTTCGAATGCATTGCTTCACGGATGTTGTTCGTTTCAACACTTGTGTGAAAAGTGCTAGCAACGCCCGATGATTAATATGAGTTGAGTAAATACACGAGTGTGTTTGTAAGTCGTTATATTTACTGCACTTGTCAGAGTGGAGGTTTCATTCTTTGTCAGTTCTAGTGGCGGACAAGAGGGACCGTGTCGTGACTTTATGTTTTACATGGAGATATCTTCTTTGGATGTTCGACGTCAGTAATAAATAAGTGTTGTGCACGCCAGTATACGACGTATAGGCAGACACGCTGTGCCCGGCTGATTGGCTTGTTCTGCGTCTGTGGTGATCTGTGTGATCGTGTCCGCGCCCACACCTGACATAACTACATCGTTACAATTACATATTATTATTTTTAATGAGTTATTATAACTTGATAACACGTTCTTAGACGGTATTTAAAAAGAAAACAGGTTCGCTAGCTACCTACCTGCTGTTATCTACTCATTTTTAATATAAAATGAATTTTCATTAGTGCGGCTAGGTGGGCGACCGGTCAGGACTGAGAATAATTAATAGTTGTACGTGCGGAGTATTACAATAATTATGAGTTTTCGTGAAGGTCTCACTACTTTGTTGCTAATTTTATGACACGCTCGCAAGAGCAGCACCCGCTTGGTCGACTGCCATTACGAACGAAAGTCGGCCCTTTGTACACAACGTTTACTAACGCTTACTCATACATATAATACATGCGCGGCGGCCGAGTGGCTGCGTGCGGACCTACATCGTTTTAATTGGTATTCGGTAGGTTGTTAACTAATAACAAGATTACCTACCTCGTACACCACTTACTAAGGAGATTTTAAAGTAATATATTAAAATAACTAATACAGCACGACCCAATTAAACCCGAGCACTATTTAATATAAAACAAACATTTATAATATAATATAATATTTTCCATACGCGGCGTATTATTTATACCGTTAATTAACACCGCGATAATTATAAATTCAGTGAAATAATAATAGCACGATGTTTTCGACATGTTTTGGCGTGTTTTGTAATCAATTTATACGTTCCGGTAAACAAACAGGCAAGTACTCACGAGTCGTGTGTCTATGTATTATTCATGATTATAATAATGTAGTTTCAAATAACATCAATACGTTGTTTGGACTATAATGAAGACGTCACGACACGACAAGCAGCGCGTATCGGCTTGCAATGAGCTGCATTCCTGCTGTGACAAGACAACTCAATTGAAATGTTTTCTTCAATACGATTTATTTGACAAATACCGAACTTTGCAACGCTCTACCGTGCACCCGCTGGAAAACAATCACAATTCAAATTATAAATGCAGTAGGTCTACATTATCAGCTAATTTGAGTATGTTATACATGTGTATATGTACTAGTACCTACTGTGAAGTCTGTCAATGCGGCAAACTGAAACATTTCATAAACAAATATTAATGTTAAGTGGTGTATCTAAGTACTTAAATATGTTTTCGTGATTTTGAAATTATCGGACTGAAAAGGAAAACCTTGCCGCGTTTGGGAAAGTATAATCCATAAAAACAGTAGTACCGTGTTACGTGTACCGTCTCGCCGACCTCCTCGCGGACTCACGGACTGTACGCGATGCGATCGCTCTTTTAACTAACTCCAATTGTGTTGGACTTTTTATATTGTCACTAACTTTTTGCTATAGAACTGTATTGCTTTATTCAATGGTTTCATGGACCATTTCAGACTTTTTGTGTTATCTTTTTTATTTCAACACAGACGGCACAGATAATGTGTCTATTTTATTTGCAACTGACAAACTCTTTGCAAAAAATAATCCTGGCATTAAGTGGCATAATGAGCGTCTCGCAATCGCAACCTTCTACAATGTTATTAATTTATAATTTGGAGATGTTCTCATAGATAGCGGGTTCTCAAAGTATGCTCGTTATCTTTGTGCTTGCACTGGATACATAGTTATATGTGGGTTAATGTTCGACTGATCGTATACGGATGAGGACATGACCGGCCGCCGGTCTGCGGCGTGGCAACACTGGCGACGTCGCCCGGCGTCGCTCGGCGGCTATACCGCCATCCCCATCGTGCGTGGGAACAATTTATTATGATATTTTTGTACAAACAGTTTTGTTATCATGATGTTCGGCTGAAATATGTGTTGTGTTGATAGATACACACGTCAACTGCCAGCGCAGACTATTTGATAAACATTTAGAGCATCATTGTACTTGTAGATTACAGATACGTTGGCGTCGCTTAACAATCAGATTGTTTTTCGTTGTTGTGTTAGCTGTGGCGTCTATTTCTGTTGTGATACCTACACACACCAGGCCCACGTCATGTGTTCATTGCGAACAGTTTGATACGCAACTCGTATCTAGAATTGCTTATATGTTAATGATGCCTTGATTAGCATATAATGTAGAACCCACGTCATTAATTAAGGAAACGGCATCTAATTTGGAGCGGCCATTACATTAACGAGTGAAGACACACGTTCTCCTTGTGTCAGAGGTCGGGCACCTAACTTATCTACCAATGTGATAAATTCATCCAAAAATTAATTAGCTTGGCTGTATTAAACAAACGTTCATTAAGTTTCGTCCAACGTAACGTGGCCCATGGATACTGGAGTGCATCCTTGTACAGACATGTTTGTTGACGTGCTCAACTGACATAACGGCCTCACCTTGTGTGCAGGAAGAGGCGGGACCTTGTGAGGTAGCGATTAAAGTGCATCGACACAAGTGGATCATTATCATGTGGTGTGGGGGCGAGTGCTGCGGGTGGGCGGGGAGCTGCGCCCGCGCATCCGCTGCGCGCCATTGACAAAAACGGCACCGCGCTTCCTGCTCGCTCTTTGTGCCACAGATCACAGTATCAGCGCACAGTGCACAGATCACCTGAATACAGGCGGCCGCACTTCCATAGCGGATATTATCAATAATCTAATGCATATATTCTGCTGTTGTACATTATTATTACCCACTTAAATATTATTAGTCTGTATTCCAAAAATATCTTATGCAAATTATAAATCAACATGCAACTGTGTGTATACTCGGCGAGCATACATTTTCACGGAACACCACACTAGCAACATTTTATCATCGACTACTTTGTTGTTATGTATGCGCCCCACGCCCCACGCCCCAGGCGCAGGCGCAGGCGCACAGCACGCAGGGCTGCGGGAGTGCGGGCACAGCACAGCGCAGCACACACTCATAAATATTAACATAAACTGTTGCAGTTAAAATCGTGTATTATCGTAAGCGGGCGCGGCCGGAATACGTAATTAACACAAAGTAAAGTCTGTAATCACCGGCTTTTCGCGAAATCACCGCTTAAAGTCGCCGGTGGGCCGCGGGGGGTCGCGCCATGGTCTACAGGAGGCAGGGTGAGGGGGGTGGGACGTAATGAAGGCGGCCGGACAGAGCCAGTCCTTACGTTTTATGTTACGGCCGCTGATAGCTCAGCAAATCACTCTTATCACTGGCAGTTACGTGCTCTCGAGCAGACGAGCACTGCGCCATTAATCAGCTGCGGCAAAAAGCGGGTCGTTCTCTGCAGGCGACGTTCAGTAGGTAGTAACACGATCACACGCACTGACACGAGGGCCGATGCACGCAACTGATGGCTGGAGCCGCTGCGACGCCGCGGGTCACCGTGAGCATACCGACATACAGCTATTAATTTGATACCCAAAACTTTAGCAATAAAACAAACGGGTTTTAGTCAAGATTAAGCTTTCATTTTGTGACGACAACATTACCGTGGCCGCGAAAAATAAAAAGATCAACATCCGTACCGCGCTAGGAATTGAGGGAAACGATACGATTTCTAAAACATTCTCCATCCGCACACCGCCGCGCCGCCGGGTGACGATCACTTGACGTGCTGTTATATTGTCACGTCAAAGGCACAACGTGCCACATCGCACAGAAGGCTCACTTCACACAAGATTTTCAATGATCGGTTGGGCGGTCGAATGCCAAATCATCTAAAATTAATTGATTGATCGCTATTATGAAATCGAATATAGTACAGAGTCAGTCAAAGTCAGTCTTTAAAAAAACACGACGCCGCGCCCGCCCGCTACGTCGCTATTACGATACCGCCGCGCCTCTAGAAAGTTGCTGTCATTGCTACGAAAAGGCTAGGGATACAGCTACGGCGATAACGCTACGTGTCTGCTACGAAAACGCTACGCCAACGTCTCTGCTACGACACGCTACGTCGTTGCTACATACAACAACGCTACGCCCAAGTCAAGTCGCTGCTACGATTCTGCTACGAGGACGTAGCTACGTCGCTCGTGCTGTCTCCGCTACGTCTAAGCTACATCGCTGCTACGATATCGCTGTGACAAGCCTGATGAAATCAAAGAATGATTTTGTTTGGTTTGACTACTCGATGTATTAAATGTGCGATTTAATAATTGAGAAAATGCGATTTAATATTTCGACTACCTTTATGTATTTAGTAGTATATTTGACGATTTGTCATTCGAAATGGTACAGTACACACGTGTAGACCTTCGTCGTGACAGTCACTACAACATTCGTTTTTTTTATGAAATCTGGAACGTGTCAATTTCGCTATAAAATATTGTAGATTAGAAATACAATGAGACTTCTGTCTGTACGTTACGTTGTCGGCGTCGCTCGTCGCGCAGGAGTAGGACATGCTAACACGTTCACACCATTAACATCAGTATTTGTTTAGTATTTCGCGTTTGTGTCCCATATCGGGCGTTCAAATAAAAGTGTCTCTGTTTAGCATTCAGGCACTCCTCCGCCGAATATGGGCGACGTGCAGGAAGTGCGCGCACACAGACACACAGACAGGCTTTGTGCCAGCTGTCGCGCTCCCTACGTTGGTACAGAAGAGCTATTTTGTAAAAAAAAAATACCGTGGTCAATTAGGTGAAGTGAACTCGAAGTGAGCTGTCAATCCCTAGCATCGGTTTGTCGGTGTATCTGTGTGTGCCAAATATACTAGTTTTCTTTCTTTCTTTCTTCTTCACCTAAGTCATCTCTGTGAGACGTCTACAGAATCCGGATCTATATAACATGTGAACACTCATGTACTCGCTTTACCGGCATTTGTTTGAGCTCGCCATACGTACGCGTCTATGTGTGCGTGAGTCGACCTTCTGTGGCTACTCCGTGCTGCAGCTTGTCACAAGAGCGCGGCTCCGCCTGCTCGTGACGCGAGGAGGGAGGAGGAGGGGGGACCCACAGACCACACGCATTTGCATAGCTTTCGCAACGTGAATAGGGTTGACATTAGATATACCGCAGGCACATCTTTTTTATGCCGACCATTTTTTTACTGCCTATGACATGACAAGACTACTAAGAGATACTTCACCGGCAAATCATTACCTATTTAATCGTTATTTTTATGAGCACATAATGTATCGTTCAAAAATTCCAACACCTTTAAAAGTTTACTTTCGATCATTAGTGATAAATAATAATATGGTAATCGATAACCACTCGCATTTATACTTGACGGCTCATCTGTTCAGACCAGTTGAGACACATACTCGTACTCCCCGTAGGTAGGTAGGTACTACGTTATTAATTTCCAAGCCGAAAAGTGTCAAGCGCGCTCGGTCGCTGTAGGATGTAGCTCGATGGCGTGATTGATCGTCTATCTTTAGATATTGTACATCGTACGTGTGTGAGCTTGGTAAGTATGCGGACGAACATTACGTTACTACGAGATCGCAGCGGATGATTGATGCGAAAACAGCGCGGGTGACGTTATCCTACCGCCTACCGCCATCCACCGCCTAGTGTAGTGTACGAGATACAGGTTCGATGATCGTTCGACCTAAATGTATGTGTTTAGAAAACTTTATAGGATATGTGTGCTGTCATTAGCATGTGTTTATGATACAGTATGAGAATATGTGAGATGTGGCACAGAGTAGCGCACACAGTCCCACACAGACACAGCGTGACCAGCGTGTAGCTGCGAGCGAGTGATCCTCGCGAGCTACACGCTCCCTTATGATCACTGCTGTAATTTATGTGAAGCACTATCGCTCCGTCCTTGTCCCACTAATGCGGATAATCCGCGGGGAGCGGGACAGCGCCCGAGGCAACCGAGTTATCTGCGGCCGAGCGGCCTCCTAATAAAGTAAGATAAAGTCGCTTATAAAGTGGATGTACATACGTGGAGCGGCGGAAAAACTTAAGTAATATTGTGTGTTTCCTAAGAGAGATTACACTAATAGCGCTTCACTAAACTTGGCGCGCTTTGTTTTATGAAAAAGGGGTCTGGCGGAGTAATCGCATTTCAAGTCTCGGTCTCGGTCTCGGTGCAGCTAACTATTCTTTATGGCTTCAGTAAACGCATTTTTAAATTCCAAGAACCTCATAAATGTATTAAACGTGTAGATACTTATGCAAGAATTCTATATCAGATTAGGTACGTTCGGCTAACTGGAATAAGTATTATTAACTTGTCAAATATTTTCGTGTATATTTTTTTAGGAATGGTTTATCTAGATTACCGTGATAACAGCGTGTCGGAGCGCCGTACGTGTGTGTTGTGTGGTGGTACATATGCACTGTGCAGCGTGTGATAAAGCCCTGGTGCACTGTGCAGTGCAGCTATCTCCGACACCGCGGGAAGAAATGTTCGTAGAAAGAAAATAAAGCTGAATAGATTGCGAGCGAAGAGGATCCGGCGGGCGGCGACCGTGCCACACTCGAGTGCAGCACAGAAGGTCCACTCCTGATGACGTGGTCGTCCCAGTACCAGCTGTACTGCAGTAGCACGTAACGTTAGGTTGCCAGTTGTGATGGTCAGTGTATTTGGAATTCGCCACATGTGATTTAGGTTCTTATTAGTTTTATAAGGCGCGAATGTACGCCTAGTCTGTTATCTTGCATCGTGTTACTGTAGACTGTACCTTCTGCGTGTTCCTCCATCGTGTGGCGAAGCTAACCGCATCGGATTCCGTCACGTCACCGGAGTTATGCTCGTTCGGACGTAAAAAATGTATTACAATGTAAGCACTTTTTTACTGTCAGTCATCTAGAAATATTGCAATCATGCGTCTACTTTAATATTTTCCGCGCAATGCAGATGCACACTGATCGCAAAAACGCACGAACATGCAACAAAAACGTACATTACCGATGTGCGCCTAATGACCGCGCGACAAATGGACTTTTAACCGACTGCAGCTGGCGAGGTGCTGTGTTGTTGCACCGCGCACTGCAGGCAAACGAGCGAGACATCGAATGGAAGGTAATGGAAGCTGTTAAAGCCGGAGGGTGATGGACGTCGTTACAACAATGTTACGACGAGGTAAAGCGATTCTTATAAAAAGACTAGCAGTGTCCGCAACATTCTGAGATGTTTTATTATTGCGCGCGCCCGCATGGCGGTGGCGCGCACTCGTAAGTAAGTGGTAACGGTACAGACGGCTGCGCTGCGGCAGTGTGTATACACATGTGGCCCACATCACCCACATCACCCACATCACGCTGAGTGGCCACCACTCCATAATTTGCAACTGGTTCGCCAACCGCCGCCATATGTACCTACTACATACTACCTCGCGGCACGGCGGCATTCGTTACAGAACCATGTACTTACTTTGTATAAGTATACGAGCGTACAATACGAACCCCTATCCGTGCCTCTATTTATCTTCAGGTATTCTAGGCATGTTTCTACATAATTACCTGTTTTGTAACTGCGGGCACAATACCTAAATGCGTAGGCGAGGGCCAGTGTAATAATAGCGTCATTATGTTTCTGATTAACTGCCAATAACAGACACGTTTGTTAATTGTTAAATCAGCGGCATTCAACAATCTATTAACAATCAATTTACCATTTATTTACCGACAGCCATGTTGTTTTAGATTTAATGATACTCTACACGAAACAATATTGAATGGTTGATCGTTACAGGCGGTTTATTATTTGAATTCCACTTCCACAACAATAATATATTTAGTGGATGGAGTGTGTGAGTGACACGATAGCAAATGACTGTCTGTACGCACTGTCACTCCTATCATAACAGAGATCATTGAGTGACGGCTATAAGTGTCGAGGAGACGTCCCTACACTCGTGACCTGGAGCTCATGCTGCAGGCCCTCCCGCTCCTGCTTCCTGCCATGCAGCCGGGAGTGCGGGAGTGGCCCCGCTCTCCGGCACTGACAGAGCGCCGGATGGCGACACCACTGTCGGCATGCACGCCATTCACCGCTGCTCGTATTTACTGCTGCTAATGTACCCATATCACTGAGCTCTCAATGTAAAGCGTGTACCGAGGAGCTTCAGTAATGGGAGGAAGTCGCTCCCGCTCCCTCACCGAGAGCGGGTCAGTAACCTCGCCCGATGTGTAGCACTGGGGCACTGCACATAGCTGGCTCGGCACGTTGTATTGTAGTAAGTGTAGACGGGGACGAGCAATGTAAAGGAAGCGGAGCGGTTTGATAGTGGGTTTTGGAGTGCGGCAGTGAGGGCCCCCCACGGGACTTGAGTCTCGAACTAATGGAAGTTCGATGTGCCGTCGCTTGTGTACCCCAAGCGGAGCTGATCTGGCGGTCTGTTCGCTCACTACAAAGTCGTGTAATGTGCTACTTACACTTAACTTCTGAGGCACGTGTTTCACATTGAGCCGCGCTCGCATGCACTTACAGAAACTTTATCTGTTTGAGCACTGCAACAACATGTCCTTTACATTAATCCTAATAGTCGAAAAACTAAATTAAGCGGCAGGAGAGTGAGAAGCCAGTGATGTGTGAATGTGTGATACAGCGAGCGGCGCCGGGGCGCGGGCGAGGCTCGCGAGCTCGGCTTCTGAACCTGATACATTATACATGCATGATACGAACATTAGAAGCCGCGCCGCCATTTATCAAGTAAATAGGACACAATGGGCCCCTACACTATTAATTATAATCTGACGACCGACAAGTTCGCGTAAACAAGTCGGAACATTCACACCGCAGAGATACACGAGAAGAACAGCTGGTTATCTCCCATGCGTTATCTGCATACTTTTGTATTGTAATCCGGTCCGTAGCATGTAGGCGTAGCTGTGGCACACATGTAGGATGTCTCAAACTAATAAAACATATTTCTAAATTGTAATGTATCGTAAATATGAGATTACGCACTAGTATGAGATGGTCCTTCTGTAGTTATCCACTCGGTGAGAAGACAACACCGCGCGCCATAAAGAAAACTTGCGCAACAAATTTTCGTGTTTTCCTTCGTACATAAATTAATTTGTTTGCTTGCTACTGCGCGGTGCGCGGCACCGGTGGGGACTCACGAAGTTACGACACGCATCCATCACGCCCCACGTGCTTTGTCGCATGTTTAACTAAACTCTTACAGAGGGCCGCCCTCTCAACCTCGCCCTCCGAAACCTTGATAGCGGTCGGAGGCTGCTCGGCTATTTGTTTCGTGTGTTATGTTATCTTTAAACTCTTCACGATACTGTCGGACTCGGCTAGTTGGACAGCTAGGTACGGCCCGCGTCTGTGATACTACCGGCAATCATAAAACTATACTCTTAGAGAGATATTTTATATTGAATTCCTTACATATAAATTCTTTTATAAAAGTCTGTACGTGGGTCGAACATTTAAAGTCCACAAAAGTTTATGAAACTTTATTTAGTTTACGCAACTAACGGAGACAATGTTGGTGAACAGTAAGCCCGTAGATAAAAGGCGCAATGACAGCGATTTCACCGACACGCAGCGGCTTAGCGTTATTTGTCACGTTCTGTAAAGTTATTGTCTCTGGCACAATGGCGCCGATCACTCTGCAACCCGATCGAGATAAACGCCTTTGTTGTGCTGATTCACGAACGCATAGGAAGCACCTTGTAGCGGGGGAGCGCGGACAAAAGAAACACAGGAGCCCTTTCTTATATAGCGGGAAAACAACTCACACAATCAGTGCCTCTGAGAAATTGAAGTTGAGTAGCCATGAAACGTCATCACCATCGCTTTCGCTCCCCTTTCGCACAATTAATGTATTTCACTTCTTTAGTTATTATTTTATGTTATTTAATTTTGTTTCCCCTTCATCAATCAGTTTCCTCATCCGCTCTTCCTGGTAAAATTTCAAGTTGCAAGTTGTAACTGCTGTGAACCTACTGCTTCATAGCTGTGTGCTGTGGCCCGGGCGGCGGCGGGCTCTAGTCGTGTTCATACGTTAATGAGGCGGGGCGGTGTAACGGCGGGCTAATTAGATTGGCGGCCATCAGACAGCGCTTGTGCAAGCCCTTACTAGTCGCGTCACGTACCGGGTACCGCCGACCCACCGCGGCACCGGCGACCCCGCTGGGGTGATGCACACCCGGCTGGTGCGGGTTCTTGCTGGCTTTAGGATGCAGATGAATAGATGATTTTCTTTTTTTTTGTAGCGAAGTTTTAAGAGAATTTAAATGAAGGAAGAGGAACACCATTTCCAGGTTGCAATGTAATATATACGTAAAACTATAGCCAGTAGTAGCCTAACACCTACATAGTTCCTTATATGTGTTACCTACGCTATTTTATCAGATCACAACTAAACAAATTCATTCAAAATGAATGGGACTCGAACGTCCAACATCCTGCCGACCCAGTTATGCAGAGAATAATCTTAAATAATAATATGCTCTGTTACTACCTGTATAATGTTTTCAAAGGACGATTAGTAAACATGACGATTCGTTTTGTAAGTTGCGACCTACTTGAACCCGGCTTAAGTTTACAGAGTATAAAGTTGATCCAGAAAGCGGCCTGTTTCTTATAATTAGAAAAGTAGTGGCTGGCAAGTTGGCGAGTGACGCCGCGGGTCGCGTGTGTTGCTCTCGACGTGGGAGGCCGACCCCCTCCGCCCCGCACCCTCTCGCCCGTCTGCAATTAATATCCTCTGCTAGCTACACTTGCAAGGGAAGTCACTTACTTTCACTCGGCCGATTACCTCGTAATCATACTTACTTCATAAACACTACTGTAATTACTCTGCATACAAACATAGATTACTAAGCATCAATGATTATGAATATTGATAGTGAGCCTTTATAAAAACATTCTAGCCATATATGATTGGCTAAACACACACGAAAGCAGATTCTTTATAGCTGGCAAATGTGAATTTGGAATCTGCTAATCAAGTGTTTAACTTAATCATAGTATAATGGTTAGCGAGGTTTTTTATAAATATAAGGCTGTAAATGTTAAGAACAAAATAACGAGTAGGTAGTAGACACACTTATACGAAGGTACTGCGTCCCGCGGGTACCATTGAGTTAGACTCAATGTTGATGAAATGCCTGCAGCGTCAACAAAACACAGCTGGTTCGTGTAAACCAGTACTGTAACGCTGAACGTTATAACAAGCTAATACAATCATGTCTACCCGGTTGCAGCTGAATACTTGTATTTCACGTGGGGCGACCGTCCATCGTCTGAGCTCAGTATCTGGGTTATAACCCAGATACTGAGTAATACGATTACACGTACCTACCTATGTCTTGGTGAGACAAGTGTCAACCCTTCGGGATTCTGCTGATACTGTCGAAGATTTATTATGCTCTTCTTTTAAACTGTGGGCATGTATGCAGTTATCTTGTCGTCACATCTGCCATCTGTGAGATGAGAGCCACTGTCAATGTGTATTCTGCCGCCTACGCACACATTTGCCAAGTGGCAGTCGTCATAAATAGTTGCCAGTATATTAAAAAGGCGACGTAATCTCAACAGCGTGACCTGTGTGGAAGCATGGCAACACTCGGCCTTCACCCAAATCTATGGCTTACGGGTATCTGCCGACTTCAGGGCTGAACCCTAATCCGGTAATACGAGCCACTGAAACGTGTACCGTCTAAAAATTTTATGAAACAGTACCACCAACGTTCAACCGTAACTGTAACTGAATTGTTTAAAAGGTGAAAGTAAATAAGAATGTTGCTAAATGCTATCAACGTTCCCTCAGAAGTTCGATTTACTGTTTCACTTGCGAGATGCTGACGGTACTGGGTATATTGTGTTGAGTTAGTTATCTGAGGGTTGGCATCAGCGTAGATAATCCTATCGGTCCGGTGCGGCCGGGCGGGGGAGGACGCCGGACGAGCCGGACGGACGCGGACGGCGCGCGGCGGTCATGAATCAAACGGAATGGGACCGCGCCTCGCACACACACGCACGCTCGCACGCCATCACCGCACGTCACGCACATCTCACGATAAATAACTCGCATCAATAAGAAGAGGCACGTCCTCTTACTTACAGTATCATCTCTTTATGCTGCTAAAGGCTGTGTGGTGTAGGTAGACCTTCAAGTTTCAGAGAATGAATGCACATGGCTTAGTCCATTATAAATTCTATCCCTTGTAAGTATTATTGTCGGTATAAAGTCGATCTATAGCAGTTTGGGCGATAAAACTAGTACCACTAGCACATCACCCACAGTCACTATAGATAAGTAGGTACTCGTGCGATTATTGCTGCGACTGATGCGACGCAAATCCACGTTACAGCGAGTGTGACGACGATTCGCGCCGCAGCAAGTCATCTGCCAGTACTTGTGTTGCCGACTATGGGTCGTAATGTTTCATGCATGCGCTTGTCAAAAGCAATCTATCGTAAAGCTTGCTCGCTCACCTTAATAACCCGAGTTTGGAGGATTCGTTCGTAAGAGCCATCGGAATGGAACGTAAGAAGTACGAGGACGGGGCGGAGCTCGTGTGTCGTGGGCTGGTGGGCGTGGGTGCCGCGGAGCGTGGGTAATGCGGCGGGTGATAGATCGCGTCACATGTCGCACTGTCGCGTCGCCGTGACGCTGATAGCGCTGATGGGAGCGACTGGGGCGAGCCGCGGAATGTGCCACATCCACATGTGTTGGGGAATATTATTGCCAAGATACGTGCACGGACTCATATAGCAACCATGCATGTTGGGGCTGTAATGTAACTAAAGAAAAATGTATCTACTCAATGTACATAGTGCACATTGAGTAGATACATTGTACATAGTGTACAAGTCTATTGAGTCTCTATACTATGGCTATACTGATTCTATTCGAAACAACTCTACTTAAAGGAAATGTAAGTTTGTTTGAGGTAGACTGAGCCCATTTTAGGAACTGAGGTCTACGAGAGGTAACATTGTCCGCATTTTAAGATAATTAAAGTTCGCAATAGCTTGGTCGTAGTCGGTTACTTGGAAGACAACAATATTTAGTTAACTGTTACTTCAGCCGATATCACAATCTCTGGTGACTACAGATATTTATATAAAAGCATCACGTTAGCGTATATCTCCGCATCTGTCGGATTAGAAGGAAGTCTGTGTGATCGGATGTGGATATAAGACACGATAAGATTACCATAAGACGTCGGAGAAGATCGATAGGCAGATATGCTAATACGCGCTATAAATACAAGAGATCATTCATACGATAGCACGCGAGCGCGACGCTCCACCGAACACGACGTCAACTGCTGGCAGATACCGGGCTTGTGTGAAACGACACATGTTGTGTTGTGTCCCTGCGTTACTCCGTCCCTGATGTAACCCTCGCCTCGCTTCACGTCTACTCACTCTGTAGACAATTACAGTCGTTAGCCGCAGTCGCTTGGCTCGCGCTCGTGTGCTCACTGCTCTCTACAATAAAGAAACAAAACGCGCTGATGGCGCAGCAGATACCGACAAAAAGGGAATGTATAAAATTGCCTTCGCAGCTCTCTGTTCAGCTTGAATGCACATAGATTGCGGTTTATATTACCTAGCGGTAGGGTCGGGCTCGTATGTAAAGGCACGAGTGAGACCGCAGGCACATACATGTGTAGGTACGGCTCGTAAGTCATCGCTCGCCGTCAGCTCCGCGTTGAGCGATTGCTTCGATTTTTCGAGATCGTTTGCCGCAGTTGTTTATTGTTTCCTCAAGTTTGGCGTCGCTCGAGTGAAGTAATGCGAGTGAACCGTACTTACTTCAAAAGCAACCGAGTGCCGAATAAAAATATTGAACACTTGCAAAAATATTTATGGGTTTAGAGCGCGGCGGGCGTTCGAAAACATTGCGTTACCGACGAGCGGCGACTGGCGAGCAGTTCAGCACATACACCGCGCTGACATGTGCCGCATGTGTGAGCAGTGGAGCACATGTGGCGAGTGTGGCGACTGTTACTCACGGCTGTATCGACTCATCCAATGCCTCAGCGTCACCGACTTACCGGGAACGTGAGCGTGACGACCGAGATCCCTTATATTATGAGATCAAACGAAAACTTCTGGATGCGAATATACCGTGTCTTGTAAAGCCTCCGGATTATTAAAATGTAGACGAGCCGCTCAACTATGTGTACGCTACGCCTCATCATAATTTTAAAGTTCTTTGTAATTTGGCTTCGAGCGGCGAGCGGCGAGCGCGCCACGCGGCAGACGCGGCTAATTTATGACAGATTTAGCATTCGCTTCGTAAAATACAGTGCGTTGTGTTCTACAAAGACAGAGAATATCTGAACACGAAATCTAATAAGCCCCCACACCAAACCACACACCGCACACGCTCGACTGTGAGCTCGTCCCACCGCTAAGTCTGTGTGCCTCGAGCTCGAGCGAGCCACTCATACGTCTCTGTACAGTGATTGTCCAAGTAATTAAGGAGATAGCTGGTTTAGTTAGTTAGATACATACTTTCTTTTGTACGAGCAGCCGTAATGAAGTAACGATAACTCGCACTCATCAATTATGTCAACAGCACCCGAGGGCCCGGGGGAGGGGGGACAGAGGGGAAGGGGGTGTCGCCGGTGAAACGCCGCGTCATCGCGCGATTGTGATAGTATAGTGCGCCAATTGCGAGCACCATTGTGCGCGACGGTACCATACACAGACCTGATCGTGTTTAGATACGATTGATAAATAACTTGTAATTACAGGCCAGTCGCCAGTCGCCGGTGCTCGCTGATCACCTCGCCGATGTCTGATCCAACCAGATAGCACACGTTCTCTCTACAATCTCTTGCGTTACTTTGATCCCTCGTGTATTGTACAGATTGAACCACCGTTACCGCTGACGTCAGCTGGGAGGTGGAGCTTGCAATAAAAAGGGCCTCCGATAGAAATGGTGTCTGAGTAAATAATTCAATCTATACCTGTCGCCTGGGTACCTTAATATATATTTATATTTTGAACTCTAGTTACTAAGTACGCCAGGTGTTGCGCCGCCGCCGTGTGAACTGCGGCACGATACATGTGACGCCGCTAATTACTAGGAGACAGCTTCACTAGCCCGCCCTGCGGCTGCGCCTGCGCCCGCAGACAGCCTGGCAACACCGCGCCATCACATAACTGCACATTTTACCAACAGCAACATTTGACTGGAAAGTAGAATTAGCATTAGATTGTAGCGCAGCGCTAATAGCCGATAAATTACTGTAATACTACAGATAAGCGAGATATATTATCATAATAGAGCTTGTAATGATCTCGTGCTCTGTGTGTGTGTGTGTCACACCACACCACACCGCGGCGCGGCGCGACGTCATGCGGACAGACAGACGGACCGACTGCGGCGCGCTGCCAGCACAATACACTGATAAATTCTCATTTATATTCATTTATTTATATTAATTTTGTATCATAATACCTACCTATTAGAAACTATTCTGTATGTGCTCGTTGTGCCGCTGTGTGTCTTGTGAGAATATGAACGTTATAAAAATAGACACGCCAAATCCATTAGTTCGAACGAACATAATCGATTAATATAAGAATCCGAGTTTTAATTGATTATATAAAAATAATACAAGTTTTCTTCATAACGATTCGTCATGACGATAACTTTTAATTTTAATTAAATGCAATTTAGCTGAACAGTTAATTAACGAAACGAACATGTTCACGTCAATATTATATAGTTGCACGACTTTACCTGTTGTTGAACCGATTTCAATAACAGAGATAATAAAACCGGCCAAGTGCGAGTCGAACTCGTGCGCCGAGGGTTCCGTACCTACCCATTATACAGGCAAAGATACAGATAAAGATGGACATAATTGCCTTTAAGCATTCAAAGCGTGATTTTCGCGGTTTCTGGAAGAGCGCTAATAAATTGAGCATTCGGCCAGGCCTGCCTGTTAGTATGAATGGTGTGAGTGATGCGAAGGATATTGCGAACCTTTTTAGAAATCAGTTTGTTTTAAAGTCACCGCTAGGGAGCTCTTGTGAGATGCTGGATGCTTAGCCCCGTTGTGACAAGGTGGGCACACGTTTCCCCTCATCTGCCCTCTTCAATTTGTATATGAATACCCTGATTGAGGCGCTTAGGAGTCAACATGTCGGTTGTCATATTGACGGTGTATGTGTTAATAATAAGCTTTAAAGGACAATGCTGACATTGAAAACGGAGCGGAACGGTGGGCTCTTTCCGTGCGTGCGAGATAGCTCGCAGGTTTGCACGTTGTACTGTAGTAGTACTGTTCTGCTCTTTAGGGCATTCTGTACCATCTTTTACACTTGCAGCCTGTGGGAGAAGTATTCGCGGGCGTCGTATGGAGCCCTTCGTGTCCAGTATAATAACGCGTTCAGAAAACTGATAGGGTTGCCTTGGCGTTGTTTGTAGTGCGTCAGTGATATATGCGGCGGCGCGTGTGGATTGTTTTTACGCGATAATGCGTAAGCGCGCAACATCAATGTTGGCCCGAGTTATGGACAGCCCTAACAGGGTTCTGAAAATTATTGTTGATAGAGTGGACTGTCCGTATATAGTTCACTGCTCTCAGTTACATGTGTCACCGTATCGTGTTGTTTACTAATACTTAGTTTTAATGCACATTGTTACTAACCCAATATGAGTCTTAGCTCGAAATAAAGATTCTGAATTTGAATTATACCGCCTTAATAAATTTGGTATAATTTTTATTGGTGGCTAAGTTTTAAAGATGGGCAAATCTAGATTTTCATGAAAACTTTGAAGAAACTTTTAATTTATCTTAAATTTCAACTTTTTTTTTTTTTTTATTCGTTATAGGCTCGCGTTTGACCACTATCTCGCCTGATGTTAAGCGATGATATGGTCGAAGGTGGAGCACGCTTGCCTAGAAGTAACCTATTCACTCTTGACTTGAAGACCCCTAGGTTGTAGCTATCAGGAAACAAGGACGCCGGCAGGGAGTTCCACTCCTTAGCTGTACGCACAATGAAAGTATTTTCAAAACGCTTTGTGCGTATGGGTGGGATATCCACCATGTACCGATGGCACATTGCCGTACGTCTTGTAGTCCGATGATGGGAAGAGCTAGGCGGAATCAAATTGTGCAGTTCCGTCGCACACTCCCCGAAATGTAACCGATAAAAAACCGACAGGCTGGCAACTCGGCGTCGATGTTCGAGGCTCTGGAGCTTTGATGCGACCAGTGCATCGTTGCCAATAAGCCTTTTGGCCCGTCTGTCAATCGACTCAAGTGCATCAAGCTGGTATTTGGCAGATCCATCCCAGAGGTGAGAGCAGTACTCCATGCATGACCGAACTTGCGCTTTATACAAGTTGAGCAGCTGTTCAGGCGTGAAGTACCGTCTCACCTTCGCAAGGATCCCCAACTTTTTTGCAGCCAATTGAGCCTTTGACTCAATGAATGGACCAAAATTGAGGGTCGATGTTAACGTAACACCAAGAAGTTCGAGATGGTCCGTTATCGGCACGGTTACACCACGGAAGGATGGAGCCGGGTGGAATTGGCACTTTTTTGCGGAAAAAAGACACTTTTTCACAATTTTCCCTTTGTTTCCGTTGTAAGACCTTACTTTTTTCCAAATTTCGTGATTCTAGGTCAACGGGAACTACCATATAGGTTTTCGACCCAAAACCTATAGGGTTCTTCCGTTTGACCTAGAAAAGTCAATTTTGGTTAAAAGCAAGGTCTTACAGCACAAGTAAAGGGAAAATTCCGAAAAAATAAAAAGATGAAAATTAAGGTAAATTTTGGTACTTACAAGTTTTCGCGAAAATCTAAATTTGCTCATATCTTTTTATCGCGTTGACTCAGGACCTTGATTGTTATACACCTAATAGGGACTAAAGACCTCAGTATCTGGTATAAATTTCAACTTGCTCAGTCTATCCATTCCTGAGAAAATCGGTGGTGACACACGGACAGACAGACAGACGGACAAGAATGTGATCTTATAAGAGTTCCTTTTTACCTTTTGAGGTACGGAACCCTAAAAATTAACAAGTAATGAAGCTAACACGCGACACGCGATACACTACACTACACCTCTCAATATCAAATTTATTAGCCAAGGAGCGCGACTGTTACCTACACTACACGGAACATTATTATACAGATACATCGAGAATGTCTGACAATTTATATTTTCTAATTAAATAAACAACACATTTATATGCTTAAACTGTTTATTATTGTTACTCTCTCCGCCATTATTAGTAGCATCGACATTTAAATGTCAAATAATAAATTGATGAATCAATTCCAGACATAATGGCCGCCGCCGCGCTCCACCGCTCTAAAGGGGCTTTCACACGCGCCGAGCGCCGAGCGCCGAGCGTGGAGCGAGCCGATTGAGCACAATAAGCACAATTTAAAGTGTGAGAAGTGTTTGTGTGCTCGGAATAGTAAGCATAAAGCATAAGCGACGAGCGACCCTCGCGGACGTGCCCTGCGCGCGCCGCCCGGTGTGAAGCTGCGCCCTGAGGTACCAATGTGAACAGTCGCCGTGCGAGTACACAGTGCTGCTACTAATCGGTCATTTACATCACGAGAGGTCGAGAGCACATCTATGTGTAGCGAGCAGGCGAGCGGCAGCCTGCTAGTAGAGTGCACGTTCGAGTACATTAGGTTCGATCCATTTGGCGCGGTGGACTCCATTAGCGAGCAGTCGTTACGGCGGGCGGCGCCGGGGCACAACGTTAACTTACTTTTACATTAACATTCGCCTGCCATGCGACGGCGACACTCCGGTTATCGTCCTATATACAACCTCACCCCTTTGCTTCCCTCACCGTACATGAGAGTGTCCGATAAAATGCCTTATATATATCCGTATACCGGCTAGCGGCTTTGCGGGAACACGATTTTGCAATAACGTGATTTTGCTCCCCTTAATGCTTGGGTGACTGCCGTATGTGGCGACGGCGACCGGCGACCGGCGGGACTGGAAGCCAGTCTCGTATTTGGGAGAGGCTCGCAGGAACTATGAATACGGCACAAGCACATAACCGTCGCGTCGATTCGTGGAAATAAGACGCAGTTCACGCAGCAGTGTGTAGCAGTGTGTAGCATGGGGGCAGCAGTGTTTGTAAACCGTGCAGGAGATTTATTACATTTCATGTGCACCATGCAATGTGTAAAAGCAAAACATTTTTGTTATAGTAACATAACATGCCGTGTGCGATACTGTACAGAAAACATCCAGTTTGATGGCTGTTCATGTGCGCTGCGAACTGTTGTACCGCATGGCGCACTTAGTACCCGTGTAAGAACACGCAGAATGTTGTAAAGGTAGCTTGTACAAGACCTATACTTCAATAAAATTATATACGGAAAGTAAAGTATGTCGTATTTTTAAATAAGCAATTCATAATACCTGAAAAAATACTTATCAGCTTTTTCATACTTTTAGATGACAGTGTGCGTGACACAGCATCTTCGATAACATGCGTCTTAGCGAATATTTTTTTCAGAATTCAAAGTGGTTCCCAAAATCTTGTTTCCTTACATCGTCTACAATGTCAAAAATATCAGGAACTAGGAAGGATAGTCCCGACATCCTCTGTCCGATGACGGAAGTGTTTCGTTTTAGTGACAAATGACTGCGACAAGGGAAGGGTTCTGTATTTGGCAAGCGTCTCGGTGACGTGAGCATGCAATCATACGACAAACACGCAGAGTATGGCATGAGAGCGGTACACTGAGCTGTGTGCTCGTGTCACCTGCCGCCGGGAATGCGGATGGCGGCCGCACCATAACAGTCGCTGGCCGGTAGCCCCGGCGGCAGGCGGCCGGCACACATACCTACCTACCTCGCCCTCATAAGTCCATACAGTTGACTCGCATCTTCCCATCGATCCGCGATTTCCCGGAAAATCTAAGCTAACTACCTAACTTCATACATGAGACAACTTTGAGAAGAACGAATGCCAGAACTTTATAAGTACACGTCTACATACTAATCGAGTTTCATGAAATATACGGAGCACGTAACTGTGATACGGGTATACGGAGCGGTAGGCTTTAGTTTTTGCAATAAAAAGTTCAGCCGTGGGCCTAGAGCAGCCTGCCGACTGCCGACTGCGCAGATAAGGCAATATCGTGCGATACTCTGAGGATACTTGACTTGTGGTGTGTGGTGAGGAATGTGGTGCTCATACATTCTGTGCTCTGTCGCGGTAACTTATAAAACACGCTCGGTTGTACGTGGCAGTCGCAGATGATAGATTGCGCTGTACATAGCAACAGTGTCATGTATCACGCGAGCTGATCGCATCGCGGAGTGTTCGATAGCAAACGCGATGCGCTCGCCTCGGACGCGGGCGCGGGCACAGGCGCTAGGAGGGCGCTCGCAGCGATTTAATTAATTTAAACTGAGTGTGCCCCGCGGCGCCGCCCGCGCGCCCGTCGCAGACACGCTCACCTGATGTAATTTTAAAAGGCAACGCCGCCAAACAGGAAGCCTGAGAAGGCCTACAAACTAACTAAATTTAGCTGCATTTTTATCGCAAATGTTTTATCGAAATTAGCGGAAGCAATTAAAACACCGACTCCAGACTTGAAACGCTACAACAGTATTTTTTCTGTGTCGTGTTTATGTTGCAGGATCTAGACACGCGGTAGCGTGTCAAGCCAAGTTCAAGCAAAAAAGGAACTGGCGTCGCAGCAGCTGTGTGTAATATTACACGAACCATTTGGAGCCACTTTTGTCATCTTAATAACTCAAAATCTATATAACATAAACACATAAAATTTGGTTTATATATTAAAGATGAACTATAAACCAAAATTTCATAAATATAGCTCAAACGGTTATTTAAATATTAACGTCCAAAAATCGTCATTTTTATCACTGACTGACCTATAGATCAAAACTCTAACCTAGTTGCAGATGACCTAGAACGTTCAAATTTGGCATCCAGATAGGTAATTGGGTGAATACAAAGAAATAAATGCAAGTCAAACCAGCCAAATCAAATCTTGAACTAAAATTTATCTTAAGTTATATGCTGTAAATAATTCGAATTTTCAAATTTAAGAAGTTATATTTTAAAATAGCAAATATTGTTGTAGCAGTAAAAGAAAGAAATTGTGTTTTTAAATTTATTTTAGAATGTTTTATGTTCTTGTAAATAAATTTCAGGATACAGAACTTGGCAACCATTTAGATCCCTATTCTTTTATCGGCGTAGTCAAGAGCCGTGCATATTCTTACTTCTTAGTATTGAACTTGGCTCCCTTTTTCACATTTATGTTTTTGATGCGATATGTAACTACAAAAATTGCTTTTGCCCGATATTTTCTAGGATTTTAAGTAACTGATTGGATTATTCTTCTTGGTGACTAAGAATGAATTTCGTAATCATATGAGCTAATATGTGAAACATCGAGTGGTTCTTCTGCACCTCTCTTCTCTGCGTGGTGATTGGCGAGTGAGTGCGCTCGCTCGCGTCTTTATGCATAGGGTTATAACCCCAGGAATGATAAACACATTACCCTCCTTCAGCAGTCGGGTAAAAAGCGGCACTCTAATGGCATACACCCCTTAATTTTTAAACCTCTTCGCTACAGGAATTGATAGGTATACCTCATAGGTATACGTCGTTACTAACGCTTGCTAACTACTTACTTTAAATAAAACTGTAGCAGGTTGTTCTCCCCTCTTAATCTTTACCTCAAAATAATGTAATTTGGTTCCGTTACCGTGTTTTGATAGTTTTTAGTTTTTCAGATGTGAGTGTCCTGGCAGCAGTGGCAGCCCTACACACAGGCACAGGTCGTCCAGTTAGATTAGCTTACATTTTATTGTAATTGCATGCGCTCAACCGCTCGGCCCACAGGGCACAGGCGGCCAGCTGCGTGCGAGGAGATTGTGCTGCGACTGCGAGTGACGACCACGACGCGACAGACCACCAGGCGACTGCGACACGACACGACTGGACAGTACACTCGACACACTCGCCAGCAGCCGGCGCGACTATTACTTTCTCACCACATTAGCATAACGAACGATAAACAAACAAACACTTACAAGTGAGTGCCGGCTGCACATCTGTCAGAGTCCTAGAATCCGATGAGACTCGACAATACTAGTTTATTCACGCGCATTTCCTTTTAAATCAGTCAAACAATTACCTTGGTAAAAAGCATAGAAAATACTTGTTTGTAGTTTGTACACAGTTGGGCTCACAGCTGAAAGAAATAATTGTGTAATGTGTAAGAGCAATTGCACAATGGGCGGTCTTATCGCTGGCAGCGATCTTTTACAAACAACCTTTAGATGTACAAGAAAGAGGTGGGAAGAAATAAGATAAAACTCTTTTGGAAGACTTACAAATACGGCCGCACTCGTGTAGTTGTGTGCGCCATAAAGGTTTCTCTATCTGTAGACTTATCATAAGACAAGCTCGACAGCCGACACTAATGCGATTATGTTCTGTTTTTGCTCCGCAGTCGCAGTCGCAGAGGGCGTCACCCCCGTCCCCCGTCCCCCGTCCCCCGCACACAAACAAGCCCACAATGTCTTCATTAACTTAGTGAAGTAAACGGCTCCTCTGTTGTTGTCCCCGGATACTTAATATAATGCTTCTCATTAAATTACATTAACTACGTGACGCACGCGGCGGCGGCGGCGCGGGCGCACGCACTCCAACCATTGTGTGTGTAGCAGCACTCGTTATTTTGAATCTTGATAAATGCTAGTTCACGATCTTTTGCTACAAAGCAGAAATACTGCCAATTCACAACACTTTTGCGAATCTGAACAAGTTCCGCGAGATTGACAGACGGTACTAGACAGAACACAGACACAGAGCCGCGCAGGCGCAGCGCTCACGGCGAGCTGTCAGCTGTGTATCAGTATGTCTCACGATCACGAACATAATGCACGTGTCGTAACTAATTGAAGATACTTCTCTCAACATGCACTCATTGCTTTTTACTCCGCCTTTATTTTTTACTGAACATCACAGCGTTAAAGTCATTTTTGTGTGTGTGTCTTCTCTTTTTACCAACTTCAAAAAAAGGAACTAATTTATTCAACACGTAGATGTATGTAATTTTGTTGGCATTGCCCAATATTCACATAATATAAATAAATAATATGTTACTCTAATTGGGCTTCTAAAATGTGTGCCAAATTTCTTAAGTGTATGTTTGTTTGTATGTACATATATGTATGTTTCTCCACACATTTCATCGAAAATACTTATCGCATCGTAACCATTATTTTTTTGTGGATTAGGTATCTCTCAACTTAGGGAATAGTGCAAGTTTCATCAAAATCGGATCAGCAGTTTTCAAGATATGGAATATACAACCCAGCTCCTTACCGACAAACAGCACGCACGTGTAAATTGAGTTATAATGGGTATTTTGTTAGGTACCTTACTATTATAGAACTTGCACTTTTTAGTGTTAATGTGCTAAAACTGAAAAGAAATAAATAAAAACAATTAAAAAAAAACCGGCTTCAAAAGCAAAGCATTAAAAAGTGTGAAATAATTTTCGTTTCGGAAGTCGGTGTCGACAAACGATAAAAAAGAAGTACCAAAGACAAGACACCGGCTTCCAAAACGAAAGTTATTTTGCACTTCTTATTAGTGTTTTGCTTTTGAAGTTGGTTAAATTTTTTGTGAAAAAGTTTTCTTTGATAATGATACACACCACAGATATTATGATTTATCATTTATAGTAACTGTAGTGTGAATTGAAGCCTTTGGATAAATACATTAACATTGTGCATGGCGTACTACACGTAATTGGGGAATACTCAAAAAGTCGTTTTGTATGTGACAGTTTGCGAATGAAACGCAGAGAGAGCGCGGACGCGCGTCTGCGGACAGTCGGCGAGTGTGCGCGACAGTACCGCCCGAATTTACGACACGAACAAAGTGCGGTAATAGTGTACAGTTGCGGAGAAAAGTTGTGCAGCCAACTGAAATTGCTTTTATCCGTATGAAATAAGTGTGAAATGTACCGCGCGGTCGTTACACTCACTGCT
Source organism: Orthosia cruda (assembly GCA_964057195.1). NCBI lineage: Eukaryota > Metazoa > Arthropoda > Insecta > Lepidoptera > Noctuidae > Orthosia > Orthosia cruda. The sequence goes on from OZ059855.1 coordinate 20,494,026, forward strand.
TCAGATGTGCGAGACGCGCGAGGGAAAATGAGCTCTATGCGCGCCGCGAATTCAAATAAATGGTCGTACTATCTAACGTCTTTAAATTTACGTTCGACCCACAAAACTTCGATAAATAATGTATCTTTTTACGCTGAACATAAAAAGTGTACCTGACTTCTTATGATGGGAACGTTTGTGTACTACAGCCGCGTCCGGGATGACGAACAGGAAGCGCGGAGGGGCCGCAGCGCGGTGTGTACTGTTACCGACAGGCGGCTTTGTGCAAACTGTGACAATATCGAGCTCATCTTCGTTATCGGTGTCGTGGAGCGAGTTAGCTCGTCTGCGAACTGTCACCCGGCCGTATACCGTGTGCCGAGCCCCGTTGGCGCTGCCGAGTGACCCACATACATAAATAGGCTCGTTCACTGACTGCAGGACTCCCTACGACGAGCCCTCTGCTCAAGTGGGTACTCACTCGAGGGACACGGCTCACGTAGCAATGCGCAAAGTAAACAGATTCAACGTTTTCACTGAAACAAATGTGAAACACGCTCTGCATGAGAATTTACAATCAATTAACATCGAGTACAACTACAACTGCTACAAACGTTACTACATTATTTTGTCCCAGTAACTTGCACAGTAACTTGTACAACCTATTAATGGCGCCACTATTAATAGGTTGACGGACAGAATCAGACGGACCTAAATACGTTACCTATCATCCAGTGAGTTGCACGTTACCGTGGGAACCGTCCGGCTGACTGTACCGCTACCGTCTTTACCCGCAGAGTAGCTCGTAGGTTCGTACGGATACGGACTACGCAGCGTACACTTGTAACTAACAATTTTTATTCTATTGCCGGTTGAGCGGTTTCTTGATTAAAATATTTTCTCTCAGGCAAATAACGTGCGTCTGGTTAACATCAATGCCTCGGCCTCGGCTACAAGATACTGCCGGAGTGACGGCTTTCAAACACAATGTGTGGCGCATGTGTCGCCTCGCCCCGAGCCCCGAGCCCCGGGCTCCGGTCTCGCGGTTCTCAGGGACGGTTCGGCCATTTACCTACCGTTTTATTGGCAGTAAGTTATACCACACTCGTCTTGTGTTACAGTGTATCAAGTGCCAGCAGCGCGCACTGCATCGCACGCACATCCAGTCGCGGCACGTCCCGGCATCAGCGAGCATTGCCCGTGGCTGTGCTTACCATTACACGCAATACACTTCAAAACTAACTTTATGTCTGGGTACTAACGTTTATTTCAAAATAGCGCCCGTTTTCTATGGAGACGGACGACGTCTTACAGATGTTTTGCACATTAAGAAAACATGAATTACGTATATATTCAAACTGTTGAATAGGAGCTGAGTTGTAGCAAGTAGCAAGGCGCGGAGGGAGAGGGAGGATGAGAGCCAAACGTCCGCTACACACCACACAGGGACACAGATGTGCGCCGGGCGCACACGGGGGACACGGCCCAGTGTATAGTGTACACTGTGTACAGTGTACGTCGCTCGGCGTGTAGAGATACCGCATCTGCCGCCCCGTAGCTATGCAGACAGTGTCGTCGTTAAACAGACTATCTGCTTTATGGTTATGACAGCTCGTTTGTTCGCTCACGCTGCTCGGAATGTGTTATCAACTACAATTTGAACAATGACTTGAACAATCATAAGGAATTGTTTACTGAAGCAATCATTCCATCGCGACAATCGTCATCGTCACTGACAGCTTGCGTAGTGTTGTAGCATCCCAGCGAACCACGTTTGTGATTGTAACCGTAAGTTGGAAAGATAGTGTGGATTATATGGACCGACACACACAAAGCTAGTGTACATCACATAACAAAACTTGGCGACATCGCCCAGACTTTCATTCGGAAACGTCAGAAGTTTTCCGAACTGCTGTTCAAGATTTTAGATTCGCAAGAGATGATATTGTAACCGCAGCACGATTTTTATTAAATAAAGTCACGGAGCGGCATAGCGAGGAGCGAGGTCTAGCTCCTGCGGATGCTTAATGCTCATACCTATTACTATTATGGTAAGCTTGACAATAAAATTCAGAATCGCGTTATCATATTTATTGGCCACCATTACAAATTTAAATAAAAAGATTAAGTTTCTTCGTGAGCATTCAGATTTTATAGACTCTCTAAACCGAAGTTATGAAACTTTATGATTCAGATTACAATATATGTTATATGGAGCTATTACATTTGATCAGCGGAGCTGTACAGTCGTAACTGCAGGCACGACTTAACGCGGTAAGTGCACATTGTTACCCTGCAGCGTGCAGCGTGCAGCGTGCAGCGTGCAGCGTACAGAGCTCTGAGCTTGGGATTGTGTGGCGAGTCACGAGTGTTAGCACAGCGGACGGAGACTACAGATTCTCATTTCATATCTACACCACATCGCCAGTAGGTACAGAAGGTCCACTCCGGACAATGTTTGGTAACAAGCATGACTGCTTGTTGTGCCAGCAGCTGTTTCGGTCCATGATACTATTAAGCTTGTCTGTGAGACTTCTGCACTTGGCCGTTCAGTGTATCCGCACATAATAGCGCCCGCTCCGCTCGATTACCTCTCAATAGTTATTCAGTGTGCGAACCGAATTCAAGAGAAATGTCCCCATCCGTTATCCTCGTCTATTCACTGACACTGTATTAACAACCGTCACCCGCGCCGTGTTGCCGCGTGCCGCGTGCCGTGTCACTGTGACACACTTCTTCAAGGCAAGTCTGCATTCAATACTTGACGCTTCGTTTTCTTTACAAATTCTTGTATTGGAGTTAATTATCTAGTATTAGCACAAGAATGTGGAATATGACGCGTGAGCAGCGCTCTAGCGCTACCTACCGAAATAACTTGTAAGTGATGGGTGCTTCTCCGCTCTAATAATACGCAGCCGGAGCCCGCGCCCGGAGCCCCGAGTCGCTGATGACGCGCTTCTGACAGCCTCTCCTCGCAACTCGCGCGCCGCACTAGCACGCTAGCACAGAGGTGACCGTGCACCTCTGTGCTAGCGTGCGCAAACGTGTCTCTATTCAGATTCTATTCAATTAAGAAAACTTTGTAGCGCAATTTCTATGTATTTATAGGTGGGACGAGTTCACCACTATAATAATATTATGGTGCTCATGATTACTCGCAATTTATAAGCCGAAACGGCCGCCGCGCGCCTTCCTTAGTGAAAACAGGAACCTTGCGGGAAGCTCACATGGCGCACTGTTACTGCGCACAGCTGACGCCGAACTAATGAGCGCACGTCACGTCGTACGCGCCCGGTATAGCGGCGACTGAGTCCGCATGACCAACTTCAATATGACTTATAATGACGTCCATTTACAGTTTAAAGTGCATTTGCGTCACTGAGGTCGCGACCGCGCGCCTGCGTCTGATTCCGAACACTGTCAATAGGCTTCACGTCACCGAATTAGTAGTGATTGTAAGTAAACACCGACCGCCGCTGGGCAACCTTGTCTGTGACACACGAGCACACGACAGGCCAGGGGCAGGGGGCGACACAGAGCTGAACTATAGGAGGTATAGTAAACATACGCCTGTACTGTCACATCATAAGTGAAGATGAAATTGGAATGGACAGAGACCCGATAATGTTTGGATAGAGTTTAGCTAAGAACTAGCTTAGAATTAATACAACACAGTGTTTAGAATTGTTACTCGTATTCAATAAGAAACAGTCACAAGGCTATGAGAATGGGAGATACATGAGGAATACGTAAATATAAACACAGATGCTCATAACCACAATGAAACATTATATTGACTTGCAAATCATACATTCGCCCCGGGGCGGTTAGTGATGAGGATGCCGCATGCCGTGATCGTCCCAGCGATGCAAACATGGACAGATACATCGTGATTGTGTTACTGCACACGAGATAAGCGTATGATTACTTATTCATTATCGTCAGTCCACGCGAGTGTATCTGATACGTCAGATTGGTTTCAAGCCAACTGCTTATATTGTTAAGTTCTCCTCTACCATTAGTAAGTCTGGTGACGGCCCCACACTCGCCCGCAGCGCGCGTCTCGTGTGCAGCCAGCCTATTTATTTGGGGACACGAAATTTCCTCCAGACCACTTTGATGGCAATTACGTCGAGTCGCTGTGACAACTTTGCGAAATGTTTGAAGTTTTTTTTAAACATGTGAGGACGTGAGCGTGAACGAGTGGCGTGGGGAGCTGAGGACCGCATGCGAAGACGACGCGACGTCGCACTGTCGTAACGTCGCCCGTCGCCTTCGCTCTCTGCTCACCCGATCGATGTGGCTCAGCAGTGTCGCGAGCAAGTGGACTGGAACTTCTTACTGGAAAAAAAAAATGATTCTGTTGGTTCGGTAGGTGCGCTGGCTACCTGCCGGTAGTTTTTTCCGTGGAATGACGTAGGCTGTAAGTTAATTGGTAATAGAAGCAAGTAGTAACGGACCTCGGAGCGAGGTTGGACGAACCGTCGATAAATTAGCTCCGCGTCAGAGGCGCGACACGGCCACTCTGCGCCGCCCCTGTCTGCACCGGACCTGTACAAATGGGACGCTTGGATGATTTATTACGACTTTGTATGCGATTTTGCCTTTAAAGCACTGGATTATGTATAATTCATCATCGGATTCAGACCCGAGAGCGACGCGACGCACCGGCTGGCGGGTAGGGCAGGCAGGATGTCTTATATTGTAAGTCAGTTACTGTCAAACGCAGCCGTACCATCAATCCCCGCTGTAATAAAGAATCTAATATAATAGAGGATACATAACTTGTCTCTTCTACCTAGCAAGGAAGTCGGTGTGAAAATATCGAATGAATGCTTCAAAACATGGCCGTCTGTCAATCTTTTGTTCATGAGCAGGATATTTTTACGAAGTATCTACAGAGTACCTGCTTCATATTGACACTTTTGGCTACCAACACCTTAGCGAGAGCGGTTCACGTGAACTGTTAACAAAGTACCCGGATACTGTAGTGTATTATAGACCGGTAAGTAAGGCCGTGCCGTGTACGTGCTATATAAACGCTAAGTAAACAGCACTCTCCGCGGCGGCGGCGGCGGCGGCGGCGGCGGCGGCGAGGTATCCATGTTCTCTCAGTTAACGCGCGAATGTTAATCATGTGGATACGGCGCGCAAGAGTCGCGACCTAGAGGTGTCCGCGGCACGCCCTGCGCCGTGCTCGCATATACTCGTAACGTAAGCAATGAGCAAACGAACACACTACATAATACATTACGACCGGTCTCAATACTCCAGTTAAATGTGCTCAATGAAGTCAATCAGGAATAGAATAATGTAAACACACAGTGTACTCTCAATATTTCCTTCTCCATCCACTACTGACTTTGTCTCCAGACGTCTGTTAGGCAAATAAGCATTAAATAAATAGCTTCTACATTTTCTCCAATAGATATACCATTATGCTTCAACTTGGCCAGAAGAATATCAAGATCTACTGTATCGAAGGCAAAACTAAGGTCCGGAAAAATACCTTCTTGCCATTTAAATGACAGACAACCGCGTCCGTCCGTAATATTAAAGATTTAAAAATATTAAAATAGATACATCTATCCTTTACATCTGATGCTGGTTTGCCAATATACTTTAATAGCGACATCTTACAGATGGCACCGAGGATAAGTCAAAAGTCTTTGAGCCACAAATCGAATAACAGATTTATTAAAGCCATCATATTGGGTATGGCCGTAGCATACTCTAGCTAGACGACAGAAGCTTACGCCAACGATTCATCACTTCGCCTAATTAATGAGTATCGAATGTCACAATTATGTAACGTATTCTTTAATTATCAGTTGCAGCAATAAATAGCGAAGAAATAAACTTAACGCACGTGTTAGAATTTGAAGTATGTGTGACGTCATTAAATCGTTAATTTTAATTTTTCAATGGTTTGCTACATAATACTACCTGTCATATTTATTAAGCACCTACCGACCGACAAATGTCTAAGTACCTACCTTAATTATTATTGTGGTGACAACTACCTTCAAATGTAAAAGTACCCACCTAAGTAAATATTGTTATACAATATGTACAGGAAATAACTCTAAACTTACATTTAAGCCACGTTGATAATATTCCTATAAATGATTACGTAATTTGGAATGATCATTGTGATGTATCCTGGATTTTATGTTGCTATATTAGTATTATAAGTCCTTTGAAACAATTAGTACAATACTGTCTGTTAGTAGGTATCAATATTCTTTCGAATATTGATTAAGAATTACTATCAATCAATCTGCCTAGCCTTTTCCCAACTATGTTGGGGTCGGCTTCCAGTCTAACCGGATTCAGCTGAGTGTACCAGTGTTTTACATGGAGCGACTGCCTATCTGATCTCCACAACCCAGTAACTGGGTTGCGGTACTCCTTGGCTAGACTGGTGTCAGATCTCAAGCTTCTGACTACATGTAACGACTGTCAAAGATATTCAAATGACAGCCGGGACCAACGGCTTAACGTGCTTGCCGAGACACGGAGGAAACTCGGTTTGTTGAAATGGTCACCCATCCACGGACCGACCTCGTCAAGCGTTGCTTAACCTTGAAGATCGACCAGTGCGGCTGTTAATACTTAGCCACTAACTCCTCCTTAGCTGAAGAATTACTATGCGATATTAAATTCCTTAATTGTCTTGATACGTTTTAAAACATATTCACTTCATAGTAATTGATTAATGTTCACCTAGTTTTGAGATTCACACCACATACATTAGAACTCTAATACAGATTAAATAACCAACAACCATCTTGACATTCAAATTACTAAGTGATAGATATTAATACTTTTATAAAGAGTTCAATTCATGATTCTAACACATGCGAAAACAGGATGTGTGTAGAGCCCTTACAGATCATAAGTCATAAGTGATTTATTTCAGAACAACATAAATCCGTTCTGAACCTAGGATAGGATGGACAGACTGACCCCTTTTGCCGCACTTAGACTCCCATTTAGTCCGTTGTGCGGTGCGTGCAGGCCTCCTCTCTGTGAGAGGGACTGGGGGCCCAGTGCGGGTTGGTGGATATCACTGCATGTTGTGGTATTCTGCTAAACAGAACCACATATTTTTAAGTCTATTTACAATTCATTACACTATACAAACCATACCTTCATATCTGTTGATATTTTATCAACTTTTGTAATTAATTTTTATGTTTTCTTTCATACTGTTCGTACCTGAAAAGCATACTTTTAATTATATCTGATTGTTTTAATATCTGAAACTTAAATTGTATTGATAATTTGTAATTCTTGCAATATTTTTCTACTGTGACATTTTCATCTGACATGACATCTGTCTGTCTATTTTATTTTTCTTAAAACCATAGACCGTAACATAGGTACCATGGACTAAACCTCCTTTAAGCTAGGTTTACACTATTATAAGGGTAGCATAGACTGACCCCTTTGTGAACCGTTTTTATTCGTTCTGGTTCCGTCCGTTTTTATTTCTTAATTGAAATTTGAATTTGAAATGTAGATAGAACACAGAACGAAGAAAAACGGGCGTCAATTTTTTAGTTTGGAATCTGGTCGGAACGCGGAAAGTCGGTGGACTACGGGACACTACTTAATGTACGATCGAATCTGAAAGTCTTTAAAACTATTATACTTACGGCTTGTGGAATCATATCTCATGTGCTGAAGTTGAATATATAAATATAAAGTGTATTACTGAGTATAAATTGCTTACCGGTGTACCTGTGTACCTACGGCGTATAACGCCACAGTCCGATTCCCCTACACATCTTGCCTATCTACCGCACGTGGTGTATGAGCTGTGGCAGACAAGCATACAGAGAGGCGCGCGGCCACAGCGCCCCCGTTTCAGCACGCGCAGATTCCTGCTGCCTACTCATCCACCTACCTGCCCGATCGCCTGCTAATTTGCCTATCTCGGGCATACAACGTCATCCTGCCCGTCCTGCTGCCTGGGTGCGCACGCTGAACCAGAGGGTGCATATCTTGCGGTGCGCACCACCACCTCTTCCTGTCTGACCTGCTGCCCGGTTAGCTGCCCGACGTCGTGCGAAGCCGGCCCTTCTGTTTTTATTCTTAATATCCTTTTATTTATTTTTTTAGTTTTATAATTATTTAATTTTATGAACGTGGCTTACGTTTAGCTCCCTCTGAGCTAAACGTAACGCTACAATGTCTTCGATTTTTTGGTTCTAGGACATGCTTGTTCTAGGACATGCTTTTTTGGTTCTAGGACATGTTTAGACACGTCGTTTTTCTTCATTTGAAAACAGTGAATACCGTTTTCCTTCAGTGATGTTGGCATAATCTACACAAAGTAAAGCGTCTGTCTGGGTTTGAACCCACGACCTACAATTGGTCGCCGCACTCGCAGCTCTTACCACTGGGCCACCACTGCTCTCAACGTGCTGAACCTATTATTACCTTGTACATTCATACGATACCTCGTGTCCCGACACCTTCGCCTCGGTTTATTGCACTACCTTGCTAACTAGGCAGAGTCAAGAAAAACCTCTCCGCTTCGTGTGTTCACTAAATACTCGCATCAACATAAATGGTTACGAATGGGAAAAAACAAACTCGTTTCTAAATGGTTGTAAGCCTGCGCTACTTTTTGCCGTCCTTTGCGTACTGTTACAAAAACGTTTACCTTCATTACTATTGCTGTAATTGGCGTAACGCTATTAGAGCACATTCATTTGTATTTGTATTAAATTCGAATTCCTTGCTTCAACTGGCTCGGAATGCGGTGCTAACAATATGTTTGAGCTAGTCAGTAAGTGCTTGTTCAAGTGTCTGTACAGCGTACTGTAACGGACTAATGTCCGTGAAACGGTCACGTTATGAAAGAGCCTCGTGTTCGGTTTCTCATAAATATTATTATAATGTCACGATAGGAAGTGGCGCGCTACTCGCTAGTCATTTCACATAACCGCTGTGAATTGTTGTAATCAGAGCATATCAAATGGAATTCAATGGTACATTACGTGGAGCACGCACAAACCGGCTCACTCAGCGCTGCACACGAGCGGTAACTGCCGCAGAAGGGCAGCTCCGTACAAACAATGCGCGGTATCGAACATATCCTAGGGTAGAGTGCGGGTTCTCATGTTTAATCATAAATTAAAATCTTTTATTTTTATTTTACATAGGCCTACATGGGCACTTATAAAACGTCGACAAAAGGTGCACGGTTCGGGTTGGTCGTTTCCTAGGGAGAAGAACCGGCAAGAAACTCCATGGTTACTCTTTTAATAAACCGGCCAAGTGCGAGTCGAACTCGTGCGCCGAGGGTTTCGTACCTACCCATTATACAGGCAAAGATACAGGTGAAGATGGACATAATTGCCTTTAAGCATTCAAAGCGTGATTTTCGCGGTTTCTGGAAGAGCGCTAATAAATTGAGCATTCGGCCAGGCCTGCCTGTTAGTATGAATGGTGTGAGTGATACGAAGGATATTGCAAACCTTTTTAGAAATCAGTTTGTTTTAAAGTCACCGCTAGGGAGCTCTTGTGAGATGCTGGATGCTTAGCCCCATTGTGGCAAGGTGGACACACGTTTCAGTGCCAAAGATGTGGCCAGGGTCATCAGGCCTACGTCTAGAGGTAAGTCCCCTGGACATGACGGGCTCAGTAGCTCATCGTTTGCAATACGCCGGTCCTCACTTACCGAGGGTTTTGGCACTGCTGTACAATTGATGTATTGGTCTTTCATACTTGCCCTCTGACCTAATGTGGACGATTGTGGTTCCCATTGTTAAAAGTAAAACAGGTGATTTATCGGATAGGGGAAACTTTAGACCTATTTCTCTAGCAACCATCGCTCTCATCTCTAGGACCATCAAGCACCTTAGCGATAGTCGCTAAGGTGCTTGATGGTCTGCTTGATACACAGCTAAACGAACATCTTGTGCTGCACGACAATCAGTTCAGGTTTCGGCCAGGACTTTCTAAAGAAAGGGCAGGGGGGATAACCTCCCCTGCCCTCTTCAATTTGTATATGAATGCCCTGATTGAGGCGCTTAGCAGTCAACATGTCGGTTGGCATATTGACGGTGTTATTGTTACTAACCCTATATGAGTCTTAGCTTGAAATAAAGTTTTTGAATTTGAATTATACCGCCATAGTAAAATTGGTATCATTTTTATTGGTGGCTAAGTTTTAAAGATATGGGCAAATCGCGAGAACTTGAAAGTACCATAATTTATCTTAAATTTCAACTTTTTTAATTTATTGGATTTTTTCCTTTGTTTGCGCTGTAAGACCTTAGTTTTTGCCAAATTTCATGATTCTAGGTCAACGGGAACTACCATATAGGTTTTTGACCCAAAACCTATAGGATACTTCCAGTTGAACTAGAATTGTCAAATTTGGTTAAACGCAAGGTCTTACAGCACAAGTAAAGGAAAAATTCCGAAAAATAAAAAAAAGTAGAACATATATCATATTCGCACGCTCGGAAAGAGCCCTCCGTTCCCTTTCAATGTCAGCTTGTGGGATAAGTATTACGGCAGCAATGCCTTTAAAGATTATTATTGACACAGACACCGTCAATATGACAACCGAAATGTTGCTGCTAAGCGCCTCAATCAGGGCATTCATATACAAATTGAAGAGGGCAGGGGATGTCAATCCCCCCTGTCTCACTCCATACTCCAATGGATAAGGCTCCGACAGCACACCCGCCCACCAAACTCTGTTGATCTGGCTTCCATACCAATGCCTGAAGATACTTATAAGCTCTATAAGCAAGCTTATTGGTTCAAGTTTCCTCCATAATATATCTTAGGAAACCAGATCAAAATCCCTCAACCGATCGAGGAAGCAAGCGAAAACAAGTGTTCCTCTTTTTGTGTAGTACATCTGATGGCCTGCTTGAGACACAGAACTACACTCTCTGTAGAAAGTCCTGGCCGAAATCCGAACTGATTGTCGTGCGGCACAAGATGTTCGTTTAGCTGTGTATCAAGCAGACCATCAAGCACAACGATGAGCTACTGAGCCCGTCATGTCCAGGAGACTTACCTCTAGACGTAGGCTTGATGACCCTGGCCACATCTTTGGCACTGAAACGTGTGTCCACCTTGCCACAATGGGGCTAAGCATCCAGCATCTCACAAGAGCTCCCTAGCGGTGACTTTAAAACAAACTGATTTCTAAAAAGGTTTGCAATATCCTTCGCATCACTCACACCATTCACACTAACAGGCAGGCCTGGCCGAATGCTCAATTTATTGCCAAACTGTAGCGTAACGTAAGCTCCGGAGAGCTAATGTTAGCCACGTTAGTAAAAATAAAAGGTAATATAAATTAAAACTAAGAAAAAGGATAAAGATAATAAAACTGTGGTCCGGCTTCGCACGACGTGGGCAGCTAACCAGGCAGGAAGACGTGGTAGGCCCTGGGTAGGCAGATGAGCAGGCACCACGACGGCAATCGGATAGGCAGGCTGTAGAGTAGGGCAGGCAGACGTGGCACGGTGTGATCGGACGGGCAGGATGACGTCGTAGGCCCTGGGTAGGCAGATGAGCAGGCAATCGGGCTGGTACGTAAATGAGTAGGCGGCAGGAATCTGCGCGTGCTGAAACGGGTGCGCTGTGGCCGCGCGAGTCTGAAGACCTGTCTGCTACAGCTCATACACCAAGTGTGGTAGGTATAGTGTTATGAATTGTAAATAGAGTTAAAAAATGTGGATCTGTAAATCAGAACACCACATTTCCCCGATGACCCCAGTAAAATTTTCAACTTGAAGAAAATTTTGATGTTTTAATATAATCCTTGCTCTATCACACGTGTGTCCACCTTGCCACAATGGGGCTAAGCATCCAGCATCTCACAAGAGCTCCCTAGCGGTGACTTTAAAACAAACTGATTTCTAAAAAGGTTTGCAATATCCTTCGCATCACTCACACCATTCACACTAACAGGCAGGCCTGGCCGAATGCTCAATTTATTAGCGCTCTTCCAGAAACCGCGAAAATCCATCTTTATCTGTATCTTTGCCTGTATAATGGGTAGGTACGAAACCCTCGGAGCACGAGTTCGACTCGCACTTGGCCGGTTTTTTTATTTATTGTTGTATAGTCTAATTTTCTAGTGTGCTCTAGTGGCTTGTGTCAATTTTTTTTTCTTTCTTTTATATACTTTTCATAATGTTATAATTTGCCACGCGTTTATGTATATAAATTTCCCGACGACCACATCATCGCTTTCCATCAGGTGAGATAGTGGTCAAGCGCGAGCCTATTGATAATAATAAAAAAAAAAAAAAAAAAAAAAAAAAACGACATTTCTGCGCGCGGATGCGCGGTGGCTCGCTGTAATACAGCAGTGTTACATGCGCTTGCGTCGCGTGAATCAGCGCTGCACTATGTGCGGCCTGCTTTGAACCCAGATTGAACAGCGCAGCGCTGGCCGCGTGGCGCTGGCCGTGACCACTACATTATGTGCGTCGCTCGTTCATCATTATGAGCGTTTTTCTCGTGTGGGAGGCAGACCAACAAAACGTACAAAGATACTGCGCTATTAGGACATTCATGTGCAAGTATTGAGCGCAGATTATCTGTTCACCCAGTACAAGACATTGTTTCAGTTTTACTACGCAAAAACTAAAGTTATGAATAGCTAAAGTTGGTTTGCATGGCAAAGCATGCTAATCCGCGCTGCTAGTTGCTTACTACCTAACACAAAATAGAAAAAAAATACCGAAGGAAGAAGGATAAATTGTTACCTAAACTTGACAGATTCACTGGATTTGCTGACAATCAACAAAGCATACAACAAACATACATCATATGTTGCTCACATGCCTTAGAGCGTAGACAAAGCATCGATCATTGAAGATCACGAATTCACGACGCCACATACGACGAAGATTGGAGAGTAACATGACGTAACAATAGTGTAATAATGATCACACCATAAACATAAAAATGTGAAAAGGCACGAAACTCGACGAAAACATAAATGTGAAAAAGGCGCCAAGTTCGACGAAGACGAATTGAGATCTAGAAGGGTGATAAGTTTCATAGCCTTTCCACAAAGCTACAATGTAAAATTTCGTGTATGGACTTAAAATAATTTATTATATTCTTAGATATTGAATCTTCTTCATAGCGTGTCGATGGCAAAAAGTTTGGCCCAGAATTCAGATAAAGAATTTTAATTTGTCTTCTTGAATTATTTTTTGACCTTTATAACTTAAAACTACAGTAAGCATCCATATGTAATTTCAGGCGTCATTACATAGGCTGTATCTATATCGCTCACTGAAGTGTGTCTAGATTAAGCTGTCCACCCTTTGCCGACAAATACACAACCAATAAGAAAATTTAAAAATAATAACTAGCGAAGTACGAGTCGGACCCGTGTGCCGAGTGTTCCGAAGGACTTAGGATTTTCGTTTAGGTTGCCCTGTTAATTATGAGTGAGGCTGTTTATGCCTCAAAATAACTTAAAATATTAAAACAAGAAAGTGTATTTTTTATTATTTTAGTGAAATTATTATTTTAGTTTACCTCTGTTGTGTTTAAATAAAAGATCACTGGTAGATTACAATTAGAATTCATCGGTTGCGCCCTTGTTTAAATGCACGATTATTGTATTTCAATTAGTAGAAAATTAGGCAAACGAGAAGAGGATGAGCTGCAAGTGGGACAATTTGGAGGTGGACGTCGGATTCACCGGGGTCACCTACTGGCCAGTTTTTTTTTATTTTATTTATTTAACAGTTTTTGTACACACACATAATACAAGGACAAGAAGAAGGAACAGAACAAAATTACAGAGGTGATGGAAGGATTTTATGGAGAAGGAGGGCCTCTACATGATGATCTCCTTCTTCAGATAGCGTGAGCACAGGCAGTGGGCCTGGCAAAGCCCCGATGGTGCGACTAGAAACGAGATCGACTTCATCATGTCAACCAAGAAGCAAATGTTCAATGATGTCTCTGTGATCAACTCGGTGCAAACTGGGAGCGATCCCCGCATGGTAAGGGGCACATTGAACATTGAACATGTTAAGCTTGAAAGGTCTCGACTGATGAAGTCCACGATCCGGCCAGCACAGATCCAGCTCCAAAACCCCGAGACCTTTCAGCTCGAACTCCAGAATCGTTTCGAGTGCCTAGGGAGCTCCGTGGACGAATTCAGCGACGGGTTCGTGGAAGCTGTACTTACGATCGGGTTTTCAAGATCCACCGTACAGATAGGAACAAAAAGCTCTCTGATCTTACTCTCAAGCCTATGAAGGAGAAGCATGAAATGATCCTGCAGTCTTCAGACGATGCGTTGAAATACCGGCAGCTAAATCGACGGATCTGAAGTCCTTGAAAAGCGACCTCCGCTGCTTTAATACAGAAAGTATTAAAGACGCTATTGAGCGGATTAAGGGCTCCATGGCCTTTGCAAGAGATCTGTCTATTGGGCAGAACCAGCTCACGAAACTGAAGACCGATGATGGCGGGATCGTATTCGCCAAACCGGAGCTTCTGAGGGATATCGATTCTATGGGCAGTTGTACACGTCAACCAGTAAACCAGTCGCGAATCTAGCGAATGATCTTAGAGCTAGATTGACGCAACACTATACCGAACATATTCCGGACGTCAGCCTGTATGAGATTAGGATGGCTCTGAAACAGCTTAAGAACAACAAGGCACCGGGTGAAGACTGACAACGGAATTACGTACGAACTCCTGTAGGCGAATGGAAATCCTTAAGGCCCTTCAGAAGCTGTTTGATTACGTCATACTTGAGAGAAAAACGCCACAGGCATGTTGCAAGGATGTGGTGGTACTCTTCTTCATGACGGGTGACAATGCCCTACTGAAGAACTATAGCCCCTCTCACTTCTTAGCCATGTTTACAAGCTGTTTTCAAGTGTCATCACGAATCGTCTCGCGCGCAGTTTTGACGATTTCCAGCCTCCAGAACAAGCCGGATTCTGTAAAGGCTTCAGCACCGTAGACCACATAATACGCTGTGCCAGGTTATACAAAAAACCGAAGAGTATAACCTGCCTCTCTGTTTAGCGTTTGTGGACTACGAGAAAGCCTTCAATTAGATCGAGACTTGGGCTGTACTGCAGTCTCTCAAACGGTGCCGAATTGACTAACGGTACATCGGAGTGTCGACTTCAGGATCAGACCACGGAAACCGTCCTTCTGCAGCGAGGTGTGAGACAGAAAGACTTCATCTCAGAAGCTTTTTACCGCTGCATTGGATTGTTGTCTTCAAGGTTCTGGACTGGAGAGTCAGGACTGAACGTCAATGGTAAGTACATCAATCACCTTCTGTTTGCCGACGGTATAGTGATTATGACATTTATGACTGAGACCATGGAGGACCTCAGTACAATCCTCGATGACCTCAGTAGAGACTCCGAAAGAGTAAGTCTTAGGATGAACATGGACAAAACAAAGGAGATGCTGAATGCCCATAATGTTACACCCTCTCCTATCAAGGTCGGAGACTCTACACTTGAAGTCGTGGGAGGCTATGTCTAGCTGGGGCAAACGATCCAGTTAGGTAGGGCCAACTTTGAGAAAGAGGTCAACCGTCGAATCAGACTCGGCTGGGCTGCGTACGGGAAGTTGCGCGGTATCTTCTCGTCCAACTTACCACAGAGTCTCAAGACAAAGGTCTGTGAACAGTGTGTGTTGCCAGTGATGATATATGGCTCTGAGACGTGGTCGCTTACAATGGGCCTCATCAGAAAGCATATAGTGACTCAAAGGGCAACGGAGAAGGCATATGTCCAGCATTGGACTTCTTTCGGCTGATATGATGAGTAGAAAATTCGCATTTTCTGTAAATACATGATGGGGAAACATGTGCAAGGCACTGAAAAATATATATTTTGAACTTCTTCCAAAAGACTGAATGACGTGACAAACGCCCGCGCTAACACTCGTGACAGCCAGTGTCAGCCGCGATTGAGCTCTGTCCAATAATAGCCTCTATTCCCTGTTAAATCGTAATGTCAATGTTTGCGTGCTAAATGGCGCTTAGTTCGTAGTGGACTCTCGTCTTACGCACTTTGTGATATACTTCGTAGAGCTTTTGTATTGATAGCGCAGCAGGAGTCACAGCGGCTGTAGATACTGCCGCGTGTTGCGCGAGCTCCTCTGCGGCCAGCAGCACCTACACGCTACACATTACTCATTCTGTTTGGATGCAAGTCAAGCGGCGGCGAAGTGGCTCGGCCCACGAGCTCCACGACCGACAATACGTACTTATTAACAAACTGTATCAGCGCTACACTTCTCATATCAGCGCTGACTTCATCCAAGGCATTCAAACTATAATATACAAGTTTTACGGAGAGAAGATTTAATGTTCTCTGAATGTCGAGCCACTAATTAGGTTCTAATGCCGTCGTATATGTAGGATTAGAAAATGTTGACGTGAAAAATAAATATTAAAATTAAAAATGTAAAATAAAACGTTTATTTTTAAATTAATAGGCTAAAAAATAACTCAGCTTTTATTAGATCAAAGTCCATACAATTTCTCTCTTTGGTGTAGATACCTATAAATTATTCATCAAACTAAACACCTTTTCACAGTAAGCATTGCTTATAAGAATTGATAACACAAATGATCTGAAAGCAAGAGCTTGTTTGTCTGGAGACTTTGAGTTTTGTCGGGAGCCTGGAGATCCTTTAAAATGTCGGCAGAATTCAGACGAATCCCGACCATCTGGCAACCTTACGTATGATTGAGTGATCTCTTTCCTGTTCCTGGCCGCACGTCACCGCGCCCGCTCCGCTAGCTAGCGTGTCCGTGCCCTGCAGCGGGGTTACAGAAACATTAATGAATGTCAACGTCAACTAGATAATAATTTACCGAGCTCAGTTTTCATGGCACCTACTACATACTTAGGTATAGCTGTACGCATAGCATTCAGCAGCATTTTACGTTATATTCGGTCTAGCGAAGAGATTGCTGCTTAACGAGGCTGCCACAGGCAGGGTACTAATTAGCGAGGCACATTAGCTGAACTGTCGAGCAGAACGTTCTCCACTGCAAGAAAAGCGTGACGAACAGACAGCCTATAACGTAGGTACTGCATCACTCACTATGCTCGATACTGTAGGTATTCACGTTTATATTATGATTATCAATATTATCATTGTTGTCAGTAAGCAGAACTCAGCAGTGGCCTCACTCCAAATGCATCGTAACATCGTTACAGTGGCCAGGGCGGTGACGTGCGGTATTTGTACTAACCACACTCGCGTGGCTTAGGGGTTGGTAATCGCAGTGCTTATTGTGAAGCCTGAAGGGCCGCTTTCTGGAATAGACTGTATCACAAAAAGAATGTGATAAACCGTTAATCGCGCGCTTCGAGTAGCTTTTGTGATGGTTCACATTACTTTACTTGCGTTTAATTCGTAAATAATGTATTTCCAGAAACTGGGAGAAAGAACAGCAAACAACTAGATGTGATTAAGGTGTGGGTTTTTCCTTTTGCCTTATTTAATTATTTACTAGCTTCTGCCAGAGGCTTCGCCTGCGTGAAAAGTGATTTTTATCATCACAAGGGAACATATTATACGGGAACAAAAAGTAGCATATGTACTGTACCAGACTATAATCTATATCTGTGCCAAATTTCATCCAGATCCGTTCAGCCGTTCTGGCGTAATTGAGTAACAAATCATCTACACATCCACACATGCATCCATCCAAACTTTCGCATTTACAATATTAGTAAGATGACTTCATGCCAGCGACCAGGGAGGGACTACTGCACACAAAGACGGACTTAATGCCTTCTAGGCATTTTCTACTAGTCGACCTTTGGGTGATGGTGCCCTTTGGTTTGGGAGGTTTATGCCAAAGTTTACACTAAAAGCTAGTATTATATTATCTCTGATAATAGGCACAGGATCCCAACACAAAGATAAAAAAATGGTTCAAATAAATTTCACCAGATGGCGTGGTATAATCGATTTGTTATTAAATTTTTAGTAAAATAAAGATGTTCCAGATATTTTTTTTCAAAATCGAAAATCACAATCAAATTGTTTATTTGTGATACATGGGTTACATGCAGGTGTTCATTACATAATTATATACTCATAATGTTCATGCCATGATCAGCCACTTAGGCATACTAATTATTAAATAACATAATGAAAATATGAGTGTAAAATTCTAATTCCATTTCAGATTAAATACAAATTATATTATTACTATTAGTCATACATGACAGACACAACACAATCAACAAAAAACAAATTATCGTCAAGCGGAATAAAACATTAAAAAGTTCTCGTCGATAAGAATTCATCTACGGAGTAAAAACACTTTTCCATAAGAAATTAGAACAATTTATTTTTAAAGACATTAATATTTTTACATTATTTTATGTTATTAGGAATTTGATTGTAGATCTTCGTGGTCATAGCAAAGACACTTTTCCCAGAGAGGGTAGGTAGTTCTATATTGACTGGATAGGTTATTATACAAACGACTTGTATTTCGCGATCTGAGCTCTAATGTAAATAGTGATGGATGGTGTCTAATAAAAAAGGCCATTTCAAAAATATATAAAGATGGCACGGTAAGTATTTTTAATTTTTAAAGTATTCCCTGCAGCTGTCAGTTCTGTCGAGACCACACATTGCTCGCAGGCATCTTTTTTGAAATTTAAAAACTTTATCCTAGTTTGTAGTATTGCTCCAGAATATGATTGCATATCTGAGTCTAGAAGCATCACTACTATGGTAAGCTAGGAGCAATGTGTCAAGATTGACCTTTTTCGCTAGCATGTATAAGCTATAAGATGACTGTGACACTTTTTTGCAAACAAACTCTATATGACTGTGTCATTTCAAATTGTCATCTATGTGAACGCCGAGAAATTTTGTTGTAGACGTCAATTCAACTTTATCACCGTTAACTTCTATTCGAGTATGTAAAGTATTTTTAACCGACTTACCAAAAAGGAGGAGATTCTATGTTCGACATTATGTTCAATTTTTTTGTGTTTGTTCACGCATATCTCCCGTCAATTTTGGACCGATTTTGAAAATTCTTGTTTTTGTTTAAAAAAGTATGTTTTGAAATTGGTCCCATTTTAATTTGTTGAAGATCTGATGAAGAGCTTAGGAGATATGAAACATAACTCTTCAATAAATTACGGCAAATCTCTCGGGATTGCTGCAATTGTATGTCTGTTTATTGTTTATAGCATTTCATAACATAACATCATTCCAGTTCGCTCTTAAGAGGTACGCAGATCTCTCATTTCACCGGTTATGTTCAAGTTTCATGATATTCAGGAAATCTATTCTGGCGTTATAGGTACCTTACTAAACAACATGCCTATTAGGTGGTTGAGGCATCTGTATGCTAGTATTAAGTATATTATCTGTGACATAGGTAACCACTGGACTGCCACAGGCCGTTCCTACCGACGACAGTCCTACACAGGATACATGTAGTTACTTTAACCACAGTTTTCTATAAACTGTGGTTTGTTTGTAATTGGCTTAATATACTATGTGAATATGTTTCGCCTCGATTTACGGACTTACCAAGTATGCTCTGCCTCTGGTCGAAGCTGGTAAAACAACCATCCTTTTATATAGAGACCATTTGTTTGTGCGTCGGTCGTGTGGGAGAGCAATTTACGTAACGTTTCGTTTGAGGCGACATCCCGCGTCTAGCGTCCAGCGCGAGTGGCTTCCCGCGGGAAATCACGGTGAGCTTGTTTGTGCTGTCGTTGTGAATGCGCGTCTGTCTGTCAGGAGACAGCAGGCTCTCCAGCGCGCAGGACGCAGGGAGTACAGGAAGACACGGTGCCGCGGGACAGGCCGGCCTCGTGTTCACCAGCTGGACGTTAAGTGGCCGCGCCGGACAGCTTGTGAACTGTATGTTGTGGCATCAAAACTTTTCTGGTCAATAATTATATTTTCACGTAAGACCCAGCCATAAACTTATAATGACTATAATTACTTCAATTAGTCGTGTTCAGGTACTGAACAGTCAGTCAGTTTCTCGCGGCTGTACTGCTGAACTGAACTCGCGACTAGTGATTGTAGACTGCTGCTGATAACTTGAGGGTAAGTAATATAGGCAGATCGTATGTACTTCTTCTTCTACCTGTCTTTATCTCATGGTACTTGGGGACGGCGCAACACGTTTTTTTCTTCCATACCGTCCTGTCCCGTCACGCTATCACTGACTTCTTTTTCTTTCATGTCCATCCTCACACAGTCCATCCATCTTTTCTTTGGCCGTCCCCTCCATCTCCATCCATCCACATTTAAATTCATAACATTTTTAGTAACATGCGTTTCAGCCTTCCTCATCACATGACCATACCAGGACAAACGATTTCCTTTCAAGTTTTCTGTCACTCTCGCCACTAAAACTTCCTCTAATATATATTTCTCACTTTATCCATTCTCGTCACTCCACACATCCTTCTCAACATTCTCATCTCTGTTACATGCGATCTCTTTTCATCCATCTATTTCACAGCGTAACATTCTGATCCATACTGTACGACAAGTCTTATCACGGACTAGTAGATTTTCTAAACTAGAGAGACCGCCAAAATTACAGAACAGGTATTCCGTTTTGGTTCTGCTCAATTTCAGGCCAACATTCTCCAGTCTGTGCCAGCTCAAATCTCCAATTTGCTCTGGACCTCTAGGCCCCTTCGGCATCCAGCATAATGTCATCGGAAGTTTCAGGGGAAGTTTTAGATTCGCCGCATCCAAATGCTGGAACAATATTCCCCCGCCGATAAGGAATCTTAAATGCCTTATAACTTTCAGACTTCGATTGCGACAGTTTATTATCGCATCGCAGAAAAAACTGGGTATGACTATTTTGAACACGTCCATTATAATACTGGTTGTCATGTACTTCCCGAGCTGTCTATTTGGCTATTTGGCGTATCTCGTGGTCAAAACCTGTGGTCAAGGGATATAGGCACTTAGTAATTGAATGACTTGTGGATCTTTTGTGTGCACATGTTATTTACGTGTATTTTTTATTGTAATCATATTTAATTTTAGTCTAGCCAAAGCCAAATTTACTTTATTTGGACCTACGCCCTCATTTATTTATTGGTTATTGTGAGATTATTTATTATTTTATACATTTCACTTTATAAATACCCAACCAAGTAATCAGAACGAATTTATAACACATTCAACACGCCTAAGAACTAGAACCTTTTCCATTGCAAAAAAATATAAAAGTTATTTTTATTGTAACTAATAAATTAAAGTTGCGGGTATACTTACGTGAATTACTCTACGCATAACACTGTAACAACACCAACATATCGCGTCTGCTTGGCGACCATATGTCACTGCAGGGATCCAGCAGAATATCAGCGTCAGGTATATTTGCCTGACACGTGCTGAGCTGACAACACCAACATATCGCGTCTGCTTGGCGACCATATGTCACTGCAGGGATCCAGCAGAATATCAGCGTCAGGTATATTTGCCTGACACGTGCTGAGCTGACAACACCAACATATCGCGTTTGCTTGGCGACCATATGTCACTGCAGGGATCCAGCAGAATATCAGCGTCAGGTATATTTGCCTGACACGTGCTGAGCTGACAACACCAACATATCGCGTTTGCTTGGCGACCATATGTCACTGCAGGGATCCAGCACAATATCGGCGTCAGGTGTATTTGCCTGACACGTGCTGAGCTGACAACACCAACATATCGCGTTTGCTTGGCGACCATATGTCACTACAGGGATCCAGCAGAATATCAGCGTCAGGTATATTTGCCTGACACGTGCTGAGCTGACAACACCAACATATCGCGTTTGCTTGGCGACCATATGTCACTGCAGGGATCCAGCAGAATATCAGCGTCAGGTATATATGCCTGACACGTGCTGAGCTGACAACACCAACATATCGCGTTTGCTTGGCGACCATATGTCACTGCAGGGATCCAGCAGAATATCAGCGTCAGGTATATTTGCCTGACACGTGCTGAGCTGACAACACCAACATATAGCGTTTGCTTGGCGACCATATTATGTCAGTGCAGGGATCCAGCAGAATATCAGCGTCAGGTATATTTGCCTGACACGTGCTGAGCTGACAACACCAACATATCGCGTTTGCTTGGCGACCATATGTCACTGCAGGGATCCAGCAGAATATCAGCGTCAGGTATATTTGCCTGACACGTGCTGAGCTGACAACACCAACATATCGCGTTTGCTTGGCGACCATATGTCACTGCAGGGATCCAGCAGAATATCAGCGTCAGGTATATTTGCCTGACACGTGCTGAGCTGACAACACCAACATATCGCGTTTGCTTGGCGACCATATGTCACTGCAGGGATCCAGCAGAATATCAGCGTCAGGTATATTTGCCTGACACGTGCTGAGCTGACAACATCAACATATCGCGTTTGCTTGGCGACCATATGTCACTACAGGGATCCAGCAGAATATCAGCGTCAGGTATATTTGCCTGACACGTGCTGAGCTGGACTCCCATTTGGTGCAACCTTGAGGCGCACACCGCACTGTGTTTTGATTGTCAACCAGTATATAATAATAGTAATCTTTGATTGTCAAAACTAATGTTACTGGTGTCACTTAGACTTTTATTTCGTAAGTATGGTTTTTTTCTTTTTATGTTGGCACCTTGTTTTTAAACATACATGAAAATTGTAATAATTTAATTAAGATTTTATGTGTTGTGCTGTGTCTTTTGTGTGCACTAAATAAAAGATATTTTATGTGTTGTGCTGTGTCTTTTGTGTGCACTAAATAAAAGATTTATCTATCTATCTATCTATCGGCAAACAGCACACACCAGGGTGCCTCTTCCTATATAATGTTCGACGTCAGAGCGTCCGTTTTCATAAAATCATAGGGAAGAGGTAGGGGCTGAGGGCCGACCCTTGGTGCAAGCCGACTGCCACATTGAAGCTGCAAGTAGTGCTCATTGTTGGCTGGACTTGGGTACTGCGTCGATTGTACATCGCTCGGATCAACTGTACATTCTGCCCAGGCACACCTTTCTTCTTAAGAGCCCACCAAAAAACCTCATGAGGCACTCGTATGCCTTTTCAAGATCAATGAACACCATGTGCAAGTTTTTATGTGCACCTCTGTATTTCTCGCACAACTGGCGGATTGCGAAAGTGGCTTCCGATGTACCCTGACCAGGCATAAAACTGAATTGATTCTGCGATATCTCACTCTCTTCTCTCAGCCGCCTTTCAATCACTTTTTCCCAAGCTTTCATACTATGTGACATTAGCTTTATTCCTCTATAGTTGCTGCACTCCAGCACATCACCTTTGTTTTTAAAGATGGGCACCAGCGAACTACTACCACATTCATCAGGTATGACGTCTTCAAACAACAACTTATTTAAGAACTAGCTGTCCCACGCGGCTTCGTTCCCGTCAACTGGCTACCTACCTATCCATCTATCCCTACCCTACCAACCCTAAACTACATACATGATCGTTGCGTAACTTAACCGTTTACGCAGCACACGCAACGGAAGCTCTCAAAAAGGAATTATTTTGCCTGTTTTTGCAACATTTGTCATTTATGCTCCGCTCCTATTGGTCGTATCGTGATGATATATAGCCTATAATGTTTCTTGATAAATGGAAAATCCAACACAAAAATATTTTTTCATTTCCATCCCGTAGTTCTTGAGATTAGCGCGTTCAAACAAACAAACTCTTCAGCTTTATAATATTATAAAATATATAATATAGATAAAGCTAACCACGGCCATCCATCTATGCGCAGTAGCTTCCACACTTCAACTGGTATTCCAACTGCCTTACCGTATTCATTCCGTTTACATACTCGCTAACATATTTTGTATTTTGTTGACCAGCACCATATATTCCTATCTATCGTATCGTACCCCTTCCTTTCGTCTCTCCTAAAATATCCTTCCAGCAATCTCCTTCCAACTTTCATTTACACATCGATCATCCATCTCTATCATTTACATATTTATACCGTTACATTAATACATAAACGCTGGTCCCCTCCCTCCTCCCTCCTCCCCCCGCCTCAAGACCTCGCGCCAATAATATGTGTACACACTACATAGTGCAGCTCTCTCAAATTTAACTCACCATATTTATGCCAAACATGGACCCAAATAGTAGTTGAGCATTCACAGTAACCGTGCGGAACCCGCCACGAATCACAAGTGACACATTATGTATGTAATGGCACATTCATTTGCATCTTGCGACTGTTTCGTCGCTCATACTGTTAACTGCGGAGCGCCCCCAATCCCGAAATGATACGGAAACTACGTGAGGTTGTTTGATCTAGAGGGGCTTCAAAATATATAACTATCAATCCCTGTGTGCCGGGGTCGGCTGAGCCACGACCACGAGATGTTAGGATAACGGCCGGCAAAGATAAGGCGATCACCGGCGGCCGCCTCCAGGCAAGCGAACCCACATGTACACGTAGTATATCGCTGGGTACGAGCTCCGAGCGTGGCATCAGACAGACTGACACTAATCCGGTTAGAAAGGATTCTGAAAGCGCTCAATATAAGTACATACTCTGACGATATAATACCATATTCGGAGCTTTAGCCTTTAAGCAGGGTTTTAGCTTGTCATTAAAAATATTTCCAACATCGACCATTGAATCAAACGAAATCCAATTCCCAGTATTCGGCTCAGCGAGCCGGCCGACTCGCATTTTCGAAAAGGTCTGTGTTGGCTTAAAATCGAATAGCTGAGATAGATCTCAGTTATTAATGTTCACCTCATCAAGTCGTCCGGAAGTTTTCCTCGGACGCGTGTATATTACTTACCAGGCGTGCAGTCGGAGGCGGAGGTCGCACCCCGTCACGTCACTCCGGTCACCGGTCACCGACCGCCCCGTGATAGGTTCTTAGGTAATATCCATCAGCGCCGATACTGGTTATTGGCCGATAACGTTTCATATCCTATTATTCTTTGGCATAATGGTATGCCAAAGAATAATAGGATATGAAACGTTTATCAACATTACAACTGGAAATACATAAAATCACGCTTCTTGTAAATATTCCCTTTAAGGTTAGACAGATTCTGTAAGTAACGGTGAAATAATTAGGGGCAAACGAGATTTTGCGCTGCGACTGAGATATTACTACTTGGACAGCTATATTTTCTTGACTAAACATTATTAAAAGGGAAATATTTCTGAATGTTTCCTTTCCACCGGGGCTTGCTTGGTACCAGGCGCGCAGGTCAAACCGACCGCCGACACCATCCGTCACCGTCCTCGGCGATACCGCACTCATCCCTCTTAGCATCACTCCGCGGCGGACATGACGGTTATCAGCGCGTCTAGCACGCCGAGCTGCCGACCTGCCTACTGCCGAGCTGACGAGCTGCCGAGCGCTCCACTGGCGGCTTTGTTTCTCTAACAAAACAACAGATTTGGCACCGAGATACTCGTTTCTCAGCTCAGCTTGCACAGACTTCCGACAAAGAGCCACAGTTCAGAGAAATGTTTCCTGTTTACGCGCTCTACAGATGAAAAGATTCCCTTCTGCCGATAGCTGAATGCCATGGTACGTTACTGCAACACATTAAAACGAGAACATTACTTTGAAAGCTCATTCCCTTTATATTTTTCAATTTTCATGATCTAAAGTGACTCTAATGATCCATATACTAGGCTAGGCACGTATTTGTGCAAGCCGCGCATTCAGCTCAACTTGAATCTAGATTCACCTGCGTTGAATCGCCGTCTCGCGTCCGTCGGAATGGGAAACATGTTCCTTATTCAACAAGAACATGTATTTCCTAAATGATGTTCTCCAACTCTAATGATAGCAGTTTAACAACATTATCTTTACTCTGTCGAAGTTCAGTTTTAAACGACGCATTCAACGAGCATTATTAACATAGCTATAAGCTATAAAGGGTCAATAAAGGTCCGTATACATGATATAATCCAATAAAATATATCTTGTCCGCGGGCGTATTGCAGGGGGCGTGTGGCGTGGGGTACAGCCGCGCGCGATATTTTACAGCCGAGCGACCAGCGAACAGATGGCAGACACCGCGCCGCGCACCAGATAACGAACAATGCAGCTATTGTTTGCTCCTCAGCGGGACGCGCTTTTTCACTCGTCAGAGTCGTCATGGCAGTCGTCAGCTAACTGGAACATGCTCCACCTGGACGGGCTACATATTATGTTCGTCCTACACAACCATTTGACATACGTATCTACTAATAAAAGTAACCTAGAACCTTATCGACCCAACATTCTCAGCGAGTTAGGCCTTCTCGGCCTTAGGATCTGCAAAACAGATAACATCTTAGAAATTCGTTAGGTAAGACCGTTTTAGTTGAACGGAATGACAGTAGCGTAAAGGAAAGTGTGTAGCATGAATGTTTTGATGAGCAGCAACTTCCTGCGTACCACCCTGACTTCGCGGCCGGCTGCGGGGCGCGGGGACTCTACCTCACCACCTCACTTTGTCGTCCTCACCTTGTACAACCGCTCACAAGTATCTTTTGCACATAGTACAAACAAACCAAATCTCATACAGTTCCAGTTCAAAGAAGTTCTGAACGAGTTAAAAAGCTTTCCTGTGTTGTCTATGTGTGTAAGTGTACCTTGTAATATAATCTATTTTAAAAGAACGTCGTTCATTTCTATTCCCAGCCCTTGTCCATGAAACTTGATCTTTACGACAAAAATACTGAACGGAAATTGAAAAGGATGTCGTGTAATTGTATTTGCGATGTGGACGACACTTAATAATATTGTTGAGTTAGTTTTGTCGACGAATTGAACAAAAAAGTGCGTCCTTCCCTCCCCGCCCGCCCTCCTCCGCACTACACCGCGCCCGCCCGCTGAGAAATTGTGAAAAAACGTGACAATTTAATCGTCTGCGAAATATTTGAAAATCCAATGAGCGAAGAGAAATAGTATTTGATAATATACGCCTCACTGCACTCACGATGTTCAACCGTTAACCGTTCGTTTATAAAATATCTTTTAAATATTGGCTTGAGACTTTGTATTGATCAGGGCCCTCTCTGGGGAATATTATCAAGAAATTACTAGATCATGATGTGGATGGCACGGGAACGTCACACATCCGTAATCTGCATGTTTCCGACTTTCCAAGTAAACCTTCTTCTTCTACTTTTTAAGTCCATACTGTCGGTGTCGGTCGAGGGAGTGAGAAGGTGCCGCAGTTCTAGTATCAGTAGGACACTCTATTTATACCAGAAATGCGGTAAAACGTTCTCCAGAGCTTTGATCAGTTTTCATGTACTGCTGGTATCTTTAGGCTGTCGGCCTGGGTCGTGTCGTGTCGTGTCGAGTCGTGCCGGCCGCCCTCGAGACGTTTAATTAAGTTAACCGGCAAGTCGCGGCGCAAGATGGATCGATGCGATAACGCACGAGATGCAGTAGGGCTGCCACGCTGTCGCATAGTTTAGTAGAAGCAGATATCACATGTAACGTTGCAATAGGAACCTTTTAATGTAAATTCCTGGCCAGCTACTGGGCTCAAATAGTTTGATCAAATGTACCATCGAAACAAAAAAGAAAGAAGAAGAAGAATTCAAATTCCTTTCATAATCATAAAACAATATAAAGTTCATTAAAACATTTCCTAGCTGACCGTTGTAGACCAGAGAGCGAAGGGTTATTACCCTGATTGGTTATATTGCCACCTATTTTTTGATGAAATGTAGTACTTTTTTCAAAAACTGGTAAATAATATAGTATTTAAAGCAAAATCAGGCAAATATAAAGTGTTGACTCTGAACAATGTATATAGGTCTATACCTACCTAATAAAATAAATCAATAACTAGTTTTTTATCAAATTTATTGATTCTGTACGTGATCATTTCTTCTCTCTATTTTATATTAATTACTGAAGATGTTCTTATTGTAAAAGCGGAGGTAGCGAAAATGGAGAGAAGAAAATAAATTATTATAATAAACATACTTATTTGATAAATTAGTATCTTCTGTGCTCTTCAAAACCAATTTTCAGCAGTATTTTGATTGGAAGCTGTCTTAAGAAAAAACTTTTTAACAAAAAAAATAAAACCGACTTCTAAAGGAAAACACTACAAAGCGAAAAATAACTTCTTATCCGAAGTCGGTGTCTTTGTTACCTATTGTATATTTTCGTTTTTAGACACCGAATTCGGATAAAAAGTTATTTTTCGCTTTGTAGTGTTTTGCTTTAGAAGTCGGTTTAAATTTTTTGTTAAAAGTTTTTTATTTTTCATTTTTTAATGGTACATAATGAACAAGTTCTATAGTAAGGTACCTATAATGCCCACAGTGATGCCAGAAAAGATAATTAAAATAACATGTAACTTGAACATAACCGGTGAAATGAGAGTGTACCAGGGTGAACTGTACACATCTGCGCACCCGTTTAGAGCATACTGGCGTGATGGTATGTTATGAAATGGTGTAAACAATAAACAGACATGCGATTGCAGCAATCACGAGATATTTATCGTCATTTATTGAAGAGTTATGTTGTATATCTCCGAAGTACTTCATTAGATTTTGATGAAATTATATAAATGGGACCACATGACAAGCACCAACTTTCAAATAAAAAAGAATTATCAAAATCTGTTCACCCAGTAAAAAGTTCTGAGGTAACACACAAAAAAATACAGTCGAATTGATAACCTCCACCTTTTTGGGAAGTCGGTTAATAATATATTACTACTATTAATTAAAAAAATCAAAAAACCCGATACATGTTCGCGAGCTGGCTGACGAAAACCAGATGTATCCTCCGACTGCACAGTATGATTTTCTTCTTGTTTAGTTCGCTTTTTAAGCAGTCGGCTTTTTTGATTTTTTTAATAAACTTTTTAGTTATTTTTTTTTAGAAATAGGCACATTTAAACATATAAGTGTTATATATTTTTGAAATCACCTCTTAAAACCCTTTATTTTGATACCCCACACGATGGGTTTGGATGAAAAAAAAAATTGGGGCCCCCACAATATGGCGCCCAAAATCCTTCATTTTTTTTTATCCAATTTTTATGTAGCCAGTGACACTCGCAGGGTTAAGACGCATCGATTGACGTAAGTATAATCAAAATCGGCCAACGCGTTTGGTCTCTAGAACGCCACATAGGAACAAACATACATACATACATACATAGACTGATATACTTTAATATACTTACTGTAAACACACTTTAAGAATTTTGAAACATACTTTAAGTAAGTGAAAGTCGGTTAAAAATGAAACCAAGTAAAATCAAATGTGTTGTTTGTAGGCAGCCCTAGTGCATCCCTTGTGAAGTTTCTCGTGTCGTGTCAAATTGTTGATCGATTAGCGGTCTGACACGCAGCCGACGACGTCCGCCGGTCCAGCGCCGGTCCAGCACCGGACGGCGGCGACTGCACCGAGCTCAACTACGTACCACTAACACATTCAGTTGGTGCTCACTCTACCTACTCAGTCACAGGTAATACTCGTGAGCCCCAACCCCCAAGCATGCCCGAGCTAACCTCGCCCTGCGACGCCACACTTATCAAAACCGCAGGCTTATTACGTATCTTGAAGAGCAAAACGATAGCGATCAAACGCTTGATGTCATAACCACCTGCAGTGTAGGTATGGTGGGTCCTACATATTCGTTTGCTAATCGATCGCTGCTTGTCAAATGCACTTATTTAAAAAAAAAACCGCCAGCAACTCAAAAACTTTTGTATTGAAGATCAATTATTGCGCAAAAATCGCTATCGTTTTGCTCTTGCAAAAGATACGTAATAACACTGCGGTACTCCCACGAGGATGTGACTCTGAATAGAGAATGACAAAAGCGAGATAACTCGAGATGGCCCTGTACCTTCCAGTTCAACGGAAACCCAAAACAATCTTGAGCTGCAAGAGCTCACACCATGATGCGTTCCTCCGATATCACATATTTAGGGTAAAAGGCGAATAGTTGCCACCCTTTTTGAAATCACTCTCTATCTCTAAGTACAAAAAAATAAATACTTTATTTGTAATATTTTGGCTTTTTATCTACAAATTTATGAAAAGCAAACCCTAAAAAAACATTATCTTTAATATTTCCAGAGTATTAGCGATTTTTGCGGACCTCTATATTTTGGGACATCTATCCCACATCTGCCTAATCCATGTAAATTACGTTTAGCAAGGCATCTATTCGACAAAAACTGTGATCGCATTTTGCCTTCCCATGCAATCGCACAGAGACACGGTGAACTTAGTGATAGTTGGAGAATCCTATATCATAGCATGCAATTCATCCGCGAAACCAGAGTAATTACAATCGGAGCAACTATACCCCTGCGGCAACTATCCTGGTTTATAGGGTAAACGCTGAGAACCCCGAGAAATAATAGTCTTGTATTGGCAATATAGGGAATATTTTACAACCTAAAAGGAAACATGGACAGGAATACTGAATACCCGATCAGTAAATTCATGAGTAATCGTAAAACAGACAAGCGAGACACGTACGAGCAAGAAGGGCGGTCCGAAGCGCGCAGGGAAGCCATTTGTAACGGCGACAAGTGTGGATCCCTCTAATAACATTAGAAATAAACTAGCCGGTGGTAAGCCGGCGCCGCCTCGCTGCCGGCTGCCGGGGTCGGTTCGGGCTCTAATGAAAACGTACACGAACCCGACGCACACAAACAGCCCGATCCGACCCTCTCTAGCTATTTACTTGTTAGCAAGTCTGAGCACTCGCTCCCACTAAGAACTCACAAAGGATTTGGACATACTCGCTCCGCAGGTAAGTACGACCGTGTATTTTTTAGATATCAACTGTAGACATTATTGCTTTCCCGCAGAGACAATTCTACACTGAAACATGTACAGAAAGAATAGCTAACCTTTTTAAAACCACCTGAACTCATCTGCATATTAATTGAAAAAAAAAAACAAGTTTCCCCTCTTGCGACCGTGAGATTATGAGAATATAAGGCGATTGTTGATGAAGCAGAGGGGAGCGCCGGCGCCAAGTGCTGAGCGCTGAGCGGCTCTCGTACAGTCTGCGGGAATATATTATTCTCTATAGTTTATTGGAGTTTACCGTTATTTATGGCCGTACATTTGGCAGGACGGCTGTTTACGCTACCCCATTGTACATTTTTCTTCAATATTCTAAACATGCTTTTCAAGCATCGCGGTAGGATGGATGGCATTCTTTACGGATAGCTCCGTTGCTTGAGTTACACTTAGGTACATGGGACAGCGTGCCAGAAGTCCAGAACCATAGGAAGCTTTTCTGGTGTCCTCAGGGTGGTGGTAGCGGTGGGGCGGCGAGATGCCGGCGAACTACTGCTCCACATGTGTGTTTCTGCACTCGCGGCCGAGGGCGAGGGCCGAGCGCTCCGTCCGCGGTACCTCCTCACCCGAGCAGTCCTTACAAACGCTCGGGCGTCATGTGGCCGCACAATGTCCTTTCGCCAATATGTCATATGGCAGGATGGCTGTAGTTTTTGTCGAAATCGACAGAAATATTGTTGACATTCACGCCCAAATGTAACGTATGACCAATCCTACTATCGAATTACAAATGAACGAGAAAATCGTTTTAAAATGTAATAAGGTGTCAACTGGAAAATGGCTAAATTAATGTATTCTTCGAGAGAAACGATTTCTGATGAAACCGACACAATTGCTGAGAGGTGACTTTATCTAACTGCGGTTTAATTTATACAAAGACTTCCATTCCAACATTTCCAAGCCATATTGTTATGTAAAGGATGAGACGAGCCAAACAGATACTAACACACGTATGCAGATGACATTGACCATTGGCAATTAGAATTCGATGCACTCGACAGCCAGTCCAGTGCACACAGCACAGGTATTAATAGATGGCGGTGTTGCGAGCTGCGAGCAGTGCCGCCGCTTGCAGCCAGTGTCGGCAGCACTAGGCAGCCCCGGACACTCACCGCGCGGTAACGTCCAGCGCGCCGGACAAAAAACTAAGCATGTCGAGATCACACGCACATCATTCCCGGAACCCGCCCGGACCAGCTGATAGTGTTCTCGGAGATAGAGCACTCGCACTCGCCGTTCTCAGATACAATCATGCACTTAAGCCGCAGCCGTCGTCTGCCGTCGTGAGCTCGAGGGGCTCGGGGGAATGCGGCGCGACCGCTCTTCTAATATCCGGATTAAAAATTGCTGTGTTGTAAGATTGGTGAGACCGCAAATGATGTTCTGTGAAGACATCGTGCTTGATAACTGCAATTTGGCGTCTATGTTGCTTGATTCTTGCACTTTTATGATTGCACCTTGCACCCGACTAACATCACAACACGCAAGGGCGTCTTTTAAACGCGTTGCCAGGTATTTTGTCGCTCTTTGAACGATTTCGATTATTTAGCCTAACGTCAAAAATAAAAGTACTGACTTACACAGTGACTCATGATGTTTTTAACAAATATAATTGTTCATGGTATTTATTTATTATATACTTTATTGTACACCACTTAAATAATAACAGGACAAAACATTTGTAAAGATAAGTGTACAATGGGCGGTCTTATCGCACAGGGCAATCTCTTAGAGCCCCCGCAGACCACAGACTTTTTATCGGCCGATAGTTTGGTCGGGCTCTTAATCAGTACGCAGATGTAAGCAAGTGCGCACACTATGACGATTTGGTATCGGCCGATAAACAAGTTTGATGGGCTTCCCGATTTAATTCAAACTATACTGTCGGCAAACTATCGGCCGACCGTATAATCAGTATTGGCTCCCTACCACACGCGCACACACGACGATTTTTTAGTCGGCTGACTAAGCCGATAGTTCAGTTCGCTCCGAGCTTTGACAGCGAATGGTCGGCCGCGCGTGTTTTGTAAAATGGCGTCGCCCAATTCTCAGTCGCTTATTTCGGAATCTTTGATCGTAAACTTGATCGAGGAAGTCGAAAAACGCCCTGCACTTTATAAGAAAAACTTAAAAGAGTACTCTGACGTAAATGTGAAGAAAAAACTGTGGGAGGAAGTTTGTGAAGCTGTTGTTCCTGATTGGAATGAGCTTAGTGCCCAAGAAAAAACAAATCAAGGTACGATACATTTTTATTTATTTACATTACACTTTATTATATTGACACAGAATTGAGCCTGCAGGAGATATAAAGTATGACGACATGTATTGCCGCACATTATTCATATTATTTCTTCCTCGGTTATTTCCATTTGTATTGAAGTTATTCATGGTACAACTGTAGAGAGTGTCTTTAAAATGTATTCCATCTTTGATTCGTACATAATTGTGTAGGACACAGCAAGCTTTAATAATTTTAACACAAAAATTAATATTTACGTCAATTGGACGGTGAAAAATGCGCCATTTGTTAGCTAGAATCCCGAAAGTACATTCAACCATGCGTCGAGCTCTTGTATGTCTATAGTTGAAAATTCGCTTGGTGTAGTTTAAATTTCTTTTTGCATAAGGGCGTAATATATGATTTCCAAGTCCAAACGCTTCATCGCCTACGACAGAGAATGGAATAACATCTCCAACATCATCATTAGGCAATTGCCTTCCAGAAGGAATATTTAGTCGATTCTCGGAAAGCCGTTTACCCATTTCTGATGTTTTAAATATTTCCGAATCACTAGCTGTTCCATAAGAACCAACATCAATGTGCACAAATTTATAATCGGCTTCTGTCCAAGCCATCAAAACGCAGGAGAAGAACTTTTTGTAGTTAAAATATGATGAACCGGAATGTTCTGGCTGTAACATTCGTATATGTTTGCCATCGATCGCTCCAATGATGTTTGGAAAATTTGTGCGACTGTAGAATTCGTCTGCTATTTCAATCCAGTCATCTTCTTGTTTGGTTGGCATATATAACGGTTGAAGCATATTCCATATTTGCTCACATGTACTTTTTGTAATATCTCGTATTGTAGAAGCTCCCATCAGATAATCAAAAGATAATGAATTGAAACTAGCTCCAGTAGCCAGATACCTGTAATGAATTAATTATATTTTATTATTTTTCAGGCCGCGATATACAAAAAAATGGGCCAATTTACGGACTTGCTTTCGCCGAGAATTAAATGCACAAAAGAACACAAAGTCGGGGCAGGCTTCGGTCAAGAGGCGTAAATACGTATACTTTGAACAATTATTATTTTTACTTCCATGCATGGAAAATCGTCAAACGGAAGGTAACCTTTGAATGGACTGGAAGAGAGGAGATAAACATATATAGGGCTGTCAGTGTACAAAAATATCTTAAATAATATTACTTAGTTATAACATAAAATACATAAACACCTACAATATACAATAATATACTAATATAAGTTTTTAAACTGACATGGTCACAATCAGAATTAATAAAAATACAAACAATTAGAATTAATATTTGTCTCGTGATCATGGCGCTTGTAACGGTGCCGAAATATCGAGCTCTCAACCAAAATCGAAACAAATATTAATTCTAATATAATAATAATTATCAAATATAGAACAGAGAAAGGAGAAGAATATTTACAGAGAAAGGAAATGCTCCTTCGCCATTTTTTTAAATGTAGATATTGTTTGCGCACGCACGCCTTACAAGGTAATACATTCCACAAACGAGCTGCTTGAACCGTGAAAGATTTGTTGAAGAAGGATGTGGAACAGTGTTGCCAGTGGAAGATAGTAAAAAATTACATGAGCAATCTTAAAAAGTTACATTTTCATGAGAATAGTTACATTACCTTATTTTATGTGGAAAACGACACTAATACGCTCACTCGCTTGCCGAAGTAAGCGCGATGGAAGGTTTAGAAATGTGCGTGAGTGAGTGAGTGAATAGATATGCAATACGTCAATTTTGTATGACACAAAATCAGGGGGCCTACTCCCTATCTTCGTCGACGAAGTTACGAGCCGTTCGAAAGTATTTTAAAACTTCGGAGTGAACCCGAATGATTACGGATTATTGAGCTTCGAACGGGATCATAGACAATTTTCGTGAACGAACGACAGATGACGTTAGAGTTGCACTATTTTATCGGTCGATCACCGGTTTCCCTAGTTTGGGGTTTTAAGCTTACTAAACAAAAAATAATAGTACATTATGGTACAAGTATATAATGTTGGTGATTACCGCTGAGGCGCCATTGAGACCCGAGCCGTTACCGAGGACGGTAATCATCAATACACACGTGTATCATACGACGTTTTTCAACACACTTGTGAAAAACGTCGTAAAACGTCAAAAAAATCATTTCCAACATTGAAAACGAGTTGTGGTTTTTTTTTCGCAATGGCGGGCAAAATTAATCAGTTTTCCTACGCGCATCTAACAATGGCGATCGGCCATAGACTAAAAATAATGAGTTATCTTTTTTTTGGCTTTTCGCGGATAGCGTTTTAGCCACGTACAAAATGGGGAATTTCAAGTTTTCTTTATTACAGACAAAAACAAAAGTTATATTTAAGTGAAAGTTTATCCATATCTTTAACAATTTAATTTTCTTATGTCTTTAAATATAGAAATGAATTACTTTTGTCATTTTTGTCTGAAAAGCGGCATTATCGATACCTTTGCTTTTCTTTCTTTGTGACAGCAACTTTCAAATGAAATGTCAAGAAATAAATAATAAATACCTTGGATGAATTTAGTTTTCATTAATCTATACTAATATTATAAAGAGTTAAGTTTGTGAGTTTGTGACGTTGTAAGGGGTAATCTCTAGATCTACTGAACCGATTTTGAAAATTCTATTACCAGTATAAAGCTACATTATGCCTGGCTATACCATATTTCCAAAAAAATTAGAGATCCTTATGAGAATTGCAATAATGTAACCCAAGGTAGCAAAATGTTGCCTGTAAAATATATTATTAGGCGTGCGCTGAGGAAACTATTGATGATAGATAAAAAATTGTGGGGTAGGGTAG
This sequence comes from Orthosia cruda, assembly GCA_964057195.1. Lineage (NCBI taxonomy): Eukaryota > Metazoa > Arthropoda > Insecta > Lepidoptera > Noctuidae > Orthosia > Orthosia cruda. Next base: position 20,529,951 of record OZ059855.1, read on the forward strand.
GTAGGTTTTGGGCAGGCAAGCCATGGTAGCCAGGATAGGCAGGTTTTGGGCAGGGTAGCCAGGGTAGGCAGGTTTTGGGTAGAGTAGCCATGGTAGCCAGGATAGGCAGGTCTTGGCAGGGTAGCCACGGTAGCCATTGTAGCCAGGGTAGGGGCAAGGTAGCCAGGGTAGCCAGGGTAGCCAGGGTGGCCAGGGTAGGGGCATGGTAGCCAGGGTAGCCAGAGTAGCCAGGGAAGCCAGGGTAGCCAGGGTGGCCAAAGTAGCCAGTGTAGGCAGGGTAGGGGCAGCTATAATTTTATGTGTACAATAAAGTATATTTTATTCTATTTTTGTAGTTATTGTATAAGTCATAGTGTATTTGTTAATTGTTAAATTTATTCAGATTTGAATGGTGAAAAATAAAAATAAAATAATAAAAACAATGCTTTTATTGTGAAAAGTTAATAATACATACAAACATAAACTCACGCCTTTTTCCCATGGGGGTAGGCAGAAACTACAGAATGCCACCTGCTACGATCCTTACATACTTCTTTTGCTTCATTCACATTCATACATCTAGTCATACACATACCAATATGTTTATATTGGCTTTATTTGTAAAGTTTTCTTGTGAGACTGCTGTATCTATTTCTTGCCAGTAATTGCACTAATCTGTCTCGCGCTCTTTGCTCTTGCAGAAGAGCTTGATGGGCAGATTTATATTTGCAGACACTTCTCCCTGTCTACTGCGCTCAAATTGAAGATCTTCTCAGGTTGACAAGAGACACTAACTTTTTGTTAACCTTCCTCACGCGCAATTATGTTGACTGTACCCTGTACTTAGTACTTACCGAGGTCAGTTTCTGGATAGATTTGTGTTTAACTTGCAGCGGCTGGGGTGGTGAAACAGCCAGGGTAAGAACTTACCAAGGTCAGTCTTGGGATGTGTGACCATTTTTTTTTTGGATCTGAAGTAGGCAGTGACCTGTCGCTGCCAGCCGTAGTCGAGTCTATGGTCGACAGCGAGGAGCCCCGGGATGCGGTGGTATCATTCTGCGAAACAGTCTTCTCGCAGAAGGAGGTTGCAGAAAGGGAGAGGGGGATTTTATCCGCTCACCCGGCCCGCAGCAGATGCGCCGGGCGTCGGTGGAGGGCGGGCAGCGCCCACTTCCAGCGCCACTCTTAGGCGTTGCGGGCGAGACAAACACCTCACTCCTCACTCAACCCAAGGTCGAGGCCCGCAGGCGCAGGCCGTTGCGGAAGGATCGTACTTTTCCGCAAACGTCGGCGTAGGTGTGAGATGGAACACCGAGGTGGTTTTTAGTCAGTACGAGTCTGACAGACTCCGCCCTCGGGCCCGAGTACATACAATGAGGATTTTCCACACAAGAACAAAAAAAAATGGACACAGTTCAGGTTGTGTTGTCGCATTCGTCTCAGATACTTATTAGCTGTAGGCCGACTCGCTCGGCTACGGTACTCGAGTACCATTTAAATTACCTCTCTGTTCGGGTTTAGTTTTTGCCAAACCCGCGAGTCCGGTTCACGGAGCGCGGACGGCGCGCAGCGTCCGGCTTCTCTAAATATGGTTGTTTGGGCGAAGTCGCCGATCACGTCTAGCTAGTAGGCTCGGAATCTAATGAAAGTGACGTCATGACGGGCGCCTCGGAATGGAACGTTATGTGCTGTAAAGTAGATTAGGCTTATCGAGATATCGAGTATGTTGGCGACCGGCGGTAATAACGAGGCGAACCGATTGGAAAGTTAGTCGCTCGCTCGCTTGACTGAAGTCATTTGAATGAACCAGGGTTGTTGCGAACATCAGCATTAGAATCCGCGGATTACCAGCCTCAGCATTGACAGATGCTGATTATTAATGCTGAATTTCGAGTCGTGACATGATTGCAGAGGGAGAGGGGCCTATGGCACGCGTTCTTTTCGCTTGCGAGTTTTGAGCAATCGTGAGGTCAACCGCGCCGATTGCGATTGTAAACAAACACAAACTTGTCCTATCATTACACATTACTATTAATTACGTTACAATACGACATTGCGGATGAAAGTGCACTTGATTGTTTTTTTCGTAAACTGTTGTGTTTGATAAATAATGGCGCCTCCGTTGAAAAGTGAAATACGTATATATTTTAAATTAGTAAATCAAGAAACCGCAAACTGTTACTTATGTAAAAAGGATTATTCAAGCTTACGCCCTTTGTTTGAATAATCCTCGTACCAATACTTCACTTAAAAAACCGGCCAAGTGCGAGTCGAACTCGTGCGCCGAGGGTTTCGTACCTACCCATTATACAGGCAAAGATACAGATAAAGATGGACATAATTGCCTCTAATCATTCAAAGCGTGATTTTCGTGGTTTCTGGAAGAGCTCTAATAAATTGAGCATTCGGCCAGGCCTGCCTGTTTGTATTGTTACAAGATAGGGCAACGCCATCTAGTAACGAGAGGAAGAACTAGGTAGTAACTAGTGGCGCCATCTAGTATTGAATAGCGGAACTAATGTTCTCGAAAGCTCGTGTCGAATGGAATTTTCCAGAAGGTTCGAACCGAACATTCTGGATGTTTCTAGTCGCTTCGGGAACAATGAGTTCGAAAGTCGATTGTTCTGGAAGTTTCTCGAATTATCTAGAACAGTATGGAATGTTCCAGAAACTTCTTCCGTGCTATATAAAGAGCGGTCGGATTCGTCGTGAGGCAGTTTCGATTGAGAAGCGATACAGAGCGATCAAAGCGGAAAATAGAGCGAAATAATAGAATTGTTTAAGAAGTGTTTTTGTAATAAACAGTGATTAATTGAAGTCTGCTGTTTATATATATAATAATAATATATAATTTATCCCTGAACCCCAGCTCGTAACAAATTGGTGTCAGAAGTGCGGGATAAATTATGCCGGTTCTACCGAAGGAAGAAACGGAGGGGAAGCGCACCAGGAGTCAGCGCCAGCAAGACGTAGACCAGAGGTGCTTTGGAGACGCTCCCTCACCGTCATCAAGTGGACAACGAGACTCCGCGGCGGCAGCGGCATCAGCTCAATCTCCGGTGACCTGACCTCGCTGCTCTGATGACTTTTATGCAAGAGCAGGCTCGCCGCTTGGAAGAGCAGCTGCAGCGCGACAAGGAGGAACAGGCTCGCCGTCAGGAGGAGCAGGCTCGCCGCTAGGAAGAGCAGCTGCAGCGTGACAAGGAGGAACAGGCTCGCCGTCAGGAGGAGCAGGCTCGCCGTCAGGATGAGCAGGCTCACCGCTTGGAAGAGCAGCTGCAGCGCGATGAGGAGGAACAGGCTCGCTGTCAGGAGGAGCAGATTCGCCGTCAGGAGGAGCAGTTCATGGTAATCAAGGACCTCCGCACTGCCATTGGTAAGGAGATGAAAGAGGTAAAGGACCAGATCCAGCAGCAGGAGATCAGTATCGCCGAATTGGAAAGGATTGTTCGTGGGCTCAAATCAAGAGGAGAGGCCGTGGCACCTGCAGTAATTGCGCCTTCGCCAGGTGGTTTTAAAGTGCCACCATTCGACGAATCTTCGTCATGGTCTGCCTACAAGATACAGTTCGAGGCCGTCATGAAATCAAATAGGTGGACCAAAGAACAGGCCTTGACTGCTCTAACCTTGGGTCTTCGCGACCAGGCCTTGATTGTGTTAGAGGCACTTGGACAGGACGTTACTTTTGAAAAGCTTCTGGAAGCATTGGAAGCTAGATACGGCGACGCGCACCTGGAACATGTGTTTCGCGCCCAGCTAAAGGACCGATCGCAACGTGTTGGTGAAACCTTACAGCAGTGGGCTCTGGAGGTGGAAAAGCTGGTCCGGAAGGCTTACAAGTCTTCACCTGTGCTGATCGACGGTAATCTCGTACAGGCTTTCACGGATGGGATCCGTGACCTATAGGTTAGGGCTGCCGTAAGGCTAGGCCATTTTAAGAACCTTAAGAACGCCCTAGCCTACGCTTTGGAAGTGGAAACTGTACGACGGGACGATCGAGCTCACCGCATAAGGCAGGTTGTGAATTCACCCCGGTGCTATAGCTGTGGAGAGAGAGGCCACATCCGGTTGAGCTGCCCAAAGCAAAGGAGTCCCCATTGTGGAAGTCAGTCACCAGCAGCAGGAAAACCAGTAGACGCCAGGAGTAAGTGGCAGTTAGTGGCTGGTGATGAAAGAGCCCCAAGGAACTCGATTTCACAAATTGTGTGTGAGTCACAATCATGTGACGGGAACAGAACACCACACAGTAATGCAGATGCTCTCTCGCGTAGGTCGTGTTCCGATCAATGTAAGCCCTGTGCCAGGCAAGAGGCTGAGCAGGCGACATTTGTGAAAATGTTGAGGACGGATCTTAGCGAAGATTGGAAGGGAATCTTTCAGAGTGCTCAGCAAGATGACAGAGACATAAACCCGATCCTCGAATGGAAGAAATCAGGAGAGCCGAGGCCTCACTGGAGTGATGTTGCAGCAACCAGTTCCATCACCAAGAGTTACTGGGCACAGTGGGAAAGCTTGGTTATCCAGGATGGAGTTCTGTGCCGGAAATGGGAGAATGCTCGCGGTGACCAGTGTCATCTACAAATGGTCGTACCTAAAGTTAAGGTGCCGGAGGTCCTACAGCTCTATCACATGGGAGTTAAGAGGACTTTAATCAAGATCCGAGAACGATTTTACTGGATCCATTGTCGAGAAGACGTTAAGGAATGGTGCCGCAAATGCACAAGTTGTGTGGGTGCGGCGGTGAATGGACCACACATTCGTAGTAGTGGTGCCTCAAAGATTTATGAGCACATGAGACAGACAGGTCAACAGATGTCTGAGAGGATGAAGACCCGCTACGATCGGAAAGCGAACAATAAGGCCTTCGATGAAGGATCTCTTGTATGGTTACATAACCCGGCACGGAGCAAAGGAAAATCGCCTATATTACAAGCAAAATGGGATGGACCTTATCGCGTAGTTACCAAGATCAATGACGTCACCTACCGAATTCAAAAGGGACCCCGAGGTGCATCAAAGGTCGTTCATGTGGATTGGTTGGCCCGTTATCATGGGTCTAACAATGCTCGGGACGAGCATGTCTAAGAGGGAGGCAAAGTTACAAGATAGGGCAACGCCATCTAGTAACGAGAGGAAGAACTAGGTAGTAACTAGTGGCGCCAACTAGTATTGAATAGCGGAACTAATGTTCTCGAAAGCTCGTGTCGAATGGAATTTTCCAGAAGGTTCGAACCGAACATTCTGGATGTTTCTAGTCGCTTCGGGTACAATGAGTTCGAAAGTCGATTGTTCTGGAAGTTTCTCTAATTATCTAGAACAGTATGGAATGTTCTAGAAACTTCTTCCGTGCTATATAAAGAGCGGTCGGATTCGTCGTGAGGCAGTTTCGATTGAGAAGCGATACAGAGCGATCAAAGCGGAAAATAGAGCGAAATAATAGAATTGTTTAAGAAGTGTTTTTGTAATAAACAGTGATTAATTGAAGTCTGCTGTTTAAATAATTTATCCCTGAACCCCAGTATGAATGGTGTGAGTGATGCGAAGGATATTGCAAACCTTTTTAGACGCTGGATGCTTAGCCCTATTGTGGCAAGGTGGACACACGTTTCAGTGCCAAAGATGTGCCCAGGGTCATCAGGCCTGCGTCTAGAGGTAAGCCCCCTGGACATGACGGGCTCTGTAGCTCATCGTTTGCAATACTCCTCACTTACCGAGGGTTTTGGCACTGCTGTACAATTGATGTATTGGTCTTTCATACTTGCCCTCTGACTTAATTTGGACGATTGTGGTTCCCATTGTTAAAAGTAAAACAGGTGATCTATCGGATAGGGGAAACTTTAGATCTATTTCTCTAGCAACCACAGTCGCTAAGGTGCTTGATGGTCTGCTTGATACACAGCTAAACGAAAATCTTGTGCTGCACGACAATCACTTCGGGTTTCGGCCAGGACTCTCTAAAGAAAGGGCAGGGGGGATGACCTCCCCTGCCCTCTTCAATTTGTATATGAATGCCCTGATTGAGGCGCTTAGCAGTCAACATGTCGGTTGGCATATTGACGGTGTTATTGTTACTAACCCTATATGAGTCTTAGCTTGAAATAAAGTTTTTGAATTTGAATTATACCGCCATAATAAAATTGGTATCATTTTTATTGGTGGCTAAGTTTTAAAGATTTGGGCAAATCTACATTTTCGCGAAAACTTGAAAGTACCATAATTTATCTTAAATTTCAACTTTTTTAATTTATTGGAATTTTTCTTTTGTTTGCGCTGTAAGACCTTAGTCAAAGATAATATAATACTACAGTACAGATACCCAATCCCATACAAAGAAATGTCACCTCCTTAAGTCGGGCTATTGGTCGGGCTATTTTTTCTTTCTCCATATTTTAAACAGGCGGCAGCACCAGTGACTCTTTAATAGCCCGAGACTGTGGTTTTCTAACGCCATCTAGTAGTTTGCCTAGATACTAAATCATATGGCAATTTGAGCAAGGAATCGTATCATGTAGGTACTCAGAGACGTTATTTGCCAGTTGTCCTTGAACGCTTACTTCGTATTCGTAATAATAACATTAGGTATGTTCGGTTCGGGACAGACTCTAAGCTAAACTTAACTTAACTTCTTAAATCTAAGTGGTCGCATTGTGTAGCGAATTTCACAATATTCACGAATATTCCAAATCAATCAAAACTATAGAATTCGTTGTAGAATTAAATGTAGGTAATTAGCTTGCTTCCGCGGCAACGGAATGACACGAAGTAGGTACCTACTTCATGTCATTTTATTATTCACTATAAGGGTTATCCTTTTTTACCCGGCGCCTCAGATCAAATAAAAAGTCAAGATGGAACGTTGCAAATAACAAAGTGAAGCCGGTTCAAACTAAGCCTTGCCGTACAAATACACAATTACACCCACTCATGGACAACGAAATTACGCATAAGCTTGTCATTCGAGCTCATAGATCAAATAATAAAGCTCGACGGACAAGCTAAGGGGTAGTTTCGTTGTCCGTGAGTGCGTGTAATTGTGTATTTGTACGGCAAGGCTTAGTTTGAACCGGCTTCACTTTGTTGTTTGCAACGTTCCATCTTGACTTTTTATTTGATCTGAGCCCGGCGCGTTTTGTTTCCTCAAGGTCGTTGCCTACTGTCGTCGTTACTTTTAAGTTGTAACAGAAAATCGAGCATTAGTTGTTTTTTACCCGGCTGCAAGGAAAGGGTTATGTTTTTCGCGCGTATCTTGTATGTAAGTATGTATGTAATATTCTTTATTACCTCGTATCTTTCAAACCACTTGACGGATTTTTATAATTAAGACATCGTTAGATAGGTCTTGGCCACCCAAATATCCTTAGAAAAGTGCCATTAAAAAAAATGGCGAATTTTGGGCTCCATATTGTAGAGGTTGCAATTTTGTTTTCTTCGTAACCCGTCGAGTGGGGTATCAAAATGAAGGGATTTTAGTGGTGATTACAAAAATACATACCACGTATATTTTTAAAACAATTTATAAAAAAAAAATACTTAAAAGTTGTAAATAAAAAAAGCTAATTTAAAAATCAAAAAGGAAGCGAACTAAAAAGCTGTAAACAAGTAAAAATCGTGCTGTGCCGTCGGAGGATCAGGCAGTTCGCGAATATGTATCCTCCGACTGCACAGCTAGTTATTTTCTTGTTTACAGCTTTTTAGTTCGCTTTTTAAGCAGTCGGGTGTTTGATTTTTAAATTAGCTTTTTTATTTTAGGTTGGTACTTAGATATATAAAGAACAAGATGTTTTTTACAAAAAAAAATACTTTTAATACTTTAGTTAGGTACGCAGCATGGCAGTACCTACCCTACCCCTCACCCCCGCTGTCACATGAAATTGCTAGCGCGTATTGGCTCACGAAGTGTTTCGAGCCGTTATTAAGTTTGAATCAAACTGTACCTACTATGCGACGCGTAAACTCGTACGGCAAGCGGCACACGCGTCGCGTTATCTCTTATTTTAGTACCCGTGCGATTTGAGTAGGCCCTAGCGCGATACGAGTCCTGTTCCAGGAGGTATCTAGTTAATTCGACGTGTAAACAAGCTTCACAAAAAAGTGATTTTAAATAATAGACCAAAACTTTAATATTTGAAATTACGCCTATAATAAAATATCTTTTAAATTACGCCTATAATAAATAATAACTATCCTACAAAATGAATATTACGATGGATATATAGTTTAGGACAAATTGTGAAACACGCCATCTATTGCAAAGAACTCAAAACAAAACGAAAAGTCGATAGCTACTTTCAACTAATTTAACATACAAAGTCTTCACTTATCTTTTTTGTTCAAAAAACCTGATTAATGAGAGTAAATGGATAAATTAACATTAAAAAAGCAAGTTTTGATTTTTACTAAACTTATTTCAGCCTGAATCTGGTGTTAAACATTTTTAATTGATTGTTACTTTCACATTTGTTACCTATGCTGCCATCTATTATCTTTTTTTAATACTAATTATAATTTGTTTGAGTTGATACCCCATGCCTTAGTTTTTGGCTAATTTCATGATTCTAGGTCAACGGGAATTACCATATAGGTTTTTGACCCAAAACCTATAGGGTACTTCCGGTTGAACTAGAATTGTCAATTTTGGTTAAAAGCAAGGTCTTACAGCACAAGTAAAGGGAAAATTCCGAAAAATAAAAAGTAGAAAATTAAGGTAAATTTTGGTACTTACAAGTTTTCGCAAAAATCTAAATTTTCTTATATCTTTTTATCGTGTTGACTCAGGACCTTGACTTTTATACACCTAATAGGGACTATAGACCTTAGTATCTTGTATAAATTTCAACTTTCTAGGTCTACCCGTTCGTGAGAAAATCGGTGGTGACACACGGACAGACAGACAGACGGACAGACGGACAGACGGACAAGAAAGTGATCTTATAAGGGTTCCTTTTTTTACCTTTTGAGGTACGGAACCCTAAAGAGAAAGATAGACAAAATGTTTATATGCGCACGCACGACGCATACCCTAAAAAAAATACAAATTACTATTAACATCTGGCAATAGCATTTGTTTTGCTGTGTTCCACGCAAGAGGAATTACCTCTTGAGAGACCTACAGAACACCAGTGGTTTTAGTCAGTAGGAGTCTGACAGACCTCTCAGCTTTCCCCAAGGAAAGCTTTCACCTTTCCCTGAGGACAACCAATTAGGATTTCCACATGATTCGATACACTGTTAAAACCTGACAATGAGGCATATACGAGGACGACAGTCTCGCCGGATGGCCGGGTCGGGTTTAGTCTGGTTTAGTCAATAGTACGGACGTCAAAACAAATCACAAGCACGACCCTGGCGGCAAAACAAGAACATTTACGCATTGACGCGCTTTTTTAAACCACTTACGTGGTGGGGACAGCAGAATATGGCAGTTGAGTAGATCGCCTAAAAGCTAAAACGTCTTAGGATCATTGTCGATCCGTAATATTAGCAAGCAAAATTGTAACTATGAGTTGTATTTAAATAAACTCAGTGTATCGAATAATTTGTGTGATTTCATTTTCACGATTTTACCCACCGACCTGCCCACACACGATTTCTTAACCTAAGGGAATAAATACATCCTGACTTCCCGATGGTTTGCATCTACCGGCCAGCCTTGATGTGACATATAAATAAAAAAGTTAATTAAAAAATCAAAAAACATGACTGCTTCTTAAAACGAACTAAAAAGACAAGAAATATATTAAACTTTTAAGTAGATACATAAATTGAAATAATGTAGTTACCTAATTAATATCTCAAGTGTAAAAATTGTACTATTGCATGCTATAAATTGGCCAAATGTGTGTTGCTAAGGGCCTCGTTCACCATCTCCAAGTAAAGCGTTAATTAGTTATGTCCAGGATAACGTTACGGGGCACGTAAAAGTTGCGAGTACCTTTTTCCTTTTGCCTTCTCGGGCCTCTCTTAGGTGACAAACTCCCCAAATCTATCAACTGCAGGCATTATCTTCTTGTCCTTGCTCCATGTCACCTCATGTCTTGTTGTGCCGACTCATCAACGTTCTCATAGTGCACTCCGTACTGCCAGTCTCCCATCATACAAGGGATGTTTTTCTGAAAAATACAAAAAATCCAAACAGTATTCGCTCGTCCATTCCTGACTCATAGTCTAGGTGAGTGAGTAAACTTTTTGGAACAAACAATCATGACCATTTAAATCTCACTGTTCATTATTGAAGGAACGAGTAATTATATTTCCAATTTAAAGAAAATAAATCAAAATCAAAATCAATTTTTTTATTTCACATAGGCCTACATGGGCACTTATAAAACGTCGACAAAATGTGCACGGTTCGGGTTGGTCGTTTCCTATGGAGAAGAACCGGCAAGAAACTCCATGGTTACTCTTTTAAAAATGGTTTGGTTTTACAATATTTCCATGTTACAGCATTAGTACTTAGATATGGGGGGACAACGTAGGCCCGAATTATGACAATAAGTCGTAAGAAACTAAAAAAAAAAGAAAAGATTATAATCTAAAAAAGTTAACAAATGTTAACTAGCATCTAGAAGGCCTACAATGTTCACACATTCACAAAACAATCGGTAAAAGAATCTATACAAAGGTAAAAATAATAAAAATAAGTATAACAAGACTAAATTTAACATGTTCAAGCTATCGTGAAAGATGGGGTGGCATTATCTAGCCAGCGGTTTGTGGAAGAGTTTGCGGCTTACTTTTATTCTGTGTATAGAGAAGAGCGACCGGAGTTGGATGTGGACGCGGCTATAGCCAGCGCAGGTAGTGGAAACGGAGCGGCGCGAGTGCACTTGCACCAATTACAGTTAGGAGACGTGAGTAGTGCGCTTCTAGATCTTAAGCCGAAACGGTCCGCAGGGCCTGACGGCATTCCGCCTTACATATTTAGGGATTGTCGAGTAGCGCTGGCTAGGCCTCTTCTTCATATTTATAACCAGTGCCTCAAAGCTGCCGTATTTCCGGAAAGGTGGAAAGTGACCCGCGTTGTTCCGGTTCCGAAAGCAGGGTCAGCAGAATCGGTGGATGGGTACAGACCAGTTGCGGTATTGTCTACGCCGGCGAAGGTAATGGAAACTGCTATACATAAGAGCATATATCTTCAGGTTAGCGCACAGCTGTCAGACGCTCAGCATGGGTTTCGACCAGGAAGAAGTACCACCAGTAATCTTCTCTGCCACATGGCTCATCTGGTGCCGACGGTGGATGGTGGGGAGCAGACTGATGCTGCTTACTTTGACTTTAGAAAAGCATTCGATTTAGTCGATAACGACATTTTGCTTAAAAAGTTTGCAGGTATTGGTTTCACCCCACACTCTCTCCAGTTTTTTGCCAGCTATTTGAGAGATAGGCAGCAATATGTGGAATATGCGGGACACGTGTCAAATCCATATTTCACTAGGTCCGGGGTAAGTCAAGGTAGTAACCTTGGCCCTTTGGGCTTTCTTCTGGTGGTAAACGACCTACCAGAAGTAGTCCAAGACGCGTCTTGTCTGTTGTTTGCTGACGACCTCAAATTATCCCTCGCGATAAAGAGCAGCGATGACTGTGTCAGGCTACAAAGGGACATTGATAGGGTAGTGAGATGGAGCAAAGAAAATCTCTTACAATTTAATAGCTCGAAGTGTGTGACTATCACTTTTTCTCGCGCACACAATCCCATCTTACATACCTACTATATTGACGGGTCGCCTATGGAACGGGTCACAGAAGTCAAGGACTTGGGAGTAAAATTTAACACTGGTCTGACTTTTCGGGATCACATCATGCGTTGCTGTAAAAGAGCGTATAGAAATTTAGGTTTCATGCTACGTACGGTCCGAGGTTTCACGAATGTGAAAGCTATTATAGCATTATATAATGCATTGGTGAGGAGCCAGGTAGAATGTAACGCAGTTATCTGGTCTCCGCATGAAGCTAAATATAGTCTCATGCTGGAGAGGGTACAAAATAAATTTATAAGATATTTATATATGCGCTATTACGGAGTCTATCCCTTTTACCCGTTAATGTATCCAACCTTATTTATTCTAGGTATGGTAGGATACAACGAGCTAAGGGTTAGGAGTGATCTTGCACTCGCCTCGTATATATTTAAAGTACTGAGAGGGAAGGTGCATAATGCAGTTGTTTTAGGCCAGGTGAGTCTGTGTGTTCCGGACAGGTACGTGTGGCGACGACGGCAGCCACGACTGCTGGTGGAACCGCGTGCTAGGACCAACCTTCTGAAGGAGGCGCCGCTGACGCGTGCACTCCGCACGCTCAACCTCATAGCGAGTGAGACAGACCTATTCTGTTGTTCTCTGAGTGAATTCACAAGGAATGCTTTGTTTGTTATTAGTTATAGGTATTAGTTATAAGGAACAATTATGTTAAGGCACATTTACCGCATTGGTTAGCTGTAAGGGTAGATGTATGATGATAAATAAATAAATAAATAAATGTTGCACAAATTTTGTTATCAGTGCTGTAACTATTCTTAGCAAAGGGCTTTAAAGATGATTGAAAACCATTGTAAAAAGTCTAATTAAAAGAAGGAAAGAAAAAATGAGATTGAGAATAGTTAGAGACATCCACATATTTGTGCCGTTTACAAGTTACCAGGGAAGCTGCATGCGCAGAAGGAGCTAAGGCCAAATGTTTTTATCTTCAACGTAGTCCTTGATTTTATAATATGCTTTTTTAACAAGGATACGTTTGATGTAGTTTTTGAACCTTCCATCGGTTAGTTCTATATCTGACTTTGGCAACTTGTTATAAAAGCGTATACTGTTTATAAGAAAAGACTTGCTAGTTTTCGTTAATCTGAATTTGGGTATTACAATTTCGTGCTTACTGCGTGTATTTAAATTATGGAAGTCGCTTCTAGTTTTGAAAAGCCCCCGATTTTTACGGACATACAAAATACATTCCAAAATATAAAGTGAAGGTAGAGTCAGTATATCGATCTCTTTAAATTTTTCTCTGAGGGACTCGCGAGGACCCATTTTATAGATTGCGCGGATTGCCTTCTTTTGTAGGATGAAAATTGAGTCAACGTCTGCTGCTGATCCCCACAGCAGAATGCCATAAGACATAATACTGTGGAAATAAGCATAGTATACTAACCTAGCTGTAGCTACATCGGTTAGCTGCCTTATTTTCCTTACTGCATATGCAGCCGAACTTAACCTACCCGAAAGAGTTCTAATGTGCGCGCCCCACTGCAATTTTGAATCGATAGTAATCCCTAAGAATACAGTTTCCGTTATAACTTCAAGATTTTTGCCGTCAAGATTTAAGTTTAGGTCATGTTGTGGTACATTTGGTAAAGAGAACTTTAGACATTTTGTTTTTTTCGCATTCAGTAAAAGATTATTAGCTGCGAACCATTTTGTGAGAACAATTAGACTTTCGTTGACATTTATGACATCCGTATCTTGCCTATCTATTTTAAAAATTAGCGAAGTATCATCAGCAAATAGAATTATATCCGATAATTTGGCCATCATAAAAGGGAGACCATTTATGTAAACAAGAAAAAGGAAAGGGCCGAGAATTGAACCTTGGGGCACGCCCATCTTGACTAGAGACCCGGAGGACGTCGCCCCATTAACATTTACTTTTTGCTGTCTGTTTGATAAATAGGAAAGCACGAGATCAGCAGATTTTCCACGAATTCCGTAGTGGTGTAATTTACAGATCAGTGTGTTGTGGTCGACGCAGTCGAAAGCTTTTGAGAGATCACAGAAAATGCCAATGGCATCCTGGGACCTCTCCCAAGCCTCCAAGATGTGGCTGATGAGTTTTACTCCCGCGTCCGTTTTCGACCTACCTTTCGTGAAACCAAACTGTTGACTATGCAGTATCCCATTTGAATTGAAGTGAGACAACATCTGTTCCAGCATGATTTTTTCAAAGATTTTACTCAATGCTGGAAGCACGGATATAGGTCTATAATTATAAGGATCACTCTTACAGCCTGATTTGAAAATTGGTACTACTTTACTGTGTTTCATTAAGTCAGGAAAAGTGCCGCTGTCCAAACATTGATTGAATATGCCTGTTAGGACAGGAGCAATTGAGTCAATAATATCTCCAAGAACCCTAACGGATATCCCCCACAAGTCTTCAGTATTTTTTTTATTGAGACTTTTGAACGCGTTTTTAATTGAATCAATACATATTGGTTTAAATTTAAAGAATGGTATGTCTTTAGTAAAGTTTTCTTTAAGAAGAGGTTCAGCTAATTTAGAAGAGGCAGGAAGAGACTTCGTAACCTCTAACGGAATGTTGGTAAAGAAATTTTCTAATGTCTCAGCGACTTCTTGCCTATCAGAAATGGTTTGATTAGTTATTTTCAAAGACAACTCATTCTGATCGCGTTGTTGTATCTTTCCAGTTTCTTTATTAATTCATTGCCACTCAGTTTTTATTTTATTATTAGAAACACCAATTTTGTTAATTATTATTTGAGATTTTGCTTGAGCGCAGACTCTTTTGAATATTTTGGAATAGTTTCTAACATAAGTGTGAAAAACTTGGTCGGAAGTCAAAGATTTTTCGTAATATAAATTATATAAGATATCTCGGCTTTTTCTTATGCCCAGTATTAATAGTAACTTAACCATCGATTAGGTACTTAAAAGCACCTAATCTTCGTGGTTACAAAGTCCAAGTATCACTGATAGTCATTAATCTCACATTAAATCAAAGAGAAGAAACAAAATAACAGGTATCTTATTCACGATTTTTAGCTATCTCATAGCTCTCTTAGCAATCACAATTGCTTTACTCGCAAATCTCCACAATGTCGAGTCAACTCAACTCTCTGAACTCTGAACCTGTTCACACAGACATTTAGTCTGTCCTATACTACGTCAATTCCTTATAGACTTCATCTGCAATCGCAATTGGTACTTGAGCTTTGTATATTCTTAACACGATCTACACATAGTAATCAAAATTAGAAAAGCCAAAATTATTTAAATTTTCGTACTGGCTTGATGATTCGAACGTCATCAACGATTAGATGGTGATCTCTCCACACGCGTGACTGTTGAGTTTACTTTCTGTTAACCTCGTAACTCACCAGGAACTTTCTATAAGGTTCCTTACACAAACATGAATTTGCACACCATACAAAGTGTCTCACAAACTTACAGGTGCCATACAGGTCTTCAGTTGCCACAAAGACCTACAGTTGTCACACAGGCTCACAGTTGCCATAAAGGCCAACAGTTGCCACACAGGCTCACATTTGCCATAAAGGCAAAAGTTAATGGTAAATTCACGAACATTGTCTCTGGATTATTACCTACAACATGTATTTAGGATGAGAGAGGAATGGTGTACAAAGAACCACTTCTCTATCAATCTAAGCAAAGCAGTCATTAGTCCATTCACGAGGAAGAGACAACTAGAAATCCTAGGGGCCCTCCCTCAATGGCATAAAGCTGCCCTGGTCCACCGAAGTTAAATATCTGGGTGTAACGCTTGATAAAGAACTCAGGTGGAAAACTCATGTGCAAAATATTACGACAAAGGCCCTACTAGTGTTCGGTATGTGTCGTTCCACCTACGGTAAAACTTGGGGGCTAAGCCCAAAGTCATACGATGGCTGTACCGGACAGTGAAAATACCTTTTATCACATACGGCAGCATAGTGTGGTGGCCAGGCACAAAACCTGCTTCATGCAAAGCGCCACTCATCAGGTTACAAAGAACAGTGTGTCTCGGAATCACAGGTGCTTTCAGGACAACACCTAAGGCAGTTATAGAGAGATACCTCAATATCCGTCCTCTGTATATGATGGTTGAACTCAAGGCAAGGAAGATATTACAACGTCTTGCTGTTGCTGGACTATGCGGTGCCTCAAAGCCAAAGACTAACCGTAAAAAAATCGATGGAATAGAAGACTTGAAGACCTGGATCGGGTAACAAACATGATATCCGGTAAAAAAAAAAACTATGTTTGTGTTTGAAAGGTCTTTCAAGGTTCAAATTCCAACAATAGAGGAATGGACGAAGGGATTCGATCCACCAGAACAAGATAGTATGGTGTGATACACTGATGGATCCAAAATGGTTCCTGGTACAGGAGCGGGAATATACGCAAAAGGTTACAAATGTAGTAAAAGCTTAGGGAAAAAGGCAACTGTATTCCAAGCAGAAACATATGCCATAATAACCTGTGCTCAAGAGAATAAAGATAGAGGAACTGAAGGTTGTAGATACTCCAAATAAAAATAAAGAGTTCAATAATATAATTTTAATGAACTACAACGGATATTGACAAGCGGAAAAAAAAAGTGACAAAAAAACAAAAGTATAATAATTAAATTATTATACTTTTGTTTTTTTGTCACTTTTTTTAATAATCTATTAAAGACTAAAGTGGCCTATCGTAAAATCTAAGAATAAAGGTTGATTATGAAACTAAATAGTTCCAACACTGTTTAGCCTCCTAGAGAACATGTAACCAAACTGCGAAATTAACACCGAACGATAAATATTTGTTCATAGTTTCGTCACTAGATGGCGCTATACAATTTCGTCATATTTCTAGATGTCGGTGTTAAGATTCTCCGTAGATAATATATGGTCTTCGGACAATTTGAATTTAAATAACTTCTATACTAAGGTGTAACCACTATACCATTAGTAGAATATATCAACTTGAGGAAATATTGAAAACTTGTTTCAATTAACCCCAAGTCACTAACCCAGGAAGAAAGGGTTATTCATGGTCCTTCGAACCGAACGTGGCAAAGGCTACGCCAGCGAAACCAGGTGTGTTCTCCTATTGGACGGAGAATCACCAACCCCATACGGTCCTGCTGAGTGATCGCGGATGGTGCTAGAGGGAGATAGCAACACCGGATCCAGTTGCGGGAAGTACGGAGGGAGGAAGACCACTGCAGCAAGCAAGCTGCAAACGACTAAGGTCGTAAGGAAGTGAGTGATAGTGCCGAAAATCGTGAGTACTTTGTAATTTCTTATGTGTCAAACCAAAGTGAACTTTATTGCCAAGAAGATTTAAACTTTAACTTTTAATTAGTGAAATTAGGACTTAGAATAAATTCAAGTGTGCATGTTTAGACTTAGTTAGATTTAAGCCAATTTTGATTAGACGGGGAACCTATGCCCGATTTTTAGTAAAATTAAAGTGCCAAACACTTAGAAAAATTTCTTTGTTTACATCGACTTGTAAAATTTTCTACAACTTTTTGGACTTGTAAAATTTTTCGAAACTTAGTGCCAAACACTTAGAAAAATTTCGTTGTTTACATTGACTTATAAAATTTTCGATAATTTTTTGAACTTTTAATTTTCTGTTGTTTTGTTAATTGTTTGATATTAACTTCAAAATGACTTTGCAATCACATGTAAAGGTACAGGACGATATCTATAGTCGATTAGTGAGAGCCAAAAGTAATTTTAAAAAGTCGCCAAAGGACAGAATTACTAAACAGTATTTAGAAACTAGATTGGAAAGTGTTGAAGAATTATGGGCGCAATTTAGTTTAACCCATACACAAATTGTGAAGGATTTTGATCCTAAAGAATTGAAATCATCACCCTACACTGTAAATGAAGTTTATTTTACTACGGAAGAACTGTATTTAGATTTAAAATGCGAGTTTAAAACTGCTTTAAATGTAATTAAGGGTAGTGATGTTCCTCCGGTGGCGGGGTCATCATCAAGTAATGTTACTGAAGGAAAAGGCACGTACATTAAGTTGCCCAGGATCACGATCCCAACATTTTCGGGAAAATATACGGAATGGCCGACTTTTCGAGATTTGTTTGTATCGGCTATACATAAAAATAGCACTATTGATAATGTTCAAAAGTTACATTATTTGAAAAGTTATTTGACTGGGGAAGCCGAGCAGCTCTTACGGCATATACCAATTTCAGAGTCAAATTATGATAGATGCTGGACTCAATTGGAGACCAGATATAACAATAAAAAATATTTATCTCACTGTATTTTAAAAAGATTGCTGAGTCAAAAGAACATAGCTCAAGAGTCAGCTAGTGCTTTAAAGGAGTTAATGGATACAACATCAGACTGTCTAAAGGCACTAACTAATTTAGGTATAGATACAGCATCCTGGGATATTTTGATAATTCATATCATAACCTTGAAATTAGATTCAGACAGTAGGAAGGATTGGGAACTTAAAGTAACTAGTAACACTGACTCAGATAAGCTGCCTACTTTTGAACAATTCCAAGAATTTTTAACTAGTCGGTATAGAGCGTTTGAATTTTTAGAAACTAAGCCAATTAAAAATAGTGGTAATATAAGTAAGGCAAAGGTTTTTCACACAGCAACCAATGCGGTCGTAGCTTGTCCGCTTTGTAATGACGAGCATAAGTTAAAAAATTGTAAGCAATTCGTTGGCCAGGATGTGGATACTCGGCGTAGGTTTGTGAGAGATAATAACTTATGTTTTAATTGTTTGGGGCATAACCACTCTGCCAAGTATTGTAAGTGTGCAGCCTGTTGTCAAGTATGCAGGCGGAGACATCACTCCTTGTTGCACCCTAAAGGTGAGCAGGCGTCTAAGGGAGAGACAGGAAATTCGTCTAGTGATAGTGTTTCGCAGTCGAATGAACATACACTCACGGTTGGAGTAGAAACGGAAAATAGGGTAGTCAGTTGTTTTTCGAAAGGTGCAGTAAATAATCAAGTCCTTTTAGCCACGGCGCTAGTTAGGGCTGTTTCGAAAAACGGGGCTAATTATACACTCAGGGCCTTGTTAGATCAAGGCTTACAAGCATCTTTTGTGACAGAACATACTGTCCAGAGTTTAGGGTTAAAGAAGCAACCAGCTAAAGGTTTCATAACTGGTATAGATGCCAATAACAAATTAGTTCTCAATTCGGTTGTTGAGGTGAAAATTCAATCTAGGGTCGATCCATCGTTTGAAATTGTAGTCAAAGCATATGTTCTCAAATCGATAACATCATTATTACCTGGTAGAGAAACGGTATGTTTAGACTGGGCACAAGCAAGTGACATTCAATTAGCGGATCCTAGGTATAACACACCGGATAGAGTAGATATGTTGTTAGGAGCCGACATCTATAGTCAGGTATTAAAAGACGGGTTTAAAAAGGCGCCTGGTAGTAGCACTGTAGCTCAGTGCACCACATTGGGCTGGATTTTATCAGGAACGGTAGCTTCCGCAGGTCACAGTTCATCAAATATATCGGTGATGCATGCTCACCTTGGAGATGATGAAATCCTGAAAAGGTTCTGGGAACTAGAAAGGGAACCGCAAAAACAGAAACGCATACTTACCGAAGAAGAACAAAGATGCGAAGAGATCTTTAACGCAACCACGGTAAGAGACAGTGACGGTCGTTACGTAGTGAACTTACCATTTCGAAATCCCGATCCGAGCTGTAAATATGGAGACGCAAGAAAGGTTGCAATAAATAGATTTTACGCATTAGAGAGTAAACTGAGTAAAAACTTAACCTTAAAAACAAAATACAGGGAAGTAATCAATGAATATCTGCAGCTTGGTCACATGAGGCCAATTACCAAGGCAGAAGAACAAAATAAAAATGCAGTGTACTTGCCTCATCATGCGGTTATACGAGACGACAAAGACACAACCAAGGTCAGGGTGGTCTTTGATGCTTCCTGCAAAGGAAAGAATGGAGTTTCGCTCAACGATGACCTGATGATTGGTCCCGGGTTGCAAGCCGATCTAAGGCATTTGCTAATTCGCTGGAGAACGCACCGCATTTGCCTGGTTTCGGACATCGTCAAGATGTACCGAATGGTTCGGGTGGCTGATCAGCACACCGACTTCCAACGCATCGTTTGGAGAGATGATAAACAATCTTCAATCAAGGATTACAAATTACTTACCGTTACTTTTGGGACGTCTTCGGCGCCCTATTTGGCCGTGAAATCGATGCAGCAAGTCGCGCACGACGAAGGAGTAAAATATCCACTGGCGGCTGAAAAGGTACTAAAGGATTTTTACATGGATGATCTCATGACGGGTTGCGACTCCATAGAAGAAGGCATGCAGATCTATAGCCAGATGAACGAGCTATTGGCTAAAGCAGGATTCACGTTACAGAAGTGGTCAAGCAACAGCAATGAATTGCTTGATAAAATCATAGGGGAAAGGCACTTGGACAGGGGACAGGATGGGGTAGAAAGGGAAATCAACATAAAACTGGACGAGATATTTAAAACACTGGGACTTACCTGGAACCGAAGCTGCGACACCTTCCAGTACTCTGTTCAGTTGCCTCTGCTGCAGGAACCTGTAACTAAAAGAAAAATGTTATCAGATATAGCTAGATTATTTGACCCTTTGGGATGGGTCGCTCCTGTGATCGTAGTAGCTAAGATTTTGATCCAAAAATTATGGATTTCTGGAATTGGCTGGGACGAGGAAATTCCACAACAAATAAAAAGGGAATGGTTTACTTACCGACAGGAACTGACAGGTCTAATGGAATTTTCTATTCCTCGATGGCTGAAAATGAAACCGAGTGACAAGCAAGTTGACCTGCATGGATTTTGCGATGCATCAAATTCAGCATACGCCGCGGTAGTTTATGCACGGGTAGTCGATACTGACGATAACGTTTATATAACTTTGCTCACTGCGAAAACCAATGTCGCACCAATAAAAACGATATCAGTGCCTCGATTAGAGTTGTGTGGAGCAGTCCTGCTGGCAAGGCTAATTGCTGAAGTATCCGACGTGATGGGAATCGGTAAATCTCATTTATATTATTGGACCGATTCCGAGATTGTCCTAGCGTGGTTAAATAGTCATCCTAACAAATGGAAAACATTCGTGGCAAATCGAGTTTCTGAAATTTTGACCATCAGTGAACCACAACAATGGAACCATGTTAAGTCGAAAAGCAATCCCGCTGATTGCGCATCACGGGGCTTATATGCGTCGGAATTTGTAAATTTTAAGCTGTGGGTAGAAGGTCCTGAGTTTCTGAAGGATAAAACTAATTTAGTAAGCAAACGCAAAATAGTATCAACTAATATAGAAGAAATAAGGGTACATGTAGTAACAGACGATAATTTCATTTGGAATAAATACTCATCACTTACCCAATTAGTCAGAATGGTAGCATATTTAAGACGTCCGTTAGAGTTGAGAAAACCGAAAGCTGAAAGAAGGAGTCATAAATTTATAACAGCGGAAGAGATGAGATTAGCGCTGGAGACAATCGTTAGGGTATGCCAAAGACAACGCTTCGAAGAGGTGATTCTGGATCTGCAAAAAGAAAGGCCTAAAAGAAAGACATTTAAGTCGCTAAATCTTTACCTTGATCCCGTTAAAATCTTGAGGGTGGGCGGCAGGTTGGAACGTTCTGGTCTTGACATGGATCGTAAAAATCCAATGTTAATTCCAAGTAGTGGTCATTTTACAAATCTTCTAATTGCCGACGCACATAATAAGAATCTTCATGGCGGTCCTCAACTAATGCTCAACTATTTAAGCAAGAAGTATTTTATTCAGGGAGCTAAGAGATTGGTTACTGCATACGTGCGAAACTGTGTAATTTGTTTACGTTATGCAGCTTCTACAAAACCTCAATTAATGGGTCAGTTACCACCTGCACGGGTTACCCCAAATAGGCCGTTTAAGAGTAGTGGAGTAGATTACGCTGGTCCTATTCAGTTAAGGGCATCAAAGGGTAGGGGTCGCCATGCGTATAAGGGATACATCTGCTTGTTCGTATGCATGGCGACTAAAGCTGTCCACATTGAAGTCGTAAGCGATCTCACAACAAAAGGGTTTCTTGCAGCTTTTAAAAGGTTCGTGGCTAGACGTGGTCAATGCAAAGATATCTGGAGTGATAACGGGACAAATTTTCAGGGAGCTTCCACGGAACTAGTCAAATTACTTCGTTCCGAAAGTTCGGGTATAGCTAAGGAAATCGCTGCGGCCGTAGCTACTGAGGGTACGACCTGGCATTTCATTCCACCCCATGCTCCGAATTTTGGCGGATTATGGGAAGCTGGAATTAAATCCTGTAAGAAACATTTAAATCGGGTAATTGGTAGCTCTACTTTGACTTTTGAGGAGATGTCCACATTATTAAGTCAAGTAGAAGCATGTTTAAATTCGCGTCCCTTGTGTAGACTGACAGATTCGAGCACTTTCGACGCGTTAACGCCAGGGCATTTTCTTGTAGGCGAACCAATTGTGAATGCGCCTGATCATAATTATGAAGAAGCGAACATTTCCAGCTTGAAGAGGTGGCATTTGGTACAACAGATGACACAACATTTCTGGCGTCGTTGGTCCGATGAGTACTTGACCACACTGCTACATCGCTATAAATGGTCTAAACAAAATCCTGAACCAAACGTAGGCGATATAGTTTTGATAAAGGAAGACAACTTACCTCCTTGTCGGTGGCTTCTTGGCAGGGTGGTTGAAAAACATCCGGGGTTAGACAATCTTAC
The DNA here is from genome assembly GCA_964057195.1 of Orthosia cruda. Lineage (NCBI taxonomy): Eukaryota > Metazoa > Arthropoda > Insecta > Lepidoptera > Noctuidae > Orthosia > Orthosia cruda. The sequence continues at coordinate 20,552,423 of OZ059855.1, forward strand.
ACGAGTGGTCACACTTCGGAGTAATAGTTCTACATTTAAACGACCAACGTCAAAGCTGTGTGTATTGCCTATTGCCTAAGAATTTTTGCATAGTATTATGGTATAATTTAAGCAATGTTTAGGATAAGTAATGTTTATGTTTAAGGATTAAATATTGTAAGGATGTCTGTGTATATCATGTGTATAATAAACTGTGTAATTAGCAACTTTAAAATTAGAAGGACATAATGTTTCACAAAATGTCCTTGGTGGGCGGAATGTTTAGCCTCCTAGAGAACATGTAACCAAACTGCGAAATTAACACCGAACGATAAATATTTGTTCATAGTTTCGTCACTAGATGGCGCTATACAATTTCGTCATATTTCTAGATGTCGGTGTTAAGATTCTCCGTAGATAATATATGGTCTTCGGACAATTTGAATTTAAATAACTTCTATACTAAGGTGTAACCACTATACCATTAGTAGAATATATCAACTTGAGGAAATATTGAAAACTTGTTTCAATTAACCCCAAGTCACTAACCCAGGAAGAAAGGGTTATTCAAACACTTTTTTTTTTTTTTTTTTTTTTTTCGGGGTGGAAAATCCTCATTGGATGTCCTCCGCCCTGGGGGGGCGGAGGGGTCTGTCAGACTCGTACTGACTAAAAACCACCCCGGTGTTCCATCTCACACCAACACCGGGGGTCGCGGGAACTACGATACTTCCGCAACCCCCGGCTAGTGCCGGCCCGCCTCTGCGGGCCATGATCTCGGGTTGGGGGAGGAGTGAGGTGTTGGACTCCCCCGCGACGTCTAATAGGGGCTCGCGTGGAACACTACGCGCCGCCACCTCGGGTCCTGATGTGTTGGGGGCGACGGACGTCCCCAAGTCCGTCACCTCTGGACCCATTTAGGGGGGCTGGAAGAGGGCGTTGTGCGCCCTCTGCCGACGCCCGGCGCGTCTGCTGCGGATTGGGTTAGCGGATGAAATCTCCCTCTCCCTCTCCGCAGCCTCCTTCTGCGAGACGACTGTTTCGCAGAAGGATACCACCGCGTCCCAGGACTCCTCGCTGCCGACCATAGACTCGACTACGGCCGGCAGCGACAGGTCACTGCCTACTTCAGAGATGAGGGCACGGCGTGGCTCCTCCCAAGCGGCACACTCTGCCAGCGTATGCCGCGCCGTGTCCTCCCGGCAGTCGACGCAGTGGTGACACCGGGCGTCCGGCTCCCTGTTTATGCGACACAGGTACTTCCCGAAGCAACCATGCCCCGAGAGCACCTGCGTCACCCGAAACGACAGGGAGCCGTGCCTCCTCCCGAGCCAGCGCTCGAGCACTGGCCGGATGGCCTCGATGGTAATGAGGCCGGCGGTAGGGCGTGAAAGCCTTTCCCGCCATTCCGTCACCAGGACCTCACGAAGCTGAGACCGACGCAGCTCCATAAGTCGCTGCATCGGCCCTTCGCCCCGCGCCCGCGCTTCCTCGCGCCACCGGTACAGTGACGCGAGTACCTTCGCCTCCAGGTCCCAGGGTGGGGATCCGGCCAGTACACAAGCCGCCTCGTAGGAGATCGTGCGATACCCCCTGATGACTCTGACGGCCATCGCTCTCTGCGGCTTTCGCAGAACAGCGATGCTGCCGGCCGTCAGGTCAGTCGCCCAGATCGGGGCCCCATACAGGGCCATCGATCGCACGATCCCCACGTAGAGCCGCCTACAGGCGGCGCTCGGGCCCCCCAGATTGGGAAGCAGCGTTGACAGCGCCCCAGCCGCGCCCAACAACTTGGGCGCCAGCCGCCGAAAGTGGGGGCCGAAATCCCACCGGCTGTCGAGCACCAATCCAAGGTACTTCATGGTAGACTCGACAGCGATTCGAGCCCCCCCGACCACGATGTGGGCATCGGGTGGTGGCGCCCGCCGGGGGCCATGAAAGACCATGGCCTCCGACTTGTTGAGGGCCACCTCCAGGCCAAGGCGCCGTATGCGGCTCACCACCTGTGAGACCGCAGCCGTCGCTAACAACGCTGCTTCCCTGTACGAACTCCCCCGGGCAGTGACCAGCGTATCGTCCGCGTAACACGTCAGGTCCACGCCCGGTTGGAGTTCGCCTCTCAGAACCCAGTCGTACCCGATGTTCCACAGAGGCGGGCCCAAGACCGAGCCCTGTGGAACACCGCACGACATGCGGTGCTGGTTTGCGACGCCATCACGTCCCACGTAGGTGACACACCTCTCCGCCAAATAAGCCCCGACGATGCGGCGGAGGTAGGGAGGCACTCGGTGATATCGCAGTGCCTCGCGAACACAACTCCAGGGAAGGGTGTTGAAGGCGTTGGAAATGTCCAAGGACACCGCCAACATCACCCCACCCCGGGACACCGCTTCCTCCGCCAGGACTCTCACCTGCAATATTGCGAGGATGGTGGAGCGCCCATGCCGAAAGCCGAACTGGCTTTCGTCCAGGTCCGGCCCCTCTCTGTACAAGTGGCTGACGAGGCGGGCAGCGAGTATCCGTTCGAACAGCTTACCCACCTCGTCTAGCAGCACTATGGGCCGGTACGCGGACGGTGAGTCCGCAGGGCGCCCCGCCTTCCTGAGCAGGAGCAGACGACCAGATTTCCACAAAGTGTGAAACTGGCCCCGCTCAAGGCACGCTGTGAAGAGTCCTCTCAGCCAGGGCTCTAGCTCCTTCAGAGCGAGGGCTAATACGTAGCCGTGGATCCCGTCGGGCCCCGGTGCCACGTTCTTGGCCCGGAGCCGCATCACGGCCGCCCTCATCTCTGCCTGTGTCACCTCTGAGACGCTGATGGCGTCCTCCTCTGTAGACTCTGCGGCCGTGGGCAAAGCCATCGGCGGCGGGATGTGCTCCGCTCTCGCCGGGAAGAGAGCTGCGACTACCTCCTCCAGCAGCTCGGGTTGGAGACTCTCCGTAAGCGGAGGCGCGGCGGCTCGAAGTTTCCCTCGAACCGCTCGATAAGGACGCCCCCACGGATCCCCGTCTAGAGTCTCCAACATCTCCTCCCTGGCTCGCTTCTTCGCCTCGCCGATGGCCAGCCGCAGAGTCTCCGTCGTCGCGCGGTACACCTCATACCGCGCGGCTTCTTCTTCAGGGACCCGACGACGTCTTCTCCGATATCGGGTGTACTGGCGTCTGGCCGCTACGCACGCAACACGCAACTGTGCGATCTCGGCGGACCACCAGTACACCTGGCGCCTCGCTGACTGTGCGTGGACCCGGGGCATGGACGCGTCGCTGATTTGCGTCATCGCCCCGCGGAACCGCAGCGCCTCCTGTTCGACGTCGACGGGTCCGGTCGTTGCCGACTCCCGGATCCAGGCCTGGACAATGGTGGCCTCCTCGAGAAGTTCCCTGTCGATGCGCTTACGCGCCCAGCGCGGACCGTCCGTTCGCGGGGCCGGCGTACCGCGGCCGCCGGTGGTCTGGGTGGAGAAGTCGAAACGGATATATCTGTGATCCGATAACGTCTCCAACTCCACGGCGACACGCCAGTTACGGACACGGCTCGCGACAGCAGGGCTAGCAAACGATACGTCCACTATCGAACCGCCCCGCTGTCGCACGCACGTTTGGACCGAGCCCCGGTTTAGTACGACCAGGCCGGTGGTAACTGCCCACTCTTCCAGCACCTCACCCCTAGCATCGGTTACAGGAGATCCCCACGCCGAAGACTTGGCGTTGAGATCCCCTAGCAACAGCACAGGATGAGGGTGGAGTCGGCCTACGACAGCGCCCAACTCGACAAGGAAACTCTCGAAGTCGGCGAGACTCTTGTTGGGCGAAAAATACGCACCAACTGTGCCAACGCCGTCCGCGAGCGCGGCCACCCAGCCATGCCCTCGGGATGGGCTGACAAGAGCCCCACCAATGATGGTCACCAAACCGTCGAGGTCTCCAACCCAGTTATACCTGGATGGGACGAAATACGGCTCGGCGACCACTGCCACGCGAATCGACCACTCTGCCATGCTCTGGAGCAAGAGATCCTGAGCTCTGGCAGAGTGGTTGATATTGCCCTGGAGGAAATGGTAGAGCGCCATTATGCGCAATCCATTCCCTCCACTCCATTCCTAGGCCGGGAGTCGGCCGAAGAGCAGCCAGGCTGACGGGGGGGCCAGCGGGCCTTCCTGCAGTTGTACAGAGGCTGCAGTTTGGCGCCGCGGAGCACTGGGCCGCCTTGTGGCCGGGCTGACCACAGCGATAGTATTGCTCGCTGCGGTCAGTTTCGGCGGTGCATCGTGCCCTGACATGCCCAATGTCCAGGCAACGATAGCACCGCAATGCCCTGGGTTGCAGCAGCTTGACCCTTGCTGCAACCCACCCCACCAGCAGTCGTCCACCGTTAGCGACTTTTTGCGCCGCCGCCACCGGGCACCGCACCCAAATCATACCGAGCCCGGTAGCGTCAGCGCGGATCTCGCCCGTCCGCACGTCCTCGGACGGACATCCGCCGGCTCGGGCGATGGCCGCCACGACCTCAGCTGGGGTTGTCGAGTCGTCCAGACCGTCGACCCGCAGCTCAGCCGTCTTCATCGGTCTGGACACCCGGACGTCCTCAGGGTTGAGGACCTCCCGCAGCTTGGCGGCCAAGATGTCCGCCTTTTCGGCGCTAGAGGCACCCGACACCTCGAGTAGCCGCGCCCCCGTAATCGCCGGCCTCATTTTGAAGCCGGACGGTGTTCCAAGGTCGGGGAACGCGACTTTGGCCCTCGCCTCTGTCAGGACCGCCTTGTAAGAGACGCCCCTTTCGATGGCTCCGGGCTGCAGCGTGATCACTACAGCCGCGGAGCGTGGTGCTCTGACCTTAGGCGGTCCCGCGGCCTTATTCAGTGCGGGTGCTGCAGCGGTTGCCGGCGGTGGTGCCGTCCTCTTCTTTCGACGGCGGCCCCTCTTGACCACCGTCGTCCAGGCCTCCGTGAGGGGGCCAGGTGGTGTCGGCGGGGTAGCAGCCGCTGACTGGGAAGTGGGCACGGACCTACCCTCAGCGGGCTTACTGGGCCCCTCCGTGAGCCTAGTGGCCCCCTGCCCGGCACTTCTCGGCTCAGCCGAGGCGGCTGCCTGTTTAGCGGACCCCTCCTGTCTCCGCTTGTCTGCAGCGAGTGGTGGGCGGATGGTTTCGGCTGGGGGCAACCTCGCCTCTATGACCTCCATCCGGGCACTCACCATTTGGCCGCACTGCATCATGCAGATGCGCGCGATCCTCTCGATATCCGCATCTGCAAGTGCAGGGGCCGACGACGGGGCCGAAGATGGGGCCGAAGACGGGGCCGGAGATGGGCTCGTGACAGAAGAGCCAGACTTCTGGGCGGCAAACTGCTGCTTGAGGTCCTCCAACTCGGATCGCAGACGGCGGTTCTCCTCCCACAATTTCGCTGTCTCATCCGAGGTTGTGCGGCTGCTGAGGACCTCGACCGCCTCTTGGATGTCGCTCACCGCCTGCTTCAGGGCATAGGTGAATGTGCCCTTCAGGTTGCCCGATTTGGTGGCAACGTTCAGGACGACTTCTAGCCCATCCATCACCTGGCGATTGAGCGCCACCGCCGATATATCTCCACCAGCAGCCGTCCGAGCCAAGCGCCGCTCTCGGGCCTGTCGGGCCAACTCACTGACCTCGTCAGCCGCGACAGCTTGTCGCTGCGCCCGCTTTGCAGCATTCGCCTCCGCCTTATTTCTGCCCAGCAAGGACGCGTTGGAGTCACCGCTCTGGTCCGCACTCATGTGCCCAGGGTCGCTCTCCACGCATTCCGTAGGGGCAGGCGTATTGGGTCGAACAAAGCGACCACGCACGTCGCGACCCCTCCCTCTCCGCCCTGTTGACACCTTCGGGGCCGACAGGTTCTCCTCACTCGAGGAGAGACCCAGCGACCCCGGGTCTTTGCTGCGCGGACGCTTCCTCCAAGAATTGGAGGTGCCGCGCGAGTCCTGGTCGGACAAGTTGTTTCCAGGACCTGAGCCTCCTCGGCTCTTGTTGCCGCCGGTGACGGCAAGTGGTGCGTCCACTTCGCGCAGTCGCTCCAGGTTCTCCTGGAGCTCCTTTTCTCGCTCGTGGCTCTCTTGGCGCAGGTCGACGGTGGTCTGCCGGCCCGCGAGACTATTGGTGCCCCCCTCAGATACGATGGGGCTGCCCTCTAGGAGATCCCTAGAGGGGCGGGACTCGCCCTTGCGTTGCGCAAGGGTACCCGCCTGAGGATTTTTTTCCTTTAGTCTGCTGTCCATTTTTGTGGTTCCTTTTTAAGGGTGAGGTCCCTTTCCCTGCGCTAGAGACCGGATACAAACCCTCCGGCCATTCATCCCCTCGGCACGCGAGACCTTGGGATTGGGTTCCATCTCTAATCCAAGCCCACTCGACCTACCCTCTGTCAGCAGAGGGGGGGAGTAGGCGTTAGATGGCCACTGCAGCGACGGACTAGCCGTCCCGCCTCTAGCCCGGTTCCCTTCACAGACTATCATGGACGATGATCTGTGTTTGGAACCGTGACCTTTCCTCGTTTGTTGAAATTAGCCGCCCGCCCCAACTGTCCACCAAACGCGGGTGGCCAGTTGGTGCCGACGTTGCCCAGGGTGCGCCGCGTGGAGGCTTTCAACTTGCACCCCAAATAGTTCCAACACTGCCCCAACTTCTGAATAGGTAATAGGCCATACTAAACCTAAACCTTTTGTTAAACACAGATGTCTTTGCTTAGATAAAAACTTAGTTAAAACATCAGCCTTCATTTCATTTGTGGGTACATATTCTATACTGATAATATCACTGGCAACAGTATCCCTTATAAAATGATGTCTTACATCAATGTGTTTTGTTCGTGAGTGATGAATGTTGTTTTTTGTTAGCATTTGAGCTCCCTGATTATCGCTGTAAATACAGACACCATTGTCCAAACCAAACACTTCCTTCAATAAGTTTTTGAGATATATTGATTCTTTAGCAGTGTACGAGCAAACCCGTACATATCAATAGTATCATTTTTATGCTGACATCGACGCGCAGCGAATGAATAAAAATCACACATTACAGTAAAAGTAGTAGTTGCATAGCATCGTTGTTGGGTTGACTCATTCGCCGCGGGTCGATCATATATCAGTTTTTCGGGTGTTTATATCAATACATTATTTGCAATTAAATCAGTTTATCATTTAAATGTACCTTACCCGTACATTTTTGGTCCTTCGAGCCGGATGTCGCGTGTGTACATCACAGTGTAGCAATCAAGTACTGTAAAGTATTTCACTAGTGACGTCAAACGAACTAGCAGTGAGGGTGTTTTGTACTGCCAGCAAGAGTGCAGTACATAGCAGCAGCAACAGCAATCAGCAGGGATCAACAGGGATCCGCATTTCGTGAGCAACAAAGCTCCCGCTTGGACAATCAAGTAAGATCGTTTCATTTATTATCATTTCCATCAACAATATGTCTTCAATGGAGGACGTTCTCGCCCAACAACAGCAGCTACTCAATCAGATAGAGCAAGTTTACACCAACTTCAAAAAGGATGGCTCCGATCGCAAAACCTCGGACTACATACGCCGAAGGTTAGAGAATTTGGATGCATGCTGGCAAGAGTATCAATCGAATCATATAAGATTGTCTAGCATCGAATATGCCAGATCGCATACTTACTTCACTTCGAAGCAATTTGACACTGTGAAGGAGAGATATGAGAAAATCAGAGCGGTTATTCAGAATCATCCGACAACAGAGGAAAGACCATCAACACCGCTTCTAAAGCCTGCTACTCCTTTAGCTACCTCAAGCACCTTACAGCAACCTTCAGGTCAATCTTTAAAGTCTCAGGGATCAAACAGCAAGACCGATGAGATGATGAGGAAACAGATGACCAACTTCAAGGCTTTTGAACATACTGTTTCAAGTATCGACATGGATACTGTAACGGAGAAATGGGAATTCGATCATCTGTTGAGCATGGTAATGTCTCGCTGGGCGAAGATTGACACTCAGCACTGGGACTTAGACAGTGAGCTGGGAGACCGAAATCAAGAGTATCATCGTATGTACCTCAAATACGAAAACACATACAATGCTGCTATCAAAGCAATCAACAATAAGATGTCGTCTATTTCACATAGAGAGCATACTACGCCAAAAATAGAAATACCAACATTCAGCGGTAACTACCATCAGTGGACATCTTTTAAGGATCTCTTCACAGAAGCAGTTCATAGCAACCCATCATTATCTGGAGCTCAGAAGATGCAGTTCCTCAAATCGAAAGTAAAAGGTGAAGCAGAGCGTCTCATACAGCATCTTCCGATCAGCTCGGACAACTACATCATAAGTTGGGACATCTTGAGCCATCGTTATGACAACAAAAGGATGATATTTACATCGCATATTAACATTTTATTAAATATGCCCATTTCACAGCAAGCATCAATTAATCATATCAAACGAATCCATGATACTGCACTTGAAACGATGAACGCCATACAGACTCTCGGCGTAGACGTGAAGTCATGGGATCCGTTGATCGTGCACATCCTGTGTCAGAAATTGGATTCAGACACGTTCAGCGAATACAACGCAGCTATCAAACAACCTCGAGAATTACTCGAATTGAATGAATTTCTAGCCTTTCTAGAGGGGAAGTTCACGAGCATGGAAGCAAGTAGAAGAAAACAGGAGATCAATCATCAAAAACCCTTTTCTTCGAACACCAATAAACCATCAGAATCAAAACATTATCATTTCAAGCAGTCATATTCAAGCAACAAGGCTATTTCGCAATCACCAAGTTACAGGAAATTGCAAAACAATCGGCCAAACTGTCCAGTCTGCAATGATGCCCATGCAATATTTTTATGCAAACAATTTGCTGACTTTTCCCCAATGAAGAAAAAGCAATGTGTTACTAACTTGAATTATTGTCAAAACTGCTTATATGATCATAGAGGAAAAGAATGCTTATCAAAAAAGCGTTGCCTCGAATGCAATGAATTTCACAACACATTGCTTCATGAATCGTATTCAAAGGAATTATCAAAACATGGAAGTAATTCGACGCCTTCTACACAGCAAAACAACATCCGTTTTAATCAGGAACGTGCAAATCAAGGCAACACGCACGTGACACAACAATATAATAATATGATGCAAGAAACTTTGCTTTCAACTGCACTGCTAAAGGTTCAGAAAGCAGATGGCACATATCTGATCCTGCGAGCACTTATTGATCAGGGCTCACAAATGTCTCTCATCACAGAAAACGCTGCTCAGCAATTAGGTTTGAAGCGTTCCAGGTGGCGGCGAGGTCTTATCGACGGTGTCGGTTACATAGCAAATGGCCTCTTCGGTGTATTGGACGCTCGATTCGCAGAACAATACGAGAAAGATATCACTCTTCTTCGTAAAAATCAAAAGCATATTGTATCATATTGGCAAAATCAAACTTCGGTCATAGAAGCAGAATTCAGTCTCTTAAAGAGGACGGAGGCTACAATGCATAAACAACATAAAATGATTCATCAGCAGTTTGCAAACATCGAAAATACATTAGAAGTATTAAAGGCTGCAACTCAAAATATTTCGAGAGTAAGTGAAGTTTCTATGGGAGCTGTGGTCGCCAGCAATCTATTACGCGACTTGAAAGATTTACAGAATGCTTTAGTGGACACAATCACAGACATCTATCATGGTCGATTTAATCCACATTTAATAACAGCAGAACAATTACAGGATCAGCTGAGCATAATTGCTAGTCATTTGTCTAATGACGTCACGTTACCTGTAGAAAACATTCATGCAGATCTTGCACAACTTTTTAAACTTCTACGGGTCAAAGCAAGAATGCTTAAAAATTACTCAATATTTGAAGTACAAATACCCTTGATTAGCAGGGACACCTATGAAATATTCAAGCTTATACCAATTCCTACAGAGAAACCCAACGACACAATGCTTTCAATTAAACCAGTGTCAGATTTCATAGCTGTGAACCTGAAAAAGGATGCATACATTATGATAACAGAAAATATCATAGATTCATGTCTAGTGACAAATGTACATCTGTGCTATATTCATTCTCCTATCTATAAATTAAGCAGAGATAAAGACTTCTGCCAATCAAAGTCATCAGCGTGTGAAGTCAACGTCGATCCCTGTAAAAATCTATGGATGGAAAGCCATTCTATCAACAATTATATCTATTTTTGCTGCGGTCAATGTAACCTACGAACAGTATGTGGAGATCAAGTTACCGCGCATCAGCTGACTCACTCCGGACTTATAACTATAGATTACGGCTGCATAATCAAATCAGATAATTTTGAAGTAATTGCGCATCAACAAAGAAAGAGCGATGTTAGTATTAGTGCTAACCTATACTCACCAGTCATTGCATCCATAAACCACGTTATAAACGTGTCTATTCCTCAAGATGTCTTGAACGACTCCAGCATAGAGAGCGATCGAGAGCTTAAAACGATTGAGAAAAAAATCAGAATCATGAAAGAGAGTGGATTGTTATTTGACAATCTGTCATCTCATGACATTCACCATTACACCGCGATCTACTCTACGATCGGCGTGGTAGCAGCATGTCTCGGAGTGTTCGCGTGGCGGCGCGCGCGCACGCGCTGCGCCCCCGCACCAGCGCCGGCGATGCCCGCAGCAGCTGGCGTGCCCAGCGGCGGCGCATGCCCGGCCACGCAACGTGCGTGTGTTGGTGATAGTGTAGTGTACCAGTGTGACAATGAAAGGGCGAAGGTGGTAACAAGTGCGCGAGTGTTAGATAAAGCCACCTCCCCTATGTTAGGTTCTTACACAAGCATTTCAAATTTGTGAACAGTGTGTTAACATAGAGACACTAAGAAATTAGGTTAATATCAAATCATTTATTATAATTATTTGTTTCTTCTCACATTGTCTTTATATCTTTTCCTCGGGGAGCATGTACGAGCAAACCCGTACATATCAATAGTATCATTTTTATGCTGACATCGACGCGCAGCGAATGAATAAAAATCACACATTACAGTAAAAGTAGTAGTTGCATAGCATCGTTGTTGGGTTGACTCATTCGCCGCGGGTCGATCATATATCAGTTTTTCGGGTGTTTATATCAATACATTATTTGCAATTAAATCAGTTTATCATTTAAATGTACCTTACCCGTACAAGCAGCATCACTAAGAGCCATATATTCGGCCTCAGTCGTTGACAAGGCGACTGTGCGCTGTTTACGAGATTCCCACGAAATAGGTCCATTTAAGTAAAATACATATCCAGTGTAGGATCTCCAGTCATTTAGACATGCGCCATAATCTGCATCAGTATATCCCGTAAGTGCGAGTGTATTTTTCTTCTGGTATTTAAGTTTAAGATTTATTGTCCCTTTCAAATAACGTAGAACTCTTTTTGCTGCATTCCAGTGAATTGTGCCAAAGTTACTGTTAAACTGGCTTAACACGCTTACAGCATGTGTAATGTCTGGCCTAGTTCCTACAGACAGATACATTAGAGATCCAACCAGTCTTTGATAAGGTAAATGTTGAGCACTCTCTTTCTCTTCATTTGAGGGATTCACTAATTTCAGATTAGGATCACCGGGAGTAGTAGCAGGTTTTGCATCAGTCATTGCAAAATTATCTAGTACTTTTTTAATATATTCTTCTTGATCAATGGTTATTCCATTATCCTCTTGAATGATCCTCATTCCTAAGAAATGTTTTAAGTTTCCCAAATCCTTGAAATTAAAGAATTGTTTAATATTATTTTTAAAGTTTTCTTTCATGTCAGCATTATTGCTGAGAATGCAAAAATCGTCAACAAAGATTGCGACAATTAAAATGCAAGTACCTTTAACTTTATAATATAGACAATGATCATGTTCAGACCTTTTCATTCCAAGTTGCAACATTGCTTCGTTAAGTTTCAGGTTCCACTGTCTAGGCGCTTGTTTCAGGCCGTAAAGTGCTTTCTTTAACTGGCATACTTTCCCCTTGTTGCACTCTTTGGTGAAACCCTCAGGTTGTTCCATAAAAATTTCTTCATTTAGATCACCGTTGAGAAATTCAGTTTCAACATCCATTTGATCCATTTTAATGTTCCATTGTGCTGCGAAAGCGAGTAGTAATCTTACCTTTGAGAGACGTGCGACAGGTGCGAATGTTTCATCATAATCTATGCCATAAGTTTGAGTAAAACCTTTGGCTACTAATCGCGCTTTATAGCGTACGTTTTCCCCGTTTTAATTTTTCTTAATCTTGAATACCCATTTACAACGAACAATTTTCCTATCTTTAGGTTTATCAACAAGGATCCAAGTCTCATTATTTACAAGTGAGTCATATTCACTTAGAAGAGCTTCTTGCCATTTATTTTTATCATCAGAATAAATAGCTTCCTTATAAGTTGAAGGAATATCATCTTCTACAGCTTTGTACAGAACTATATCTTCTGGCCACTTTTTCGTGATTCTGTTTCTCAATGGATATCTCCTAACAAGTTGAGAAACTTGATTGTTTGTATCATCTGAAATCTCTGCTACACTGTCATGAAATTCCTCATCAATGTTGTCATTTTCAGGTATATTAAGTTCTGTGAGCTGTGTTAAAGGTTCAGTCATAATTTTGTTGGCTTCTCCTTCAGTTGATATATTTTCAAAATTTTCTTGAATTATATTAGGAATGAATTCTGATAATTGAGTTCCAACTTTATCAACAATATTATTTTGATAAGTAGACTTTGATTTGAAAAGAAAATCGTTTTCAAAAAATTTGGCATCTCTTGTCCTGATAAGAATGTTTGGATGTTCGGGATCAACTACTCTGTATCCCTTAGTTTCAGTACAATAACCTACAAATATGCACAGTTTGGCCTTAGCATCAAATTTCTTTCGAAGATTGTTTGGTATGTGCGCATATACTCTGCATCCAAAAATACGTAGATGAGAAAGATTCACTTTTCGTCCAGTCCAGATTTCTTCAGGGGTTTTCCCTCTAATTGCCTTAGTAGGTAAGCGATTTTTTAAGTAAGTCGCTGTATTAATGGCTTCTCCCCAATAAGTCTTAGGTAGATAAGATTCTGAAAGCATAGATCGTGCTTTCTCAACTAAAGTTCTGTTGACCCGTTCAGCTAAACCATTTTGCTCTGGATTGTAAGGTACAGTCGTTTGGTGAACTATACCGTACTGTTTCAAAATTTCTTTCATTTCAGAATTCAAATATTCACCACCGTTGTCAGAACGTAATTTTTTTATCTTTTTATCAGTTTGGTTCTCGACTAAGTTTTTAAATTCGCGAAACTTTTCTACAACTTCTGATTTTTGTTTTATTAGGTAGGTAAATGTTTTTCTAGAAAAATCGTTAGTGAAAGTCACGAAATATGAAGCACCTCCCAAAGATTGAGTACTCATAGGTCCGCAACACTGTGAATAATTTCCAGTAAATTTGACGATTTTGAATCCGACATTTTGAATGGTTGCTTTGAAAGTTTACCTTCCACGCAAGCAATGCAGTTATCTTTAATAGATCCAGCAGGTTTTGGATACTTAACCCCATAAGCTAAGTGTAATCTTAGTAATTCCATACATCTGAAGTTCAGATGACCAAGACGTTTGTGCCATAAATCAGCTGAATTATCTTTAACTTCTGTTAAATTCGCCTGAGCAATAGGTAAATCAAGTTTGTACATACCATTGACGTTTGAGGCTGTGTATAAAACTTTTCCGTATACCTTACACGTTTGACCATCAATAATTTTTCCTCCAGATTTCGAAAAAAGTACGACATTTCCTTTCTTTACCAATGAGTTCACTGAAAGCAGGTTCGTTGACAAGTTCGGAACATGCAAAACTTCGGTAATGTTGGAAGTGTTTAGTTCTACAGTACCAATGGCATCTGAAAGAATTATTTGATCATTAGCTATTCTAATACTTTTCTTGACAGGTTCAGTATCATGTAGCCAATCACGCCGATTGGTCATATGACTCGTAGCCCCAGAATCTATAAACCAGTCATCACTCTTTACAAAAGGCGACTTATTAAAAATTGGTTTACAAACAAAAGAATTTACAAAAGATTCACAAGCTTCAGAATTATCAAAATTAGAATTACTTACTGACTGATCATCAACCATATGTTACCTCGCAAATATCTGTCTTTTCCCCTTGTGATTTAGCTTTGAGAACTCTGCAATTTGCTTTTATATGCCCTGGTTTACGGCAGTAATTGCAAAATATGTTCTTAGTGTCTCTATTAAACTTATTATATGATATCACTAAAGCACTATCTTCACGTGTATCACTGTAGGCGTTTAGATTACGGCTGTCTTCTTTCAGAAGTGCTACAATGACATTATCTGAAGTCAGTTCAGAGACGGAATGTTCCAACGCCATGACAAGTGGCTTAAATTGCTCTGGTAGACCACATAGCAGTATAATTGCGAGAAACGAATCGTCAACCTTTTGATTTATTTGCTGTAATTGTTGATGTGTCGACATAATCTCATTACCATAAGTTTCCATGTTATCAATATAACGACAGTTCATTAATCTTTTCATTAACGTGAGCTTTCTAATTAGTCCGCTGTCCGCGTATGTTCTTTTTAAGTTATTCCACGCTTCAAATGCGGATTTAGCTCCCATTATTTTAGAGAAGACTCTTTCGTGGCAGGACAAACCAATTTTAGAGCGGGCTCTGTCATCGCAGCGTAATATTTCTTGTGAGCTATTCTCCAAAGGTGGGTGCTTCACGCAATCCCATAGTCCACAATCAATCAGTATCATTTCCATTGAAAATGCCCATGTCATGTAATTCGAATGGCCTTCTAATTTGTTAAAAGATGGAGTACTTACTGTATGTGTAGTTGAAACATAGGGTACTACACTAGTATTACTTGCATTCGTATGATGAAGAGGTTTTGCACAAGAATCTCTCTCCATTTTAATTTTCGAATCTTTGTATACACACTATTATAAGGAGTTTAGACTTTCAGAGCTCTGGGCCCATAACCTGAAGGTTGTAGATACTCCAAATAAAAATAAAGAGTTCAATAATATAATTTTAATGAACTACAACGAATATTGACAAGCGGAAAAAAAAGTGACAAAAAAACAAAAGTATAATAATTTAAATAATCTTTTAAAGACTAAAGTGGCCTATCGTAAAATCTAAGAAAGAAGGTTGATTATGAAACTAAATAGTTCCAACAGGAACCAGAGGTAAATCCATATATATTCTTAGTGTCACTCAGGCTGCAATCAAAGTCATGGCATTACAAAGTGGACTCCAGACTTATTATGGATGCTATCCAGACCTTAAACAGGCTTGGGAAGCGTAACAGGGTAAGACTGATGTGGGTCCCTGGGCACAAAGGAATCCATGGTAACGAATTGGCAGTTATTTTTTATTATCTTTTGGCTTGCGCTTGACCACTATCTCACCTGATGGTAAGCGATGATGTGGTCGACGGTGAAACACGCCTGCCCAGAAAAAACCCATTCACTCTTGACTTAAAGACCCCTAGATTGTAGCTATCGGGAAACACAGACTCCGGCAGAGAATGTACGCATAATACAAGTGTCCCCAAAACGTTTTGTGCGTATTGGTGGGCATGTGGGATGTCCACCATGTACCGATGACGAATCGCCGTACGTCTGGTAGTCCGATGATGGAACGGGCTGGGCGGAATTAAATCATGGAATTCCATCGCACACTCCCCGAAATGTAACCGATAAAAAACCGACAAGCTGGCAACTCGGCGACGATGTTCAAGGTTCTGGAGCTTTGACTTGACCAGTGCCTCATTGCGGATGAGTTTCTTGGCCCGCTTATCAATCGAATCTATTGCATCAAGCTGGTATTTGGCAGATCCATCCCAAAGATGAGAACAGTACTCCATGCACGATAGAACTTGCGCTTGATACAAGTTGAGCAGCTGTTCCGAAGTGAAGTACCTTCTCACCTTCGCAAGGATCCAGGGTTCCGTACCTCAAAAGGTAAAAAAGGAACCCTTATAAGATCACTTTCTTGTCCGTCTGTCCATCTGTCTGTCTGTCCGTGTGTCACCACCGATTTTCTCACGAACGGGTAGACCAAGAAAGTTGAAATTTATACAAGATACTAAGGTCTATAGTCCCTATTAGGTGTATAAAAATCAAGGTACTGAGTCAACACGATAAAAAGATATAAGAAAATTTCGATTTTTGCGAAAACTTGTAAGTACCAAAATTTACCTTAATTTTCAACTTTTTTATTTTTCGGAATTTTCCCTTTACTTGTGCTGTAAGACCTTGCTTTTAACCAAAATTGACAATTCTAGTTCAACCGGAAGTACCCTATAGGTTTTGGGTCAAAAACCTATATGGTAATTCCCGTTGACCTAGAATCATAAAATTAGGCAAAAACTAAGGTCTTACAGCGCAAACAAAAGAAAAATTCCAATAAATTAAAAAAGTTGAAATTTAAGATAAATTATGGTACTTTCAAGTTTTCGCGAAAATCTAGATTTGCCCATATCTTTAAAACTTAGCCACCAATAAAAATGATACTAATTTTAGACCATCAAGCACCTTAGCGACTATGGTTGCTAGAGAAATAGGTCTAAAGTTTCCCCTATCCGATAGATCACCTGTTTTACTTTTAACAATGGGAACCACAATCGTCCACATTAGGTCAGAGGGCAAGTATGAAAGACCAATACATCTATTGTACAGCAGTGCCAAAACCCTCGGTAAGTGAGGACCGGCGTATTGCAAACGATGAGCTACTGAGCCCGTCATGTCCAGGGGACTTACCTCTAGACGTAGGCCTGATGACCCTGGCCACATCTTTGGCACTGAAACGTGTGTCCACCTTGCCACAATGGGGCTAAGCATCCAGCATCTGACAAGAGCTCCCTAGCGGTGACTTTAAAACAAACTGATTTCTAAAAAAGTTTGCAATATCCTTCGCATCACTCACACCATTCATACTAACAGGCAGGCCTGGCCGAATGCTCAATTTATTAGCGCTCTTCCAGAAACCGCGAAAATCACGCTTTGAATGCTTAAAGGCAATTATGTCCATCTTTATCTGTATCTTTGCCTGTATAATGGGTAGGTACGGAACCCTCGGCGCACGAGTTCGACTCGCACTTGGCCGGTTTTTTTTAATATTTATGGTGTTTTTTCGTCTCGTTTGGTATGCATGTGGTTTTAATAAGTTATAATAACCTATTGTTCAGAAGTTCAATAGATTTGATAGTTTATTACAATGATATTCAAATAAACAGATACGTTATACACTAACAAAACAATTGAAAAAAGTGTTCCGCGCATCAGCGGCAGCACACATACACACTTTTTATTCATCTGACATTTCATCACAAGTCGAAAGGGATGGCTTTATAAAACCAACAAGGAAAAAAGAGACAGCTAGTGTTTATCACTTGCGTGTGAATATAAATAAACATTAATCTGACCAAAAATGTTGTTATCTTTTTCTAACCTCCAAATATCAGAATATTAGGGCAATAAATGAAATAAATTAGTAAATTGAGGCGTATTGCGTACTTACATATGGTATGAGATCATTTCTGTTTTATGTACTTTGGTATCATAATTGGTACAGTTTCTAAACACACACGATAGCATTTTTTATTTTGTTTTTGTTTCAACAAAGCCTAACGCTCTTCGCCATGCGTGACATAAACTAAAGACAGGAAAAGGTCACAATTGTGACCTATTTGAGTCTTCACAATGCGCGCGCTCATAACATATCTGTTTATTTGAATATCATTGGTTTATTAGTAAAACCACTAGAAAAATAAAAAATACCTATCATCTTGTGATTTATGTATTATTTTATGTTTTATAAGGTTAAGCACTTGGTTTTGGTCAGCCAGCTCGCGAATATGTATCCTCCGAATGCACATCATGATTTTCTTCTTGTTAACGTCTTTTTAGGGTTCCGTACCTCAAAAGGTAAAAAAGGAACCCTTATAAGATCACTTTCTTGTCCATCTGTCCGTCTGTCTGTCTGTCCGTGTGTCACCACCGATTTTCTCAGGAACGGGTGGACCTAGCAAGTTGAAATTTATACCAGATACTGATATCTATAGTCAATAGTCAAACCCAAAATTGTCAATTCTAGGTCAACCGGAAGTACTTATAGGTTTTGGTTCGAAAACTGATATGGTAGTTCCCGTTGACCTGGAATCACAAAATTTGGTTAAAAGTAAGGTCTTACAGCACAAATAAAGGAAAAATTCAAAAAAAAAAAAATGTTGAAAATTAAGGTAAAATATGGTACTTTCAAGTTTTCGCGAAAATCTAGGTTTGCGTATATCTTTAAAACTTAGCCACCAATAACCAATTTTATTATGGCAGTAAAAGTCAAATTGTAAATCTTTATTTCGAGCGAAGACTCTTTAAGGGTTAGTAACAATTTGCATTAAGACTAAGTATTAGCAAACAACACGATACGGTGACATACGTAACTGAAAACAGTGAACTACGTATATATACGAACAGTCCACTCTGCCAGCAATTTTGCCTGGCTGGAGGCTTAGTTTAGTCTCCACAGGATAGTCCGGTTAAGCAGTAACCAATCACCTTGATTGAACTGTGAGATGTCAACACAAAAAAAAAAAAAAAACTGCCAGCAATAATTCCGCCCCCGGCCGCCGTCGCGAACGCATGCTTGTCTGCGCTCCCCCCGCCGCCCGCACCCCGCTCTCCGTAGTAGTCGAGTTCTATGCTCTGTGTCCGCGGTCGCGCTCTCGCACCGCTATCAGAGGCGCCTTTGGGTACCTCGCAGTCCGGACCGGACCTTTTAAGGATAGGGAACGACATTCTAGTTCTTTGAACAGATTTTGTCACTGTCATTGACCCCGTCTGGGTAAAAACCACGACTTAGTGGTCCTCTGGTGGAAACCTAACGGTGATAACGAAAATCAGAGGGTCCCGCCAAGCTTCTTCAGAGCACGGCAGTCAGCTGGAGACGGGAGCAAGGGACCTGGCCTTGGTGTCTAGCCTAGTCAATCCTTGACTCTGCTTTCAGCAATCACCTGGCACGGCTGGGTGTTTCTACCCCTACGTGCCAGACAACGGTACACATCCGACGGGTGCCCACCTTCTGTGGGTTACCCAGTACCTCAGGGCCCCTATCACCCAATAAGATTGGTGATAGGTACAACTAGCTTAAGGTTCACCTTAAGGTACTTTACTTTAGGCGTACCTACCCGGGGACTATCACTATCCGTCCCTAAAGATAATATAACTTCTTTATATTATCTTTGTTATTGTTTTTATCACCGAGATTATTTGTTATCAACAACTATGCATCCTGTAGAGTTGTTGATACATTTAGTCGAGGACTTGATGTCGGACGATCCCAGTCCACTCAAGGATAACCAGAGGAGATTTAAGATCATTCTCGCTTCCCTGGCTCAATGGGAACCTTACGGTACCCTCCCGCCCCCGCCCGCATCGGACGATAGTCCTACATCTCCTCCGCCCGCTAACCCCGCCTCACCCCCGCACGATTCAGACGAAAGTCCGCTCGTAATCGACGAGTCTGTAATGGACTCGGACGAATATGAGACCTCTGACGACCTCTCCTCTTCCTCTGACAGCTTTCAGGTTGTCAATGTTGGTAAGAGGAAGAGGAAGAAGGGTAAGTCCCAATTAAAGGCCAACAAGGTCAAAAAGGTGACAGCGTCTCCCTCGAAATCCCCAGCTCAGCCGTCCATCTCCTCCGACGTGCATCACGCACTGCCAGCAATCACTCTTCGCCTGCCATCGCCGCCGAGTGGTCGTCTCGCCGCCTGCCGCTCTCCCCACCGCGCGCCCCGCCGCGCCCCACTCTCTGACTCGTCGCGCCACTGCGTGACGTTTTTTGGCCCCTTCCATGTTAAAACCACGACTTAGTGGTCCTTGGTGGAAACCTAACCTAACGGTGTTAAAGAAGCCAAGTGGAGTCCCCGCCCACTCGCTAAGTCCCGTCTGGACACGGCAGTCAGAAGGAGTCGGGAGCAGGGTAGTTGGCCTTGGTAGATAGCCTAGTCAACCCTCGTCTCTGCGCCACAGTGATTCACCTGGCACGGTCGGGTGTCTCAACCCCAACGTGCCAGACTTTCGGTACACAGGAGGAGGGTGGCCCACCTTCGGTGGGTTCACCGGTACCTTAGGACCCCTGCCACCCAATAAGATTGGTGGCAGGATAACAAGCTTAGGGCTCACCAGGAACACACCTCCCAGTCTAACCTGGCTGGGAGGGTAGGATTTCACACATCCCCGGGCCCACCCACCCGGGGACTAAGGTTATCAGCCCCTAATAGATTAGTTCTTTTCTCTTTGTACTGGCTCTATGCGACAACAATGCATCCTAGAGTTGTTCATAGAGCTCGTCAAGGACTTGATGTCGGACGATCCCAGTCCACGTCAAGAAAACCAGTCCAGGTTCAAGATAATTCTCTCGCCAAATGGGACCCTTACGGTGCCCCTGCCCCCCGCCCGCTTCTGACGTAAGTCATGCCCCACTCCCAGCCCATGTACAGGCGGCTATTAATACCATAAAGGAAAGACTCCCCAAGACTGCCATTTCCGTATGAGATTCGGCACTTCCTTTGGTGTAGTAGTAGGTGCCCTCCTGCCCGATTTACATCCGACCGTTGAGGATGAACTGGAACCTGAACCTAGCATGGCCCCCGTGTCATGTGTGGAAAAGGACTCTCCAAGGTCACCCTCCCCACTTGTCAGACCCACTTCCGGGCCTAGATCACCCACCCTTTCCCAGGGCGAGGTTCAGGCCAAGAAGTTAGATTCAATTCCCTCTGAGAGAGACCGTAGCCCTCTTAAGCCCCAGACTTCGGCTGCTAAGCCTCCACCTCGTAGGATGTCCGGTCGACTTCAGTACAAGAAGTACAAAGAGCGCGTTGCCGCTATTCATTCCGAGACTAGGTCCAAATCCAAATCTTGGGTCGATGATGAGCATGACTCTCCCATCGAAATGGACACAGCCCTCAGTACTGACGATGAATGGGCAGCAGTGGCTGACCACATCGATCAGGTCACTGATAATCCCCCAGTAGACCCCAATATCCCCGACTTGTCAGAGGACTATGCCACTATGTCCTCTTCTTCTGACTCTGATGATAGAGAATTAATTGTCCACTCTGGAGGAATGAGGAAGAGTCCCCCTCATGCTACCAAGGCCAAAAAGGTAGTAGCTAAAACCTCTCCCCAGCCAGTTCTGCCGCCGGCCTTGCCCGACAGGCAACCCTCCCCCGCCCCCGCTAGTCCTTCTCAGCGGATAAACCGCTCGCCCAGCCCTATGGTAATAACAAATACCACTAGGAAGCCCCCTCCCCCTCCACCCATTTATCTTCAAGATAAATGGAAATGGAGCGATATTTCTAGCGCCTGTGTAGAGCGCAATAATAATTTCTCCAAGGCCACTGCATGCCAACAGGGCATCAGAATCCAAGTCCCCACGCCCCGTGATTACCGAGATTTAACTCGCTTCCTCAAAGACCGGAAAGTTTCTTTCCATACCTACTCCCTTCCGGAGGAAAAGTTTACCAGAGTCGTGATCAAGCGCGTTCCGAAGGAAATCCCGAAGGATGAAAAAAAAAAAAAAACCCTGTGTCAGAAGTCCACCGATTGCATAAAGCAAGAGGCGGAGAACTCTACGACATTGGTTTTGGTCGTGTGCTTCCCCTTCGAGGTTCACAATCCCATCTTCAATGTCCAGACCGTTTGTAACTTGTCTGGCATTTCCATAGAAAAGCCATACCGCCCCATCTCGTTGGTCAGTGTCACAACTGCCAACTCTACGGTCACTCTCAGACCAATTGCTTTGCGGCTCCCAGGTGCGTTAAGTGCATGGGAGAGCATGGTACTAAGGACTGTCCCCGTCCAAAGGACCGATCACAATGCACGGAGCCTCCCAGCTGCGTGCTTTGTGGACAAGTCGGGCACCCGGCTAATTACCGTGGTTGCCCAAAAGCCCCAAAGCTAGCGCCTAAAATGGCCAAGCGTAATGACACGCGCCAAGCGCGCGTAGCCCCTACCTCTCAACCCCCCCCCAGACTAGCCCCTCAGAGGCCTTCACCCTGGGTTAAGCTGAACCACCAAAGTGTGGCCCCTCAGACTTGCTCCCAGCCGATTCCAGCGCTGTGGCCACTCCCATCGCAGCGCCAATTCTAATCCCCGACTCAATGCCCCCCGCCGGCCCTATGACCGCACAAAGCCAGAAGGTGGCTTCCACCACCCCTGCCGCTAAGTGCCAGCCCCCTGTCACCGCCTCCGGGCCAAAGCCATTTCTATGCGTCGCTGAAAATATAATTAGCGCGTATTCTATATTTATGTCCTCTCAAGCCCGTGTTCTGGATGTAGAAATCCGGAATGCAGGCTCTCTCCCTCCCGCTGCATGCGCCCGCCTCTTTTCGAGGTATGAGTCCATTACTAGGGAGCTCGATAGCCTTATCTACAAGGACGGTCAATGGGTACTCTAAAATATAGTGTGCGTTCTTTGGACAGGTATGTAACTTCTTCTTTAGTCTTTAAATCTGATATAGCAGTATAGTACATTACTGCAGCGGCTAGCAAAAGAGGCATTGATGGACGAACGTGTAAATGTGGGCCGAGGCGAAGCCGAGGCACACATACGTAAGTCCATCAATGCCTAGTTGTGGCCAAGGCTTGTATAGTACTTTTCTCAAATATGCGAAATTTAAAATAAGTAGTACCTAGAACTCATTTTGTCAAAATCAATGACGAACAACAATAATTGTTTCCGCGTTAGTGTTCATTTGTTTTTTTTTTTTCAATAAACAGCGTTCTATTTGCAAGCTAGTTCGAAATTCAAATAAAACCTTTGATTAGTTACCTCCTTGGTGGCCATGCTTCGGACAAAAAGATCGTTCCATTTTTAAATTACACGACAGATATGAGTTTACTATGGAATTTATTTGGCCGCTAGACACGACAGACACAACACTTGTCCACTTTTGTCTTTGTCCACTTTTTTGTCCACGATCGTCCTCATTAGGGCAAGTATGAATGACCAATACATCAATTATACAGCAGTGCCAAAACCCTCGGCAAGTCAGGACCGGCGTATTGCAAACCAGGCGACTTACCTATAGACGTAGACCTGATGACCCTGACAACATATTTGGCACTGAAACGTGTGCCCACCTTGCCACAACTAGGCTCAGCATCCAGCATCTCACAAGAGATCCCTAGCGATGACTTTAAAACCAACCGATTTCTAAAAAGTTTCGCATAATTCTTTGCACCTACATGCCAGTTCCTCACCATTTATTAAGTGACAATTGTTTTTATAATTATGATTATTTTATTAAATTACTTATTTAATATTAAATGCTGTTAAGTGAATTGATTTAACCTAATAACTATAATATTGTACTCTTCAATCAATTTTAAATTTTGCATGCAATGTTATTAATGTGTTAATTAATGTATATGAATTCTTATGTATATTCAATGTTATTTGTAATGCTTTATATGGGAAAAACTTCCTGAAATAAATGACAATTTAATTTAATTTTACATCACTCACACCGTTCACACTAACTGGCAGGCCTGGCCGAATGCTTAATTTTTTAGCGCTCTTCCAGAAACCGCGAAAACAATTATGTCCATCTTTATCTGTATATTTGTCTGTATAATGGGTAGGTACGGAACCCTCGGCGCACGAGTTTGACTCGCACTTGGCCGGTTTTTTTTTTAGTGCGCTTCGCTTCTTAAGCAGTCTGGTTTTTTATTTTTTTAATTAACTTTTTTATTTAGCTTATTGGTTGTATTGTCGGCAATGGATGAATACATTTATACACACGTCAGTGAGCGATGTACACTCCTAGCCTATGTACAGTAAAGGAGCCTGAAATTACATAAAGATGCTTAAGGTCATAAATTTTTTCAAGATAACTAGTTAAACATTAAATTAAGAAAATAATAAATTACTTCAAGTCCAAGGCCAAATTTTCCATTGTAGCTTTGTTTAAGGAAAGACTATGAAACATGTCACCCGTCTAGGTCTCCACTCTACTTCGTCGAACTTGGCGCCTTTTTCACATTTATGTTTTTTGTCGAGCTTGATGCCTTTCACCATTGTTACGTCTTGGTGCCCTTTAAACTTCGTCGTATGTGGCGTCGTGATCTTTAATTGATATTTGATGCACTGTGGTCCCTCTAACTGAGACATGTAAGCATGATAACATCATATTATAATGTATGATAGACAACGATTCGCGTTGTATTTATGTTTGTAAACTTATATTTCTTACTCATTTTTTTATTTTCCTGTCAATATGATAGTAACCCTAGTGACTCAGGCAAGCTTAGGTGACAATTGTCGAGGACGGTGGAAGTGGTCCTTCTGTATAGGTACTTTCTATTTTGAGGCAGCTACTTTCTATTGGTAACGGCCCCAAGAAGCCGTTAGGTTGGGGGTTCAATTCGAGATAGGCACGTTTTGTGTAAATTATTGCATCACCAGTCTGCTCAAAAATATTGAAGGTATAAATTGTGTGGCAACCGGAATGTCCTGGAACCAAAAAAACGAAGACTTGACTGTGACAACGACCAACCCGTACTAGCTGGGACTGCCTGACGGATTAGTGCCTTTTGGCCCTTTCATAGGGGAAGGCCTGTCTGCCAGTCCCAGCAATGGCAACGCTAAGACGGTCGCCACCACGCAGTATTTCTCTAACCGCGTCCCGGCCGGCTGGCCCCAAGCTCCCTGTCCCAGCTTATCTTTATTTAACTTAATGAGATTCGATTCGGCGATCCCAGATTTATAATTCGGCAGCAGGGGTCGGCGAGGGGTGCGGGTAGGCACCTGTCACGGCGCGCAAGGCGCGGGCACGCACCTGACAGCTAGTCGCCAGTCCGCCACAGTCACCCCGCCGCCAGGAGCGCCTGCGAGATAATGAACTCTAGCTATTAATTGGTAATCGGTAATAGATAATCTTAAATCGTGTCCTACTATTAAATTTAATAACGGTCCCGTAAAAAGGACGCAGTCCGTGTGCTATCTTGATCTAGTGTTAGAGAGGATTTTTTGTATTTGTAGATCATATTAAATTAGTCGGTGAAAAAGCAAAAAATAACTTCTATGCCTTAACGAGAATATCTAAATCTACGTGGGGTCTGTCTTTTTTAACTTTAAAGACTATTTATGGGGCTATTTACTTGGGTTGTATCTGCTATGGGGCGCCTGTTTGGGCTAATAGGGCCACAATAGGGGTGGTACGACAATCAATTACTTCAAAGTCAAAGTTTGGCTTTGATATTCTTATGCAAAGCATACAGGACGGTTAGTACTGAGGCCTTACCGGTACTTGCTGGCGTACTTCCGGTCGATCTTGAAGTGCAGCGACGTGCTGCAATGTACTATTCCGCACGAGAGACCATGGACGCGGACTTTTTAACTCGGAGTGACCGTAAGAAAATCTCTAGATTATTTAAACCAGATATTGACGTCTGGGAGGAAATTTTATCCGAATGGCAATGTAGGTGGGATAATTCCATCAAGAGCCGGCACCTCCACCAATTCTTTCCATCCGTTCGCGTGTGGCTGGCCAGGATGTGGCTGAAGGTGGATCACTGTGTTGCCCAATTTCTCACAGGCTATGGTAACTTTAAAAGTAAATTATTTTCCTTCAAGCCTCGCCCTATGTCAGTGTTCTAGTGACTCGTGACCGTGACATCTACATATGTACAATCTGCACATCATATCTTGTGTGAGTGCATTATCTGGCTTATATATTATGTATATATTTATGTTTATATTATTTAGCATATGTAGGTATGTATTTTTGTTACTAGTGAGTATTGTTGTATGTTTATTATGTTCATTGTTGGTATTGTCGCACCACTGACAACCCCATGTCATGTCCATGTAATCTCTGTCCATTCCAGGTTGCCTGGAAGAGATTGCGGAAAGCGATAAGGCCGCCTATTGTATTTTGTTTTAGTATTAAGTTTCTTTTTCCTTGTTTATTATGGTGTACATAAATAAATATAAATAATAAATAAATGAACGCAATATTATGTTGAATAATGTACAGGCTGCATCGTGCGTAGTACATTATTACCTCAATGGCTGCATCAGGAGTTGTTTACTATACGGACCTTACGGAAACTAGAACAAATTTTCGTGCGTTGAAGCGTTTTTGCCATACCTATTATTGGAAACAAATATAGCAGCTCACAATGTTAGAACCCATTAATATTAATGCAATTTTTTATCCGTGGTGATGGGCAACTGGGCTTATCTCAGTTGTAAACGACCCTTTGTGCCTATTGGCCTTTTTGTTCTGTCTCCTGCTTGATATGGAGGGAAGTGGAAATTTTTATTTTTTCCTATTCCTTCATTCTTTTCTGATTCTGACAAGAGAGTTAAATTCATTCTCCGGGACTTCGTCGAGCTTCATTGCCTCGGCGCTTTTCTGGTGGTCGCCACTGTTGATTCTGGCTTTCAGGAGTTGCAGTGGTTTGGGAATAGTGTGGTGGGTTTGTCACAATTAAATAAAAAAACAAAGCAAGTCAGTGTCCATAACGCAAAAAAATGGTACCTACGGAAGAAACCGACTTCAAAAAATAATGTTATTTTACTCTTTGTAGTTTTGTATTTGGAAGTCGGTAGTATTTTTATGCAAAAAGTTTTTTTATTTTCTCTTTTTAGTTGTACCTACCTAATAGGCAATTTAGTAAGGTAACTTTAACGCCAAAATAGATTTCTTGAAACTTGAACATAACCGGTGTAATGATAGATCTACGTACCCCTTAAGAGCGTACTGGCGTGATGTTATGTTATGAAATGGTAAAACACAATAAATAGACATGCGATTGCAGCAAACCCGAGAGATTTACCATTATTTATTAAAGAGTTCTGTTGTATATCTCCGAAGTTCTTCATCAGATCTTCACCAAATTACAATGGGACCAATTTCGAAACATACTTTTTCAAACAAAAGAGAATTTTCAAAATCGGTCCACAATTGACGGAGATACAGGTGAAAAAAAAAAATATAATGTCGAACATAGAACCTCCTCCTTTTTGGGAAGTCGGTTAAAAAAGCTATTAATTGGGTCGAGGCACCGCTCGCGCTGTCACACTAAATTATTGTTGTTGTCCCTGCAAAAGCTCGATCGGGTATCGATTAGCGAAGCTCGCCCGTGCGGTGGAGCGGCATAACCGTCATAACCGACGTTCGTCGGTCTACGGTCACCGGTCGCTTGCTTGTTGTCCACTGAGCGAGGGAGCGTTTCAGAGCGCGCTGCTTGAGCGAGCGGCCGCCCGGCCGGCACTGCGCGGCACTGCGCGGTACTGCGCGGCTCTGGTCAGCAGGGCTGTCTAGTTTTCGGTGTTATGTTCGACTGATCTGAGCTCCGCCGCCTCTTTGGTATTGCCGCGTCTAACTCGACCTCGTCACACAGCAGCCGTGTTTTATGGATAGCGGAGCGAATTGACCGTTTCGCGCCACAGCTAAAGTTTTTGCACGTTTCTGTGTGCTAATGCCCACAATAATTAGAGTAGCAGTAATCACGACGGGTCGACTCCGCCACGGAATTAATTGAAATCTACTTTCTAGCTTTTGTTTTATGTGAACAGCAGTACAATGTGGCTGAACGCTTGCATTCACTCGAGATAATGAAGCTGGTTCCATTCTAAATCTTAATGGGGCGCGAGGGGCGGGGCGCGCGGCGCGGGGCTCATTAGTGCGACGATATCGCCGGCGACTGCGCACAGTTTTTATCACTTGACACTTCGACAGCTGCTCGGAACGGCTTGAATACCTCACGAGCACGTCACTGCTGGCGTGCAGCGTGTCAGTGTGCCAGCGCCAGCTTGCGGCGAGCCAGCGTGCAGCGTGTGGCACTGCGCTGGTCAACACTTACATCCGCGCGTGTGTGTGATCAGTGTTAGTGCTACGCGATGCCGATCCCCTGCCCGCACCCCCCACCCCTCTCGAACCGACAACGTCAACGTCTCATTAAATGATTAAATCGCTGTTCTGGCAGATGTTGACATGCAACCATGTCGAAAACCTTGCTCTACTAGGCCACTAGTCCCTTTTGCATCCCATCAGGCTGTGGAACGGGTTAAGCGGCGACCATTACTTATTTTCTGCGCTTTATAGTGCAGTGGTGGTCCAGTGGTACTGGCCGTGACGAGTACAAGTTGTAGGTCGTGGGATCAAACCAGGCAGGCGCTTTGCTTTGTGTAAATTATTTCATCACCACTGCTCTCAAAACGGTGAAGGAAAACATCGTGAGAAAACCGGCATGTCCTAGAACCAAAAATTCGAAGACATGTGGCATCCACCAAACCACACTGGGCCCGCGTGGTGGTTTACGACCCATTCCCTCTCATAGAGAGCAGGCCTGTGTCCCAGCAGTGGGAACATTAAAAAGGTTGATGATTACGATGAAGTTTGAAGAGTTTGAAAATGGCGCCAGTGACAGAAGTTGAAAGGAAACCGTTTGTCCTTGTATGGTCATGTGATGAGGAGCGGTGTAACGCAAGTTACTAAAAGAGTTTTGAATATAAATGTGGATGGATGAAGAGTGAGGGGACGGTCAAAGAAAAGATGGATGGACTGTGTGAGGAATGATATGAAAGAAAAGGGAGTCAGTGATGGCGTGACGAGGGACAGGACGGTATGGAAGAAGAAAACGTGTTGCACCGACCACTAGTAACATGGGAAAAGGGCAGGAAGATGGTGATGAATTGTTTACAAAGCACTAATAAATTAATCGTTAGCAATCGAACTCAAAGAGAAGAGGAGGTTGATGCGATGATTTTTATGTTTTTCTTATTATTCTTGAAGATTATAAAAGATTCACTTCCAAAAATATGTTTAATAAGAGTGAATAAATATTTATCTGTGGTTAGTTTAAGCAAAATAGTTGAATTATTTTAATAAGAACATATTATTATTATATTTATCAGCGGCTCAGTGCGTTGCGTTTGCTCTGCGCGGCACCGCGCGCGGCGTCACGTCACTCAGGTCAGTCGCCCGCCAGGCCTTTACGAGAAAGGACCTGCGTCCCATTTCCTAGCGCACGGCTTGCCCGCTAAATTATCAAACAATTCATTCATAGTGTAATAAAGTTAAGTGTTTTTGTTAGTGAACAGAAAGAAGTATGGGGAATAAAAGCAATAGCAAAAAAAAAATAGCCAGTTGTAAACTACGGAAACTTAGAAAAGAAATTAGGTGAGTTTTTTTACTAGAAGCTCAGATCAAGTAAAAAAAAGGTAGATTCCGCACGGCCTATAGTTTAGGTGAAGCCACAAAACTCAGCCGATTCTTGTAAACTACAAGGTGAAAAATAACTTAATTTTTTTAAGTCGGTGTCTTTCGTAGGTACCATTTTTTTGCATTATGGACACCGACTTAAAAAAATTAAGTTATTTTTCACTTTGTAGTTTTGTATTTGGAAGTCGGTAGTATTTTTTTGCAAAAAGTTTTTTTATTTTTCACTTTTTAGTTGTACGTACCTAATAGGCAAGTTAATAAGGGAACTATTTCGCCATCAGAGATTTCATGAAACTTGAACATAACCGGTGAAATGAGAGATCTGCTTACCCCTTAAGAGCGAACTGGCGTGATGTTATGTTATGAAATGTTATAAACAACAACAGACATGCGAATGCAGCAATCCCGAGAGATTTGCCGTTATTTATTCATCATCATCATCATCATTTCAGCCGAAAGACGTCCACTGCTGGACATAGGCCTCCCCCAGGCGTCGCCACATTGACCGATCCCGTGCGTCTCGCATCCAGCGCCTTCCCGCAACCTTAACCAGGTCATCAGTCCACCTAGTGGGAGGCCTTCCAACGTATCGTCTTCCGGTTCGCGGTCGCCATTCCAGAACCTTTCGGCCCCATCGGCCATCCGTTCTGCGAGCAATGTGCCCTGCCCACTGCCACTTAAGTTTGGCAATTCTTCGGGCTATGTCGGTAACTTTGGTTCTCCTGCGGATATCATCATTTCTGACGTGATCACGCAAGGAAATTCCGAGCATAGCCCTCTCCATTGCCCTTTGGGTGACTTTGAGCTTTCTGATAAGGCCCATTGTGAGCGACCACGTCTCGGTCCCATAGGTGATCACTGGCAACACACACTGGTCATAGACTTTTGTCTTGAGACACTGCGGTAAATTGGACGAGAAGATACCACGCAACTTCCCGAACGCCGCCCAGCCGAGTCGGATTCGACGGTTGACCTCTTTCTCGAAATTGGACCTACCCAACTGGAGCGTTTGTCCCAGGTAGACATAATCGTCTACAACTTCGAGAGTAGACTCTCCGACCTTGATAGGAGTGGGTGTTACATGGGCATTCACCATGATCTTGGTTTTGTCCATGTTCATTTTTAGACCCACTCTTTCGGAAGCTCTACTGAGGTCATCGAGCATTTTACTGAGGCTCTCCATGGTCTCAGCCATGACCACGATGTCGTCGGCAAACCGAAGGTTAGTAATGTACTCGCCATTAACGTTGATGCCCAGCCCCCTACAGTCCAGAACCTTGAAGTCATCCTCCAACGCAGCAGTGAACAGTTTCGGAGAAATGACGTCTCCCTGTCTCACGCCGCGCTGGAGAAGGATTGGTTTCGAGGTCTGATCCTGAAGACGGACTGACATGGTGGCGTTTTTGTACAAACACAAGTCTCTATCGAATCGAAGGCTTTCTCGTAGTCCACAAACGCTAAACAGAGAGGCAGGTTATACTCTTCGGTCTTCTGTATAACCTGCCGCAGCGTATGTATGTGGTCTACGGTGCTAAAGCCTTTTCGGAATCCGGCTTGTTCGGGGGGCTGGAAATCGTCAAACCTGCGCGCGAGACGATTCGTGATGACTCTTGAAAACAACTTGTAGACATGGCTAAGAAGTGAGATGGGCCTATAGTTCTTCAACCGGGCATTGTCGCCCTTCTTGAAGAAGAGTACCACCACACCCCTGCACCATGCCTGTGGCGTTTTGCCCTCGAGTATGACGGAATCAAACAGCTTCTGAAGGGCCCTAAGGACCGGTTTTCCACCCGCCTTCAGGAGTTCGGCCGTAATTCCGTCATCACCCGGCGCCTTGTTGTTTTTCAGCTGTTTCAGAGCCATCCTAATCTCGTACAGGCTGACGTCCGGAATATCTTCGGTATAGTGTCGGGTCAATCTAGCTCTTGGGTCGTTTGCTAGACTCGCAACGGGCTTGCTGATCGAAATGTACAACTGCCCATAGAATGTCTCGATCTCCCTGAGAAGCTCCGGTTTGGCGGATACGATCCTGCCATCGTCGGTCTTCAGTTTCGTGAGTTGGCTCTGCCCAATAGCCAGATCCCTTGAGAACACCTTGGAGCCTTTATTTCGCTCGATAGCGTCTTTAATACGCTCGGTATTGAAGCGGCGGAGGTCTCTTTTCAAGGATTTAGAGATCTGTCTATTGAGCTGCCGGTATTTGCACGCCTCATCTGAAGACTGCAGGATCATCTCACGCCTCTCCTTCATAAGCTTGAGGGTGAGATCAGAGAGCTTTTTGTTTCTATCTGTACGACGGGTCTTGAAAAACTTAGACCCGACCGTATGGACAGCTTCCACGAACCCGTTGCTATATTCATCCACGGAGCTCCCTAGGCACTCGAAACGATTCTGGAGTTCGAGCTGAAAGCTCTCGGGGTTTTGGACTTGGATCTGTGCTGGACGGAGCGTGGACTTCATCAGTCGAGACCTTTCAAGCTTAATATTAATGTTCAATGTGCCTCTTACCATGCGGTGATCGCTCCCGGTTTTTACCGAATTGATCACAGAGACATCATTGAACATTTGCTTCTTGGTTGACATGATGAAGTCGATCTCATTTTTTGTTGCACCATCGGGGCTCTGCCAGGTCCACTTCCTGTGTTCACGCTTTTTGAAGAAGGAGTTCATCATATAGAGGCCCTCCTTCTCCATAAAACTGGCCAGTAGGTGACCCCGGTGGTTCCGTTGTCCAACTCCAAATTGCCCCACTTGCAGCTCATCCTCGTCCCGTTTGCCCAGTTTCGCGTTGAAGTCCCCCATGACAACGGTGAAGTGAGTTTTGAAACCATGCATGGCTCTGGAGATATCCTCATACATGGTCTCTACCTCATCCTCGGGGTGTGCCGAGGTTGGGGCGTAGACCTGTATGACCTTCAGCGTATATCTTGAGGATATTCTGAGTATAAGGTACGCCACCCTGGTCGACACAGTCTCGATCTTCACCACGTTGTTCACAAGGGACTTGTGGACGATAAACCCGACACCACCCTGGGACTGCCGGTCACCTTCTCGGAAATAGAGCAGGTTACCGGATTTGAGGATTATCGAGTCCTCCCCCTCTCTTCGGACTTCAGATAACCCTATAATACTCCATCGCAACCTGCTCAATTCCTCCTCGAGTTCGGTAACCTTCTCGTCGGTCCGAAGTGTGCGCGTGTTGTACGTTGCCAGGTCCAGTCGTCGGTGATTGTTGGGGTAGCCGGATCTCGTCCGGAGATTCTTAGCACCCCTTGCCATGCCGTAGCCTCGACCGCTACCGTAGTCGAGGGTAGGCAAGCTGCCGGGTACCAGGGGCCATTTTTTATTTGTGCTATTCATTGGGGGGGTTTTGCCATAATCGCCACGCTTGGCAGGCGGGTTGGCGATCGCAGTATGGTTGTTATAGAAGCACAGAGAACGCTGCTGCCCATTCTCTGGTTTGCCCTTAGTCGCCTCTTACGACACCCACGGGAAGACATGGGATGGTGAAATTCTTTACGTCCGGCACCATACGGTTATTTATTCAATTCAATTCAATTTATTTATTCAGTAACAATTTACATTGCGTTCGAATATATTGAAGAGTTCTGTTGCATATCTCCGAAGTTATTCATCAGATCTTCACCAAATTAAAATGGGACCAATTTCGCAACATACTTTTTAATACAAAAAAAGAATTTTCAAAATCTGTCCACAATTGACGGAGTTATCGGTGAAGAAACACCATGAACTCGAACATAGAACCTCCTCCTTTTTGGGAAGTCGGTTAAAAACATTAGACCTTTGTTGTATTTGTAGTAATAAAACTTGTTCTGAGCTGCTCGATGTTCTTACACATGAGCGACTGCACGCGTTTATTAAAAACAAACAGACAGATTTTCTTTCACATTTGCGTATAAAGTACTTAATTAAAATTATGAAATTATTATTTAATCCCATTTAAATAATTTGAGAGATTTTTTTTTTAAAGTGGCAACACTCCAGTGACTCACACATAGTTAAAAAAGTGGCTTCACCTAAACTATAGGCATTGCGGAATCTACCTTTTTTTACTTGATCTGAGACTAGAAGTTATAAAAGAGCGCCGCGCTACCGCACGCGTGGGCTCTGTTATTTCTTCCTATTCCTACGGATTGATATTCTATCAACGAAATCGTCGCCATAGCGATTGGAGAAATTATAAAAATGTATATCAAGCGCTATCATAATGTCACGTAAGCAATCGCTTACATCTTGGCATTTCGACCATCGTGCACCGCCATCGCCGACATCGAATGAAACTTTGTCAAGAGTCTCTATTATACATGTGATACTGATAACAGTTAGGATAACCTAATAATAAAAACATGTTTTTCATGCATAATTTCATATAATTGCAGTGCATCAAAACGACGACACAATGGAAAGTTTGCATCGGAAAACATAAACATAGAGTAAGTACCTAGTGTAGGTACCTGTCGCAATGTAAAATAGATTGTACCGAGGCCGACTGAGGACTCCATCAACGAGCGAAGAGGAAGAAGCCGCACGTCCGTCGAGCGTCGTACTCTGTGGTATAGCCCTCGCCAAACTTAATGGCCGCCCTGAAGTTTGTTTAACAGATGCGCGAGGCACGAAACGGTGCTGTTTTTTTATGAGATTTCCTACTGCGCAACCATTGTAGCCAACTTCAGGGCGGCCAAGAAGTTTGGCGAGAACTATACTCGTACAACTCGCAAGTAGTCCCGAGCACAGAGTCGTACTCTGTGTGCGAGTGCCGGCAGCCTTGTGATCGTGATGGGCATTCGATTTAGAGCCAGAACACACTTGCAATTAATTGCTGTGCAATACTTGTGCGGACCTCGAGAAAGTATGGATTATGAAGTTGTAGGTGTGCGCACACTTGCGCTGACTTCACAACGATTTTTATAAAAAATAAAATAAAATAATCTTTATTTCGGACAAGTAACATCCATATGGGTTAGTAAACAAGAAAACTTATACCTATGTTAGTACACTCTTAATTTCTAAAAAATAACTTATTTAGTAACGAGGTTGTTGTTCCGAATGCACTTCAGAACAACTTCCCCTAATAACGGAGTGTCATACCTCCCGGCTATGGTTTTCAGGATGGAGTTGGAGCTATCCCGCACTCTGCAGAGCAAAGAGGCAGATCTCTGCCTGACGATGGCATGGAAATCGTCGACACGAGATTCCGCAAACATACCTGATGCACTGCAGAAACGGGGCAGCCCCATCAACATCCTGAACCCATTATTATATTGGACCCGTAAGGCGCTGATAGCCCGCTGAGTGTAGTTGGTCCACAGGCTGCACGTGTAAAACACTTGGCAATAAGCTTTAAAAAGTGTTATTTTTGCTGGCTTGCTACACCGTGCAAACCTGCGAGCCAACATGTTACAACGGACTGCCAGCGCCCTACGTTCCCTCTCGATATCTACCCGGTCATCAAGGCTGTCGGTGACATAGTGCCCCAAGTACTTGAACTGGTACACTCGCCCCAGCTCATTCCCATTCAGTTTAATCGGGGGCACATATACCGGACATTTACCGCCGACAGCCTTAAAGACCAAGTACTCGCTCTTTCTGACATTGTAGATAAGGCCATGCTTCTGAGCATAGCCCTCACAACATGTCAGAAGTTCTCTAAGCGCTCTAACAGTTGGGCTCAGCAGCACCATATCGTCAGCATAACTGATGTTATTGACACTGACGTCATCAATGCGACATCCGATTTTCTTGCTGCTGAGCTCAACGATCAGATCGTTTATATAGAGGTTAAACAACTTAGGTGATGTTATCCCTCCTTGTCTAACCCCACAGTCTAGCCCATACGACACAGATAGCCTATCGGCCCATCTCACACTGTTTGTCTGGTTGTGATACCAGTACTGGAAGATACGCAACAGCTCCGCTGGCACTCCTCTCTCCCGTAACTTTGCCCACAGGACATCATAAGATACAAGGTCAAAGGCACGAGAGAGATCCAAGAAGCAAGCATACACTGGTGTCCGACGTTTAGTGTAATATTGCACCGTATGTTTGAGTCCGAGAATCGCACTTTCAGTGCCAAGATTATTACGGAACCCAAACTGTGCATCGTGTAATTTTAAAAATCTATCTAATCGTGCATCCAGCAGGCTGTCGAGCACCTTCGCGACAACAGTAGCCAGAGAGATGGGTCGATAGTTACACTTATCAGCAACGTCACCCGTTTTATTTTTAATAATAGGCACGACAATAGTTCGCATGAGATCACAGGGGAGGTACGAGTGACACATACATAAAGAATAGAACATAGCCAGTACCCTAGCCATGTGAGGACCAGCATGTTGCAAGTGCTCAATGCTTAGACCGTCATGACCCGAGGACTTCCCTCTCGTCATCTGCTTTATGATACTTGACACTTGCCTGGCCGAAAAACGAACCAGATCAGAGTCACGACAGCAGCCGTCATCGAGAACTATGCAACTTATATGCTAATATGCGTTTTATGCAACTTATAAAATTGTATGGCTCCGCGATTTTAGTGCATCACGATTCACGATAGTTGCGTAGGAGTCGTTTTCTACTTGAAACTATCATAACGCGGACATTGAGCGATGGTTGAACGAAAAATAATTAATTACTTACGTATACATTTTTATTTCTGTTAATAGGAGGGATAATGACTAAAAATTATTTTTAGTCCGTCTTCAGTTCAGTCGTAGAATAAGTGTCCAAAATTTTTAGTAGTTAATATACCTGATTACCTAATTAAAAATATTATACACTTATTTTTACTTTTATCACAGAAAAAAAATATAACGAACAGTGCGTTGGAATTTCGCGTGACGTCACGTTTTAGTACAATTTTTACTCAAAAGTAACGTTACAATCCCCTACTCCCGAACTTTGATGCTTTTTTTAACAGACTTACCAAAAAGGAGGAGGTTCTATGTTCGACTTCGAGTATGTTTTTTTTTTTTTGTTCGCCTATATCTCCGTCAATTGTGAACCGATTTTGAAAATTCTTTCTGTTATAAAGAATTCTTCTTTTTTGTTATAAAGAGTATGTTTTTAAATTGGTCCCATTTTAATTTGGTGAAGATCGGATGAAGGACTTCGGGGATATACAACAAAACTCTTCAATAAATGAAGGCAAATCTCTCAGGATTGCTGCAAACGCATGTATGTTTATTGTTTATAATATTTCATGACATAACATCACGCCAGTACGCTCTAAAGGGGCACGCAGATGTGTACAGTTCACGTTGGTACACTCTCATTTCACCGGTTATGTTCAATTTCATGATATTCGGGTAATATATTCTGGCATTGTAGTTGTTAAGTAAGGTACCTATTACCTTACTTAACAACTTGCCTATTAGGTAGGTACAACTAAAAAGTGAAAATAAAAAACTTTTTACAAAAAATACTACCGACTTCCAAATAAGAAAACTATAAAGTGAAAAATAACTTTATTTTTGGAAGTCGGTGTCCATAACGCAAAAAAATGGCACCTACCAGAGCCACCGACTATAGTTTTATTAACAAACATATTGTACGTAAAGTTGGAAAAATCATAAAATGACAAGCTCGTGTTTAGTTGAATTTTGTTAGTAAACTGTTGATTTTTTCCACAAAGTTTTTAAGGATAAATCTGGTTTTGGTCAGCCAGCTTGCGAACATGTATCCTCCGACATGCACAGCATGGTTTTCTTCTTGTTTACGTCTTTTTAGTTCGCTTTTTAAGCCCCAACTGCTTTTTTGTTTTTTTTTTAATTAACTTTTTTTAACATTCTTATGTTCCGCAGCATAGTAATCACGTAATCAGCGCTATCCTAAAAGAAATGTGCAATCATAAATCCGTCTATCTTAGGGAGGTTGCTGTTATCGGCTCGCACAAAGTTTGACTGCATTTTGAGATTCAAAACTAATAATTATTGCGCTAGTTATAAGATTTATCAAAAAACTGTTTCAGAATTTATAACTTAAAGATCGAATAAAACTCCCAAAAACATAGAACGCGAACAACAATCAGTCGAGGCAGCTATGTTTACTTGTGTCAACTTGTGTGTGACGTCACCAGAGTTGTAACCAATCACATGGCGTTCCCGTCACAGAAAAATTTCATACGTTGTTTCTTTTTCGTTTAATTTGAAAAAGAAATCCATATTTTAATTTAAAATAAAGTGAAATATGTTTTAATTTATACACTATTATAGTTCTCGCCAAACTTCTTGGCCGCCCTGAAGTTGGCTACAATGGCTGCGCAGTAGGAAATCTCATACAAAAACAGCACCGTTTCGTGCCTCGCGCATGCGGTAAACCAACTTCAGGACGGCCATTAAGTTTGGCGAGGGCTATACCTGGTAAGATGACCATAATTTGTAGTACGTAGTCACTATTGACCCGCGATTTTGAATCAACGTAACGTTCAGTTCTCGCCAAACTTGTAATAACACAGAATAAAACAGTTTGACGAGTACTGTCCATACGCCGCTCGAAAACAAAATTCAGTTTGACTCGTGAGTGTGAGCAGTGTGGTGTGAGTGTGAGCAGTGTGGTGTGAGCACAGAGTACTATTATTATGGGTCGTCGTCGGGAGTCTTGTCGTGAGCAACTGAGCACTCGTGATCGTGAATCGATCAGTCGACCACGGGAGCTCAGAGAGTGGACACGTCTTATCGTTGAACGACGCGCCGAGAACGATAATTCGCGATCTATTGTGTGGCCTTGCGTTTGCTACTGCAAACAGCTGTATAAGGTAAGTCATAGTTTTGTTTATTGAGTATTACTTATTTTATTATGCATACCTACCTCACATTTAACTTTTTTTTACTGCTCAATACATATTTCTGTGACATTGCTTTTTTAAATATTTGTTTTAGTAAAAATGGGAATGCGTAAGAAAACGTATTATAAGAAGAAAGTTGGCGCCCATTTCCGAAAACTAAGCAGTTTGCATCTTAATAAGTAAGTTTTTTTTATTTAACTATAGGCTCGCGTTAGATCACTATCTCGCCTGATGGTAGGCGATGATGTGCTCGATGCCGGTCGACGCCTAATTTTGTGATATTCTTTCCTGTTTCCTAATAATTAGGTGAGATAGTGGTCAAACGCGAGCCTATAAAGAATTTAAAAAAAAATGGCGGATGTCATCTTTTCTCAAATACTCGACATGTTTATCGTTTGATAGGTTTTTAGGGACACTGACTGCGAATTTGGAATCCATTTTTAACCGACTTGCCAAAAAGAAATAGGTGTTCGACATTATGTATGTTTTTTTTTTCTTTTTAGGGTTCCGTACCCAAAGGGTAAAAACGGGAAATAGAAGAAATCCATATTTCCGCGGTCCGTCTGTCTGTCTGTCTGTCGCCAGGCTGTATCTCATGAACCGTGATAGCTAGACAGTTTAAATTTTTACAGATGATGTATTTCTGTTGCCGCTACGAGTATAACAACAAACAGAATAAAATTACTATTTAAGTGGGGCTCCCATACAACAATCGTGATTTTTTTTGCCTTTTTTTGCGATTATGGTACGGAACCCTTCGTGCGCGAGTCCGACTCGCACTTGGCCGATTTTTTTGTGTGTGTTCACCGATATCTCCGTAAATTGTTGACCGATTTTGAAAATTATTTTTTTGTTTGAAAAATTATGATTCGAAATTGGTCCCATTTTAATTTGGTGAAGATCTGATGAAGAACTTCGGAGATATACAACAGAACTCTTCAATAAATAACGGCAAATCTCTCGGGATTGCTGCAATTGCATGTCTGTTTATTGTTTTTACCATTTCATAACATAACATCACGCCAGTACGCTCTTAAGGGGTATGCAGATCTCTCATTTCACCGGTTATGTTCAAGTTTCATGAAATCTATTCTGGCGTTATAGATACCTTATTAACTTGCCTATTAGGTATGTACAACTAAAAAGTGAAAAGAAAAAACAAACATAATGTCGAACATAGAATCTCCTCCTTTTTGGGAAGTCGGCTAAAAATAGTAAACTTACATGAAAATAAATGGTTTAGTTGTACAAATGGTACAAATTCTATAACCGAACAAAATCTGCCGTTCACCTTTTTTGGAAAATCCAAATGTTTTTTTTCGGAAACTACTGATTACTGCCTAGGCAAAAGTTGTACATTTACATATTTACCCACCGCCATTGTACCTTTGTGCATGAAGTTTTAAATAAATAATAAATAAATATTTTACATGGTAAGAACTAAGATAAGAAGCATATTTTTAAATATGATCACATGTTTCCCTTATACCCAGTGTAATATAACATGTTTTTCTTTGCTTTTTGTTTGTTTATGTATAAATGGTTAAATAAACACCTAGGGAATACCTATGTAGGTAAGGTACCAATTATATTTTTTCCTTTTTTTTCATAAGATCCCTCTCCTAACAACAACAAACACAAAAAAAAAGAATAAGCGAAATCGGTCCAGTCTGTATCTCTTGAACCGTGATAGCTAGACAGTTGAAATTTTCACAGATTATGTATTTCTGTTGCCGCTATAACAAAAATACTAAAAAGAGAATAAAATAAATATTTAAGTGGGGCTCCCATACAACAAACGTGATTATTTTGCCGTTTTTGCGATAATGGTACGGAACCCTTCGTGCGCTAGTCCGACTCGCACTTGGCCGGTTTTTGTTTAATAGGTGACTTAATCGAGAGTGTTCTTAACTATGTTTGAATAAAATCGGTCCTGCCGTTCCAAAGATATAGGCGTTTTACTGTTTGAATCGGGGTGTTTTCGCAAGATATCGTGTCATAATTAAATGTTCAATAGATTGCCTAGAAGAAGCAGAAAAGAGATCGAAGAGTATCTACTATGTACTGGATAAATGATGTAGCATGAAATAAAATGTGTCGGGGGACGTTTTAAATTTTGAAATTTTACTTGTTATATATATGTATAGATAACTTTAACACGTTATAACTTTATTTTATTATTACTAAACAAGTAGTATAATATTTATGTAATGTTTTTATTGAATCAAAATATGTCATATTAAAATATGACATATTTTGATTCAATAAAAAAATGATTAAAAAAAATACGTTTATACACTCAAATTATTGGGCATTTTGTTTGAATTTGGCGCCGAACACAGCTATTTTTTGACAGTGACCATTTCTAGCGCTTTTTGAAAGAGCTAACAGCGCGTTTTTGCTTAGACGAGTTGGCAGCACAGCACTGAGCACTGATTCCGCCATTCCGCGCTTAGAAGCGCTCGTGGAAGGACGGGTACGCTCTCTCGCAATTCTCGCATAAAATATATTCGTTAAAAGTACATACATATAGCATAGATTGTTGTGTGCGTGCGTGTGAGTAACTGAGTACCGTCTCGCGTCGTACCGTCTTTTTTAACGTGACCAAAAAGAGTTGATACTTTATCGGACCAAAATAAAAGTAAGTACGAGATTCATTCTATTATTATTAGAATATGATTTATAGTAGGGTACGATCGGGTTTTGTATGGGTGGGGTTAAGCAGCTCTTAGTAAGGTTAGGATTTGGGATGGATATGGTTAAGCAGTCTGGAGGCTTATAATTTTAACTGGTTTGTAAGTATTATGGCCACAATCATTAGAATTAATATCTGTTTCGATGATATTCGATATTTACCATGTGTGTGTGTGCGTGTGTGTGTGTGTGTGTGTGTTTTGTTTGTCTCATGATCATGGAGCTTGTAACGGTGCCGAAATATCGAGCTCTCAACCAAAATCAAAATATACGTGGTAAATATCCTGAAACAAATATTAATTCTAAGTATTATGGCGTTATAAAGAGAAGGGGAAAACACATAACGCCGCATTAATATATATAATCTTGTTTTAAAATAGAATACCGAAAATATATATAAGAATAAAAGTAAAAAACATTATTAGAAATACAGAAGAATACGCAGGTATTGATATTGAATTACTTGTTTTGTATATTCAAGGTCGATTTTTCAATAGTCTGATAACTTTTAACTGAGAAATGAAAATGGCCGGTTTACATATTTTCTATACAAAAGCTGTCAAACCACCATTTTTATTCCCCAGTTAAAAGTTAACAGATTATTGAAAAATCGGCCCTTAGTAAGATATAAACTTGGAGTGAAATTTTGATAAGGTTGAACGTGTTACGCTGAACACACGTGTCTACACGTGTCATTTTCAAGGTTTTTTGGGTCGCTAATTACGAATATGGGGTCAAAACCAAAATCCAAGATGGCACTGACGAAAATTAGGCAATTTTCATCATGGGTGTCATTTTCATGGTTTTTGAACGAATATGGGATCAAATGAGCGCGATTTTGCTATAGTCGGGTTTAAATTTTTTAACTTATTTTTGAATCCAAAATGTCGGCTATTTATTTGTGATGAGTCGACTTAGATAATGATTCATAAATATGGCATGGCAGATGAAGCGTTTGACAAATAAAACTAGCCTTGACAGCGGAACTTTGTAGTTTCTACTTTTTAAGTTCTGTCACCAAGTTTATTTATTTGTTTATCTCTATTTTTTTAGATGCCACGTATTCGGAAATTTGGATATAGACCAAAAAAAACTGCAAACGTAGCAGTTAATAAAAGTAATGAGACTATGTAAGTATTTTCACGTTGGAGTTTATTAGTTAATTGTTAGTCCTAGTTATGTGCAGTTTATACACTACTTTATCTACACATTGGGATTGAACCTACTAAATACCTTTAACTTGCATTTTACATGCCATAAAGTTGTCATAGTATTTATCACATAATTTTCTCGACTTTGCTGGTAATAGATTATGAGTAAGGTTCGTTTTTTTTTTTTTTAACTAGCTTCTGCCAGCGATTTCGCCTGCGTGAAAAGTGTTTTATCATCCCAAGGAAACATTATACCGGGTAAAAATGTGCTATTCCAGACTATAATCTATCTCGGTGCCAAATTTCATCCAGATCCGTTCAGCCGTTCTGGCGTGATTGAGTAACAAACAAACACACACACACAAACTTTCGCCTTTATAATATTAGTGTGATAAGTAAGATTCATGTACATTATTTGTTAAACATTGTTTTTTCGTGTGACTAAATTGTTTTGCCTTAAAACAATATTTAACAACTAGATCTCTATTCGCTACTTTTGCCTACTTATCCTAAACGGCTACGATATTTAAAAATATTTTGACACAGACAAAATGGTGGTCAGAGGTTCTTTTGATGTTACTATGCTTATGTAAATCAATCAATATTAGCAAAGACAGTCTTGCAAAGTAAAGGTCTAATGTCTTTCTCTATACGTATACCGTATACGGAGGCGGAGCCAGTCGCGCGTTAGCATTGGGACGGGCAGGCTGTGTCGCTCGTTGCTCCGCCGTGCAAGCATCGGACCAAGCGCATACGTACGTGTTAGTGCAAATATTTACGAAGTTATTGTATTAGTGTGCGTTCAGCGTTCATAGACTAGCTCGCCGCACTCCGCAGAGGACCCAACGTCATCGTGCGCGTGGACGCTTCATTGGTGCTTTAAATTTGTAAACTATTTTAATGCGAATTTTTAAAAACTCTTTATTTATATTGGACATTGCGTAAATTAATAATAATGCCAAGACCAAAGCAATCAAAAAAATATAGAATTCTAAAGGCTAAGAAAATGCTTCAAGTTATGTAAGTACCTATCTTCTTATTAAACCTAAATCTTACTTATTCATATTAAAATTGCGAAAGTTCAGATGGATGGATGGGTGTATGTTTGTTCTCACACCAGAACAGCTGAAGGATCTGGATGAAATTTTGCACAGAGATAGATTATAGTCTGGAATAGCACATAAGCTTTTCATCCCGGTATAATGTTCCCTACGGATGATGAAACACTTTTCACGCGGGCGAAGCTGCTGGCAGAAGCTAGTATTATCTAAGTACTTCTTTAACTTTTGTTGACATCCAATGTAGAATAGAATTATACTTCATTGTACATTAAAATAGTTACACATTGTATGTATTTGAAGCTCTCATGTATTTCATTGAATCTCTAGATAAAATTGTGAGAAACAAAGTTATCCCTGGGGCTATATACGAAAATCATATATCACAACATATAGACTTGAATAAAAAGTTAACTAAGAAACATGGAAACATTACGACCATTTTAATAAAGGGATCCAACAATATCTCACACGCCTATTTACATGGATGAATACAAAAAAATATGGACTTAGGCATGGGGTTATTTATCATTGGAACCCAATATTCAAAATATGTTTATACGGAACCCACGGCGCGAGAGTCCGACTCGCACGCTTTTTATGTAAGTAGGTACTTACTTATTACATGGATGAATACAAAAAAATATGGACTTAGGCATGGGGGTATTTATCATTGGAACCCAATATTCAAAATATGTTTATACGGAACCCACGGCGCGAGAGCCCGACTCGCACGCTTTTTATGTAAGTAGGTACTTACTTACAATCTATGCAAATGAACTACTATTCTATTCTAGATAAAATGTTCTAAATCATTTCGAAAGTTTTGAGGGTGTGATGAGAATGTAACTCTAAAAAGTTGAATCGATCTTGGTTAAATTTGAAAGAGGCTAGATAACTAGATTTGCTATCATTCCAGATTGACATTTTTTTTAACCTAATTGTTTTTAAATTATCTACTAATTTAAAAACGAATATGAAGAATATAATAACTTAAAACATCTGTAAGTAGATTTTAATCTAACCTATTTTGTTTTAATTTACCTATCTATATTCTAAATATGATAAAAATAATGTGTAATGAAAACTTTAAAGTATGCGTAAATATTTATTTACGGCATCGTAGGCAAGAATGCCACCTGCTAATCGCATGACGCATCTCTACTTCCACGCATATTCTTTGATCACAGTCCGCGCGCGATAAGCATTTCTATGTCTGTGTGCGTGAGCCACACGGGTGACGCGGGACGCGGGAGTTTAGCTCCGCCGCGTTGTGGCCGCGCCGGCCGGCGCG
This sequence comes from Orthosia cruda, assembly GCA_964057195.1. Taxonomy (NCBI): domain Eukaryota; kingdom Metazoa; phylum Arthropoda; class Insecta; order Lepidoptera; family Noctuidae; genus Orthosia; species Orthosia cruda. The sequence continues at coordinate 20,596,656 of OZ059855.1, forward strand.
GCGGCGGCCGTTATCATTGGGGAGTAGATACGCTTGACTATAACAAAATACATTTATAACTTCTACTTAATCGTGACTCCTTAATGATAGATTCCATTTTATAAATGTATATGTTTATTTAAATTAATAATTAAAACTATGTTATGAAATGTTCGAAATAATGAGGTTTATGACTTTGAACTGTTCTGAATTTAATTGGCAGAATTATTAATTACTATGTTGTACTGAACAATTAATGCATGTAATAAAGTTTTTTTCATTATTTATGTTTAATTAATAGTCTTGCAATAGTTGCAACAACCTACAGAAATGAGAATATAATAATGATTGAGAACATGCATCTCCTCGTAAAGTAAGCATTACTAATTTAGTTTTGTGACTCAACGTAGTGGATATATTATATATACAATTCTAAGAAAAAAAATACGGTGGGAGGCGGGGAGGGTGACTGTGCCGCGGCCCGCGAGCCTTCGTGTCGTTTGTTACCGATACCACAGATAATATAATACTAGCATACAGATGCCTCATCCCATACAAAGAAACCGTGCCGACGTAACTAGCGTTTTTCATCTGATTAATCTTGTTATGTTTTGTACATCGAACGCGTTCGGTTCTGTTTCACGGTGATAGATAGATGGTGTTAGCAGTGACTTGCAAGTAAAAGGGTTTACTAAGTTCGTGAATATTTTTTTCTTTAAATACAGTGAAGGTTCGTTTTATAGTATCTATTGCCACGTTTTTACAGTTTTTTTTGCACCAAAATGTGTTACAATGCAAATTTTAACAATCCAGAGGAATGCCTCATAAATTTAAAAATGCGCCATCTATTGGCATCAATTCTAAATGATCCGTTAAAATAATCTTTGAAATTTGTATTAAGAGCCCAATATTTCATAATTTTGTACTTAGGAGAGTTGATTAAACAAGAACATACAATTTTTATGTTCAATTCCAGAAAATGTGAATTTTACACACATTCATTAACAGATACGTGCATATCGCGCCATCTAGTGAGATTTATTTGAACCAAATTTTCTTTGTTAGCAATGAGACCCCGTGCCGATACCGAGACTGAGTCCGTCGGCTAGCTACCTAGCGACTAGCGGACATGTTCGCTTACGTCACGTTGTCACTATCATACATAATAATGGTTGAATATTTAAAACCATTGAGTTTTGCAAAAACAGTAGCGTTTACTGTTGTGTAATAAAATGCCGAAGTGCACGAAAGTTATGGACGTGTAAAAATAGCATAGATGAGAGCAAGTAAGTTTTCTCATAATGATATTAATTATCATAAACAGTTTTTTTACTTACCTACTAATACTTTTCGAAAATAGAAAAAATAGTGTATCCGGACGCCTTGATAATCCGCCGTTTGTGCTCGTCCGAATTAGCGAGGCCCTACAAAATGATGAAACAACTCCTCCACTCCAACTGCAGAATCAACTGTTTTTGTGGTTATCGACAATTCAACAAAATGCATGACCATGATTACGCTGTCGAGCAGACAGACTTAGCAAGCATACGGATCAATGGATTTGTTTTTCTTTCAAATTGCTTTGGATTATTTAATCAAACCCACCGGTAACGGGAACAGGGTCCAAGCTACCAGCGGTCAGGGCTCCAGAGAGAGGAACCTCCTAACAATACGAGCCGTGTCCAGCAGTACTGCTTTCTGGATCAAGCCCTTGACCCAGCCGCCTAACGAGAGCCCCCTTAGGTGCTGGTCGAGGCTCATGGCTTTTAAGTCATTGGCTGACACGACTATCGGTACAATGATCGCTGAGTCCACATCCCACATGTCGACAACCTCGCGAGCCAGGTCAAGATACTTGATTTGCTTATATTTCTCAGCTTTCACGGGCGTTAGTCAACAATCGACAGTAGAATACATTTATGAACATTTGACATGATAATGTTTACAACCATTCTTATATTAACTGTTTACAATCTATTGACATAATATTTATCAAATGTTATTAATTGTTATAAGTGAAATTTACTGTTTGAAATTCATAATTTTTGTTCTTGGCTGTAATAAATTAATTAATGTAGTACATAATTCAAACACAATGTGAATTGTTATATGAATAAATAAATAAATAATAATTGCACGCCTCTCGATTCGGTCCACCACCACAATATCAGGCTATTAGTTCAGTGTATCAAGCATGTTTTTATAACTTACTGTGTGCTTTTCTGTGAGGTTCTACTTTCAATATATAGTGATCACTGTCAATAAACATGGAGTGTATTTTTTAAACTGTGTATCATTTGATCCTGATCCCGCCTACTTGTCCATCACCTTGATGCCTGCCTACCTGCGAATTAACCTACCTGTCCGTCTACCTGATCCTGACTCTGCCTATCCCGAACATCTCACGTTGTATGAAGCCGGCCCTTAGTTTTACACCTATAATTAAAAAATAATAATAATTTTAAAAGTTACGCTTAGCTAGTTTTAAACCCTTAAGTATGTTTTTTATTTAATTTTAAAACGTAACTTACGTTTAGCTCATATACCTAAATAACTAATCGTAACATTACAATACTCTGATGACAAACTTCACAGTTCTGTGTGTGTGTGTGTACTTACCAAAAAGGAGGAGGTTGTATAATGTACGATTTTGTTAGTTTTTTTTTTAATTTCCACCGATTTCTCCGTCAATTGTGGACCGATTTTGAAAATTCTTTGTATGTTTGAAAGAATATGTTCCGAAATCGGTCCCATTTTAATTTTGTGGAGATGCAGAACTTCGGAGATATACAACAGAACAGGCAAATCTCTTAGAATTGCTGCAATCGTATGTCTGTTTATTGTTTATACCATTTCATAACATAACCAGGGCCTCGGAAAAACTAGTTTGGCCTAAAATACACACATCAACACGGTCTAGGGATATTTCATACTCAATTAAATAACTCGAAAAGTACTGGCCGCATTGGAATCTTTTATACACCGATTTGTTTGTAATTTATCTCAGACTAATTCCAAATTCAAATTTTTGAAAATTCTTTTGTTTCGGTGGCATAAAAATGTCTTGATGTGTAGGAGAGGAAATTTTCATTTGTGCGAAATTTAGAAAACTATACGAATTACGTTTAGTTACAGTTTTTTTTTTCATTTTTAAACGAAAGATAAAGTTAAAATTGAGGTATTGTAGCCATGCAACGCCAACATTTGACGAGGGCGGAGATGTTACGAGCTGTGGGAATGCTGGAAGCTGGGTCTGTTCAGCGTAATGTTGCTGAGGCCATAGGGACCCACCAAAATGTAATTTCAAGATTGTGGACACGCTATCGTGCCACAGGTGAAGTAGCGGAGAGGCACCGGGGGCCAAGTCGCATCACAACCCCCAGACAAGACCGATTTTTGCAAATTACTGCGCGAGCTCAACCAAATGCAACGGCGACTCAATTGGTCCAAAGGCTGCGAGTGGAACACCAAGTGCTTGTGAGTGACCAAACTGTAAGAAGGCGACTGCATGAAAGCATTCTACGCTCTCGTAGACCACTCCGGGTCCCACCTTTACGGAGAGGCAATCGTGGACGACGATTAGAATGGGTTCGGAACCACGTGGACTGGGGCCGTGAGCAATGGTCCAATGCGCTGTTCACGGATGAATCCAGGTTCGGCTTCCATCCAGATTCACGAAGGACACGTGTTTGGCGAGTTCCTGGACGATGGAGCCGTCTTCAGAACCTCAGGAAGTTCACCCATACCAAGGAGGAACAATTATGGTTTGGGCAGGCATTCGTCTTGGAGGACGGACGGATCTCGTTTGGGTGCGGGGCAATATGACGGCAGAACGATACGTCCAACAGGTGCTGGGGCCCGTAATCTTGCCCCACAGAACACAAATGGGGCAAGATTTCCTGCTCATGCACGACAATGCCCGGGCACACACGGCGAGAACGGTAGCAGCTTGGTTACATACACACAATGTTAGGGCCTTAGACTGGCCTGCTCAATCGCCAGATCTAAATCCCATTGAGCATGCGTGGGATATGCTGCAAAGAAGAGCTCTGAAGGAAGTTCCTGAAAATCTGGCTACAGAAGATCAACTTTTTGCGCACCTCAGAAGGACATGGGACAATATTCCGCAGCAAGACATTGACAACCTTGTTCTGAGCATGCCGAATCGTTGCCGATGTGTTATGAACATCATGGGCGCTTTCTCAGACTACTAACTTCAAGTTTATAAACACAAATTAAATGATTTTTCTATTTTTTTCAGTTTTTACTCAAACATTAAAAGTTAATTCATATACGGTTTCCGTCTATGCTTCATTTTTTTTCCATAAAATCCTGAAATTTTAATCGAAGTACCTTAACCATTATTAAAAAATGGTAGAATATTAAATAACGTATCTTTTTAATATATACATGTCATATAAATAATTAACACATTGATAGTAATTCGCTTTTTTTTAAAATATCCCTAGACCGTGTTGATGTGTTTATATATAAACTGGTTTAATCTTTAGGACCTAGGCTAAACCGGTTTATCGTAGGCAGAACAGAACTGACATAACAAAGCAGATTAAGATAGAAAGTATGTTAATGTAAGACGATGAATTAATTAACGTTCGTTTACACTTGGAACTTTGACTGAGCTCCCAGAGTTTGTAACTACCTACTCGTGTTACGGGCGAGAAAACCAAGTTTACATTTAAATCATATTTAATACCTTAAAGCACTGACATTCATTGATTGCAAAAACTAATCTGAGTTATCGCAAAATATTCACAACAGTAATAATAGGAAAAAAACCCGCCCACTCACAACACAAACAGTGGAGTTTGAAATATCGGAGACCTTACGCTACACCGTACACCGGTGCCTCTAGTGGCGAGTTCATATGCGGTAGCCGCCATTACATAGTGTGCTCTATTATGCAAATACATAAATGATTAGATGGGATTATTAGATTCGAATAATGGTACTTAGCTACTTAGTTTAATGGCGGCACTTTGTTTTATATAAATTAGAAAAACAATATTATTCGTGCGTGATAAGGCTTGCGCCGGCGCAGCTACATGTCATATCTACGGCCATATAAGACAAATGTTTTAGCTGGTCCGCTATTCAAAAACAATAACTTTGAATCCTATTTTCTGCTGAGCACCAATGCGGCGATGCCCACACGAAGGCGCGACCAAATTATCTACTATCCCTGAATAAATATTGTTACAAGACAATGGATTTTTGACGTGACCGAGCGCGCGAGCGCATTTAGCGCTTGAACAACGACGTCGATCGTCGTCGACGAGAATAGTGAGTAAACAACAAGAGCGACCTCCCCGGAGACAGCCTTGCCGAGAGCGTGCGAGCGCGCCCGCCGCGCGTACACTGCCGGCCGCGCCGGGCCCAGCCGAGCTATCCCCATGCGCGGCATGCCGTGGATACTGCACAAACTGCTACGGCAGCTTTCAAAATAAATACAATCGTAGGTCCTTAACAACTCGGACTCGAATTCAAGTTAACTTCCCAACAAACTTACTGGCAGGGCAAGTTCTCAGAACTAGACCTTATTGAAAGGACATAGGGAGTTATGTGTTGCGTGTTAACATGTCGTTCTATTTGCTCTATTTACCTGCGATGTTTGTTCAGGGCGCCGCGCGCCGCGGCCGTGTGAAACTTCAGGGGGAGGGCAGAACACGAGGAAGGAATATTTTAGCAAGTCGCCGACCGAATGAGCCACGCGCGGCGCGCCATGAGCGCACTTTGATAACCAGTCGGTCATGCTGAATGCTGATGCGTAAAAGTGTTTTCTGTTATCTTCTTCTACTATCTCTATACCTAACTAAATCAAAATCAATTGCCGCATGTCATGATGATTTTTTAACTTCACCCGAGGACGGGTCGACCGATATGGCTGTTTTTTTATCGTGTTTATTCACCTAAATTGGACAAATTTAGGTGGACACTGGACTGGCTAACTAGATATCTATACTTAGATATTTTTTGAGGCCTCGGAAAAAAAAAGGAACCCTAATAAGATCACTTTGTTTTCTGTCTGTCTGTCCGTGCCCTTTTTACCCGACTGCCGAAGGAGGGTAATGTGTTTATCAGTCTATATATGCATGTTTGTTCCTATGTGGCGTTCTAGAGATCAAACGCGTTGGCCGATTTTGATGATCATACGTCAATCGATTCGTCTTAACCCTGCAAGTGTCACTGACTACATCAAAATTGGAAAATAGAAAAATGGCGGCTTTTTGGCGACATATTGTGGAGGACAAAATAAAGGGTTTTAAGAAATGATTTCTTTTTTAAACAAAAAAAACTAAATCAAAATCGGTTCATCCGTTGAGGCTCTATAACGCCATAGACAGACACACAGATACACAGCAACACACGTCAAACTTATAACACCCCTCTTTTTCCGTCGGAGGTTAAAAAGAAATATCAATGAATAAAAATACATTAAATGCATATTATGTAGAGTTCTTATTTTTAAAGAAGTATAGTAATATGTTTCATATTCTCCTTCCAAAAAAACCATAACAAATGAGAAATAATGATTGATAGCATGCATCTCCTCGTAAAGTGTTCATTAGTTAATTTTTCAACTAACAATAATGGATAGACAATTTAATATTTGCTACAAAGCAAATATTATTTTGCAAAAGATTTTATAAAGATTCTATTCTAAAATCTGGGGGTATTCACACTACTGTAACTCATGCGCCACCACTCCACTCAGTGCAGTCAGTGCAGCAGTGTGCACTGTGCAGACTGCCGCTATGACTCGAAGGGGAAACACGTATCGCTTGTCACCGCGTCGATCACGTGACTCGTCGTTATTATCAGTAGATAATAATAAGTATAAGTTTATTGTTTTGTTTATAGTTTTTTTGTGTTAGTTATTTACTGAGAAAGGACGCTACTGTTGTGTAAACACTCAAAATGCCAAAGTACAAGAAAGTTTTGCGACAAGGACGTGCAAAAATAGCAAAGATGAACGAAGCTCGGTAAGCTGTGTCGTAGTTATATTCTCAATGATAGTAATTAACAAGTAAAATTTAAAATACCCCCGACACATTTATCTTGCGAAAATACCCCGATTCAAACAGTAAAATGCCCATAACTTTTGAACGGCTGAACCAATTTAATTCAAACATAGCTAAGAACACTCTCGATTAAGTCACCTTTTAAATAAAATAAAACTAATTCAGAATCGGTTCACCCGTTAGGACGCTATGATGCCACAGACAGACACACATACACAGCAACACACGTCAAACTTATAACACCCCTGTTTTTGTGTCGGGGGTTAAAAATATACTGACTGATGAGTTACTTAAGAAATAAATTACATTAATTGAGTACGTTTTTTTCAAAGTATAACATTAACTAGTTCATCAAGGATAAAATAAACATTATAAATGAACGTTAGTTGATTTTTTCGTTAACCCATTCAAAATTACGCTTATTAGCAATTACAGTTTTCGTCGCGAACGCCGCCGATGTGCGTCCCCCGCACCTAATAAGGATAATATAAAACGTCGATTGGCGTTTTATATTATAATATAACGCCGATTGGCGTTTTTAGCACTGTTTAAGGAAATTCATATTTTTTACGCTAAAATCTTAGAAAAATTACAAATACGCCAAACGTGTGGTACGTTCACGATCTTATTTGGTGTAAAAAATGAATTACCTAACATCAATTAGGATATTTTTTGTGAAGTTTTTGTTCTTAAATATTTGGACAATATGGCAACATTAAGTAAATTATTTTAATTAGATTATTGTACTTCACTTTTAAACTACAGTCATAGTTAGTAAGACTGGCTAAATTATCAGTAAAAATTATATCAGACCTCTGACATTATTTTTACTAATAATTTAGCAAACCTTTTTTTACTTTTATTATTAAACTACTATTATTTATTTACAGACCTTATTTTTTATAGACATCTTTTTTAACATGAAAATTAGTGTTAAAATGAACTTTAGTTAAAAGAATTGATGCAATTAGTCGACACTATGGAGAAAAGAAAAGTTTTAACTTGTAAAAATTTGAACTCCGTTAAAAATTCTCTAATTAATATAAAAAATTGTAGATTAATTCATACATAAATAAATAAATAATATGTACTAAATTAACTAAATATTGCAGAAAAACAGAATAGGAATCCAAGGTTGTTAAACCCTGGAAAACGCCGTTAGGCGTCTTCCGCACCTAGGAAGGAATTCGCAATTTTTCAAAAAGTTAAAATATCGTAAACTGCAATCCTCATTGTATTTAAAAAAAATGTGCATATATTGCAAGTATAATTGTTTGTGACTTGTTTTTGCCAAGATATAAAAAATACGCCGATGGGAGTATTTCGCACCTGAATATTAAATTAAAAACGCCAAAAGGCTGCCGCCGCAGCGAATGGGACTCTCATTAGTTTAGTGTTGCCATTTTATGCTTATTCTGCCTAGTGGCAAGTAGTGAGTGTATAGCCCGGCCAATTTAGACATCCGAGGGCACAACATACTGACCCGCTGAAAATTGGTAGGATTGTTAAAACACCTTCATAAATAAAATCTAAAAAGACCTCATCGATCCGACACCTGGAATTTTTTTTATCATAAAATTAGTCCATACAAACATTGTAGATCAGATAATTCTAATTTATAAAAAATGTCTCAATACTTTATTTCCTCAGAGCAACCGTTTTTGAGATATAACGATTCAAAAAGTTGAAAGAGTTCTAATCGTCATAATATGCACACGTTTCCACGCCTTTGTTTGAGGTGGCGTGGAAACGTGTGCTAAATCAAAATCATTATTTTTTTATTTCACATAGGCCTACATGGGCACTTATAAAACGCCGACAAAAAGTGCACGGTTCGGGTTGGTCGTTTCCTATGGAGAAGAACCGGCAAGAAACTCCATGGTTACTCTTATAAAAATGGTTTGGTTTTACAATATTTCCATGTTACAGCATTAGTACTTAGATATGGGGGGACAACGTAGGCCCGACTTATGACAATAAGTCGTAAGAAAAAAAAGTTTATATAATATATGTTCACACATTCACAAAATAATCGGTAAAAGAATCTATACAAAGATAAAATATATATAAATATATATAACAAGACTAAATTTAACATGTGGCACAAATGTTGTTATCAGTGCTGTAACTATTCTTTGCAAAGGACTATAAAGATGATTGCGAACTATTGTAAAAAGTCCAATTAAAAGAAGAAAATCAAAAAAAAAATGAGTTTGAGAATAGTTAGAGACATCCACATATTTGTGCCGTACACTTATCGCGTTTTTTTAATATTGTTTCCCCGGTGCGGCCTATTCAACGGATCTGTTGTGATTCGTTGGGCATTCTAAGATAAAGCAGGTATACAACCCTAGCCACGCAGACAATTGAATAGGAGACAGATGTTGCTCAAGGTTACACTGACGATGGCGTATAAAATGAGGGACTGGGTTTCTTTTTACCCGAAATTCGCATATATAATATTTTATATGTGTAAGTTACACTGACCGATAGAATAATATATTTTCAACACACTTGCTCATAAAGTGGCTCTAATTTCACCGCAATTAGGCACATAATGACACCTGTTATCAAACTGTGATTTTTTGAGATAAAGAGTTTATTTATTTATTGAGTTGCTTTGTTCTTAAAAAAGTATCGATACAAAAAAGGTCGTGCTCAATATAGTACAAATGCAACACATTTCATGCAACTTCGTATTTAAATAGATAATTTCAACTTGTACGTGTTTAATAAATAAAATTTTCACTCAAATATTTATTTATTTATGTCTGTAATAAAGAAAACTTGAAATTCTCCATTTTGTACGTATTCTTCATCGAAGGTGGCTAAAACGCAATCCACAAAAAGCCATAAAAAAACATTATTTTTAGTCTATGGCCGATCGCCATAAACTAAAAATAATGTTTATTGTTAGATGCGCGCGCATAGGAAAACTGATTAATTTTGCCCGCCATTGCGAAAAAAAAATCACAACTCGTTTTCACTGTTGGAAATGATTTTTTAGTATTATTTTCTTCACAAGTGTGTTGAAAAACTTCGTATGATACACGTGTGTATTGATGATTACCGTCCTCGGCTCTCTTAAGACCCTCACCTAACGGCTCGGGTCTCAATGGCGCCTCAGCGGTAATCACCAACTTTACACACTTGTACCATAATGTACTATTATGTACTTGTAGTATTACAGCTTCATTGATGTATTTACGTGGTGTTCTTAATACGTATTATGACGATTACAACTCTTTCAACTTTTTGAATCGTTATATCTCAAAGACAGTGGGTCTTAAGAAAAAAGTTTTTTTATTTTTATAGTTAATTCTCTGATCTACAATATTTGTCTGGGCTAATTTTATGATAAAACTTACCGTTTTGCTAAAAATCTCGAAAAACCCGTTTTTGTGACCTTTGAACCCGAGTAATTTTTTTCCCAGGTATCGGATCGATGAGGACTTTTTAGATTTCATTTATAATGGTGTTTTGAACAATTCTACCAATTTTTAGCTGGGTGCAAATTTTTGTAACTTTTCACCCAGCTGAAAATTGCAATGCAGGTAGGTAAGAATACTGTAGTAAAGTATAAATAACATAATTAGTTAATTTCAATTATCGGCAAGCGCTTAATATGGGACGCAACTTGCGTCAGCACTGTTGCCGCCAGCCACCTTGGTCGCACCGTCCTCTCGCCGTCAGCGGCGGCGGAAGACGCCGCTGGGAGGAAAAGGGTGAAGTACGCACCATTGGAGGGCCGTTACTATTTTGTGCCCATTGCCGTTGAGACCATGGGCTGTTGGGGCAGTGAGGCCAAGAAGCTCTTTATTGAGATAGGGCATAGGCTAAGGGACAAAACGGGTGACTCCCGCTCCAGCTCGTTCTTGGTGCAAAGGTTAGCCATTGCCATCCAACGTGGCAATGCAGCAAGCGTTATGGGCACCTTTGCGCCGGGAACAGTTAGGGGCGGGTTATTTGACTAGTTATAAGACAACGCTTTTTGACGTGTCGTTGTGACTTTGACATCTAATTTGTTAGTCTTAGTTAATTAAGTATTGTATAGATAATTAATATATACACTTATATACATTAATTTGCTATTTAATTAATATGCTAATAAGTTGTAAATAATATATTTTATTCAATATTATCTTTAATACAATCTTAAGTTAACTTTACATTTATTTTTGTACCATTAAACCTGGATGGGTTTGTGTTGGGGTTGTTAATGATAGGCAAAATACTAGTATCCAAGATTTCAAAAATTATACCTTTGTTTTTGCAGATTACCGTTAGATACACGTCAAAGTCGCTTAAATAAGTAAATATACTCTTTCCAAGGAGTAGGTATATTTTACATTTCATGCTGAAATAACTGGGAAAGGGAAATACTAATGCGATATTGCCCTTATATTGCCACGAAATTGAATAATATTACCTATTAAACACATTTAAAAGTTACCCAGAAATAACCTACAAAAGTTCATACTGAATATGTATTATTCTCGGCGTTCTCGAACAAACATTCTTGCACAAAGTAATTCAGAACATGACCCTAAATTAAACCAGATATTTTTCATTTAGAGTCGTAAGAATTTAAATTCAGCTAAAATAATGTACCTATGGGCTTCTGCCATTGCCCTTTACCTCTTTATAATATTAGTATAGATAAATCCACTAGAAGAATAAAATTCCTGAATACTTGTAATACTTCCCTAATATCTTTTTATGTTATACCCTATGTGTTATTCTGATAACTCTATGACTTTATAACTGTGAAGGATCAAAATCCGTTCTGTACTTTTAGCGTTAGGCGAACTACACGTCAATATATATTGTGATAATTATCATGATATTTACTTATGTATCTTGGGCCGGATCACAGCACACCCTACACCATCAATACGTATCGCGTCAGTACTGAAGCGTTCTTTGTACGAGCCAGACGTGATGGATCCAAGACGGAGGAAAATTAGAGCTTGTGTGGCAATCATTGTAAAGTTCTTTTTCCAAAATGAACTGATACACTATTTCTAAAATATGCACATTTATCAACATTAATAGTTGACTCGCCAACGCACTACCGCACAGGTCGACAGTCCGATAACGACTGACCGCACCATCTTTTTTTTTTCTAAGTGTCGTCTCGCAGATTCAATCTAAGTGATTGGCTACTGCTTAACCGGGCTAACCTGTGGAGACTAAGCTATATTATAGCCTCAAGCCAAGGCACAAACAAGTTTCTAAACCTAAAGCGATTGCACTTAGGGCTACCCCAGTTGGGGTCGGACCTCGGCTCAGGGCATCGCTGGTGGGACAATTAAGGCTGGATCTAGATTAATGAATTTACTGTCCGTTCGTAAACTACCTACTTGGAGAAGAACGGATAAGTAACTCCTTTTAAATCTAACATTTAACTAATGCACAGCTGACGCGGGCTGGCGTGATTTTATTGAAAGAACACGCGACGGACCTCGGCGGCGAGGTAGGTACGAATCTGTTTGTTATTTACATTATGTATATTACTCCCTAAGGCTCTTAAGGAGCATTGTGGAGGGGTCATGGGGTCAGAGAATATGCCTCAGTTGGCGAAATTTAGGAATTTTGAAGATTACGCCCTAATTGCGTAACTTACGATTGAAAGGGTCGCACTCCTATTTGCGTACCCATTGGCCGTTTCTGAATACTAGGTTGTCTAGCTCCCTAGTAACAGACGGATACCTACTAAATAGGGCTTGGGACTCGGGTGGGTTAGGTCTAATACCTGTGGCTTCGATCTTAGTGATCTCAGCGGCCAGCGATCGTGACTCTTCAGTCATCCAGAACGCATACGCACCGATGATAATGTCGGCGACGCTGCGTCCGGTATTGGGCGTGATTGGGGACGGGCTCGCGGCTGCGGCAGTGGTGGAGGCCATCTGACGACCTTGAGCGGGCATGGGGACGGCTGGGGCCTGAGGGGCCGGGCTGGTGGGTTGGTGGTGGGATGAGGTGATCCATTAGACCTGGGATAGTCTGCTGGTTGGTCTGGGGAGCCACTTTTTGGTGGTTTAGTTTGCCCCATGGAGACTGCCTCTGAGGGGCTAGCCGGGGAGGGGCCTGGGGGGGGAGGAGCTGCGCGTGCTTCGCGGTCCCCTGAACGCTTGGCCATTTTAGGTGACAGCTTGGGGGCTCGGGGACACCTCTTGTAAATGGCCGTGTGACCGACTTGGTCACATAGCACACAGCTTGGGGGCTCTGTGCACTCGACGGGGTTTTTCGGGCGGGGGCAATCCTGCGTACCATGATCCCCTCGGCACTTTACGCACCTGGGGGTGGCATAACAGTTTTTCTGGCTATGTCCATAAAGTTGACAGCGGAGGCACTGACCAACTACGAAGGGACGGTAGGGTTCTCAATTGAGATACCCGGCAGAGAACAAACAGAGGTAACTCTGAAAATTGGGTTGTGGAATTCAGTAGGGCTGCACTCAACCACTACCATATCGTACTGTTTACCTCCGCGTGCTTTATGCATGCGGTGTACAGCGAGAACGGGGACTTTCTGTGCGATGAGGTCGGCACGAATATCTTCGACAGGTATCTCTTTAGGGATACGTCGGATAACAACACGAATGGGCGCTTCGTCGGGTAAAGAGTAGGTATGAAACGCTACGTTCCTATCCCTTAGAAATCGAGTAAGATTTCTGAAATCGTTTGATGTCGGAACTTGAATCTTAATGCCCATCTGACAGGCGACGGCATTAGTATAATTAATCTTGCGTTCTAGGCAAGATTTGGAAACATCTGTCCACTTATTCTTATCGTGGAGAAATACTGGCGGGGGCTTGGGGACTTTGGGGACTTTAGCGGGGTAGGGGGCGCGGCGCGACCCTTGAGAGGCGTCGGCGACAGTTATCGGACTGTTAGAGCGGCTAGAGCGCGGGGTAGAGTCGCGGGGGGCGGGGGCGGGGGAGTGTTGCACGTCGGAGGAGATGGACGGCTGAGCTGGGGATTTAGAGGGAGACGCTGTCACCTTTTTGACCTTATTGGCCTTTAATTGGGACTTACCCTTCTTCCTCTTCCTCTTATCTACATTGACAACCTGAAAGCTGTCAGAGGAAGCGGAGAGGTCATCGGAGGTCTCGTATTCGTCAGAGTCCATTACAGACTCGTCGATCACGAGCTCTTGCGGACTTACGTCCAAAACTTGCGGGGGTGAGGCGGGACTATCGTCCGATGCGGGCGGGGGAGCTGCAGGACTATCGTCTGATACGGGCGGGGGCGGGGGGGTACCATAAGGGTCCCTGATCGCCCCACCACTCGGACCGGTATTTATAACCGAGCGACATATGCGCACGAGGCAACGCTACAATACTGTTATCGGCTTGTAGCGCGATCTATAATTCTATATACACTACTACTAGTACTGATGCTGAGTTGGCGACCCTCTCGGTATGGGCACGCGGGCACGCCCGGCGCACTTGTTTGTACTTTTTTTTACTATTCTTCTCAGTTACTTTGTGATTGTTGTTGTCGTGTTGTGTTGTGTCTATGTCGAATAAATGTTTTCTATTCTTTTCTACTGCCAAAAAAAAGTTCCAAGTGCCATAGGTTTTTTCAGCTAAAGTAAAATATCGCTATGTTTTTATTTCTTTATAATGAGTATGACGTCTCTACATCATAACCTTCTTCTGAACGTACGTTTACACAAATACACTTTTCTGATTTCTCGGAGTTGGCAATGTCTTTGAGTTGCCCTCTAGAACCGGTCTCTAAGGATATATGTGACGATAAAACGGTCACCTTGAGCTGAAGTACACCGTTTGCTTCCTTAATCTGATCTCTGTACGTACCACCATGTCTCCCGGGACCGTCTCCCTGCATCTCTCACAGTCGTACGAGTAACTCATAAGATACGTGCCACGCTACGTTGGTTCTTCAATCGTATCCTCCTTCAATCAAAGTAACAGCTTGCTCCACTGTATGAGAGTCCATTGTAGGGTTTTTTAAGTAGGTTAGGTAAATTTAATAAAAAAAATCTTTTAAAAACAACCGACTTCCAAATAAAACCACTACAAAGTAAAAAATAACTTCAATTTCGGAAGTCAGTGTTCCTGTTCTCGTTTTTCGTTTTTTGACACCGGCTTCCGAAATCGAAGTTATTTTTCACTTTGTAGTGTTTTTATTTGGAAGTCGGTTGTATTTTTTTGTCAAAAAGGTAAAAACCTTACCTTTATTTTTCACTTTTGGTGGTACATAATGGACAAGTTCTATTAAGGTACCTACCTATAATGCCCACAGTGATGCCAGAAAAGATTACCCGAATAATATGTAACTTGAAAATAACCAGTGGAATGAGAGTGTACCAAGTTGAGGTCCCAGCGCTAACAAAGAAAATTTGGTTCAAATAAATGTCACTAGATGGCGCGATATGCATCGCTTTGTTATTTAATTGTGTGTAAAATTATCTAGAATGGATCATAAAAATGATATGATCTTGTTTAATCAAGTCTCCTAAGGACAAAATTATGGAATATTGTGCTCTTAATTCACATTTCAAATATTTAAATATTTGAGGCATACCACTCGATTTTTTTAATTTGTAATGTAACACATTTTCGTACAATGAAACCAATGATATTCTAGTAAACAGATACGTTATACACTCAAAAAACAACCGAAAAAAGTGTTCCGCGCGGCGGCGGCAGCACACATACACACTTTTCATTCATCTGACATTTCACTACAAGTCTAAAGGGATGGCTTGATAAAACCAACAAGAAAAAAGAGACAGCTAGTGTTTGTCACTTGCATGTGAATGTAAAAAAAAAAATCCTTTTCAATATTGTTTTCTTTTTCTAACCTCCCAATATCTAATTAAATAATATTATATTTAATTTAATATCAGAATATTAGGAAACAATTGAAATAAATGACTAAATTGAGGTGTATTGCGTACCTACTTACATATGGTATGAGATCCCTTCTGTGTTATGTATTTTGGTATCACAATTGGTACATTTTCTAAATATACACGATGGCATTTTTTTAATTTTGTTTTTATTTCAAGAAAGCGTATCGCTCTTTGCCATGCGTGACATAGACTAAAGATAATACGTCCCAATTAGGACGTATTCGAGTCTTCACAATGCGCGCGCTCATAACATATCTGTTTACTAGAATATCATTGATGATGATGGGCGCACGGTTGGCGCAGTGGTTGAGCGATTGACTGCTGCGCTGCGTGTCGCGGGTTCGATTCCCGCACGGAACAAATATTTGTATGACCTACAGATAGTTGTTCCGGCTCTGGGTGTCAAATCCGTTCAACTAGTAAAAAGTTTTAAGGTGATACACATAAAAAAAAATACAGTCGAATTGATAAGCTCCTCCTTTTTCAAGTCTTCGAAAACATAAAACTGAAAAATAGGCCACTTTAACAGAGTGAAGAAATATAAGGAAAAGTGACGAATGCTAGTACAGAGTCACAGCACATATATCAAATATTGTAGTACTCTGAGGCTCACACTGAAGCCAGACGCTGCGTCGTGTCTCGGAGCGCCCTTAAGAGGCGAGTCCTTAAGAAACACCAAATAAGGCACTTACAGTTTTCGAAATTTCTAAAGTTTCACCGCATTGAATTAAAGATGTGCCAACAGTTTCACCGCGAGATAATTGTAAAACCATCCTAAATTTCGATAAAAAAAATGTTGAAAAAACAATATATAATAATAAAAATAGTGCAAATAGAAAAGGTCGATTTAGATGTCATCTAAATCGACCTTTTCTATTTGCACTATTTTCATAATTAAAGAACAATATTTATAAATCTCTTTAGATATATCGTGACACGAAAGTATGAATATGAAGTTCACCATTTTATAAATCTAATAAGTTAACCCAAATTATAGTAATCTACGTTTCAACATTATTTTTTTACACAAATTGTCTTCTATTCTCCATACATTTTAGTATGGAGCGTTAGGCATAGCACGCACTGCGATTTTCATTCGCGCGATTTTTTTTTCCTAAGCCTTACGCTCCCGTAATTTGATTTATAAACGAGCACCCACGCGCGTGAAAAAATTTCAGTGTCGTCTTAGAATCCAAGGTGAGAGCACGTCCATTTTTTATCCGAGGCGAGTTCGCAAAACGTCTACGCACACATACACAAAAGACATAAGGGTGGGTCGCGAGTGTCGTGACTCGTGAGTCGTGACATGACTGTAGCAATAAGACAGACTAGGTATGTGAGTTTTATTTATTTTTTGTAACTTATTTTTATTAGTGACTAGATGATGATTTCCTTTACTTTTATCACGTTTTTATTAACTCGATTTCTTGTTAATATATTTTTCTGCATAATATTACTATTTCAGATAAAATGGGAAAACGTAAAGAAAATTACCGTATTCACAAAAAAAATAAGGGAAGATTTACAAAAAAACAGTGAGTACCTATAGTCCCCGGCATGTAACTTGACAAGATTTTGGCGTAGTGGGGGTACGTTTGCGCATAGTGGTGAACTGACCAACCACCACATAGAGCGAACGGAACGTGGACCGGCGCGATTGGTCAGTCGATCCTTGTGTCAACTGACCAACAATCGCGCTCGGTTCGTTGCTAAACTTTCACCGCATCCCGCTTGGTAACTAAAGAACGACTTGTGCGCATCTAACGACTCTTGCCAAGTTACGTGCTAACAACCTTTAATTTTAGATAATTATTTAGCCGACGAAGGCAAATAATGGCTATGGATGTTATGATTTTAATAGACTGTGTATGTGCAGCCACCCGCGAGTGTTCTGGATACAATTTGACTCTGTCATCGCCTTGATTATTTAGCAGCACAGTCTCACTATAGCCGACGAGAGCGTTTTCGCAGAGAAATCTTGCGGAGGCTCGTGGAGGATTTTGAATGTCATTGAAATAGTTTTTTGTTTACAAATTAATAATGGGGGGATTGTGATTATTTTTTAAGCGGGTTTTTTTGGCCATGGGTGTAATTTTCAAGATTTTCAAGGGTGCTAGTGCTGAAAATGGAGTCAAGTACAAAATACAAAATGGTGGCTATTAAAATTTACACATTCTTCATTATGGTGTCATTTTCTTGGTTAAATTGACTGTACTATTATACTGATGCCAAAAATATGATCAAAATTCATTAAATGATTGCTGCAAATTAAATAATAACTCAGTTGACAACCCTTTTTTTATGGGTCGACATTTTCGACACTTCTCAAGTTCTATCATATATATATCAATGACTAAGTAGTTATAATGTGATAACAGTAAGAGTGGTTTTCCTAGTGCAAGTGTTCAGAGACGTGCGGTCGACCGTGTACCTCTCTGTTTATACTTTGTGGTTAGTGTTTTTGTGTGGTGGTTAGGAAAAACAATAATGAGATGGATAAGGATTATGGTCATTTTTGTCAAAAACCAGACTTAAATGAAATTGCTTATAATTTTTCTAAAACGGAACATTAAAAAAAATTACTCACAGAAGTGGAAAGAAAAGCTCTTGAAAGAAGAACTATATTGCAAGCGGATTCCATGGAATGGATTCAAGAAAGAAGATAGCGCTTGACTGCTTCTAGTTTTGGTAAAATTTGTAAAAGAGGCCTTATTAAATGCGGACCTCTGGTGAAAAGTTTACTTCGTGGAGCAAAATTAGACAACATGAAATTGATTCAGTAAGGTAAAGAACACGAACATATTGCGCTGGAACAACTAGCAGTTCTACGAAGTGTTGAGGGATCTCCCTGCATCATAGACAAATGTGGCTTATTTGTTGATTCAGAATTAGGATATTTAGGAGCTAGTCCAGTCGGAATATTAGAAAACAATAAAATTGTGGAAATCAAGTGTCCATATTCCTGTGCAAAAATTACAATAGAAGATGGTGTTAAAATGAAAAAGATTACCTTCTGGAAATTAAATGAAACAGGAAATCTAATAATAAATTGTCTACTCCCCGCCCGATCCCAGCCCAAGAGGCACCCGGCGGGTTTGGCGGTACAAGTCAGCAGATTGGGATGGTATGCGATCTTTTTTCGCTTGCTATCCTTGGCGGCCCACTTGCTTCTCTTCGGATGACCCATCGTCATGCGCTGACGCAGTGACAGATGTGTTGCGTCAGGGGATGGAGTACTACATTCCGTTCTCTGACGTAACGGTGTCCAACGTTGACCGTCCGTGGTTTGGTGCTGAGTGTGACCGCGCAAACGTGGTTAAACACAAGGCATACCTAGCATGGGTCGACGCTCGTGTGCGCAAGGCAAGTGACGTGAGTCAGAAGAAGAGAGCCTTCAACAGGGCTGCCAAGTCCTGCAAAAAAGCGATGCGAAGGGCACGATTTGACCATATTAGCAGAATCGGGGACAAACTTGCTTCACACCCTGCAGGTAGCAAGGCGTTTTGGTCCCTGGCTAAATCGGTTGAATCAAACTTCTGTCGCCCCTCACTACCACCACTGCTGAGGCCCGACGGTTCGCTGGCCCACTCCGCTGAGGACAAGGCTAACTTGTTTGCCTCCCTCTTTGCGGAATCTTCGCGTCTGAATACTGATGGCACGCGGCCCCCCCCTTCTGCTGTTCGATGTAAGACGAGTATGTCGGAAATTCGCATCCATCAGAGAGAGGTCTATAGGGTGCTGCGAAACCTTGACGTGAACAAGGCTAGTGGCCCGGACGGGATACCGGCAATTGTACTTAAAACTTGTGCGCCTGAATTGTCTCCGATCTTGACACGCCTTTATCGCCTTTCGATGGCGACTGGAAAAGTGCCGAAGGCTTGGAAGCAAGCTAACGTTCAACCCGTGCCCAAGAAGGGTAGTCGAGCGGACCCGGCCAACTACAGGCCCATATCAGTAACGTCCATCCTCTGTAAGAGTATGGAACGTGTATTGAATAAAAAGCTCCTGGCATACCTAGAAGACAACGGCCTCCTTAGTGACCGACAATACGGCTTCCGCCGAAACCGGTCAACTGGGGATCTTCTAGCGTATGCCATTCACATCTGGAGTGAGGCCATCGAGAAGCACGGGGAGGCGCTTGCTGTCTCCCTTGACATATCGAAGGCCTTTGACAGGGTCTGGCACGAGAGCCTTATAGGTAAGCTTCCTTCCTTCGGTCTGCCTAGTGGTCTGTGTGACTGGATTGCAGACTTCCTGAGGGATCGGTCCATCCGAGTGGTTATCGATGGTTGCTCGTCCGGTCAGTTAGGTATTAACGCCGGAGTCCCTCAGGGGTCAGTGCTCTCGGCAACATTGTTCTTGCTGCACATTAATGACCTGCTAAAACCCGGAACCTTTGGGTATGCAGACGACAGCACTGTTGCTGAGAGATACGTATCTGGCGCACGGGCTACTGGGCCTCAAGTCCGGTCTCTTCGGGAGGCTATGGTTGAGCGCTTGAACCTGTCTTTGGAGGCAGTCTCCGAATGGGGCAATGCCAATCTAGTCAGTTTCAATGCTGCTAAGACCCAGGCGTGTCTTTTTTCCGCAAAAAAGAGCCAATTCCACCCGGCTCCATCCTTCCGTGGTGTAACCGTGCCGATAACGGACCATCTCGAACTTCTTGGTGTTACGTTAACATCGACCCTCAATTTTGGTCCATTCATTGAGTCAAAGGCTCAATTGGCTGCAAAAAAGTTGGGGATCCTTGCGAAGGTGAGACGGTACTTCACGCCTGAACAGCTGCTCAACTTGTATAAAGCGCAAGTTCGGTCATGCATGGAGTACTGCTCTCACCTCTGGGATGGATCTGCCAAATACCAGCTAGATGCACTTGAGTCGATTGACAAACGGGCCAAAAGGCTTATTGGCAACGATGCACTGGTCGCCTCAAAGCTCCAGAGCCTCGAACATCGACGCCGAGTTGCCAGCCTGTCGGTTTTTTATCGGTTACATTTCGGGGAGTGCGCGACGGAACTGCACAATTTGATTCCGCCAAGCCCTTTCCATCATCGGACTACAAGACGTACGGCAATGTGCCATCGGTACATGGTGGATATCCCACCCATACGCACAAAGCGTTTTGAAAATACTTTCATTGTGCGTACAGCTAAGGAGTGGAACTCCCTGCCGGCGTCCTTGTTTCCTGATAGCTACAACCTAGGGGTCTTCAAGTCAAGAGTGAATAGGTTACTTCTAGGCAAGCGTGCTCCACCTTCGACCATATCATCGCTTAACATCAGGCGAGATAGTGGTCAAACGCGAGCCTATAACGAATAAAAAAAAAAAAAAAAAAAAAAAAAAAAAAAAAAACCATGACTGGTATTATCAGATATAAGGACAGCTCCACATAACCCAAAAAAAATGAATGCATATTTATGGTTTGGACCAACGTATATAGACACGAAGGTTGAACAATTAAAAAGGATGATGACTTTTGGAGAACTAACATGGAAGATAAATTAAATAAGTTTTATCTTGACTGTATGCTTCGCAAGAAAATAATAGATTCGCGATTAGACAGAAAAATGGAAATAAAGGAACCCAATTATTTGATTGAGGCAATTAAAAAACGAGAAGCTGAAAGAGAATCAAAGAAACGGAACAGCGAAACAGTTTTATCTGATGTCAGAAACACCAAGCGCCAAGCAACAAAAAAAGAAATTAGAGAATATCATAATTTATTCAAGCATTAATTTTGGTACTTATTTTAATTATAATTATATTGTATTACTTATAGTTTTTTTTTTCTAACAATTAAACTACACAACCAATTACACTGTGACCCCACCCTTTGTCTATAATACTACGGGCACGCGTGCCTTGCGATGCGTTGAACTTATAGCTAATACATTGCGCGTTTTTGCGACAGGCTTACAAGTCCTTCAGAAACGAACGCGTATTGAAGGTATATTATACCAGTCGCGCCGCATAATTTTTCATTGTTCTTCGTTACGTGTACACTACAATGTGTGATGCAACTGTGTTAGTGAAAATGTCGATGTGTGGGTTCTAAAATAATTTCCCACGCTCGCAATCAAGGGCGGATCCAGGTTTTTTTTCTGGGAGGGGCACAAGGGGCGAACGGGCAAAACAATCAACATGAACTGTCAGTAATAAACTTGAAGTAATACTTCATGTTTATTTCTACAAGTTCAAGTACGTATAGGAAAGTTTATGAAAGACTCATGTTCTTTCTGTTCATGATCATCATATCAGCCGAAAGACGTCCACTGGTGGACATAGGCCTCCCCCAAGCGTCGCCACATTGATCGGTCCTGTGCGTTCTGCATCCAGTGGATCCCCGCAACCTTCACCAGGTCATTGGTCCACCTGGTGGGAGACCTTCCATCGCAACGTCTTCCGTTTCGCGGTAACCACACGAAATCTGTTCTGCCACATCGGCCATCTGTTCTGTGAGCAATGTGCCCTGTGTCCCACTTAAGTTTGGCAATTCTTCTGGCTATGTCGGTAACCTTGGTTCTCTTGCGGATCTCTACATTTCTGATTCAATCACGCAAGGACACTCCAAGCCTGGCCCACTCCATTGCCCTTTGGGTGACTGTAAGCTTTCTGATGTGGCCTGGTAACACACACTGGTCATAGACTTTCGTCTTGAGACACTGTTGTAAGTTGGACGAAAAGATACTGCAGCTTCCCAAATGCTGCCCGGCCGAGTAGGATTCGAGGGTTGACCTCTTTCTCGAGGTTGGACCTGCCTAGCTGGACCGTTTGTCCCAGGTAGACATGGTCAACCATGGCTTCGGCTGTGGAATCACCGACCTTTATAGGAGTGGGTGCGACATGGGCGTTCAAGATCACCATGGTTATGTCCATGTTCATTTTTGGACCAACTCTTTCGGAAGCTCTACTGAGGTCATCGAGCGTTGTACTGGGGTCCTCCATGGTCTCCATGACAGCTTTATCATCGGCGAACCGAAGATGAGTGAACTGATGACTATTCGCGAGCTGGCTGACCAAAACCAGATGTATCCTCCGACTGCACAGCATGTTTTTTTTTTTGTTTACGTCTTTTTGGTTCAAATAAATGTCACTAGATGGCGCGATATGCATCGCTTTGTTATTTAATTGTGTGTAAAATTATCTAGAATGGATCATAAAAATGATATGATCTTGTTTAATCAAGTCTCCTAAGGACAAAATTATGGAATATTGTGCTCTTAATTCACATTTCAAATATTTAAATATTTGAGGCATACCACTCGATTTTTTTAATTTGTAATGTAACACATTTTCGTACAATGAAACCAATGATATTCTAGTAAACAGATACGTTATACACTCAAAAAACAACCGAAAAAAGTGTTCCGCGCGGCGGCGGCAGCACACATACACACTTTTCATTCATCTGACATTTCACTACAAGTCTAAAGGGATGGCTTGATAAAACCAACAAGAAAAAAGAGACAGCTAGTGTTTGTCACTTGCATGTGAATGTAAAAAAAAAAATCCTTTTCAATATTGTTTTCTTTTTCTAACCTCCCAATATCTAATTAAATAATATTATATTTAATTTAATATCAGAATATTAGGAAACAATTGAAATAAATGACTAAATTGAGGTGTATTGCGTACCTACTTACATATGGTATGAGATCCCTTCTGTGTTATGTATTTTGGTATCACAATTGGTACATTTTCTAAATATACACGATGGCATTTTTTTAATTTTGTTTTTATTTCAAGAAAGCGTATCGCTCTTTGCCATGCGTGACATAGACTAAAGATAATACGTCCCAATTAGGACGTATTCGAGTCTTCACAATGCGCGCGCTCATAACATATCTGTTTACTAGAATATCATTGATGATGATGGGCGCACGGTTGGCGCAGTGGTTGAGCGATTGACTGCTGCGCTGCGTGTCGCGGGTTCGATTCCCGCACGGAACAAATATTTGTATGACCTACAGATAGTTGTTCCGGCTCTGGGTGTCAAATCCGTTCAACTAGTAAAAAGTTTTAAGGTGATACACATAAAAAAAAATACAGTCGAATTGATAAGCTCCTCCTTTTTCAAGTCTTCGAAAACATAAAACTGAAAAATAGGCCACTTTAACAGAGTGAAGAAATATAAGGAAAAGTGACGAATGCTAGTACAGAGTCACAGCACATATATCAAATATTGTAGTACTCTGAGGCTCACACTGAAGCCAGACGCTGCGTCGTGTCTCGGAGCGCCCTTAAGAGGCGAGTCCTTAAGAAACACCAAATAAGGCACTTACAGTTTTCGAAATTTCTAAAGTTTCACCGCATTGAATTAAAGATGTGCCAACAGTTTCACCGCGAGATAATTGTAAAACCATCCTAAATTTCGATAAAAAAAATGTTGAAAAAACAATATATAATAATAAAAATAGTGCAAATAGAAAAGGTCGATTTAGATGTCATCTAAATCGACCTTTTCTATTTGCACTATTTTCATAATTAAAGAACAATATTTATAAATCTCTTTAGATATATCGTGACACGAAAGTATGAATATGAAGTTCACCATTTTATAAATCTAATAAGTTAACCCAAATTATAGTAATCTACGTTTCAACATTATTTTTTTACACAAATTGTCTTCTATTCTCCATACATTTTAGTATGGAGCGTTAGGCATAGCACGCACTGCGATTTTCATTCGCGCGATTTTTTTTTCCTAAGCCTTACGCTCCCGTAATTTGATTTATAAACGAGCACCCACGCGCGTGAAAAAATTTCAGTGTCGTCTTAGAATCCAAGGTGAGAGCACGTCCATTTTTTATCCGAGGCGAGTTCGCAAAACGTCTACGCACACATACACAAAAGACATAAGGGTGGGTCGCGAGTGTCGTGACTCGTGAGTCGTGACATGACTGTAGCAATAAGACAGACTAGGTATGTGAGTTTTATTTATTTTTTGTAACTTATTTTTATTAGTGACTAGATGATGATTTCCTTTACTTTTATCACGTTTTTATTAACTCGATTTCTTGTTAATATATTTTTCTGCATAATATTACTATTTCAGATAAAATGGGAAAACGTAAAGAAAATTACCGTATTCACAAAAAAAATAAGGGAAGATTTACAAAAAAACAGTGAGTACCTATAGTCCCCGGCATGTAACTTGACAAGATTTTGGCGTAGTGGGGGTACGTTTGCGCATAGTGGTGAACTGACCAACCACCACATAGAGCGAACGGAACGTGGACCGGCGCGATTGGTCAGTCGATCCTTGTGTCAACTGACCAACAATCGCGCTCGGTTCGTTGCTAAACTTTCACCGCATCCCGCTTGGTAACTAAAGAACGACTTGTGCGCATCTAACGACTCTTGCCAAGTTACGTGCTAACAACCTTTAATTTTAGATAATTATTTAGCCGACGAAGGCAAATAATGGCTATGGATGTTATGATTTTAATAGACTGTGTATGTGCAGCCACCCGCGAGTGTTCTGGATACAATTTGACTCTGTCATCGCCTTGATTATTTAGCAGCACAGTCTCACTATAGCCGACGAGAGCGTTTTCGCAGAGAAATCTTGCGGAGGCTCGTGGAGGATTTTGAATGTCATTGAAATAGTTTTTTGTTTACAAATTAATAATGGGGGGATTGTGATTATTTTTTAAGCGGGTTTTTTTGGCCATGGGTGTAATTTTCAAGATTTTCAAGGGTGCTAGTGCTGAAAATGGAGTCAAGTACAAAATACAAAATGGTGGCTATTAAAATTTACACATTCTTCATTATGGTGTCATTTTCTTGGTTAAATTGACTGTACTATTATACTGATGCCAAAAATATGATCAAAATTCATTAAATGATTGCTGCAAATTAAATAATAACTCAGTTGACAACCCTTTTTTTATGGGTCGACATTTTCGACACTTCTCAAGTTCTATCATATATATATCAATGACTAAGTAGTTATAATGTGATAACAGTAAGAGTGGTTTTCCTAGTGCAAGTGTTCAGAGACGTGCGGTCGACCGTGTACCTCTCTGTTTATACTTTGTGGTTAGTGTTTTTGTGTGGTGGTTAGGAAAAACAATAATGAGATGGATAAGGATTATGGTCATTTTTGTCAAAAACCAGACTTAAATGAAATTGCTTATAATTTTTCTAAAACGGAACATTAAAAAAAAATACTCACAGAAGTGGAAAGAAAAGCTCTTGAAAGAAGAACTATATTGCAAGCGGATTCCATGGAATGGATTCAAGAAAGAAGATAGCGCTTGACTGCTTCTAGTTTTGGTAAAATTTGTAAAAGAGGCCTTATTAAATGCGGACCTCTGGTGAAAAGTTTACTTCGTGGAGCAAAATTAGACAACATGAAATTGATTCAGTAAGGTAAAGAACACGAACATATTGCGCTGGAACAACTAGCAGTTCTACGAAGTGTTGAGGGATCTCCCTGCATCATAGACAAATGTGGCTTATTTGTTGATTCAGAATTAGGATATTTAGGAGCTAGTCCAGTCGGAATATTAGAAAACAATAAAATTGTGGAAATCAAGTGTCCATATTCCTGTGCAAAAATTACAATAGAAGATGGCGTTAAAATGAAAAAGATTACCTTCTGGAAATTAAATGAAACAGGAAATCTAATAATAAATTGTCTACTCCCCGCCCGATCCCAGCCCAAGAGGCACCCGGCGGGTTTGGCGGTACAAGTCAGCAGATTGGGATGGTATGCGATCTTTTTTCGCTTGCTATCCTTGGCGGCCCACTTGCTTCTCTTCGGATGACCCATCGTCATGCGCTGACGCAGTGACAGATGTGTTGCGTCAGGGGATGGAGTACTACATTCCGTTCTCTGACGTAACGGTGTCCAACGTTGACCGTCCGTGGTTTGGTGCTGAGTGTGACCGCGCAAACGTGGTTAAACACAAGGCATACCTAGCATGGGTCGACGCTCGTGTGCGCAAGGCAAGTGACGTGAGTCAGAAGAAGAGAGCCTTCAACAGGGCTGCCAAGTCCTGCAAAAAAGCGATGCGAAGGGCACGATTTGACCATATTAGCAGAATCGGGGACAAACTTGCTTCACACCCTGCAGGTAGCAAGGCGTTTTGGTCCCTGGCTAAATCGGTTGAATCAAACTTCTGTCGCCCCTCACTACCACCACTGCTGAGGCCCGACGGTTCGCTGGCCCACTCCGCTGAGGACAAGGCTAACTTGTTTGCCTCCCTCTTTGCGGAATCTTCGCGTCTGAATACTGATGGCACGCGGCCCCCCCCTTCTGCTGTTCGATGTAAGACGAGTATGTCGGAAATTCGCATCCATCAGAGAGAGGTCTATAGGGTGCTGCGAAACCTTGACGTGAACAAGGCTAGTGGCCCGGACGGGATACCGGCAATTGTACTTAAAACTTGTGCGCCTGAATTGTCTCCGATCTTGACACGCCTTTATCGCCTTTCGATGGCGACTGGAAAAGTGCCGAAGGCTTGGAAGCAAGCTAACGTTCAACCCGTGCCCAAGAAGGGTAGTCGAGCGGACCCGGCCAACTACAGGCCCATATCAGTAACGTCCATCCTCTGTAAGAGTATGGAACGTGTATTGAATAAAAAGCTCCTGGCATACCTAGAAGACAACGGCCTCCTTAGTGACCGACAATACGGCTTCCGCCGAAACCGGTCAACTGGGGATCTTCTAGCGTATGCCATTCACATCTGGAGTGAGGCCATCGAGAAGCACGGGGAGGCGCTTGCTGTCTCCCTTGACATATCGAAGGCCTTTGACAGGGTCTGGCACGAGAGCCTTATAGGTAAGCTTCCTTCCTTCGGTCTGCCTAGTGGTCTGTGTGACTGGATTGCAGACTTCCTGAGGGATCGGTCCATCCGAGTGGTTATCGATGGTTGCTCGTCCGGTCAGTTAGGTATTAACGCCGGAGTCCCTCAGGGGTCAGTGCTCTCGGCAACATTGTTCTTGCTGCACATTAATGACCTGCTAAAACCCGGAACCTTTGGGTATGCAGACGACAGCACTGTTGCTGAGAGATACGTATCTGGCGCACGGGCTACTGGGCCTCAAGTCCGGTCTCTTCGGGAGGCTATGGTTGAGCGCTTGAACCTGTCTTTGGAGGCAGTCTCCGAATGGGGCAATGCCAATCTAGTCAGTTTCAATGCTGCTAAGACCCAGGCGTGTCTTTTTTCCGCAAAAAAGAGCCAATTCCACCCGGCTCCATCCTTCCGTGGTGTAACCGTGCCGATAACGGACCATCTCGAACTTCTTGGTGTTACGTTAACATCGACCCTCAATTTTGGTCCATTCATTGAGTCAAAGGCTCAATTGGCTGCAAAAAAGTTGGGGATCCTTGCGAAGGTGAGACGGTACTTCACGCCTGAACAGCTGCTCAACTTGTATAAAGCGCAAGTTCGGTCATGCATGGAGTACTGCTCTCACCTCTGGGATGGATCTGCCAAATACCAGCTAGATGCACTTGAGTCGATTGACAAACGGGCCAAAAGGCTTATTGGCAACGATGCACTGGTCGCCTCAAAGCTCCAGAGCCTCGAACATCGACGCCGAGTTGCCAGCCTGTCGGTTTTTTATCGGTTACATTTCGGGGAGTGCGCGACGGAACTGCACAATTTGATTCCGCCAAGCCCTTTCCATCATCGGACTACAAGACGTACGGCAATGTGCCATCGGTACATGGTGGATATCCCACCCATACGCACAAAGCGTTTTGAAAATACTTTCATTGTGCGTACAGCTAAGGAGTGGAACTCCCTGCCGGCGTCCTTGTTTCCTGATAGCTACAACCTAGGGGTCTTCAAGTCAAGAGTGAATAGGTTACTTCTAGGCAAGCGTGCTCCACCTTCGACCATATCATCGCTTAACATCAGGCGAGATAGTGGTCAAACGCGAGCCTATAACGAATAAAAAAAAAAAAAAAAAAAAAAAAAAAAAAAAACCATGACTGGTATTATCAGATATAAGGACAGCTCCACATAACCCAAAAAAAATGAATGCATATTTATGGTTTGGACCAACGTATATAGACACGAAGGTTGAACAATTAAAAAGGATGATGACTTTTGGAGAACTAACATGGAAGATAAATTAAATAAGTTTTATCTTGACTGTATGCTTCGCAAGAAAATAATAGATTCGCGATTAGACAGAAAAATGGAAATAAAGGAACCCAATTATTTGATTGAGGCAATTAAAAAACGAGAAGCTGAAAGAGAATCAAAGAAACGGAACAGCGAAACAGTTTTATCTGATGTCAGAAACACCAAGCGCCAAGCAACAAAAAAAGAAATTAGAGAATATCATAATTTATTCAAGCATTAATTTTGGTACTTATTTTAATTATAATTATATTGTATTACTTATAGTTTTTTTTTTCTAACAATTAAACTACACAACCAATTACACTGTGACCCCACCCTTTGTCTATAATACTACGGGCACGCGTGCCTTGCGATGCGTTGAACTTATAGCTAATACATTGCGCGTTTTTGCGACAGGCTTACAAGTCCTTCAGAAACGAACGCGTATTGAAGGTATATTATACCAGTCGCGCCGCATAATTTTTCATTGTTCTTCGTTACGTGTACACTACAATGTGTGATGCAACTGTGTTAGTGAAAATGTCGATGTGTGGGTTCTAAAATAATTTCCCACGCTCGCAATCAAGGGCGGATCCAGGTTTTTTTTCTGGGAGGGGCACAAGGGGCGAACGGGCAAAACAATCAACATGAACTGTCAGTAATAAACTTGAAGTAATACTTCATGTTTATTTCTACAAGTTCAAGTACGTATAGGAAAGTTTATGAAAGACTCATGTTCTTTCTGTTCATGATCATCATATCAGCCGAAAGACGTCCACTGGTGGACATAGGCCTCCCCCAAGCGTCGCCACATTGATCGGTCCTGTGCGTTCTGCATCCAGTGGATCCCCGCAACCTTCACCAGGTCATTGGTCCACCTGGTGGGAGACCTTCCATCGCAACGTCTTCCGTTTCGCGGTAACCACACGAAATCTGTTCTGCCACATCGGCCATCTGTTCTGTGAGCAATGTGCCCTGTGTCCCACTTAAGTTTGGCAATTCTTCTGGCTATGTCGGTAACCTTGGTTCTCTTGCGGATCTCTACATTTCTGATTCAATCACGCAAGGACACTCCAAGCCTGGCCCACTCCATTGCCCTTTGGGTGACTGTAAGCTTTCTGATGTGGCCTGGTAACACACACTGGTCATAGACTTTCGTCTTGAGACACTGTTGTAAGTTGGACGAAAAGATACTGCAGCTTCCCAAATGCTGCCCGGCCGAGTAGGATTCGAGGGTTGACCTCTTTCTCGAGGTTGGACCTGCCTAGCTGGACCGTTTGTCCCAGGTAGACATGGTCAACCATGGCTTCGGCTGTGGAATCACCGACCTTTATAGGAGTGGGTGCGACATGGGCGTTCAAGATCACCATGGTTATGTCCATGTTCATTTTTGGACCAACTCTTTCGGAAGCTCTACTGAGGTCATCGAGCGTTGTACTGGGGTCCTCCATGGTCTCCATGACAGCTTTATCATCGGCGAACCGAAGATGAGTGAACTGATGACTATTCGCGAGCTGGCTGACCAAAACCAGATGTATCCTCCGACTGCACAGCATGTTTTTTTTTTTGTTTACGTCTTTTTAGTTCGCTTTTTAAGCAGTCGGATGTTTTGATCTTTTTGGTAATTTTTTTATTTAACACTTTAGTTAAAAAAAAAAACGAATTAGGTACATCTTCTATATATATATATAAAAGCGAAAGGTGACTGACTGACTCACTGACTGACTGACTGATCAATCAACGCACAGCCAAAACTGCTAAGCCTAGAAGCATGAAATTTGGCAGAAAGGTTCCTCAAGTGACGTAAGTGTGCACTAAGAAAATTTTTGGAAATTCCACCCCCAAGGGGGTAAAAAGGGGGTTGAAGGTTTGTATGAAAAATCTAATTCCTTCGGCCAAAATTCTTGAAACTTAGTTAGAATATTATTATTTGTAAATGATAAACATTGATATTATTAGTATTTCGAAACTACCCCCAAATAATGATTTAGGGGGTGTTGAAGTTTGTATGAAAATATCTGATTTCTTGGGTCAATAAACATGAAACTTGACATAAATAACAAACTAAATAAACAATAAAGAATTTCATTGTTAGTTTTCGAAACTACCCCCAAAGCATGATTTAGGGGATGTTATTTTTTTTGAAGAATCTTATATCTTGGGTTAATAAACAAGAAACTTGACATAAATAGTAACCTCAATAAACAATAAAGGTTATCATTATTAGTCTTTTGAAACAACCCCCATAGTCGATTTATGGGGTGTTGAAGATTGTATGAAAAAATCTGATTTCTTGGGTCAATAAACTTGAAGTTTGCTACAAATACTAACTTATAAAAATAATAAAGGTTGTTATTGTTATTATTTGAAACTACCCCCAAAAGACGATTTAGCGGATGTTATTTTTTTTTGCAGAATCTTATGTCTTCGGTTAATTAGCATGAAACT
This sequence comes from Orthosia cruda, assembly GCA_964057195.1. NCBI lineage: Eukaryota > Metazoa > Arthropoda > Insecta > Lepidoptera > Noctuidae > Orthosia > Orthosia cruda. Next base: position 20,628,091 of record OZ059855.1, read on the forward strand.
TGACATAAACACCAACCTCAATAAACAATAGAGGTTGAAACAACCCCCAAAGTCGATTTAGGGGGTGTTGAAGTTTTTATGGAAGAATCTGATTTTTTGGGTAAATGAACATGAAACTTGACATAAACAATAAAGGCTTTCATTTTTAGTTTTTCGAAACTACTCCCAAAAGATGATTTAGGGGATGTTAATTGTTTTGCATTCTGAATGAATATGAATATATATCTTATGATATATATGAATCTTATATCTTCGGTTAATAAGCATGAAACTTGACATAAACACCAACCTCAATAAAAAATAAAGGTTTCGTTATTAGTTTTTTGCAACTACCCTCAAAAGACGATTTAGGGGGTATTAGTGTTTTTGAAGAATCTTATTTATTGGGTTAACACATTTGAAAGTTGACATAAATACCATCCTAAGTAAACAATAAAGGTTGTCTTTATTAATTTAAATTAAATTTAAAATGATGATTTAGGGGGTGTTGAAGTTTGTATGGAAGAATCTGATTTCTTGGGTAAATAAACATGAAACTTGACATAAATACCAACCTAAATAAACAATAAAGGTTGTCATTATTAGTTTTAAATACGGTTAAGGGGGTGTTAAAGTTTTTTTGAAGAATCTTATTTCTTCAAAAAAATAAATTTGAAACTTGGCGCAAATACCAACATAAGGATACAATAAAGGTTGTCATTATAAGTTTTTCAAAACTAACTCAAGCTAAGAATCTTACTGGACAGGGTTTCGTTTTTGACGTGGGGTTCTAGGGGAGCACTAAGGCGCAATTTTGCGGCCATTCAACCTTTAAGGAGCTGAAAAGGGTAAATATTAGTTTGTATTTAAAATCAAATTCCTTGGGGATAAGGTTGATACTCAAAATTTACATAAAACATTTTTAAAACTTTCTCCCAGATAGGGTTAGGGGTTTTAAAGTTTTTTTGAGGAATCTCACTGCGCTATCTGACTAACATAAACGATAAATAAAAAAGAGAAGAAAAGAGTGAATAGCATATTTAGGTTTTTCAAAACTCGACCCCCAACGGGGCAAAAAGGGGTTGATAAGTTTTTAGGGGAGGATTTTACTTTGTGGCGATAACATAAAATTTATTATGCTTTAAGTCAAATAACGAATCGTCCAAATCCAATAAAACCTGTATATCTACGACTAGCTGTCCCACGCGGCTTCGCTCCCGTCAACTGGGTACCTACCCATCTACCCTACATACATGATTGTTGCGTAACTTAAACCGTTTACGCAGCGCACGCAACGGATGCTCTCAAAAAGGAATAATTTTGCCCGTTTTTGCAACATTTTTCATTTATGCGCCACTCCTATTGGTCGTAGCGTGATGTTATATAGCCTATAACCTTCCTCGATAAATGGACTATCTAATACAAAAAGAATTTTTCAATTCCAACCAGTAGTTCCCGAGATTAGCGCGTTCAAACAAACAATATCATTTATAGCATAAACGAAATCACGCGAACGAAGTCGCGGGCAGAGTGCTAGTTTAAACATATATGTGTTATATATTTTTGAAATCGCAATCTTTTAAAGCCCTTTGTTTTGATACCCTACACGATGGGATGAAAAAAAATTGACCCGCACAATATAGCGTAAAAAACCCGGCATTTTTCAATTTTAATGTAGCCATTTACACTTGCAGGGTTAAGACGCACGTGCCCCCGTGCCCCCCCCCCCCCCCCCCTAAATCCGCCCTTGCTCGCAATCCTCCCTCTTAAGCGACGTGACTGTAACAGAGTATCAATTCTATTTTGCAGGGCTGAAAAGAAAAGAAATAAAGCCATGGGGATTGGTCAGCCACCAGAGGACTCTGATGCTGATCATGCTGATGCCAGCAGCCCCGCGTAAGTACTTCAACAGATAAAACTTTATTAATTAAGTATATTTACTAAAGACGCCGAGCATCGCGTGGTAGTTTCTAGCATAAGGCGATTTCCCACGATAAATTTGTTAACGGTTGTATGGCGTACACATGTCTGGGACTTTTTATGGGGTACCGTAATATCGGCATTTTACAGTATTGTAAAAATAAGTCAAAATCAATGCTTAATGTTTTCGGAACGGTAAACGCAACCGTCATTTAAACTATTGAATTGCGGGTGTCGTAACCCGAACCTTATTACACTCTATTACCTTGGACTTGTGGAAAAATATTGTGTACCGTTTAGTATTGTCTCATAGTCTTCGTGTTACTATAAAATCCCACGTGGGAGTTTAAAATATGATACATGTAGGTTCCATGCGAATTTTAGAACGTTTTATATACATAAGATTTAGAGAAAGGTAGCTAATTAGATAAGATTATGTATGTTTTCATAGGTTCATACTTTGAGTAAGGAGGAATCTACGTTATGAATTTTGTGTTGACCTTTTACACCTTTTATATTTTTACTATGTAGAATTAAGTATGTAGATTAAGGAAATGTATAATTTGTGTAAGTTTAAGTAAGATTAGTTAAATAAAATCGGCATTTCTGCGGTTCTCTTTACCGAATGTACCACAACGTGACCTAAACTATCTTGATGGCAAAAATCTTGAAGTTATAACGGAAACTGTATTCTTAGGGATTACTATCCCAAGTAACAAAAACTAGTTGTATAATAAGCCATATAACGTTTTGGGCAACACGGTTTTTGGTCCTATAAAACCCCAAATAAGGTGTATTCTATTCGAAAGTGGCGCATTTATTTCTCTATTCAGTGTTAAAACGAACCAATAGCAATGTTACCCATGACAAATCAGTCATATACTCGCTATGTAGCAGTGCACGGGCCACAAAATAGTGATGTACTGGTTAATAAAAGTACTTTTTCATACCAAACGAGAGTTTATTTTTCCTTTAACTCTCATTATTCACTCACCATTTATTCTTCTATCATGAGATTGTAAAGATTTAACAAAATATATTTATAAAAAGATTGAAGCAATTTGTATTGAATATAAATTTTATTTTATTATTATTTTTGTTTATATAGTGTGAAATGATGTGCGACTGCAATTTTACGGATAAAATATGGTTAGGTTTACCATAAATTGTACGTGCCCCCCTTGAATTATTGTGATTTCACAAACAAATATTTTTCATTTAAAAGGACTTCGAGTTTTAATCGCCATTATAGCACGCCGAATAAAAATGTCTGAATATGGTTGTAAAAGTGAGATAATAAATTCTTTTTCAGGACATAATTGTCATTGAATAGCAACATTTATCCACTTTTACGTATCGTTTTTGTGTCATTAAAGAAATATATACTCTGTCATGATACTAACAAGTAGGTATATTATAGGAACTGAAAAGTCATTGCACGACAATTCAGCTCTAAAAAAGTGTTTGTGTGATATGCTTATTAGTAAAACTATAATAGTAATCTCTAAACCAATACAGTTTTATTACATTTTTTTTATTTTATTTTTTTATTTGAGATGGGTTTGCTCTTGACTCTAATCTAAGTCATAGGTGACAGAGACAGTCGACGATGGAGTGAGCTAACCCAGAAGGAGCCTGTTTACTCTAACTTTGAATAGATTCGGGTTGAATGCGTTCGGAAACACAGACGCAGGTAGTGAGTTCCATTCATTCGCTGTGCACATTATGAAGAATCTGGAACTAAGCTACATCACAAAATCATTCTATAGTAGATTTTTTGTAACTATTAACGTACTAAGTACTATAGCAACGATCAGAATCTCCTCAATACGACAAGTTCGCCCTACAGTTGAGTTTTCATCACTGCTAAAACGAAACGATTTTAGTAGTTCGTTGGTAACCTTTATTACGCAAATCAGATGAATAAAAGCATTTCTTAACAATTTTATAGAGCAGTATTATTCTGAACTAGTGATATTAGCGCTTGCTAATATCACTAGTTCAGAATAATACTGCTCTATATCGAAAGCACATAATATAACGGTTGTATAAAATGGTGTAGTAAACGTATACATCATTTATTTATGGGTCTTTTTTGCACTATAAGCTTATAGAGCAAAATTGTGTTTACGCTTTTATACAACACGCTGTCACAGCTAAAACCTTAATAACTCATTTATATGTCTTTTTAGAGAAATAGGCTTAGATTATAGGACTGCTTTGCTGGTTGGGATCGATTCAAAATTGCAATGGGGCGCGCACATTAGAACTCTTTCGGGTAGGTTAAGTTCAGCTGCATATGCAGTAAGGAAAATAGTAGCCACAGGTAGGTTAGTAAACTATGCTTATTTCCACAGTATTATGTCTTATGGCATTCTGTTGTGGGGATCAGCAGCAGATGTTGACTCAATTTTCATATTAAAAAAGACGGCAATCCGCGCGATCTATAAAATGGGTCCTCGCGAGTCCCTCAGAGATTAATTTAAAGAGATCGATATACTGACTCTACATTCACTTTATATTTTGGAATGTATTTTGTATGTCCGCAAAAATCGAGGGCTTTTCAAAACTAGAAGCGACTTCCATAATTTAAATACAAGCAGTAAGCACGAAATTGTAATACCCAAATTCAGATTAACTAAAACTAGCAAGTCTTTTCTTATAAACAGTATACGCTTTTATAACAAGTTGCCAAAGTCAGTTATAGAACTGACCGATGGAAAGTTCAAAAATCACATCAAACGTGTCCTTATTAAAAAAGCATATTATAAAATCAAGGACTACGTTAAAGATAAAAAATTTGGCTTTAGCTCCTTCTGCGCATGCGGCTTCCCTGGTAACTCATAAACGGCACAAATATGTGGATGTCTCTAACTATTCTCAATCTCATTTTTCAATAATTTTTTTGTTTTTCTTCTTTTAATTGGACTTTTTACAATAGTTCAGCCAGTTCTTCTCCATAGAAAACGACCAACCCGAACCGTGCACCTTTTGTCGACGTTTTATAAGTGCCCATGTAGGCCTATGTAAAATTAAAAAAATGATTTTGATTTCACCATACCCGAGTAGTTAGGAGAGAGAGGCGCTATTGTTCGCGCCTAGCGGTTTTATATAAAGGCCGGACCGCTTGGGGGCTAAGACACAGTCGGTCTTCATCTCTACAAGAAGTATCAAACAAGGAATAAATTAGAAGATACGAATCAAGACAATATATTCAGTCCTCAACAAGACCCCAACAAACACCAATACAGTACACTACAACTGGTCCCTCGAGCAACGGATAAAGAAAGAAGAACCCGCGGCAACCAGGCCAACTACAATCTGGTCCCTCGAGCCGTATACAAGAACGAAGAACCCGCTGCAAACAGAACCACCGAACTGCAGACGAAGTACGAAGATCTGCGGTAAGAGCAAATAAAGGAATCCGGGGGCCGAGTAACCCACGTCCGTAGGAAAGTACCCCATGCGATACCCTACACGTGGTCCCCGGGTGGTGCCAATCAGGTGACAATAACTGGTGGTAGGCTTCGGCCGAAGGCTTGCGACCACCCACCGGGCAAAGACGTACCGCCAAGCGGCCTAGCCGTGTTCCGGTGCGATGCCCGGTGTAGCCACTTCAGGAGATGGGTCGAGATGGAGGTTCCATTGCAGACAGACCAGCCTGGCACGTGCTGTTATGGGCGTATCGGGTGACTGGTCGCGGAGGGTAGCGGGATCCGAGGCACGGTGCTCCGCTGGCCGACCGCAGGTAGTTGGGGGCCCAAGTAGTGTGCCAGCCCCACACGAAAGGCTGCCCCGCCAACTGACAAAAATCCCGGAATGCACCATCGTGCTGGTTGGCGACCAGAAGGGAGGGCCCGATGGTCATTCCCGGGGGGGCTCGGGCGTCCCCGCAGTCTCCAGACTAGTCCCCCAATGATGGCGTCCATTCAGTGCATGTCTGAAGGTAAGCAGCGTGGAGCCACATCTCACTTCCCTCTCCTAACCATTCTTCACTCACTCAAATAATGAAAAAGAGAAAAATGTTCAAAGTTGAACATCGGCTGCACCCCCTCCCACTCAAAGTGCACCTCACTAACATCAGAGGTCTGCACTCAAATCTCATAGCAGTCCATCATCACCTAGAGACTGATAAGCCGGCTCTCTCTTTTTTCTTTCGGAGACGCAGATCAGATGTCCGTCAGAAGTATCGTACGTAACATACCCAGGGTATACCCTGGAGCACAATTTTAAGCAACGCGCGGGTGTATGCATGTACGCCCGAGACGACATCTGTTATCGGCGTCTCCGAAACCTTGAGGACTCTAGGTTCTCTGTGCTGTGGGCTTTGGTGGACATGGGCCATGATAAAATTGTTTACGCCTGTGTCTACCGCTCGCACAGTGGGGATCAGGAGACAACCAGGCTCACTGAATACCTTAGTGAGGCGGCTGATACGGCACAGCAGCGGTACCCTTCTGCCCAATTGGTGTTACTGGGGGACTTCAATGCCCACCACCAGGAGTGGCTACTTTTCCCGTACCAGCGCACTGATCATGCTGGGCGGGAGACGAAAAAGCTTGCGCTTGCGTTAAATCTCGCCCAGCTGGTCCAGGGGGCAACGAGGGTGCCGGATGTTGATTCGCACACAGCCAATTGCTTGGACCTTCTGCTGACTACAGATCCAGACCGCTACTCGGTGTCGGTATCTTCACCTTTGGGTAGTTCCGACCATTGTCTGGTGAAGTCTGTATCCGTCCACTCCCCACCCGATCCCAGCCCAAGAGGCGCTCGGCGGGTTTGGCGGTACAATTCAGCAGATTGGGATGGGATGCGTTCTTTTTTCGCATCGTATCCTTGGCAGCCTACTTGCTTCTCTTTGGTTGATCCTTCGTCGTGTGCGGACGCCGTGTCGGATGTGTTGCGGCAGGGAATGGAGTACTTCATTCCGTTCTCTGACGTTGCAATGTCTAGCGCTGACCGGCCATGGTTTGGCGCCGAGTGCAAGCGCGCCAACACGCTCAAACATGAGGCGTACCTGGCATGGGTCGACGCTCGGAAGCGCAAAGCGGGCGACGTGGGTCAGCGCAAGAGAGCCTACAATAGGGCTGCCAAGTCCTGCAAGAAGGTGATGCGAAGATCTCGGTTTGACCACATAAGCCGTATTGGGACCAAACTTGCTTCCTACCCAGCGGGTAGTAAAGCGTTTTGGTCCCTGGCTAAATCGGTTGAATCGAACTTCTGCCGTACCTCACTACCACCACTGCTGAAGCCCGACGGGTCACTGGCCCACTCTGCTGAGGAGAAAGCAAACTTGTTCGCCTCTCTTTTTGCGGAATCTTCGCGTTTGGATTCTGGTGACGCGCGGCCCACTCCTTCTCCTGATTGTTGCGAGACGAGTATGTCGGACATTCGCATACATCAAAAGGACGTTCGTAGGGTGCTGCGCAATCTTGACGTGAACAAAGCTAGTGGCCCCGACGGAATTCCAGCAATTGTTCTCAGAACCTGTGCGCCTGAATTGTCTCCGATCCTGACACGCCTGTTTCGCCTTTCATATGAGACGAGAAAAGTGCCGAATGCCTGGAAGCAAGCTAACGTTCAGCCTGTGCCCAAGAAGGGCAGTCGGGCTGACCCGGCCAACTACAGACCCATTTCAATAACGTCCATCCTCTGCAAGAGTATGGAACGAGTGCTTAATTCCAAGCTCCTGGCATACCTAGAAGCTAACGACATCCTCAGTGACCGCCAATATGGCTTCCGCCAAAATCGGTCAACTGGGGATCTTCTAGCGTATGCCATTCACATCTGGAGTGAGGCCATAGAGAGACACGGGGAAGCGCTTGCCGTCTCCCTCGACATCTCGAAGGCTTTTGACAGGGTCTGGCATGAAAGCCTTATTGGTAAGCTTCCTTCATTCGGTTTGCCCAGTGGTCTGTGCGATTGGATTGCAGACTTCCTGAGGGGCCGGTCCATTCGAGTGGTTATTGATGGCCGCTCGTCTGAACTACTGGATATTAATGCCGGGGTCCCACAGGGGTCGGTACTCTCAGCAACGTTGTTCTTGCTGCACATAAATGATCTGCTAAAACCCGGCACCTTTGGGTATGCAGACGACAGCACTGTAGCTGAGAGATACGTGTCCGACGCGCGCGCTACTTGACCTCAGATCCAGTCTCTCCGGGAGGCCATGGTTGGGCGCTTGAATCTGTCCTTGGGGGCAGTCTCCGAATGGGGCGATGCCAATCTGGTCAAGTTCAATGCCACTAAGACCCAGGCGTGTCTTTTTTTCCGCTAAAAGGAGCCAATTCCACCCGGCTCCTTCTTTCAGAGGTGTGACCGTGCCGATAACTGACCATCTTGAGATTCTTGGCATCACGTTGACATCGACGCTCAATTTTGGTCCATTCATTGAGGCAAAAGCTCACGGAAGACGGTACTTCACGCCAGAACAGCTGCTCAACTTATATCAAGCGCAAGTTCGATCATGCATGGAATACTGCTCTCATCTCTGGGACGGATCTGCCAAGTACCAGCTGGATGCACTTGATGCGATCGAAAGACGGGCTAAGAGGCTCATCGACAATGAAGTATTGGCCGAATCTAGGCTCCTGAACCTCGAACATCGGCGCCGAGTTGCCAGTCTGTCGGTTTTTTATCGGTTGCATTTCGGGGAGTGTGCGTTGGAATTGCATGAACTAATTCCTCCTAGCCCGTTCCATCATCGGACTACAAGACGTACGGCGTTGCGTCATCGGTACATGGTGGACATCCCACCAATACGCACCAAACGTTTTGGGAATTCTTTTATTATGCGTATAGCAAAGGAGTGGAATTCCCTGCCGGAGTCTGTATTTCCTGATAGCTACAACCTGGGAGTCTTTAAGTCAAGAGTGAATAGGTTTCTTCTAGGCAAGCGTGCTTAATCGTCGACCACATCATCGCTTACCATCAGGTGAGATAGTGGTCAAACGCAAGCCTATCAATAATAAAAATAAAAAAAAAACCGGCTGTCACCGACCTGCAGACGAACTAGGAAGATCTGCGGCAAGAACAAAGCTGTACGGAACAGAACCGGTTTCGAACCTAACTGGTCTTGTACCTGACCTGAAAGACAATTAAATATTTTTAATAGAGCATGCATGCACCTACAATTTTCACCCAAACATGGTCAAAGTCATGTTACAGAGTTATAAACTAAATCTAAGTTAACATTAAAGTGAAATTTAATTAAAGTATTAAAATTAAATTTAAGAATTAAGTAAATAAAATTTGCATTTAAGTAGGGTCCCATTTTAGTACTGTATGAATAATAAATGAGTTTATAGACTATCTAACTTATAAGTTTACAAAATTAAATTAATTACATGGATTACGCTGGTAAAACTAATTAAATTAAAATTATATATTACTAGCTGACCCGGCAAACTTTGTTTTGCCATATAAACATCAAACATTAATCTATCCTATCCTACCCTACCTACACTACCCTACATCCCCCCCTGTCAGGTATTCGCCACCGCCAACAAGAACCCACGAATGGGAAGTTATTGACGGTGCCCGGGGTGCACCAGCCCAGCGGGTTGCTCTTCCCTCCGGACGTATCCGAAAGAGACCAGCAACCGACTAGGCCAACGTGGAGGTTACCTGACCCGCACCCCTACCCACCCTACCTACCCTATCCTACCCTATCCTACCCTACCCTACTTACCCTACCCTACCCTAACCTACCTACCCTATCTACCCTACCTTACCTATGTAGGTAAGGTACCATTTTTTTTCTTAATTTTTATTTTTTCTTAAGAACCTTCTCCTAACAATTACAAACACAACAAAAAAAGAATAAGTGAAATCGGTCCAGCCGTTCACGCGTGATGCCGTGACCAAGGGAAATAGGGATTAATTTATATATATATTTATTTATTTATTTAAACTTCATGTACAATGGTGATACATAGGCGGACTTAATGCAGCAAGGCATTCTCTACCAGTCAACCTTTGGGTTAAAAAGGACACAACAGGTGGTAGGAGTACAAAATAAAAATAAAAAATGAACAATAATTAAAGTCGGATATTAATAAACTACGAGTATCTAACTAATAAAATACTTAAATAATTTCTAAAACAATAGACTAATAAATATTATGATAAATATCATATTCTAAATGAAAACAGAAATTTAAACATAATAACTAAGACGAAGACCGAGCTATGTAAGAGAGGACAAGTAATAGTTCCGGATTCTACGCTTGAACGAAAATTTACTCTCAGCTTTTTTTATGTCAAGGGGAAGGACGTTCCAGAGTTTTATAGTAGAGACAGCGTAAGAATTAGATATAAACCCAGTGCGGTGAGAAGGAATTTGGAGTAGTAAGTTTTTGGAAGCTCGAAGGTTAAGATCGTGAGAACTGCCCAACACTTTATTTCTTTAATTCTTTATTGTACAACAAGACATTACATTTAAAAAATTTGATAACATATTTCATGTACAAAGGCGAGCTTACCTCCAAATGGAATTTTCTTCCAGCAAACCTTTGAGTGATAGAGATCATAATAGAGGGCAGTAATCCATTGTACAATATATATACCTATATAGTAAGATGAAACTAGTTACATAATAATACATAAAATACCTACCTACGTTTATAAAGACAAATACATATATATAATACATATATAATTCATTGCGTTGAAAGGAAATGCTCCTTAATTTTCCTCTTGAAGACATCGAGAGAAGGGCTATCGCGTATGGAGTTTGGAAGAGAGTTCCAGAGATGCACTGCAGTAACAGAGAAGGAGCCATCGTAGCGGCTAGAAATGTGACGAGGAGTACGAAGGAGAAGCGAAGTGGCCGTGCGACATGGCTTACCCCTTAGGATGAGGTACTCAAACCGTTCGCGAAGGTATTGAGGAGAAGTAGGATTGTGCAGGATAGTATAGAGAAGGGATAGGATATGGGTATCTCGCCGACGCCGAACTGGTCCGAAATGCCGACACATGGTCGTACTTTCGGAGGCCAAAAATAAAGCGGATGCACAAGTTCTGCAGTCGTTCGAGTTTGTTTAGGAGTACCTCCGTTGCATCTTGAAAACAGACATCCGCATAGTCTATAAGCGGTAGAAGAAGAGATTGAGCAAGAGTGACCTTAGTATGAAACGGTAAGAATTTTTGGAGACGTTTAAGAGACTGAAAAGAGTAGAAGACCCTCCTACTCACATCAGCGATATGAACCTCCCAAGAGAGATTAGTGTCTATATGGACGCCCAAGTTTTTCGCACTTTTAGAATAATATTTGGGCATTGAATTATACAATACTGGCGGGAGAGACTGGGGATCCAACAGATTGAGCATGTATTTGCCACCAATAATGAGCGCTTGAGATTTAGTTGGATTCAGGAGGAGTCCAAAGGATTAAGTCCACTTGTTGATATTTTCCAGGTCATCATTGATGGCAGCCACAGCCTCAGCGAGTTCATTCACTTTAAAATGGCGATACAACTGCAAGTCGTCTGCATAGAGATGAAAGTTAGAAGTTAGGACCTTAGTGATAGCATTTATAAAAATTAAGAAAATAAGAGGAGAGAGCACACCACCTTGAGGAACGCCTGCAGCCAAGTCACACCATTCAGAGGAATCCTCATCGGATCGAACAGACTGCGAGCGACCGCGAAGATAGGATTTGAACCACTCGATTACCGGAGCAGAGACATTAAGGGAGGAAAGTATTCCTAAGAGAATGTCGAAGTCAACTGAGTTAAAAGCACTGCTGAAGTCCAGCAGAACCAATATGGTTAGACATTTATTTTCCATAGCCAGTCTTATGTCGTCAGTTATTATGACTAGAGTTGTTACAGTGCTATGGCCCGGTCTGAAACCAGATTGGTAAGGACTCAGCAGGCCATTAAAGGACAAATAACAGGGTAGTTGCTTCTGAACAATACTCTCGAGGACTTTGGAGAGGATTGGGAGGATGGATATTGGACGGAACTGGGATGGTGAGGAGGGATTAGAAACTTTGGGAAGCGGTAGGACGTGAGCCTTCTTCCAAGCTGAAGGAAAGGAGTTATTGAAGAGAGAAAAATTAACTATGTGAGTAACGACAGTAACTACTTCACTTAAAATGGGTAAGAACATTTGGAGTTGAAGGCCATCGTCACCTACCGCCTTAGTGGAGATGGAAAGGATACATTTCTTAATGTCTAGTTCAGTAACTGGGTGAAAAGAGAAAGAAGTATTTGCTGGCAAAGGAAAATTAAAGAGATCTTTGAGAGTGGAAAATTTAACATGGTTATCGAGGGTAATTGGGGCACTAGAAAAGTGTGCATTAAGTGCATTAAGGTCCATCTTATCAGAAGAACTCTTGCTAGAGGCTTTACCAATACCAAGAGTCTTTAAAAATTGCCATACTTTTGTTGGGTTGAAGTTGTTAATTGAGTTGTGAATGTGGTGCCTTTTCGCATTCCTACACAGACGACTGCAGCGATTTCGCATCCCTTTATAATCAGTCCCAGTTTTCCTCAGTTGGTTGCTTCCTGTACAGGCGCTTGGCTTTGTCTCGCTTAGCCATCTGGTTTTTTATTGCTGGAGATAGCCACGGTGCAGGAAGGTGTTTGACCCTCACCTTTTTTAAGGGCGCGTGTGCCTCATATAAATCCAACATTGTCTTGCTGAAGATTGACACCATAGTGTCCATATCCTCGCAGGCGCATATAGGAGACCAGTCCATACTACCCGCATCAGCCCTCAAACGCTCCAAATCAATGTTTTTAAAACTACGAAGAGAAAGAAATTTGGCCTTGCGTTTAGGAGGTCGAATCTTGTAGGAAAGATAAACGAGGTCATGGTAGGAAAAAGGAGCAGGAAGCTGTCCATGAGTGGCTACTTTGTTAGGGTCGGAAACTAGAATGAGATCTAATAGAGAAGGAGAAGAGTGAGGAGCCCTGTGAGTAGCATTTAATGGAAGTAAGTGCATATTAACAGAAGAGACAAGAGATTGGAGTTTACGGCTGCGCGAATCTCCTTTCAGCAGACAAGTGTTGAAGTCTCCGAGGATGATTATATGCTCATATAGTGCGGCAAATTTTTCCAAATGAGCTTCAAATGAAGAAAAGTAATCAATTTGGCAATTGGGACTATAATAGACTCCTAAAAGTATCTTAGTATGTAGGAAGTCTACTTCAATAAAAAGGTGTTCGGAAAACTTTGTGTAAACACTCGGACACTGGTCAACTATCCTGTAACTGATATCTCCACGGAGATAAATAGCAACCCCTCCACATCCCTTGCCCGTTCTGTCATTGCGCACAATCTTGTATCCAGGCAAAGAATACTGCGTGGAAGGAAGTGCAGGCTTGAGAAAGGTTTCGGACACAAGGACAGCGTGAACAAGATCTGAGTCGAAGGATGACAGCAGATCAGAATAATGAGCAGGAATGCTTTGAGCATTTATGTGAACTGCGTTAAAAAATTTGCGACAATTTAAAAATGAAGATGATAGGAGGTCTCTAAGACTCAGAGAATTATCAACGCCAAAAACACTAGCGTAGCTCTCATCTGACGCACAAGAGGATGAGCATGAATAAAAAGTGTCATCTAACATAATACCTACAATAAATAAATTGACAATAATATATATAAATAAACTAAAAGTTAACCTTTTATGGTTAACTAAACTAATAAAATAAACAAAACTTAATCAAAGCACCCAACTTTGATGCACTCGCCGGTTACATTAACTTTGGTAAGATTCGTAAAATAGATAAAAATCCAAGAAGCCAAACATCATAAAAACCAGTTGGTGTGTTTCCGAACGTAAGTCTAAAAAATAAAATACATATGTCATGACTGTCAATTGTCATGAGTGACAATGTCGCAACCGAAAACAAAACAAAAAAAACTAAAAAAATCGAGTTACCGGCTAACATAATGAAAACAAAACAAACAGAAGAATCATGAAAAAGTACCATCATTTCGCTGGTTTACGTAATCTCTTCTCGGACACGGCCTTCATTGTATGCTGCGATGTTACGGCTGAGAACTCTGTTACAGGGAACTGAGCGACAACCTCTCGGTACTCCATTGCAGACTCTATCTTACGACGTGATTTTTCAGAGACCTGGATGACTATTTTCCCTTCAGACGTCCAACACTTGTGTATGCCGTAGTACTTCCGGGCATTAAGAAATAACTCGTGTCTGGGCTTGGTAAGGAACTCAGAAATTGTCAGGCCAGACCCTTTTAGTCTGGTCTTATTACGCCACACCTCACTCCGCACGACTCTGCTTTCAAAGCGCACTAATATTGGACGAGGCTTGCTGGTGTTATTCCCGAGGCGATGACAGGATGTTAGGTCTTTCAGTGTAATGCTTCCCATATCCATACGCTCCGACAAAACCTTGAGCAAACTTTTGTTATGATCAGCTTCACCTGCCTCAGATAAGCCATGCAATAAAAGGACCTTTGCACGGGATGCCATTTCATGTCTGTCCAGGCCCACCACAAGCAACTCCATCTGAGATTTAAGTGAGCTCAAGGTTTTCCAGACCAAGCCCTTGAACTCGGTAAAGTCCTTGGAAAGGCTGGCAATTGTCTTGTGCGGAGCTTCGCCACTGGCATTCTTCAAGTCTTCTTCATATTGGGCCATTCTTGAAGTAAATATTGACGTGAGTTCTTCCACACAGCTTGACAACTTGGTGTATAGGTCCATAGTACTAAAGGGCAATACTGGTAGCGTAGGAAGCGATGTCAAGGAAAGTTTATCCACGGACTGAGTGCACCAGAGGTTAATGCACAACTCTAATAAAGAATTTGCATTTAATAAACGCTTTTAATATTTTTCAGATAAAAAAAATATAAGAGCTAAAAATTTTTTCGTGTGTACTTAGCGAATACACTCAAAAAAAAAAAAAACTTTGAAATATTGTTTTAAATAATCAGGAGTACAAGGATCGTACATGATGTTGAAGAGCATGCAGAGGGATCTTAGGGATCTCCTCTGACGGATAGGCAGCCATTTAAGCTGAGAACGGAAGGAAAAAATGTGATCATATTTACGAAGCCCAAAAATAAAGCGAATACAGTTGTTAAGAAGTCGATCCATTTTGTTAAGAAGTTCTTGGGATAGATCAGAGTAACAAACATCAGCATAGTCGATTATAGGCAATACAAGAGCTTGAACCAAGGTGGTTTTAGTGCTGGACGGAAGAAAATGCTTGAATCTATAGAGAGACCGCAGTGAGAAAGTGACTCTCTGGCTAATCTGAACGACCTGCTTATTCCAGCTTAACATGTCATCAATGTATAGGCCTAAGCCTTTAACGTGAGGCGAGAGAGGGATAACGGTATTGCCGAAAATAAGCGGCATTAGAAGGCTAGTGTCCAAGATTCGTAGAAAATACGAACTACCAATAAGGATAGCCTGACATTTACTGACATTGACAGTAACGCCAATCTGTTAGACCAGCCAGCGATTGCTTGAAGATCAGCATTCAACAGTGTAGGGATGGTGCGTATATATTGGTACAGGTATAAATACCCAGTATGAGTTTACCAGTACGCAGACTGGGTATGTACAGCAGAGACCCGGTCCGTACCCGTTAGGTATAATGTCGCGCTACGCGCCGAACTAAATCGCCACCACGCACCCGCATCGGGTATGACGTCATACCCAGTGCGGCGGGTGCGGCGGCGCAGTAGTTCATAGAGTCCGACCGCCCGCCATAGAGAATACGAAGTTACCCGAAGGTTACGGCGCTTCCCGAATACATACCAAATAATTCGTTAATGCAAATTTGTTCTTTATTTCTATTTTAATTAGGCGGTTAATTGCATATTAATGTTAATGGATATTATTTATTTTGAATTACTTTTTTCCAGAAAAAGGGTTCTTAACGCTAATAAAGATAGAGGTGATTTTAGAATGTATGAAAATATTTTAAGATATAATTAACACATCATATTTTTATTTTTTAGATATTATTCATAATTAGGTATAATGTACTTGAGTCGACAATAATAATATTATTATGTTCATTTTTTTTTAAATATTATTTTAGTTCACTTTCACTTGTAATGGCGGCTTGAATTATTGGCGCGTATTAGCGTTTAAAAAAAAGTCATCTAAATGCGCCAATGGTCGTTCGATCGAGTCTCCAAAAGGCGACCGCTAAGGCCAGGTCTGAACATACCCATAGGTATTTTGATACTAGGTTTTAGTACTGGGTATATGGCCATACCCATACCTTTGAGGCCGGGTATAGAATGTTGCAGGTATATCTCATCCCTACAACAGTGAGATGCAGTTATCCAGATTGAGAATGTCAGATTGCGCGTAGAGCTGCAGGTCATCAGCATACAGATGGTAGGAGCATTTGAGAATAGTAGTGATAGAGTTAATAAATAAAGAAAATAAGAGTGGAGAGAGTATACCGCCTTATGGGACGCCTGTTTCTAGAGCGCACCAGTCAGAGAATTTCTGATCAGCACGTACCGCTTGCTGGCGACCACGAAGATATGATGAAAACCAATCCCGTGCCAACGAAGAAACCCCAATTTGGGACAGGATGGCCAAGAGAATGTCGTGATCGACGGTATTAAATGCATTGGAGAAATCTATTAAAACCAGCACCGTCAACCTCGAACTCTCCAAGCCGTTCCTGACGTCTTCAGTAACTTTAAGCAAGGCTGTGGCTGTACTATGGCCGGGCCGAAAACCAGATTGAAAAGGGGACAATAGGTTATTCCGGAACACGAAGGAGGATATTTGGTTCAGAGCAACTGCTTCCAGGATCTTAGATAGGAAAGGGAGAATTGAGATTGGTCTGTAGTGATTAGATAAGGTAGGGTTGGAAATAATATATATAGATAGATAATATATATAGATAGATGATATACAAATTATATAGATGACAACAGAATCGATGCAGAACACGGCTCCACTGTGAGGGAGGGGACAGAGCTATACAAAACAAATAGCTCTGTCCCATATTCACAGGCCCCAGCAATGGCTATGTGAGCGCAGGCGAGCGAGTCGAGAAGTGTTGCAAACCGAGGGTCGCCACACCACACCGCCGCCGCACCGATCTATCAATTCAGCCATTTGTTTTTTAGACCACATATTATTTAAATATCAAAGCAACCGATACGTATAACTGCAACGGAAGTACGGAACAAAACGAGTAGCGAGCGCGCTCACTGCTGAGTCGGGCCGCGACACAGGTTCTTGCGGCGGCGGAGAGAGACCACATACCATCAGGTGGCTAGTTTGCCAAGCTATGCCATAAAATAAAGAATAGTCGCACGTGTCAACGAACGCACTATCGATCGTCCGAAATAAGTTTTTTTTTACGAAATGGTCGCGCCTTTTTGTCTAAATCAGCAGACTCACTTGCGCCCGAATAAAATCGTCGCCATCGTGCTACCTTGCCATAATGATTGCTTACAAGTGATGTAAACCGCAGCGCAGGTGGCATACGACCACGTCGAACTCCAATGAGCGCTGTCCTCTGTCAGACAAGAATATTTTCTTGTATCATATTTTTCAGAGCGTGATGGTTTCGTAGCAGGGTAGGGTCGTGGGGCTTTCGGGACCGGGACCGCGGTCCCAGATTCCACCTTCAGATACAATATTATTTTTGAGTAGTACTTTGGGACCACAAGAAAAAAGAAGTTAAAGTACAGTTAACAAAAAATATTTTTTTGTTGCACTTATAAAAGCTGGATAGTTGAAGCTATAAAATAAAATAAAAATATATCAATCATGTATAAATAAGAGAAGAGAGAGATGTATGTATGATGTGAGTATGAAGAATATTATTAAGTAGATGTGTGGGAGAGGGAGACTCGCCCACACAATCACATCATCACACAGTGGACCTGGCAGAGCCAAGACGGTGCAACTAAAAACGAGATTGCCTTCATCATGTCAACCAAGAAACTAATGTTCAATGATGTGTCTGTGACCAATTCGGTGAAAACCGGGAGCGATAACCGCATGGTAAGAGCTGTCCACACGGTCAGCTCTAAGTTTTTCAAGACCCGCCGTACAGATAGAAACAAAAAGCTCTGTGATCCTACTCTCAAGCTCATGAAGGAGAAACATGAGATGATCCTGCAGTCTTTAGTCGATACGATGAAATACCGGCAGGTAAATCGACGGATCTCAAAGTCCTTGAAAAGCGACCGGCACCGGTTTGAAACCGAAAGTATTAAAGACGCGATTAAGCGGAGTAAGGGCTCCAAGGTTTTTGCTATAGATCTGACTATTGGACAGAGCCAGCTCACGAAACTGAAGACCGATGATGGCAGGATCGTATCTGCCAAACCGGAGATTCAGAGGGAGATCGAGAGATTCTTTGGGCAGTTGTACACGTCAACCAGTGAACCCGTCGCGAATCTAGCAAATTACCCTAGAACTAGATTGCCCGACACTGTACCGAAGTCACTCCGGACGTCAGCCTGTACGAGATTAGGATGGCTCTTAAACATCTTAAGAACAACAAGCCGCCTGGTGATGACGGAAGGACGGCTGAACTATTGAAGACGGGTGGAAAACCTTTACTTAAGGCCCTTCAGAGGCTTTTTGGTTACGTCATACTCTAGGGGAAAATGCCACAGACATGGTGCTCTTTTTCAAGAAGGGTGTTAATGCCCTACTGAAGAACTATATGCCCATCTTATTTCTTAGCCATGTCTACAAGCTGTTTTCAAGAGTCATCACGAATCGTCTAGCGCGCAGGTTTGACGATTTCCAGCCGAACAAGCCGGAATCTGTAAAGGCTTCAGCACCGTAGACCACAAACATACGCGGCGGCAGTTTATACAAAACAGTACAACCTGCCTGTCTGCTTCGCGTTTGTAGACTACGAGAAAGCCTTCGATGCGATCGAAACTTGGGCTGAACTCCGGTCTCGTCAACGGTGCCAAATCGACTACTGGTACATAGAAGTGTTTGTAAAAAAACGCCCCACACAATATATACCTAGAAATGTATTCATCATTATCATCATCATCATCATTTCAGCCGAAGGACTTCCACTGGTGGACATAGGCTTCCCCCAGGCATCACCACATTGACCGATCCCGTGCGTCTCGCATCCAGCGCATTCCCGCAATCTTAACCAGGTCATCGGTCCACCTAGTGGGAGGCCTTCCAACGCAACGTCTTCCGGTTCGCGGTCGCCATTCCAGAACTTTTTGGCCCCATCAGCCGTTCTGCGAGCAATGTGCCCCGTCCACTGCCACTTAAGTTTCGCAATTCTTCGTGCTATCATCGAGTAATCGTCGGTATTTTTTAAAATAAAAGAAATATTTTATAGTTTTATAAAAATGCTTTAAATAGTTTTGGTTGACCGTACTTTCCCAAGACATAACTTTGTTTATTTTATTTCTGGTCCCAAAATACTACTCAAAAATAATATTGTATCTGAAAATGGAATCTGGGACCGCGGTCGCGGTCACGACCCGTAGGGTATTCGTTTTTAAATTATCTTTTTTACATAAACAATGATCTCAATTCATAAAGCCTCGTGCCACAGTAATAAGATCTAACTCCGCCTCACGCCTCTTCTTACCTATAACTATTGCTGGATGACCATGTTGATGTAGAGTTTGATTGCAGACAAGCAGCTGGCACAGCATCAGCAGACGCGCAGTACATTGAGGTGCCGCCCACCCTGGAGCTCAAAGTAGAAGGTCCTGAGTGAGTACCACTGATGCCACAGACAGACACACTGATACACCTGCTGTCAAACATATACTTAACACCCTTTTTATTCATCTGGGATTATATATATTAGAGCTTACCAAACGATAGGTACGCGTAACAGGGCGTTACAGTTTGCATGCAAAATTTGATCGGAGAAACTTTTCAATATTTTTTTTTATCCGACTATGGTGAAGCCGAAAGAATGCAAATTTAAAGAAACGTTACGTTGACAGACCTGTTACATCAGATATCGGCTCGATTATTATAGGCCGATAATGTCAATGTAATTAACTAACACGCCTGTTATTACCTTGTAGTGCTGACCAACAGCAAGCGCAGCTGACAGCGGCGGCCGACACAGTCGCGGAGGCGCCTAAGCCGCGTTCCCGGCTGCGCCAGCGCCGACAGCCCGTGGCAAAGCCCGTGGCAAACCCCGTGGCAAAGCCCGTGGCGCGCGCGACCTCTCGCAAGCATGGCAAGAACTTACGGAGCAGAGGTTTGTTTCACTTTCACACGCTCACATGTAGCAGGCGACAGTCGGAGCGGGGAGCGGGGTGTTGGGAGGGGGCACTCGCGTCTCTCGACCAATCAGCACCCACGGGCCAAGCTACGTTCCAATACTTGGTCCATTTTTATTCAAAACCCGCCCTGGCTTCGCCCGTGACAAATTAATTATATGCAAAAACGTTCCTTATTGCCCACTCTTTCTATTGGTAAAAACCTTCTTTATTGGCCACTCTTTCTATTGGTGAATACCTTCCTTATTGCCCACTCTTTCTAATGGTGAAAACCTTCCTTATTGCCCACTCTTTCTATTGGTGAAAACCTTCCTTATTGCCCACTCTTTCTATTGGTGAAAACCTTCTTTATTGCCCACTCTTTCTATTGGTGAAAACCTTCCTTATTGCCCACTCTTTCTATTGGTGATAACCTTCCTTATTGCCCTCTCTTTCTATTGGTGAAAACCTTCCTTAAAGCTCACTCTTTCTATTGGTGAAAACCTTCCTTATTGCTCACTCTTTCTATTGGTGAAAACCATTCTTATTGCCCACTCTTTCTATTGGTGAAAACCTTCCTTATTGCCCACTCTTTCTATCGGTGAAAACCTTCCTTATTGCCCACTCTTTCTATTGGTGAAAACCTTACTTATTGCTCACTCTTTCCATTGGTGAAAACCTTCCTTACTGCCCACTCTTTCTATTGGTGAAAACCTTCCGTATTGCCCACTCTTTGTATTGGTGAAAACCTTCCTTATTGCTCACTCTTTCTATTGGTGAAAACCTTCCTTATTGCCCACTCTTTCTGTTGGTGAAAAACTTCCTTATAGCCCTATCTTTCTATTGGTGAAAACCTTTCTTATTGCTCACTCTTTCTATTGGTGAAAACCTTCCTTATTGCTCAAACTTTCTATTGGTGAAAAACTTCCTTATTGCCCACTCTTTCTATTGGTGAAAACCTTCCTTATTGCCCACTCTTTCTATTGGTGAAAACCTTCCTTATTGCCCACTCTTTCTATTGGTGAAAACCGCATGAAAATCCGTTCAGTAGTTTTCAGTACAAAATCAACAATGCCTTTCTATAAATAATCGACATGAAAAAAATACAATTAATTATATACTGTACCTGTAACCTTTGTTAAGTAATTATTGGAAATAAACATTATTTTTATTATTTAATTTATATTTTTTACGCACTCTGCCCTGAGAAGGCTCTTCACCTGACATTGTGAATGACAAACTAACTATAGACTATACATATTTTACTTTCTTATCATACCGGCACCCTGCATACTTGCATTTTTGCTGCGCTAAAAAGAGTTCGAACAATAGATATGATAGATATGTCTATTGTTTCTAGAAAACCGGTTGAAGCGAGGTAGATAGGCAATTTTTATAATGCTATATTTTGAAAGGAAATCACTGACTACCTACTACTACCTACCACGAATTATATATCATAATAAAATATTCAATATTCTATGTATAATAAATTAATAAGTTATTTAGAATTAAATACCACTTTGCCTGACTGTACAAATGTCACTGAATTGGTAGAAAACCATCTGGTATTATTCTTCGGGTTGAGTCTAATCGAGTCGAGTGTTCACGGACCCGAAGGTTTAATAAAACATAAAATCAAAATTCTAACTCAACGCTATCAAAAGATACGGCCGTTTGTGCCGCATATTTTGACACTCGTAAGGGAATCAAAACCTATAGGAGGTATAGATAGATAGGGCGTATGTTCGTTTTGGTAGTTTCGTTGACATACAATCATGAAAGGCAAGACGCAATTTAAGCTTGTATCACAAGCAACTTCATAACTAAGAGGAAAATTCAGAAAACTATAAATTGTACTGTGTAGTTAGTATTTTTTTTTGTTTTTAACCGACTTCAAAAAAATGTTTTTACTGAACCGTTTTTTTTTGAGAACTAGGTGCAGAAGTGTGTAGACACTACCGAAGCCAGTCAGTGCTGATTGTTCCGTTGTATGGTCACAGAGGTGGTGGGGGTGGAGGAGCGGCTGGCTGGGCTGGTGCGCGCGCACCCCGTGCTGTACGACCGCCACGTCATGCGCCACTCCGACCGCATGCACTCGCGCTACGCCTGGGGAGTCGTCAGCAGCCGCATGGAGCGCCCCGGTCGGTACTTAGCAGCACCTCACAAGCTCGTTCATTTGCTATCAGTCTAATCCACTGGTTCTCATTTTTCTTAAGCTTTGCCTCCTAACATCACAAGTAGTTACTCTTATCCCTGATCCTTGCTAAAAAAACATTAAGAACCACACTGCTAGAATATGTAAATCACACAGTGATTGTAACAAAACTGACAACGATCTTCGCGGTCCGCGGTCACATCTACGCAAGTTGAAAAAGTCTTTATTTTGTACGTACAGTGATATATGAATAGGTTTACAACTTGATATCGACAACCGACAAACTTCCACAAAAATTACCTCGTCACTGTCCGCCTCTTCGTCACTGCCAGCTGTTTGCACGCCTACGTGATACTGTCCCACCCACAGATATAAATCTAACTAGATGACGCGATTGCATGTACTTCACGTGCCAAAAAACAGAGTAAAGTTACGATTGATGATCGTAATCTGAGATTTTCATTTGGTATTATCGGCACCGGAAATCCACCGAAATCTAGAAAAATACCTTTTTATGTCATATTGATCTGTAAAGATTGATAGAAAAGTTGAACGAGACATTGGAAATGTTTTCTTTCATTGGTAAGTAAATTGTTTGTGATTTAGATTTATGTCTGAGGTCCCACCATATTTGAAACTAAAATTGAGGGGATAGAAAGGCCTTCCTTCAAGTTGACAATATATTATTTTAACAAACAACATAGTCATTCCTACGTATTTTTTGTATTTCCTGTAAAAATACGTAAAGTGGATTTATCGGCTTTTGTTCCTCATAGAGTTTTCAACCGGCACGAAACGGTGCTGTTTTTGTATGAGATTTACTACTGCGCAGCCACTGTAGCCAAATTAGGGCGGCCAAGACTTTTGGCGAGAACACGTCTCGATAGCACAGCGTATATTCGCAGACCGGCTACACAACAAATTATTACCGACTACCTATTTAGTAAAAATATCAACACATAGAACAATCCAAGTTTCGCAATCTAATATGTTTTTGTTTTACTTTAACAGAATCAGAATGCATTTCGATGTGGAGGACTCTAAAAAGCCGTTATGGCCAAGCTTTAACGCGACGCAAACGAATGCTGGAAGAAGGAATCAAACTGAAACCATCCAAATATGAGAACTACATGTCGTTTATAAAAATACCAACCGCGGCTGTGAAGGCCTGCGCAGCCGCCCCGTGCACGCCGAGCACCTCCGCACCGCCGCCGCCGCACTTCTGGAGCAACCTCGAGCGGCCGCCCGCGCCGGCGCCGCCGCGGAACACGCTCGTTGAGTTATTTCGGAATTTAGGAGAAACTGTTAGAGTCTTCCCAGAGGACATGAAAAATCGTGTGAAAAGTGAAGTTCTCAAAGTAGTCAGTGATGCAAGGGAACTCGTCTTGAGCAATAATGCAGTGGAACAATTATTTGTAGTAGAAGATATAAAAGAAGAACCCATGGTATTAGAATAAACGTAAATAAAGGAGTTTGTAACAACTGTCGACTTGTTTGTGACGTTTAGGCTTCGCACGCATTACGGTTCTAAGCCGCGCGAATTTTATTCTCGCCAATTTTTATCCGCGTACTGAATCATTAATACGCACGGCGGATAAAATTCCGCGCGATTTTTGCCCCTTTCCTCCTGTTCATAGAGCTCAAAATATACGCGCCAATTTAAAACAAGCCGCGGTGCTGTGGATTCTGCTGTGCGATTTCGTCCGTCTCGCCGAACACATGTTCATGCTTTGCTCTGCATACGAGTTCAATAATAATTATTGCCTTGATCGATCATTAAAAATAAAAATAATTAAAAGGAAAATCATTATAAATATTAAATAATGCAGTCCATTTCCTTGTTAGCAAATAACCCTATAATCAATGTTAGTAACAGGGGCGCCGACTCCATGGGTGCTCGGGGGCTCGAGCACCCATGAGAAATAATCAGTGGGTACACCCCTGAGAATAGACAACAAGAAACAGATCAATAATCGCTTTTTAGGGATGGGCGTTTTTTCATTACCCGATGACCCGTTTAGCGCAGTGGTTTAGAGTGCCGCTTGAGACGCAAGGGTCGCGAGTTCGATTCCCGCACCAACACAAATGTTTGTTGATGAAACAGATGGGTCTGGGTTGGGTCTGGGTGTTTGTGGTACCTTCGTTGTTCCTGGTCTCCATAGTGCAAGGGAAAACCATAGTTTGCGACCAGGACAATGTATGTGTTCTTGTCTAAAATTTATTATTATTTATTAACGATGCGGGCAACGGATGCCAGTTACTGATCACCGTTATCAAAATGTTCGTTTTTCGATGCGCGATGCCGATGCGAGCAAAACGAAACCTCAAAACTCTTCTTCTTTCCTCTAAACAGGCAGGCGCCGCTGATTAATTATGTTTATAGCCCTCGCCAAACTTCTTGCCCGAAGTTGGTTTACCGCATGCGCGAAGCATGAAACGGTGATGTTTTAGTATGAGATTTCCTACTGCGCAGCCATTGTAGCCAACTTCAGGGCGGCCAAGAAGTTTGGCGAGAACTATACATGTGCGAACACACGCTCGGTTAGTTAAGCAGAGGTGGGGTAGGTACCAACCTAAGAGCTGGCCATCATTGCCGAATAGAGTCTGTGTAGTTTTTATGATTCGCGCCATTTCTCGCGCACCACTTTTTTGAACTGGTTAGTAATAAGTATCTACATGACAAAAAATAATACTACTGACTTCCAACTAAAAACACTACAAAGTGAAAAATAATTTTTATTTTTTTATTTTTTAAATATTTTTTTTTAAATTATTTTTTTTGATTTTTTTAATTAAATTTTTTTAATCCTTGTGACCAAACATTATTTCGTTTTAGGTATCTACTTATTTCACGTACCTAACGTATTTTTTTAAATACCTACTTACTACAACAAAGTCAAAACTAATTTTCTTTTCGGAAGTCTCTGTCGGTACCTACCTATTGTTTTTGGTTTATCGACACAGGAAAGTTATTATTATTCTCTTTTTAGTTTTTGTTGGTACCCCGTAGTGGGTATACTAAATACATCTGTTTATCCCCTAAACCCTATATATAAGCGTGATTTTATATTATGGCATGGTAAAACAAAACATAAACATACAATCACACTAATCGCAGATCATTTGCTATTTGTTATTGAAGAGTTCCATTGTCTATCTCCGAAGATCTTTAACAGATTCTAATATATTATACAATAAAACCTTCCCTGAAAACACATACATAATTTATCGACGAAAACCCGATCAGTATCTAATAAGTATTTTTCAAGAAAATCGCGGATACATACGGGTCGAATAGATAGAGCACCTCCTTTTTTGAAGTCGGTTGAAAATAATAACTTACTTTTTACGACGACGGTTTGTAAAAGTTACCAAATGCATTTTCAAAGAGCCAACTAACCTTCCTGAATCAACTTCAATAAAATTAAGAAATAAAGGACCAATATTATTTCAGTGACGTATAAAATCTAGCGCTCAGTAGTTTCAATGTTGCTGTGTGCGACTAGATACCTAAATTTGAGTTCGTCGAAAATGTAACAGCGTCCTTAAGACATTTTTTCTTTGCTTAAAAATACACCTTTTAAAATAAAAGTGAGATCGAAATTAATACATGTTTTGTGAGTAACATGACTTAATGGGATAAATGAACATTGTTGATTATTTAAGGTTACAAAGGAAAGTTAAAAAAGTTAATTAAAATAAACATTTTTACAATAAAATTATATCATATTATATTGGGTTTTTCCTCCACTTGCTCCTAATAAAGATTTCACCAGCGCAGCGTAGACATGTTGAGAATAACGGTATTCATTGTCTCCTGTGGTATTCTTTATCATTCCCTACAATGGCGCTTCGCAGTTCACCCACATTGACAGGTGTTGAGGATAAATTTTGTACCTCATTTTAGCAGGTCCCAGACGTGTTTTATTGGATGCATGCCTGGTGATCTCGCCGGTACCTCCGAAACTGCGATATTGACATTATTAACCTTTTGAGCGCCACGGTCTTCTATAGAAGACAACCGTTTCCGTGCCCCCCACGCCACGTCTTTATTAGAAGACAATATATAATCTTATCGTTTATTACATTAAAATACATGAATAAATGCTTTGTGCGTATTGCTACTAAACCTAAAACCCTAAACTTAATGTTTTATTTCAATAGTGGTCTTTGTTTATATAAAAAACAGAAAAATAATACCAGCCAAAATTTTTGCCGTGTCCCAGGCGCCGTCGTCTTTATAGGAAGACGCCTAGTGCTGTGGTTACTTGATTAAGTTTCTAAAGTGTCGATATACACAAAAGTTTAAAAAAACACTTTTATTTCGAATCAAAATGTTGAGTTTTGAAATAAATGCGATCCTTATGGAGAATGTACGTAATTTTGCTAGCCCTTAGACATATATTTACTTAAATCTTTTAATACACACAAAGCCGGACTTTGGTTAATACTGATATCGATATTAAAAGATCCCGCCACTACGAAACTAATAGATATCGGTGCCTCGTGCGCCATGGACATCAATAGAAGACAACCTGTGACGTCATAGACGTGTGTATGTGTGCATCAAGGTCAGTTTGAGATAGTGCAGCGCTGTTATGGATCGTTATCGATAAAAAAAAAAATTGTGAAGCTAATGAATTACGTTCTGAAGAACTTTTAAAAATCGTACAAGGTGTGGATTAGGAAGCTGAATCCGATAAATACGAGAGTACATCAGACGAAGATTTTGAGTGTAGTGTAAATTACTTAACGGTAAGAAAAATTAAATAAAATATTTTCGTTTAATAACCTCATTAGATTGGCGTAAGTAGGTACCTACATTCGAAATTAGTATGATATCTCAGAATACAGAACATACCAAAAATTGCGTTCTTACTTTGAATGCGATACGCCGAATCCAGAAACGAAGCGCGTAACGTGGCCAATCAAAATCGATAATAATAATATTAATATGTGTTTAGCAATTTTCTTTTTTTTTCGTGTTCGATTTAAATTAATTCCACACTCATCACTGAACAATATTTTACTCTATTAGTCCGTGGACCAAAGTCGATATTCCCGATCAAAAGTTATTCTGTTTCAAAAGTGGTGTACCACAATTATTAGACCTTCGGCGGGGACGAACGAACCAAAACCAGTTTCAACCTTCTTCTTGTCGTAAACTCACTTTCTGTTTCATCTCGAACTTCCTCCAGCTCATTCCTGGCATAAAGGCCATTAAACGGGGGTTTTTGCGAAAGTGAAACTTAATAAGAACGATTATTTCTGTTAAAAGTACGAAGGTTCTGCCTTGTCCTGCCAAATGTTGTAAGTTCGAATAAAGTTAAAATAATCGCATTAAAAGTGAAGTTCAATTGTTTTATCAATTAGGAATAATTGGTGTTATTATAAAACAAAAGAAAACCACCCAGAAAAGGTAAAAAAAAAGTTTTGCCAACATTTTTTCTTGTTCCGCTAATTTTGTGTATATGAACAATGGCGAAATCTTAACTGACTTCAAATTTGAGCTTTTTTTTTTTTTTTTTTTTTTATTTGGGTTTGCTCTTGACTCTAGTCTAAGTCATAGGTGACAGAGACAGAGTCGACGATGGAGTGAGCTTACCCAGAAGGAGCCTGTTTACTCTAACTTTGAAGAGATTCGGGTTAAATGCGTTCGGAAACACAGACGCAGGTAGTGAGTTCCATTCATTCGCTGTGCGCATTATGAAGGATGTTTGGAAGCGCTTGGTGCGAATTGGTGGAATGGCAACAAGGTAAGGATGGTAACTTGCAGTGCGTCTAGATGTCCGATGGTAGAAGGGGGCTGGTGGGATGAGGTCGTGGAGTTCTTGAGCACACTCACCGAAATACAGTCTGTAGAAGACCGACAAGCAGGCAACCTTGCGGCGATGAGCCAAGCTGTGAAGCTTGGTATCCACCAGTTCAATGTCGCCGATGAGCCTCTTAGCTCTGCGTTCCACCGAGTCAAGCGCGGCAAGCTGATACTTTGCTGAGCCATCCCAAAGGTGGCTGCAATACTCCATGCAGGATCGGACTTGCGCTTTGTACAGGGTTAGAAGCTGTCCAGGCGTAAAGTATCGCTTCACCCTATTTAGGATGCCCAGTTTTTTGGCCGCAATTTGGGCTTTGTGCTCAATGGAGGCGCCGAAGTTAAGACTGGATGTCAACTCCATGCCCAGGAACTCAATCCGATCAGTCACTGGAACAGACGCACCACGAAAAATAGGCGCCCGATCGAAAAGACTCCTTTTTGCGGTAAAAAGACACGCCTGTGTTTTGGTGGCGTTAAAGGAGACCAGATTGTCATCACCCCACTGGGAGACAAGGCTTAAGGTCAAATCTGTCCGCTCTACCATAGTCTCTCTCAAGGAACGAACTTCATCCACGCTGGTTCTTGCGCTGGACAGGTATCTCTCTGAAACAGTACTGTCATCTGCGTACCCAACAATACCAAGCTGAAGAAGGTCATTGATGTGCAGCAGGAAAAGAGTTGCAGAGAGAACAGACCCCTGAGGAACTCCGGAATCAATAGCCATAAGGTCAGAGGAGCAGCCGTCTATGACTACTCGGATCGACCGTTCGCAAAGGAAATCTGATATCCAGCTACAAAAACCAGCGGGGATGCCATACGCAGGAAGCTTACTGAGTAGACTTGCGTGCCAGACCCTGTCAAAGGCCTTCGAGATATCCAGCGAAACAGCAAGTGCTTCGCCGTGTCTCTCAATGGCTTCGCCCCAGCAGTGCGTGACATACACAAGAAGATCGCCAGTAGACCGTCCCCGGCGAAAGCCATATTGACGGTCACTGAGGAGATTATTGTCTTCAAGGTAGGTCAGCAACTTACTGTTCAGTACCCTTTCCATAACTTTGCACAGAATGGAGGTAATGGCGATTGGACGGTAATTGACAGGGTCTGCACGGTTGCCTTTTTTGGGCACTGGTTGCACATTTGCAAGCTTCCAGGACTTTGGTACCGTTCTTTTTACAAGAGAGAGGCGGAACAAGCGTGTCAACACAGGAGAAAGTTCGGGCGCACACAGCCTCAGTACTCTTGCTGGAATGCCGTCAGGCCCGCTGGCCTTGTTCACGTCTAGACTGCACAATACTCTTCGGACCTCTTTGGTGTGCACAGCGATCTCCGGCATCGAAGAGTCACAATGAGGGACAGTAGGTGGTTGCTTGGATCCAGCGTCCAGACGTGAATTGCTAGCAAACAGAGATGCAAATAAATTTGCTTTCTCACTTGCAGAGTGAGCCAGCGACCCATCAGGTTTCAGCATTGGAGGTAAAGTGGGACGACAGAAATTCGATTCAACAGCTTTAGACAGGGACCAAAACTGTTTACTACCCGGAGGGTGTGATGCCAGCTTGGCCCCAATACGTCCAATATGGTCAAAACGTGCCCGACGCAAAACCCGCTTGCAGAACTTGGTGGCAGAATTAAAAGCTCTTTTCCTCGCACGAACCCTACGCGCTCTAACTTTGCGATCTCGGGCCCCGACCCAGGCTTGGTAGGCAGACTCTTTTTGGGCCTCAGCGAGGGCACATTCTGAATTATACCAAGGTCGGGATTTGAGACCGAGCGGAATGTCGGAGAATGGAATGAAATACTCCATTCCCTGCCGAATCACATCCGCAACCGCGTCCGCAGAGCTCGAGGGGTCATCCGAGGCGAAGCACACATGCCGCCAAGGATAAGACGCAAAAAAGTGCCGCATCTCGTCCCAGTCTGCTGACTCGTATCGCCATACTCGCCTCGTGCCTCTAGGACTCTCATCTGGAGGAGAGCAAGTCGACACGGATTTCACCAGACAATGGTCAGACGTTCCCAGCGGGGCTGAGACCGAAACCGAATGACTGTCCGGATCAGTTGTCAGCAGTAGGTCTAAGCAATTGGGTGTATGGCCGTTAACATCCGGTACCCGCGTTGCCACATTCACCAGCTGGGTTAGATCTAGCTTCTGAAAGTGAAGTATACCAAAAAAAATCCATGGATTGTCTACGTTTTTTTAAAGTATAACATAAACTGGTTCACCACGGATAAAAAAAAACATTATAAAAGAAAGTCATTTGATTTTTAGGGTTCCGTACCCAAAGGGTAAAAACGGGACCCTATTACTAAGACTCCGCGGTCCGTCTGTCTGTCTGTCACCAGGCTGTATCTCATGAACCGTGATAGCTAGACAGTTGAAATTTTCACAGATGATGTATTTCTATTGCCGCTATAACAACAAATACTAAAAACAGAATAAAATAATTATTTAAGTGGGGCTCCCATACAACAAACCTGTTTTTTTTTGCCGTTTTTTGCGATAATGGTACGGAACCCTTCGTGCGCGCGTCCTACTCGCACTTGGCCGGTTTTTTTGTTAACTCATTAGTTTATAGTTGTGATTTTACACTTATTCTGTCAAGTGTGAAGTATTGACTGTAGTAAGAATATTATTGTGTTATGTTGTTATTATAATAAAATGGAGTAAATTAATTAACAATACTGAATGTGCTTCACGTCCAACCAAGGACGTGGCTTGAAGTATTTTTTGAACCTTGAACCTACCCTGTGGAGACTAATCTCTTAGCCTCCGGCCAGGCTTCAAAATACTAAACCTAAAGCGACAGCACTAAGGGCTACTTCAGTTGGGGTCGGACCTCGGCTCAGGGCGTCGCTGAGGGGATGGCTAAGGCCGGATCTAATAAAGTGATTCTACCATCCGTTCGGAAAAGCCTACGTGGAGAAGAACGGACAAGAAACTCCAATGAATATCTAACTGGCATTTAACTATGGCTCAGCAACGCGGGCTGGCTTATATGAATCGAAAAGGATTACGCGACGAGCCTCTGCGGTGAGGACGGAACGAATTTGTATTTAAAATTTGTATGAACAGAGGGTTCGTACTATTTACGAACCCATTGACCGTCCTTGTAGATAAGGCTCCCGAGCTCCCTAGTAATGGACTCATACCTCGAAAAGAGGCGGGCGCATGTAGCGGGAGGGAGAGAGCCTGCATTCCGGATTTCTACATCCAGAGCACGGGCTTGAGGGGACATAAATATAGAATACGCGCTGATTATATTTTCAGCGAGGCATAGATATGGCTTTGGCCCGGAGGGGGTGACAGGGGGCTGTCACTTAGCGGCAGGGGTGGTGGAAGCCACCTTCTGGCTTTGTGCGGTCATAGGGGCGGCGGGGGCCATTGAGTCGGAGATTAGAATTGGCGCTGCGATGGGAGTGGCCATCAGCGCTGGAATGGGCTGGGAGCAAGACTGAGGGGCCACACTTTGGTGGTTCAGCTTATCCCAGAGTGAAGGCCTCTGAGGGGCTAGTCTGGGGGGGGGGGGGGTTGAGAGGTAGGGACTACGCGCGCTTGGCGCGTGTCGTTACGCTTGGCCATTTTAGGCGCAAGCTTTGGGGCTTTTGGGCAACCACGGTAATTAGCCGGGTGCCCGACTTGGCCACAAAGCACGCAGCTGGGAGGCTCCGTGCATTGTGATCGGTCCTTTGGACGGGGACAGTCCTTAGTACCGTGCTCTCCCATGCACTTAACGCACCTGGGAGGCGCGAAGCAATTAGTCTGAGAGTGACCGTAAAGTTGGCAGTTGTGACACTGACCAACGAGATGGATGGAAATGCCTGATAAGTTACATACGGTCCGGACATTGAAGATGGGGTTGTGACCCTCGAAGGGGAAACACACGACAAGGACAATGTCGTAGAGTTCTCCGCCTCTTGCTTTATGCAATCGGTGGACCTCTGACACAGGGACTTTTTGCGCTAGTAAATCCTTTTGGATTTCTTCCGTCGGGATCTCCTTCGGAACGCGCTTTATAACTACTCTTGTAAACTTTTCCTCCGGAAGGGAGTAAGTGTGGAAAGATACTTTCCTGTCTTTAAGAAAACGAGTTAAATCTTGATAATCACGGGGCGTGGGGACTTGATTCTGATGCCTTGTTGGCCTGCAGTGGCCTTGGTGAAGTTGATTTTACGCGCTACACAGGCGCTTGAAATGTCGCTCCATTTCCCTTTATCTTGAAGATAAATGGGGGGGAGGAAAGGGCTTCCTAGTGGTAGTATTTACTACTACCATAGGGCTGGGCGGGCGGTTTGACCGCTGAGAAGGACTAGCAGGGGCTGGGGCGGGAGAGGATTGCCTGTCGGGCAAGGCCGGCGGCAGAACTGGCTGGGGAGAGGTTTTAGCTACTGGCTTTTTGGCCTTGGTAGCATGAGGGGGACTTTTCCTCATCTTCCTCTTTCCTCCAGAGTGGACAATGAAATCTCTGTCATCAGAGTCAGAAGAAGAGGACATAGTGGCATAGTCCTCTGACAAATCGGGGTTATTGGGGTCTACTGGGGGATTATCTATCTGATCGATGTGGTCAGCTACTGCTGCCCATTCATCGTCGGTACTGAGGGCTGTGTCCATTTCGATGGGAGAGTCACCTTCCTCATCGACCCAAGATTTGGATTTGGACCTAGTTTCTGAGTGGATAGCGGCTACGCGCTCTTTGTACTTTTTGTACTGAAGACGGGCGGACATCCTACGAGGAGGAGGCTTAGCAGCCGAACTCTGGGGCTTTAGTGGGCTACGGTCTCTCTCAGAGGGAATTGGATCTGGCTTACTAATAAGAACCTCGCCCTGGGAAAGGGTGGGTGATCTAGGCCCGGAAGTGGGCCTGACGGGTGGGGAGGGTGACCTGGGAGAGTCCTTCTCCTCACATGGCACGGGGGCCATGCTAGGTTCAGGTTCCGGTACATCCTCAACGGTCGGATTTATATTGGGTAAGAGGGCTTCTAGCAATATACCAAAAGGAGAGCCGAGTCTCGCTCGGAGATGACAGTCTTGGGCGAACCTCTCCTTTATGGTCTTAATAGCGTACTGTACTTGGGCTTGAAGTTGACTTACGTCAGAAGTGGGCGGGGGGGCAGGGTCACTGTAAGGTGCACATCTGGCAAGAGATGCAAGAATTATTTTAAAACGGGCCTGGTTTTCTTGACGCGGACTGGGATCGTCCGACATCAAGTCCTTGACGAGCTCTATTAACACCTCAACGGGATGAATCGTTGTCAATAGAGCCAGTGCAAAGAGAAGAGAAACTAAGGGGCTGATAACCTTATTCCCCGGGTGGATGGGCCCGGGGATGTGTGAAATCCTACCCTCCCAGCCGGGTTAGACTGGGAGGTGAGTATCTGGTGAGCCCTAAGCTTGTTATCCTGCCACCAATCTTATTGGGTGGCAGGGGTCCTAGGGTACCGGTGAACCCACCGAAGGTGGGCCACCCTCCTCCTGTGTACCGAAAGTCTGGCACGTCGGGGTTGAGACACCCGACCGTGCCAGGTGAATCGCTGTGGGGCAGAGACAGGGGTTGACTAGGCGATCTACCAAGGCCAACTACCCTGCTCCCGACTCCTTCTGACTGCCGTGTCCAGACAGGACTTGGCGAGTGGGCGGGTCACCACTCCACTTGGCTTCGTTAACACCGTTAGGTATCCACCAAGGACCACTAAGTCGTGGTTTTAACCCGGAAGGGGCCAAAAAAGAAGAAAAACCTGTGGGCGGCGCGCGGAGACGCGGCGACCGTAGTGACGTCACGCAGTGGCGCGACGAGTCGGAGAGAGGGGCGCGACGGGGCGCGCGGTGGGGGCGGCGAGAGCGGCAGGTGGCAGCGAGACGACCGCTCGGCGGCGATGGCAGGCGAAGAGTCACGAGCAGCCAGGTTTTTTTTTTTTTTATAATTCGCGTCTCGCAGTTCGGCCAAAGTAGCCGTCCACTGCTTAACCGGACTACCTGTGGAGACTAATCTGTTAGCCTCCGGCCAGGCTTCAAAATTCTAAACCTAAAGCGACAGCACTAAGGGCTACCCCAGTTGGGGTCGGACCTCGGCTCAGGGCGTCGCTGGGGGGATGGCTAAGGCCGGATGGCTAAGGCCGGATCTAATAAAGTGATTCTACCATTCGTTCGGAAAACGCAGCTCGAGTACAAACTCGCTTTATGTGCCAAAACCAGGCACAGAAGCTATACTTTCGCACTTTCACGCGGCTGTGCCCGTGAAAGTTATGGATGAAGCTGTGAAACTGTCACAGTTCGATGGCCCTGGAGTAGGGCTTCAAGTCCCTCGCTGGTACCCTGGCACTAAGGTGCACCTATGTACTAGAGAAACTAGCGTGTAAAGCTATAAATTGACAGAATTTCCCTTTCTTCAGCGTTCTTCACGCAAGAGCTCCCTGAAGGTAGCAGCTAGGGACCTGGACCAAGGTCCGGAGGGAAGGTCTTCTCGAGACCTATCCAGAGACACAAATCTCATCGAAATCGGTTCAGTGGAAGAGGAGTTTCTGTCGGTTTCCAGCGAATAGTTGTAGTGATTATTTTGATAATTAAAGTTTATGCGCGCACGCTAATTTGAGGTCCTCGTTACGGTCGAGTTCGGTGGAAGGATAGTGCGCAGAGGCACCCACCGTTGCCAGAACGTAACTTTTGTTACATTTTACGTAACTTTTGGCCTTCTCATGTAACCTCCACGTAACACGACTCAAAATGTAACTTTTACGTAACTTTTAGGATTTAATAAAAATATTGGCATATTTGCCCACAAACAAAAAATTATCGTGAGATCGCTGAGATTATCAAGTCAAATAGTATAATTTAGGTGTGCCATGCACTGCACATAGCTTCAAGAAGTTCATGTAGCTATTTATTTCTCGTTGTTAAGTAATATTGGTTTCGTTTACAAGAACTAGAGTGGGTTGAGTACCTACCGGCCGGCGTAACCCAGATTTGATTTTGTTTATCGATATTTTCGCTAATACGTTCTAAAGAAGGGCCCGCCCGCGCCCGCCCCCGAATTCGTCAATATACGAATTCGGGCGCGGGCGCGGGCGGGCCATTCCGCTACCTAAAAACTTAAAAAAAAAACCGCAAATTTTACTATTTTAGTCTTTTTCTACAGAAAATAAGGTAATGTAACTTTTCTCATGAAAATGTAACTTTTTGAAATGTCTCATGTAACATTTGACTATCTGCCACTGGCAACACTGGAGGCACCATCCAAATTGTAGCCATTATTTTTCATAAGTCAAATCCACGTCACTTTGCGTAACGAAGACCATGAAGAAACGTCGCTTTTGGTCATGAGAATTGAAGTCTTTCTTTAACCTGGACATCACGCCTTCCCCTCAACATACTTAGCAGCCTTCCAACCACTGCAGGGTCGGTATTTGCTCGAAGACAACGAACTATAGGTGCAAAGGATGTCAACGCGTTCGAGCTGGAGCCTTACAACCTCCGGAGTGCCTACTGCCTCGAGCGATCACGTCCATCCCGTACAGAGTTCTTACTGAATTGTTTTGTTACCCGCCGTCAGATGGCGGGATTGAGGTAATGTCTTTTGTGCACTCGCAGATGTAGGAGTGCGTTTTGGCGTCAGATTTGAAATACATAGATAAAGGAAAGGAAGGGACTAGGGAATCCATCCTAAAGCCTGTTCATATCCCCCTTTTGAAATCAACCAGGGTTTCACAAGATACGATAGATAAAGTTCGAAACTTACAGCCTATGCGGATTCATAAGTCACGATGCTTATAAGATAGATTATGAATTTAAGTTTAAGTTAAGGAGGTAAGAACTAAACACGTTTATAAATGTAATGTATAAATGTGAAGTGTAATATATATAAATGTTAGGATATATGAAGATAATTAATTATTTAGTTCGATGGGAATTGGACAAACTTTGACGGCAGGTCTTACAAGTAAGCCTTTAGATGTTTTGACTGTCACCACACGAGTAATATTATCTTTACCCGGATGGAGCTGTACAACGCGACCTAGTTAAGTATTATTACCTATTCGTTAGCAGGTAAGTTAGGTTCAAAAATGGTTACAAGATCGTTCAGTTTTGGCTGACGGTTGCCGTGTTTAAACCACTTCAGTCGCTGTTGCAATGTATGCAAATAGTCCCTTTGTCAGGTGCGCCAGAAGCTTTGTGATAGGCGCTGTAATAGCTGCCAACGAGTACGTCAAAAAATCAAAATCAATTTTTTTATTTTACATAGGCCTACATGGGCACTTATAAAACGTCGACAAAAGGAGCACGGTTCGGGTTGGTCGTTTCCTATGGAGAAGAACCGGCAAGAAACTCCATGGTTACTCTTTTAAAAATGGTTTGGTTTTACAATATTTCCATGTTACAGCATTAGTACTTAGATATGGGGGGACAACGTAGGCCCGACTTATGACAATAAGTCGTAAGAAACTAAAAAAATAAAATAAAAAGATTATATATTTTATAAAAAAGTTAACAAATGTTAACTAGCATCTAGAAGGCCTACAATGTTCACACATTCACAAAACAATCGGTAAAAGAATCTATACAAAGGTAAATAAAAATAAGTATAACAAGACTAAATTTAACATGTGGCACAAATTTTGTTATCAGTGCTGTAACTATTCTTAGCAAAAGGGCTACAAAGATGATTGAAAACCATTGTAAAAAGTCTAATTAAAAAAAGGAAAGAAAAAATTAGATTGAGAATAGTTAGAGACATCCACATATTTGTGCCGTTTACAAGTTACCAGGGAAGCTACATGCGCAGAAGGAGCTTAGGTCAAATGTTTTTATCTTCAACGTAGTCCTTGATTTTATAATATGCTTTTTTAATAAGGATACGTTTGATGTAGTTTTTGAACCTTCCATCGGTCAGTTCTATAACTGACTTTGGCAACTTGTTATAAAAGCGTATACTGTTTATAAGAAAAGACTTGCTAGTTTTCGTTAATCTGAATTTGGGTATTACAATTTCGTGCTTACTGCGTGTATTTAAATTATGGAAGTCGCTTCTAGTTTTGAAAAGCCCCCGATTTTTACGGATATACAAAATACATTCCAAAATATAAAGTGAAGGTAGAGTCAGTATATCGATCTCTTTAAATTTTTCTCTGAGGGACTCGCGAGGACCCATTTTATAGATTGCGCGGATTGCCCTCTTTTGTAGGATGAAAATTGAGTCAACGTCTGCTGCTGATCCCCACAGCAGAATGCCATAAGACATAATACTGTGGAAATAAGCATAGTATACTAACCTAGCTGTAGCTACATCGGTTAGCTGCCTTATTTTCCTTACTGCATATGCAGCCGAACTTAACCTACCCGAAAGAGTTCTAATGTG
This sequence comes from Orthosia cruda, assembly GCA_964057195.1. NCBI lineage: Eukaryota > Metazoa > Arthropoda > Insecta > Lepidoptera > Noctuidae > Orthosia > Orthosia cruda. The sequence continues at coordinate 20,665,490 of OZ059855.1, forward strand.
CGCGCCCCACTGCAATTTTGAATCGACAGTAATCCCTAAGAATACAGTTTCCGTTATAACTTCAAGATTTTTGCCGTCAAGATTTAAGTTTAGGTCATGTTGTGGTACATTTGGTAAAGAGAATTTTAGACATTTTGTTTTTTTCGCATTCAGTAAAAGATTGTTAGCTGCGAACCATTTTGAGAGAACAATTAGACTTTCGTTGACATTTAAGACATCCGTATCTTGCCTATCTATTTTAAAATTAGCGAAGTATCATCAGCAAATAGAATTATATCCGATAATTTGGCCATCATAAAAGGGAGATCATTAATGTAAACAAGAAAAAGGAAAGGGCCGAGAATTGAACCTTGGGGCACGCCCATCTTGACTAGAGACCCGGAGGACGTCGCCCCATTAACATTTACTTTTTGCTGTCTGTTTGTTAAATAGGAAAGCAAGAGATCAGCAGATTTTCCACGAATTCCGTAGTGGTGTAATTTACAGATCAGTGTGTTGTGGTCGACACAGTCGAAAGCTTTTGAGAGATCACAGAAAATGCCAATGGCATCCTGGGACCTCTCCCAAGCCTCCAAGATGTGGCTGATGAGTTTTACTCCCGCGTCCGTTGTCGACCTACCTTTCGTTAAACCAAACTGTTGACTATGCAGGATCCCATTTGAATTGAAGTGAGACAACATCTGTTCCAGCATGATTTTTTCATAGATTTTACTCAATGCTGGAAGCACGGATATAGGTCTATAATTAGAAGGATCACTCTTACAGCCTGATTTGAAAATTGGTACTACTTTACTGTGTTTCATTAAGTCAGGAAAAGTGCCGCTGTCCAAACATTGATTGAATATGCCTGTTAGGACAGGAGCAATTGAGTCAATAATATCTCCAAGAACCCTAACGGATATCCCCCACAAGTCTTCAGTATTCTTTATATTGAGACTTTTGAACGCGTTTTTAATTGTATCAATACATATTGGTTTAAATTTAAAGATTGGTATGTCTTTAGTAAAGTTTTCTTTAAGAAGAGCTTCAGCTAATTTAGATGAGGAAGAAAGTGACTTCGTAACCTCTAACGGAATGTTGGTAAAGAAATGTTCTAATGTCTCAGCGACTTCTTGCCTATCAGAAATGGTTTGATTAGTTATTTTCAAAGACAACTCATTCTGATCGCGTTGTTGTATCTTTCCAGTTTCTCTATTAATTAATTGCCACACAGTTTTTATTTTATTATTAGTAGCACCAATTTTGTTAATTATTATTTGAGATTTTGCTTGAGCGCAGACTCTTTTGAATATTTTGGAATAGTTTCTAACATAAATGTGAAAAACTTGATCGGATGTCAAAGATTTTTCGTAATATAAATTATATAAGATATCTCGGCTTTTTCTTATGCCCACAGTGGCCCATTAACTAAATTTCGATTTGGAATTGTTGACTTTAACTGTTTTTACAGGACACGTTTTATTAAATTCTTGGCAAACTGTTGAAAACAACGTGCCGTAATTTATATTGGGGCACGTAAAGTCTCGTTTTCAGCAAAAACCGGTTCAGGTAGGGAGATTAAAGGTCGACCGATGAGGAAGTGTACGGGAAGGTGGAAGGTCACCTAGTACAGTTTGAAGTGGAATAGATTTAGTTTTAAAACAGTTCACGCATTTCGATATCTGCGATCGGATAAGAACTCTAACGCTGAGTATCTAAAATCGACGCATAAATAAAGATTTGAGTAGGCGAAGCCGACAGTGAAGATAAGCTGTGTGTAAGTGGTCAATAAGAAGAGTACTCAATCGAGAAGTCTTAGGTGAGAGGTATGAATTTTTGACGCGACCTGGTAACGATGCATGCTTGAGATGTCCCCTCACTCGCAAGATGCCGCGAGTGTCAAGATAAGAGGAGAGCTTAGATAACTGTTTGGTTAAATGTTTATTGGAATTTATTAAAGATATGACATCATTAAAATTTTGATGTTGAACATACTTTGTTAAATGATTTAAAGATTGGCTTAATTCAGTGGCTGTCAGATAAGGTATTACGTTACGCTCAGAAAGTTTAGCTTTCGCGTTTTTAATGAAACGGAAGATCCATGCAACCACTCTTTTTAATGGAAAAAGAGAGGAGTGGCGTTCCTTAAGGGATTCAAGCAAGTCAGCTTCGGGTGTCACACTAGCATGACAAGCGCGTGATGTTGGCTTGAGTTTGAGCACGTTATCTAACACTTCTACTGCTGAAACAGGCCAGTTGAAGAGTTCGTTAGACAACCACTGAGAACCATACCACCAGATTACGGCAGAAGATAAAGATAAGCAAGATAAGCCACGACTACAGATGTCGGCTGGATTGTCATGGGTGGACACATGTCGCCACTCAGTAGGCAGAGGCCTGTCGTTAATTAGAACTACTCTGTGCACAACAAAGGTCATAAGCGTATTAACGATTCAGAAAATTAAAACAAACTTTCACAATTTCACGATATTTATTACGTTCTCACAAAATCACTTTTTACATCTGTCCATTACAACTGTTCGACGACAACTGTTCCACCCGACTGTTCGACGACAACTGCCTTTTAAACACTCGCAACACTTCCTACCACATGTTTTCAACACGTGACGTAACGTGGTGGGGCACATCCGGAAGTGGTGCGTGCGATTATACTTTGACTTTACAATTTCTACAAATAGTATAAATCATAGATAATAAATTTAATTACAGATAATATAATTCTTTGATCTAGAATAGAAATACATCTGTAATGCATGATTACTGAAACTTAATGCCTAAAAACAATTTACCAATTGTGGAGATACACTATTGAAAATAGAGTTTCTAACAGTCGGCCATTCCTGATACATTTCCCGTCCCGGGAAAATAAACTGAAATAACATATATAAAAAAATATATTTATTTTCTTTAACCTTCTATCTTCTTCATTCTAGTTATACTATTATTAATTAAGATGTTAAGGCCTCCGTCATATCCTTAACACCTGTCCCAACTGAGATCTCTGTCCTATCTCAGTCAGGCCACTTACTAACTTAAGATGTTAAGGCCTCCGTCATATCCTTAACACCTGTCCCAACTGAGATCTCTGTCCTATCTCAGTCAGGCCACTTACTATCTTAAGATGTTAAGGCCTCAGTCATATCCTTAACATCTGTCCCAACTGAGATCTCTGTCCTATCTCAGTCAAGCCACTTACTAACTTAAGATGTTAAGGCCTCCGTCATATCCTTAACACCTGTCCCAACTGAGATCTCTGTCCTATCTCAGTCAGGCCACTTACTAACTTAAGATGTTAAGGCCTCAGTCATATCGTTAACATCTATCAACTGAGATCTCTGTCATTCCTCAGCCTCTTACATACTTAACCGAAGATATGAAAGCCTCCGAAATAACCTTGACATCTATCAACTGAGATCTCTGTCATATCTGAGTCAAGTCACTTGTATACTTAATTGAAGATATTAAGACCTCAGATATAACCCTAACATCTATCAACTGAGATCTCTAGACATATATTCCGTTAGAACATTAGACTTAATGTTAACCTATTGAACCATACCAATCATACTTGTATTAGTCTGTGTTGTCCTTTTCCAACCATCAGACTCATAGTCCGATCTATTAAACAGTACCCAGGGAAGAATAATGTTTATTGAGTAGATACCACTAAATTGTCCACTTCCCTTTCTAGATAGTGATGGCAATAACGTATCAGTCGTTATCAAGAAATTCAAATTAAATGTATTACATCCATTATGTACATACAGGTGGTAAATATAAGTTACAGAAACAATTATGGACGCTGTCGGGTTTAGCAACATTCTAGATACAGTCAGTGTCCAGGAGAGAGGAATAGCTTATCTATTACAATTTTAACTATTCATTTCCAATCTATCTGCTTTTATTTAGTTCAATTTACTAATATGTGTGCCTTTCTATGTTCATGATAAATTATGAATTATTATTGCTTATTAATTTAGTTGCTTAAGTGTTTGTATTACAGTTTATTTGATAGAAATTTTCTACAATCCGTTAAAACCCCATACGTTTAGAAACTAATTTCCTACATTTACCTATTGACAGAACATCTCTTTCTACCCTTACGAGGTATCCCATATTACTATTTAATTTATTTATTGAGGTTATTAATTAATTTATTGATTTTATTTATTTATTATAATAGACTTCTTTCCTAGCTTAATCAAAACGTTATTTTGTAAATTTTCTTTAGAGGGCTGTGTTTTTTATATCAACTGTCACGTTAAGCTGTAATAATTCATATAAGTTGTTCACTCAGATACTGTACCCGGTTTATTTAAGTTGAATTTTTGTATAACCTTCTTGCCACAACCATGGCATGCATCTGCTATATAATTTATACTCACATTTGTTATTTTATTATTATTTTCTTTCTTGTCTTTACTAACATAATATAAGAACTACTAATACTATAGGTTTAGTTTAAACAAAATCCACTAATGTGAGGCGCTTAATGTCAGTTTGTGACTATTAAATACTTTTTATTTATTTCTTCTACCATCTGGCTAATCTGGACAATATATGAATCGTGAATCGTGGGCCTGGGCTAAATCCTACGGATTACAAATCAACCCATCCAAATCCCAGCCTATAATCATAGGCAGTTGATACCATCGCACTGATCCTGACATATCCACTTTGACCATCGACCATCGCTTACACCGAGACTGCCAAGAACCTTGGTGTCTTAATAAGTAATCTCTCATGGCGAGCTCAAGTAAATGAGCACCTTTCACTCGTTAAAATCTCTTCAAAGCCTCTTGCCCTTTAAAACTAAAATCTGTCTAGCTGATGCCTAATGTCTGGATGCCACGAAGGAGCTCTTAAATAAGCTTGAGCGCTTGCAAAACCTGTGCATCCGTTTTGTTTTTGGTCTGAAGAAATACGGCCACATCTTTCAGTTCCGCAAGGATCTCAAGTGGCTCCCTATCTACCTTCGCTGGAACACTCGAGTATTGTGTCTCCTCTTCAACACGCTGTTTAATCCTACGTGCCCTGAATACCTGCGCGCGCGATCAATATTTTTCTAAGTCTTAAGATGTAATTTTGGATTCTTCACCCTAACGACATTTAGTATAACTTTCTTTTGCTTTGATGGTTTCGCGGTTATTGAAACTTTTTTTATTTTTAAAAGAATTTACTAATCCTACAGACTGCCTAATCTTATGTTGGTCTGAGTAATTGATCCACAGCTCCAATTTTCTTTTACCAGGTTTTACTCCGGACTCGAAATTCAAAACCTTTTCACGACCGAAACTTTCAACGACTTTTCAAAACCTAAAGAATTACCTTTTGACTAATTTAGTGCGAGGCCGGAAATTGTAAAAGCTCAACTCCGGAACAGCGCTCTGGATCTTCTTACTTCATATTTGAGTAATAGGATTCAGACCGTTGACGTTAATGGAAAAAGATCTCCTGGATCTATGGTAACAATGGGAGTCCCGCAGGGCTCGATTCTTGGTCCTTTCTTGTTTCTTATTTATATTAATGACTTGCCTTACCTCATAAAGGATAACCATGATATAGTGTTGTTTGCGGATGATACTTCACTTTTGTTTAAACTTAAACGTCAGCAGCTGGATACTGACGATGTAAATAGCGCGATCTCAAAAGTAGTTCACTGGTTCAATGTTAATAATTTACTTCTTAATGAAAAAAAAACCAAATGCATTAAGTTTACCCTACCTCACGTTAGGCAGGTGAAAACCGATGTGTTGATAAAGGGCGAAGAATTGAATCCTGAAAATAGCACAGTATTCTTAGGCTTAACTTTGGATGCTAAGCTTCAGTGGGGCCCACATATAGATAAATTGTCAAAGAAGCTAAGCTCCGCAGCATATGCTGTTAGAAAAATTCGTAATTTAACTGACATAGAGACAGCCCGTTTAGTATACTTTAGCTATTTTCATAGTGTAATGTCGTACGGTATTCTGTTGTGGGGAAATGCCGCCGACATCCAGACTATCTTTGTTTTGCAGAAAAGAGCTGTTCGATCAATTTATAAATTAAGACCGAGACACTCTCTCAGAGAGAAATTTAAGGAGATTAATGTAATGACTGTGCCTTCTCAGTATATTTATGAAAATCTTTTATATGCCCATAAAAATATAAAATTGTTTAAAAAATACAGTGATATCCATAACATAAATACTAGGAACAAACACAAATTTGTAGTACCTACAACAAGGCTCAAGAAAATAGGTGGCTCGTTTAGATGTCAATGTGTACGCTTTTATAATAAGCTTCCAAGCCACGTACAAGATCTAAGTCTTAATAAATTCAAGTCTTTCATTAAACGTAAGTTGTGCCAGAAAGCGTTTTATACAACAAAAGATTACATTGAGGACAAAAAGGCTTGGGATTGAGCTGCTCCAATTAATTTTGTTTTTTTATTATATTTTGCACTATGCATTTTGTTTTTATAAAAATGATTATTATTATTATTATTTTTTTTGGTTTTCTTGCAATGACAAGAATATTTACTTTTTAAAGTATTATATTATTTTATTTTAATTATTGTGAATGTGAAGACTATGTGGATATTTTTTTTTTTTTGTTTTTATTTAAATTTATCTTAGTTTTTAATCATGGTCTGGCAGTTTGAGTAGTTTATGCGGCCTACCCGAATGTCCTTTCTTTGGTATTGTTCGTCGAATCGTTGAGCTCCTTAAATTCTGAGTTGAGCTGCTCGGTTATTGACAAATGCGTGCACTGACTGGACAGGTCCACTCAATCTGGCTGGTTCTTTCCTCAAAAGACCATTTCAGACATAGTCTACATGGTCTTCACATGATCTTATCAAGATTTTGTCAGGACTTTAAAAGAGACTGTGACCTCTGAGTTTGTTTCGGCCTTTCTTCTCAGAGTAGTCAGATAGGAAACGCCGACCTCATCTAGTTTTAAAAATATGTTCGACATGTAAAAGTGTTTGTACAAACCAACTTACAGAAATAAAATCATTTATCATTTATCATTAAAGGAAGCGCCCGAAGTAGTAAATTGTCTTAAAGCAATTTCAAATCAAAAGAAGTTCTTCTTTAGCATTGGTGGCGTCTATTATATATCGACACTCCATATGCCTTAGCAATTTTATTGACAAACGCTACCCTGAAAGCCTTAGCACAGGCAACTCCGAAACCGAGCATGAATTTACTAATTTCATAGCTGCCCGCTTACTAGCTGAAATCTATGAAATAATCCAAACTATGACCACTCACGACAATTTCTTTGCAATATCACTATCAAGAGATACGACGGTCAACCGTATAACAGAGTAGACGTGTACTTAATCCTTGCAAAATTTATTCAACTATTGTGCTTCAAATCTAATACTTAAAGTAAAGCAAATAATAACTATTGTGGTGTGAACTGTATACAGTGATTTGTGACTTTAAAAAAATACGTGAGTGCGGCAGTGCGCTGAGCAGCGAGCGGGGCGACGTGCTTCACCTCCGTGCGACGAGAGCGGTGGCTATTTTTTGACTCGCTCGCACAGTGACTCTGCGTGCGGTTGACGTACTTTACGAAAAAATAGCGATTTTGTGCTAGAAAAATTAAGCGTGCATTCGCCGACGGTGTAGGCTAGCGACTGACACCTGTGACCGAGCGAAAGCGGAGTGTGCGCACGCGCACGCTGGTTGACTACTAACACGATTGAACTTGTAAATTGTGGAAACAATGAGTGAAACGCGGTCCCCACCTGGAACTCCTGCAACATTAGAGGTCTTGCCTAAATTCTCTGCGACCAAAACATATGTTACTGGAGCTAGCTCGCAACCTGACTTATCTAAATTAAGCGAAGAACTTAGCGAGGCTCAAATTACTTACCGTAAACGTAAACACTCGCCCGAACGTGAATGCTTATGCTCAGATGATATTAAACAAATGAGAAATGACCTATCACGCGTCTCATCCCTATTAGAAAAGTATATTGTTTCAAATGCGGAAATGATAAATCAAATGAACACGAATATGACCGAGGTCAAAAGTGAGATGGCCAACCTAAGGGCCTCTCACGAACAAGCAAAAAATGTAATCACCTCAAATGTAGCGGATATTAGTTCACAAATACAAGATATTAAATCCACCGCATTAAAAATTACTTCAGAACATGGCACTATAAAAACTCAGTTATCCCAAGTAGAATTAAAACTATCGAACACTGAAGATAAAATAAAGAAGCTTGAAAACAACCTTAGTGAGTCGAGATTGAACCCTATATCCACCGAAATCCAAACAAATCAACTATCTGTAAATGAACAAATAATACGCGAAGTTCAAGAGCGCAAAAAGAGAGAAAATAACATCATTCTAACAGGCATACCAGAGCAAAATGCGCAGAGCAGCCAAGAGAGAATTCTCAAAGACGAGTCTGCCGTGTTACATATTACCTCAAAAATAAGCGATAGCAAACCGATTAAAATATATCGTATCGGAAAGTATAATGCCGGTAAAACACGTAGAATTAAAGTTTGCTTTAATACGCCTGAGTCTGCAATGCTACTACTTCGCAATAAAGAAAAACATCCGGATAACATTAAAATTTTCTCTGACCAAACACCAGCCCAGCAAAAGTATTTCCAAGCCATAAAAAGTGAACTTACGCATCGTACAAAGGAAGGAGAAAGTGATTTAACCATAAAATACGTAAATGGTATACCGACTATTGTACGGCAACCCCCAAAAAACTACAACGAACAATAATAAACGATACCCTACCTGTACGACGATAGTCTGCACACTTATGGTAAAAAGATAGAAACCGGGGATGATAATAAAACCGCCCGTGTTGAGTGTAGAAAAATCACTAATTTATTTTACTTAGTAACAACTATATAAAATGGTCGCGCGTGTGCAAACGCAGCAAAACCTACTTAATTGTACTAATGTGCGGGTTCACCGTACATACTGCCAACTCTAAAGGAGAAGACAGGAGACGTGTTTAATCCTAGATGATAAGTGGTCAAGTTAAACACATGAAAACTGATGACTTACATTAATGGTACATATTTCAGTTGAAAGATGATACAAGGTGATTTCATTAGGTTTATATCTATGTAACTAATCTAAGTCGTAAAGTCTGTAACATTAAATTGTCTGGTTTCTCAAGTTCACTTTCACTGACGGACCATGGGTGAGGTCCCCTTATCGACACTTTCGGTAGATTTACTTATATCACTAAACTCACTGAACACTGGCACTGGCACAGTTACCCTCACGCTCTCCGTTGAGTTCGGCCCTGCGTGCTCGGCTCGCGCCTCCGCCCCAGGGGCGCGCTCGTCCGGCTGCCCACGTACTTCCACCATCTCGTGCTGCTGCTTTTCAAGTGCGTTCTGACACTTCCCTCTTGTAACGAGGTAAATGCAGGTCCCGCCTAAGATGACAACTAAGGCCAGGACAATATAAGCGACGGAATAGTGATGAATGTCGTGAACGGTTAACTCTGTAGAAGATTGTTCCTTAATGTTTCTTATTTGCTCTTCCAGCTGATTCCACCTGTGGGTGTGGTTTACCGCAGAATCATAATCGATGGGCAAGGTCGTGTTAATGAGTGAGTTTAGAATGTCGGGACTTCGATGTTCGATTGTATATTCAAGTGACGTAGAAAGTTGTTGTGCGCATGGATACTATAAGCGTCCGATTTCAATGTGCATCCCTGACCTACGTTAATGATACCACTGCCTTGAATGACTGTAGTTGTTGTATCAGCAATACAGGAAATACGAAGTTCACATGACTCACAACAGGTATAAAACCAGGAGTTCACATTATGTAATTTGACCCAATAATTGTGGCACGTGGATACTTCTTGTTTACAAACGTTTCTGATATCACTTGCATCTTGAATATCACACAGCGATTGTTTTATTTTTAGATTATAGACAGGTTTGTCATAGGTACACAATAATTTTTTGCTCCTTAGAACATGTATGCAAGCCTGCAGGTCACTATCTGATAAGAAGAGAGCGAGGTCCTTTTGGATGTTGTAGGCAATAAATGGCGAGCTTGGGACTGTGCGAATGATGCGATTCGTTCCCCTTTTCTGAGGGATAGGTACGATCCTGTCTAACTCGAAGATGTCGTTGCTCACCAATGGAATCTTTATCTCTATGATAAGGTAGCCTTCATATAACGTTGCTGACGCCTTCATGATTTTGTACATGTCAGATAGGTTTGTTGACTCAATTGGGGTCATTAAGTTTCCCTGCAATTGCCCGGAGATGATATTGATCTGTTGAGCCAGTTGTTCTGGTGACAGGAGGTAAGGGTCAATACGACCGTGGCTGATGTCTGTCACGGTGTCAATAAGTGTGTGCTGTATGCGCATTAGATTTGCCAGAATGACACTCGCGGCTAAGGCGGTAGATGTTACATATAAACCGTTCCTATTGTCTAGACGCACCCGATTGATTTCAGCAGTGGCGTTTCGACGATGTTCCTTGATGAAATGGAACTGGTTGTTCATTGTCTCCTCGCTGCGTCGTAGAATGTTGTATTCTGATTCCAAGACCAGTGTTTGATTCCTGAGTAATTTTTGGAGATGATTCTCATGGGTGGTTATCTTTTCTATATCCTGTTTGTATTGTTGAGCAAAGCTGTCATCCAATACTCCAAACATAGTATTTGCCAGATACCCCACTCCATTTATCAAGCCACGTTTTTGCCTTCTTGCGTTAGGTTTTTCGAGGAGTGTTTGATAATGCTCAAGTTCTTTTACTTCCTGTTCTAGTTGTAGGATGACGCTATCGTATTGCGAGCCCATGCAATCGGCGGTGAATTTCAAGTGCGTGATGTAGCTCTTTACGTTCGTTACTCCGTGATAGAACGTGGACATGTTGTAAAACACAATGAGTTTCCATTCGTCCTTGATAACTTGGAGGTTGGACATCTTGTCGAAGTAAAGACCTTGGTTGCTCGAAATTTGCGTAACATTATATGGCGTCAATTTGAGTTGCTGAGTCTGATCACTGGGTGATACAAACAAAAGCTTTAGTAAAGCGGACATGAAAAAGACTTGTAAAGGTTTCTGTTTTCGTAGTCGCGGGGAACGCCTTTTAGCATCAGGTTCAGCTGGTAATCGTGGAGAGGACTCATCCACGCACTGTGCCGCGGATTCGGATGAGGGTCTCTGCTCATTTACGGGTAAGTATACAAGCTTGTTGACTGGACGCTGTATGGTATTGTTACTCGTCTTGACGGTAACAACTCTCACATACCCATCCTTTCCTGGATGCAGCTGCTTTACTCGACCCATTGCCCACTTACCCGGTGGTACGTTCTCTTCCCGGATGAGGACGAGGTCATCGACCTCAAGATTACTTCGTGGTTTTTGCCATTTAGTTCTCGTTTGAAGTTGTTGAAGATATTCCGATGACCACCGTTGCCAGATATTTTTGGTTAAAGCTTGAACGAGTTGCCACCGCGTGGTTAACGATGTAGACTCCGGTTCAGTTTGAGGTCTTGACACAATTGGTGTCCCAGTGAGGAAATGTCCTGGAGTTAAGCAATCGTCGTCAGAGTTTTCAGTAAGTTGACATAGTGGCCTGGAATTCAGACACGCCTCTATTTGACAAAGTAACGTTGAAAACTCTTCATACGTAAGACGTTGATCACCTATGACCCTTTTCAAATGGTATTTCAGGCTCTTCACTGCGGCTTCCCAAAGCCCACCTGCATTAGGCCAGGCAGGGGCATTGAAGTGCCAGTGGATGTTCATCTCACCGATTTTGTTAAAGAAGTCCGGGTTGATGTTCTGGATGATCTCCTTATACTCCTTTTTCATGAGTCGATTAGCTCCCACGAAGTTTGTACCGTTGTCACTGTACATGTGACCTGGTGATCCACGCCGGGAGCAGAACCGGCGAAATGCAGCTAGAAAAGCGGCCGTACTCAGATCAGATACCAGTTCCAGGTGGACGGCCTTCGTTGACAGGCAGACAAAGACTGCTACATATCCCTTCGTCGTTTTGATCCCGCGCCCTTTATTGGCTTTCAGTTCTACGTGGCCCGTGAAGTCGACACCAGTATGCGTAAATGGCCTTGACGGCGTAACTCTGGCTCGTGGTAAATCCGCCATAATTTGTTGTTGTACTTCGTTGTTAAATCGACGACACTTAACACAAAGTCTTAATTGCCGTTTTACCGTCCTGATTCCGCTGATAATCCAGTACCTGTCCCTTATGTATGAAAGGGTTAGTCGGGGGCCACCATGTAAAGTTGTTATGTGAGCCTGGCTAATAACAAGATCAGTAAGTCGACTGTGGCTGGGCAGAATGATAGGGTGCTTCGCTGATGTGCTTATACTGGCGTGATTTAACCGTCCACCAACTCTTAATAGGCCGTTTTCATCTAGAAAAGGGTTTAAACTGCAAATCTTGCTTTTCGAACTCACGTGTTGTTTACATTTAATATGTTGCAATTCCTGATGAAATTCCAGTGATTGCACTTCTTTAATAATTAAATTATATGCGTTATTTATTTCTGATGACGATAGGTAACTATGGTATGTTGAAATATGTTTGTCGCGAATGCGCTTGGCGAAACGTGAAACCCAGCAAATAATGCGCACAATTCGAGTCAATGAACTACAGTTTTGCAGTAGGTCACTGATGAATGTTACATTATTTTGTTCTAAGGCTGTGTTCACACAAGCTGCTTTTATTTCTATGATGGGGGACTGGTACATGAGATGAGTTTCATCTTTTCCCTCGTAACCTTTTAGCCATTTCGGCCCTTCCCACCACAAGGAATGGTTTAATAACTGAAGAAATGTTATTCCTCGTGTGGCACAATCAGCTGCGTTTTCCTCCGAGCTGACATGACACCAGCGTTCTGCCGGTATTATGTCGGTTATCTGCTTCACTCTGTTAGCTACAAATGATTTCCATCTGGATATATCTCCATGTAGCCATCCCAAGACTATCATTGAATCCGTCCACGCATGAAGAGTCATACGTGCTTTTGGTAAGGAATCAATGACCTTCTTCACTAGTTGGGATAGAAGTAGAGCACCGCAGAGTTCAAGTCTGGGCAGAGATGTTTTCTTTGCAACTGGTGCCAACTTTGTTTTTGCAGCAACAATAGTCGATGTGTACTCGCCCTTATGGTTCTTGGTGATGAGGTAAATAACGCAAGCGTAAGCTTTGTCTGAAGCATCGCAAAATGCGTGTAATTGACTGTTTATTTCTGTGTTACCTAAAAATCTTGGTATGCGGAGTTTATCGATGCAGTTAAAGTCTTCCTTTAGTTTAGGCCAATTATCTTGTATGACCTCGGGTAGTTCTTGATCCCAGCTGGTTTCCATGGACCACGTTTGTTGAAACAGTAGCTTCGCTCTGATTGTAAGCGGTGATAACCAGCCAAGTGGGTCGAAAATCTTAGATATTTCTGACAATAATTGACGCTTTGTAAACGCGACTTTATCATCAGGAATTATATTGCTTTGAAACGAGAATGAATCAGATGATGGATTCCATTTTAATCCAAGAGTCTTTCTGGATTCGAGGCCCTTGAATTCGTAAGGACTGTTCAATTGTTCAGTTGTCAAATGCTGCAAGAGTTCTGGTTTGTTGCTGGACCATTTCCGCAAATTCATACCAGCACCCTGGAGCATTTTGATCAGTTGCTGTTGTAGCTCCATGGCTTGATCAGCTGAGTTGTGTCCACTCAGCAGATCATCCATATAGAAGGAGTTTTGCCCAGCTACTGCTGCTAAGGGATATTTTTCAGCGTCATCAGTCGCAAGTTGCTTCAGCGTCCGCATAGCCAAGAAGGGCGCCGCCTTGGTCCCGTACGTTACAGTGGTTAAGTTATACTGATTCAATTGATCATCCATTGAATCTCTCCACACTATTGCTTGCAGAGTCTGATCTTGCTCCCTGACTAATATCTGGCGGAACATCTTTTCGATGTCCGCAGTGATTACATATTGGTACTGCCTCCAATTTATTATCAGTGCTAACAAGTCTTGTTGCAAGTTTGGTCCACTGTACATCAAATCGTTTAGACTGTTACCCGATGTAGTCTTGGATGACGCATTGAAAACCAGTCTCAGCTTCGTAGTTGTCGAATCAAGTTTCCATACACCATGATGCGGTAGATAATACGCCTGATCAGCGGTTGTTTCGACTTGTCGCATATGACCTAATTCCTGGTATTCGTTTATAAATTGTTTATATTGGCTTGAAAATGATTTATTTTTGGAAAGCTTAGACTCTAATTGTTTAAATTGCGCTATAGCCTTGAACTTTGATGATCCGAGTTGCTGTTCGAAGCCTGGCATCATAGGTAGTCCAACTACATATTTTCCATTCTCTAAACGTGTCGTGGTTTTTTTTTTGTAGAAGTCTTCACAAAATTGATCACCAATAGTTACGTTTGATGATGATGAGTCATGGATATCCTCCAACTCCCAAAACTTGGCTATCTCTTCAAGGTTATTGATGGCGACATGACAATTGAATTTTTTGACATTTCCTGATAAGATCCAACCCATTTTGGTTTGTTGAGCTATCGGAGCCTGAGCTGGACCCTTTATAAGGCCGCTTAATATGATTTCTGAATATACACTGGCATCCAGAAGAAGATCAATAGGTCTAGATACATTATAATCCGGGTCTGCTAACTGAAGATGTTTCAAGTGTGACCAGGCCTGTTTGCTAAATGATGAGTTAGGTAGACTGTTTATAACCTTGGACACAACTAACGCCTGAGTTTGCAAGGTGTAATCTCCGTAGATAGACTTACAATCTAGGGTTACAATGCCTTTGCTCTGTTTAGAGACCGGCCCTACCCCTGAAATGGAGGCATGATATTGCCGCCGTTGTAAACCTAACATTTGTGTCGCATTTTCCGAAATCAGTGAAATTTGAGACCCCTGATCAAGAAGCGCCCTTAACGTAACGTATGTACCATTATTTGATAAAACTGTGAGCAGCAACGTAGTTAGCAGGATTTCTTCATTGTCAGCAGCGACGTAGTTAACGTTATGTTGTGCCGAGGAAGGCTGCTCGGTTGAGCTCAAGGTTGCGGTGGTTTGGTGTTGTGGTACACAAACGTCGTGTAGTAGGGTGTTGTGGCTAGCGTTACACCTTTTACAACGTTTGGAACTAGTGCAATCATTGTCTGGATGATAGTTGAGGCAATTTTTACAATATTGACTCTTTGTCACCCAGGTCAAACGATCCTCTGGAGTCATTTTCATGAATTTCCTACAGGTAAATATGAAGTGACGCGTATTACAAATCGGACAGTTAGGTCCTTGAGTAGCGGCCGCTTGATATTGTTTCTTATAGTGGTTCCCCTGGTTAACAGGATTGGTATTCTGCAAACTTGACTCCCGTTTAACAGCAGGCTTCGCTGTTTCTCTCTCTCTACGGTGTAAGGGTTCCAAAGCAATAAATTTGTTTTCGAGGAACGTCATAAATTCTGACAAGGATGGTAGTTCTCGTGGTGTTGTACGCGCCCCCTTATAATCACAGTACGTCTCCTGGTCCAGTTTCTTACTGAGAAGATGCACTAACAACGGATCCCATGTGTTTGTGTCCACACCAAGGTTGTGTATAGCGTGGATACACTCCGTGGTGGTGTCATATAGCCGCTTCAGTTCATAAGCGGTTTGCTTGGAAATAGAAGGCTGATTTAAAAATATCTCTATTTGATAAGTAAAGAGAACTTGAGCATTATTATATCTGTGAGTTAGGATTTCCCAAGCTGTATCGTAATTTTCTGCCGAAATATGAAGATGCTGGATAAGGCGTTCAGCTTCTCCTTTGAGCTTCCCTTTCAAGTGTTGCATCTTCTGAGCCTTGGTAATGGTGCTGTTTTCGTGAATAGCTTCTGTAAACAGGTCACAAAACGTTGGCCACTGCGTGTATTTCCCCGTAAAAGTAGGAATTTCGAGCTTCGGCGTAGCTTGCTGTACATGTACCATGGACGATATTTTCTTATTAAGTGAACGTTTGATGTCTTTGTAATTACGCTCCAACATGCTAAATTCATCTTCGTACAATACGTCACCGCCTTGAAGTAAATGATCGATACGCAGATGCAACGAGTCAATAGTGTTCCACTTGGTTTGTATAGCCCTAAGCTCGTCTTCAAGTTCCCATTTTTCCGATATTTCGTTCACGCTGATGCTCTTCACCAACCTGTTGAAGGCCCTAAAGTTGGTTCTTTGTTGAGCCAACAGTTCATTGGCTTCCGTGTTTGCTTGGCTTCCTTTCTCATCAGAGCCAAACGCAGTAAGCAGGTTACGGGTAGACTGGTAGAGAATCTTACCCTGATGAAATATGTCTGAGGAGAAGTATTGTGGTTCCTTGTCTGGAAACTCGGAGAGCTTCAGGTGATTTTGTTCGAATTCTCCCCAGAGGTTATCCAACGACTCAATTCTTTTTTGGATATAATCCGGAGTTTTTCTCGATAATGGATCCTTACCGAAATTGACCTTTATCCTATTAAGTCCTTCTAATATTTCCGACTGACGAGCGCTTGACACTGCCATGACGATTAAACAAAAGGAACAATCTTACTTGGTCACCGATGAGATGTAATACCAACAGCGATCTGCAGATGCTGGCACTCGGATGAAGGCACTCAGAGTCTCACTGATGTCTTCTATGAACGATTCACTACGCGTTCACTGAATGGACTTATAATTGAACTTTACGGAACTGTCGCGAAATTAACAACGAATATTATCAAGTCTGGGGTTCTGAATCCGAACCACCCGCGCACCTTGATATATATACCCGACGGACTGTTACTACGCGTGATATCAGATCCGGCTCGAAGGACCAAAAAAAATGTACGACGATAGTCTGCACACTTATGGTAAAAAGATAGAAACCGGGGATGATAATAAAACCGCCCGTGTTGAGTGTAGAAAAATCACTAATTTATTTTACTTAGTAACAACTATATAAAATGGTCGCGCGTGTGCAAACGCAGCAAAACCTACTTAATTGTACTAATGTGCGGGTTCACCGTACACTACCGAATACTACAACTTACCAAATAGTAGACGATTACCGACAACTTAATACAAATAAATCACGCCTCTCATTTCTCTATTTGAATGCAAGAAGTATATGCAAGAAAGGAAAACTAGACGAGCTCAAATGTATTTTAAAATCAATACCTACAACTGTGCACATAATTTTACTAACAGAAACTTGGATACAGAACGAA
Organism: Orthosia cruda; assembly: GCA_964057195.1. Taxonomy (NCBI): domain Eukaryota; kingdom Metazoa; phylum Arthropoda; class Insecta; order Lepidoptera; family Noctuidae; genus Orthosia; species Orthosia cruda. The sequence goes on from OZ059855.1 coordinate 20,682,716, forward strand.
AGTCAATGCCTACAGCTACAGATAGTTAACTATACACACTACTATAATTACAGAACGGACAGTAGAGGAGGAGGAGTATCAGCATACATACACAACGACCTAAAACATAATGTAATCGAATCAACATATCAAGATGGAAATAATTACCTTTGGATACAAATTGAGAAATTTGCTCTGGATGTGGGTGTGGTCTATTACCCTGGCAATACAAACTTTGAAAGTTTTTTGGATTTATATGAATCACAGCTACAGCAACGGAAGAGAGCAATTGTGTTTGGAGATTTTAACATAGACCTTCTGACAAAAAATAGAGTTCTAAAAAAGTACAAGCAAAGAATAACTGAAACTGGATATAAAATACTCAATAAAATAAACAAAACCTACTGTACAAGAGTCTCAAAAACAAAGCAGTCAATTCTGGATCACGTCTCCACAAACCTAAAAGGAGAACATTATAAAATCGCTAATATCAATTCATCTATGTCGGATCACAAGCAGATTTATTTACAATTAAACAAATGGAAACCTCCTTCAAAAATACGCTTAAATTATGAAACAATACACTACGAGAAGCTGTATACGACGATTGAATCACAAGGACTTGAGGATGTGACAAGTAATTATATTCAGCTGGAATCAAAAATAAAACAGTATGTAGAAGATAGCAAAGTGATGAGAACAAAATACTTGAATCCACCCCAAGAAGATTGGATTAACAATGAGATAATTACTGGAATTAGCCAAAGAAATCACCTATGGATACAACACAAGAATAACCAGGAAGACAAGAAACTAGAAGATAATTATAAAGAAATGAGAGATAAAATTGCAGGTTTGATTCAAGCTACAAAGAATTCTTACTACTACAAACTATTTACAAATTGCAAAAATAATCCTAAAAAAATGTGGTCGCTTATAAATAACCTAACTAACAACAAAATCATACAGAGTAGTGCTCCTTCAAAACTTATAGTTGATGATACTAGTATCTCTGATGTAAAATAAATTTGTGATGTCTTTAATAAATACTTCTCAACAATAGGATCTATACTTGAGATGAAATACCCAGAAAATATCATGACAGCTCAAATCACCCTATTTTTAACTCAAAGAAAAAATACAATCATGAACTTACGACATTAGATCCATGTGACTCTAATGAAATTATCAAAATTATTAAAAATCTTGACTCAAATACAAGTAGTGGTATAGACAAAGTTAGCACAAAAGTAATAAAAAGTTTACAAAATTTAATCTCTGATGGTTTAGCAAAATGTTTTAATAAATTAATGATTGATGGTGAGTTTCCTGATACTCTGAAGGTCGCAAAGGTAACACCGATCTACAAATCGGGACCAAAAACCGATCCAGGGAACTATCGTCCAATCTCTGTATTACCAATAATGTCAAAAATTTTAGAAAAAATACTGCATAGTCGTCTCCTTAAATATCTTGACTCCTTTAACTTAATATCTGATCGCCAGTATGGATTTAGAGCCAAAAACAACACAACTGCAGCCACTATTGATCTAATAACAAAAATAAAAGAAAATATGGATAAAAAACACTATGTGCTGGGTGTTTTCATTGATTTGAAAAAAGCCTTTGATACCGTAAGTCATAAATTACTTTCAGAAAAACTAGAAAACATAGGTATCAAGGGCAATGCACTTAAAATGCTAAAATCTTACCTAAGAAATAGATTTCAGATAGTTAAAATAGATAGTTTTGAGAGTAGTACATTGCCGATCACATACGGAGTCCCGCAAGGATCTATATTGGGGCCGCTATTGTTCTTGATTTACATAAATAGCATCACAGAACTAAACTTGCATGGTCATATAACTTTATATGCAGATGATACGTGCTTATTTTATTTCGGAGCCAATATGAACGACATTATTTCAAAAGCCCAAGAAGATCTCAACGTTCTATTCGAATGGTTTAAATATAACTTATTAACCATAAATATTGCTAAAACATGTTACGTTGTTTTTAAAGCTAAGAATAAAAAAAATCCGCAGCACGACACATTAACTATTAATAACATCCCACTAGATCAAAAAACCTGCGAAAAGTATCTTGGCTTGAGAATAGATCATCAATTAACATGGCACAATCAAATAGACCATATTAAAACTAAACTATCAGCACTTACAGGATCACTTCATAGTATAAACAAGTGCATACCTAGAAAAATACGTTATACTATATATAACTCTCTTATTAAGTCACATCTGTTATATCTCATAGAGATTTGGGGAAGCGCCGGAAAAACGAAGTTACAAGAACTACAAAGAGTACAAAATAAGGCCATAAAGATATTATTTCGCTATCCATACCTAACACCAACTTCTAAAATTTTTGACGAAACAAAATTGATGAATATTAAACAACTCTACACATACAATACTTGCGTTCTGATTAGAAAAATTATAGACAAAACCATTCACACTAACGTATCATTCACTAAAAAATCACAAATTACTAAACGCAGTCTTCGTCGACCAAGTCTGCTTGTTTTGCCAAGAATACGCACTAATTACGCTAGAAGGAATATTACATATGAAGGGGCACAACTATTTAATAATTTACCCACATTTATAAAAAGTGTTAGCTCACTCGGCAGTTTTAAATCTCGGCTATTGAAACACGTAATGGAAAACTGCCTTGACTAACGTCCTCCGGTGTATCACAATGGTTGAGACTAAACTGCTGAATGAGTATGGAATAGTTATAATAATTAATATAATAATATTAGAGTAATTTTATTTAACACATACTCTTGTAACGGTTACCTAAAATAAGTTTACCGAATGTTTCTTGTATGTTCTCATGTAAGTGGCTTTTTTGTCTTTATGAGAATAAAATGATTTAAACCTAAGTTCTTCTGTAATTCTCTAAACTGTTTTATTGCTAATAGTTTCTGTGATATCTAAAAAATTATCAGCTAAGTGAAGTACTTTATGACTTTATGACGCGCCTCGCTAGGCGTCTTATCACGCGCCACACTAGGCACCCGGCACGCGCCACACAGGCGCCACATCACGCGCCTCACTAGGCGCCTCATCACGCTCCTCGCCAGGCGCAGCATTACGCGCCGCACAAGGCGCCGCATCACGCGCCTCACTAGTCGCCGCATCACGCGCCTCACTAGGCGCCTCATCACGCGCCTCACTAGGCACCTCATAACGCTCCTCGCTAGGCGCCTCACCACGCTCCTCGCTAGGCGCCGCATCACGCGCCTCGTTAGGCACCGCATAACGCGCCTCGCTAGGCGTCGCATCACGCGCCTCACTAAGTGCCGCGACACGTACCTCTATAGGCACCACGTCACGCGCCTCTCTAGGCACCACGTCGCGCGCCTTATTAAGCGCTATGTCAAGCGCTTCTAGACGCCGCTACGACGCTGCAATACGCGCAGCACTAGGCACCGCAACTCGCGCCTCTCTAAGCACCGTGTTATGCGCTTATGGGTGCCGCGTCACGCGCCTCTAGGCACCGCGACACACGCCTCTCTAGGCGCCGCGTCACGCGCCTCTATGCATCGCGACACATGCCTCTCTAGGCGCAGCGTCACGCGCCGTTCTTGGTGCCGTACCATGCGCCGCACTAGGCACCGTTCCATGCGCCGCATAAGTCGGCGCACCACACTCGAAACGAGGACTACGTGACATGTCACGCTCGCATATCTCTTCACGCCTCATTGACACGTGACGCACACGTGACGCGAATCGCCAGCGTGACACCTCACGGCGCCTCGAATCACGACTGCTCTGAGTCTCGTCATGATCACTTGACTCGCTGTGGTCTCTCGAATCGCTAGACTCGTCACGATGATTGCAACGAGTTTTGCGACGTCTACGCACAGGAGGCTCCGAGTTGCTTGATGGCAAGTCACACAACTCACTCGTACTTTGTCGAGACTTTCTTTTGAGAGTCATGATTTCTGAAAATAAATAATCTACAAAAAGTGGATGTTCTTTCTTTGTTTACCTAAGGGACACTATCTGTAAAGCATCTATAATATGTCTTTGAAGATAAGACAATAGAAGAACCATAAGAAATCACGTTAGAGATAAAGAAGAAAATTAAATACCTCACCAGTGCAGTTTGAATATTATTGACCATATTCTGATACCAGCGTTTAAACGTTTCTCTCTTAAGTTATTTTTAAATAGAAAAAAAAATAACTAACAAATTTGACGTACGTACCTTTTATGGGCGTTCAGTCTTTCACCGAGGGCGAACATCAATCGCTATCTCGATTATATCCCACTTCTGAACTATTAACGATTCAGAAAATTAAAACAAACTTTCACAATTTCACGATATTTATTACGTTCTCACAAAATCACTTTTTACATCTGTCCATTACAACTGTTCGACGACAACTATCCAACACAACTGTTCCACCCGACTGTTCGACGACAACTGCCTTTTAAACACTCGCAACACTTCCTACCACATGTTTTCAACACGTGACGTAACGTGGTGGGGCACATCCGGAAGTGGTGCGCGAATTAAGTAAGCGACAACGGAAGAGTTTAAAAATAAACTTTATTTGATCCCAGTTACAGCAAGACAGTAATTACTTAATTCTACAAAATGTTGATCTTATATACTAATCTTATTGCTAACCAATCATCTCTGCTAATGACGCATGTCCTAGATATTATATGCTGACATATAGCTGTTATTCTAATATAATATAATTATTGGCTGATGAAGCTAATATTGGGGGATTGGGGTTCCTTAACTCCTCCCTCCCTAAGAGAGAAATTATCCGAAGGCGTCGCAGATGACTTCGGAGAATTTCGGCAAAAACGAAAAACATTTAATTTGTATGAGATGACGACAATAATTATTATGATAATGATATACTCTAAAATGGTCCATACGCTAATTTCTATTGTCACTATTTGGGTTGTATCGTCACTTTCACTAAATTTGGCACTTTGTAACAATTCTTTCACGTCACTAAAGTCCACGTTTCTTAGGTCGACCTTCTCCGTCCTTGTCTGTATGTCTTGTTGAAGCTCTGGCATCTCGACCAATGGGAGCTTGAAACTGGAAATTGTAGTGTTTGTGGCGGCACCAACAATTACTCCTCCTATTTGCGCCTCGCATTGTTGACTCAGTGTCACGATATAGGTCCCAAAGATGTTGTATTTGCGGATTTCCTCATTGCAGTTTTCGGTAATGATCAGGTTGTCCTCTGTGTAGACCAACCATTGGCTATCCGTTATCTTCTGCACCTTAGGCTTTTCTATCTTGATACGATTCTTTACGCAGCTATTGTAGTTATTCTTCATCAACATAATTTGTTCTATACAGGTCTCGACTGGATTCTGAGCTAAATTACTTTCATCACAAAGAAATCTGTCATTTTCAATTTCAGTACATGAGTTTACCACGGGCATGTATTTCAATCGATTCACCATTAGGTAAGGGTATTTGGGAATAATGGTAAAAGTGTCTGGAGAATGGAAAATAGGAATAGGAATAACCTTATAATAATTATATGTTTCGTTGTCTATTAGAGGGACTTCTAACACAAATACTAATCTATTGTTATTTAAATATGATTTGACTATGATATTACGTTCTAGTTTTATTAAATTACTTTTACTAACTGGATATATTGTCCTAGCATGTTTACTAATTGTTTCTAAACTGCTGTACAGTTCTGTGCTATTTATAATAGACTGGTGCAAAACATTTAGTTTGCTAAAGGCGATTGCGGACTCTATTTCTTGTATGTTCTCATAACAAGTTCGAAAGTTGCTTAAAATTTGGTACATAGTATCTATTATTCGTAGTAACTTGTTAAATTTGAATTCATTTTCAGCTAGTTTTTCTATGCCATTAGTGTGTGAGCCTAATCTTTTAATATTTGAATTTATGATTTCTGAGTCATTAACTAATTTATCGAAAGCTTTTGGCATTGATGACACTTTACGTTCGGCTGCATGTTCTCTATTCTGGAGTAAAACGATTTCCTTATCATATTTAATTGCATCGTCTTCATCTAAATTACCAGATATAGCTTTTACAAATGAGCCCAGAGGGTTGAACAAAGCTCGTTTGTTTCTATGATTAAGGGGTAAAATTTGATATAATTTATCTTTAGTAAGTCTTATTAAATACTCGATTTGGTTTTCTATACCTAAAGTTTCATTACTTAATTTGCTTTCTATAATTTTCGATTTCATATTGCTAAAATCGCGAATATTATTATCTATTTGTAAGCTTAAGGATTCTAAATCTAAAATCTTAAATATAGTCCAATAATTATTCTTCTTCACCGCTACTCCCATCTTCAACGACGCTATCCCCGGATTCCGAGTGAAGTTCTGGAGTTCCAGCGTGAATCCTGACATCACTAGTACCAGAAGTACTAGGCATGACCTGTGGAGGACGTTTTACATTTTTTATCGCCACTCTAGTTGGTCTTTTATTTAATTCTACAGGCACTATATTACGTTCGGTTTCACCAGTGATTTCGGCTTTTTCATAGCGAGGTTTTTCCTTAGCTTTCCTAGTCCTAGTATTCTTCATGTAAATAGTATCTCCTGTCTTAAGGACTGGTGTTTCTTCACCTCCTTTCCTATCTCTTACCTTAAGTTTATCTGTGTTTAATTTATCTGTTACAAATTCGTATAGTACTTTGAGACGTTTCCTATGATCTAATAATAATTTCTGAGTTAAATTTTTCTCCCTATCGACATTAAATACATTTCCGGCATCGGTATGCCCAAAGACTAGTTCAAAAGGCGTAAAATCTGTCGCTGAGTGTATGGTGTTATTATATGCCATAATAGCATACGTCATAACGGAAGCTGCATCTAAATCGTTTTTTTCATATTTTGCTAATCGGTAAATTTCGATGATAGTAGAATGGAATCTCTCGACTATTGCCATAGAACTGGGATTGTTTGGAGTCCCTATGTGCAATTCTATTTTGTATAGACTTAACATTTCCTTAATTAACATGTTATTAAATTCTGTCCCTGAATCACAACTTATTCTACTGGGCAATCCATAAATACTAAAATATTTAATTAATGCTCTAACTATCTCTGGTGTACTCCTATTAGGTACCTCTATTGCCTGTGCTAATTTACTAAAAGCATCTACAATAGTTAAATAATATTTTCCTTCAATGTATAATAGATCCATAAAAGCTTCTTGGAATGGACTATTCTGAGTTTGGGTTAACTGAATTTGAGGTTTAATGGGCTTTCTATCGTACTTCATTTTTCTACACATTTCGCAGCTGTTAATAACTGTTGTAACTATTTCTTTCATGTTTGGCCACCAATAATATCTCTTAAGTTTAGCTAAAGTTTCCCTAATGCCTCTATGACAGGTTTTCCCGTCGTGGTATTTCATAATAACTTCTTTCTGATCCTCTTCTGACTCTGTCAAATTGATCACTCTTTCTGTACATTCTGTTAACTTAACTGAACCCTTTTTAAACAAGTTAATAACCATGTTTGAAAAAGATTTTCTAAACGATGGATGTTCAAAATAAATATGATATTTATGTTTAGGATCTATATATTCTTTTAGAAAGTCTTTAACTAATTTGTCATTATTTGTTGGTAAGTGAACTTCAAAAATTTTCTGTTTATTATTAGAAATATCCTTTACTGTCAATTTATCTTTAAACCATGAGTGAACTAAAATTTGTCTAGCTTTAGTATGTAGATACTAGAGCTTCATTTAAAATAGGAATACCTTCATGTTCCCTATTTGAAACTGAATTAGCTGTGACGCCATCATCAGAATCCGAAAGTTCTATCGTTTCTATGGGCGTTTCGTCAAATTGCAGCTCTTCATCTATAATTTTTTGTATTCGCTCTTTCCTATCACCTACGTTAACAAATATCGAATCTAAATCGTCGTTAATTGCATTAATTTTAATCCTAGATAAGGCATCTGCATTTGTATTTTGAGGCCCTTTCTTGTACTTAACCTCGTAGTCATATTCCTCTAAGCGTAAACGCCAACGCGTGAGCTTACTGTTGGGTTCTTTTAATGAATACAGCCATGCTAATGGTCTATGGTCTGTAAAGATAATAAATTTATTGCCATATAGATAAGGCCTAAAATGCTTAACTGCCCATATTATGGCTAAAAGCTCCTTCTCAATAGTACTGTATTTTACTTCTGTGTCACTCAGAGTCCTGCTAGCATATGCTACTGGCTTGTCTGAGCCTATTGATCCTTGTGACAATACAGCCCCAATTGCAAAATTCGATGCGTCGGTAGTTAAAATAAAACTTTTACTAAAATCGGGATACTGTAATAAAGGTGCGTTTGTTAAAAGTTTTTTACATGTTTCAAAACATTCCCTATACTCATCATTAATAATTATTTTACGACCTTTCTTTAAACAAGCTGTTAAAGGTCTAGTTATTTTTGCAAAATCTTTGATGAATTTCCTATAATAACCAATGAGTCCTAAAAAGCTTTTTATTTGTGTAACTGTTTCTGGAATAGGATATCTTAAGATTGCATCAATTTTATCATTATTTGGCTTCAATCCTTCACTTGTAATAGTGTGCCCTAAGTAAAGAACTTCCTTTCTAAGAAAATGTGATTTGTCGAGTTGTATTTTTAAATTTGTCGCCCGAAAACGATCAAAAACTGCTCTAAGTTTTTCTACATGCTGAGTCAGCGATTTAGAAAAAATTATGACGTCATCAAGGTATACCAGGCAATGTAAGCCCTGGAGACCTCTTAGAACGTTATCCATAGCCCTCTGAAATGTTGCAGGTGCTGTTTTTAGGTGGTGCGTATATTATTGGAATATTCGCATTTTTTAAATGCAAAACTTGACTTTCCATGTTTATTTTTGCCTGTAACTGTTTAAGTAGGTTACTACCTATTAACCCATCATACCTATCATCAACACTGTAAACATAAAATTTATGAAATTCCTTACTGCAAAACGTAGCTGGTAAAGGAATAAATGCCGTTTCTCTATGAACACTCGATGCGTGAGTACTAACAACTTCGAAGGGTTCATATTGCAACCGATCCCTAAAGTACTTGTTTGCAATGTGTGGGCTTATGAAAGACCTAACACTGCCTGTATCTATCATAAACACTGCATTTAATTCTGGTATTAGTTTAGCTCATCCCACGTATTTATAGAGTCCCTTTCGCCTACCAAACTAGCTGCTTCGCCTGTTAATCTACTTGTGAATGAAATAAATAATTGTTTTGTACAACGCTCCCTTGGAATGTTGTTAAAATGTATTCACATTTTTTAATAAATAAGGGTAACGCTCTAACATCGCCATTAAATACTGGAATTATGTTTACCATCTCTTGCGGAACACGGTTTATACCTTCCATTATGAAGTGAAATAACGAAGCTTCACAAAAAGTAAGCACAAAAATTAATAAATTATCCCTAACTATTTACTACAACTAACAATCTATAAAATATTATTACGGCGTTGTCCAATCCCTAATAATACACACAACATAGATTAATACAAGGTTGGGATGCAAATGGAAGAGCTGAGAGGAAGGTGAAAAGATTTACTCACAATTCCGCAGCTATCTTCATGATCCCTGAATTACTGCTTGGCTCCTGGTCCTCTCCTGGCTTGATGTGGCTTCTTAATGTATTTGTTTGTTCGGTGATCTCTGCTGAACCGTTGAAACGGACGTCGGCTGCTTCCCGTAGATGTGGATACGTGACAGACTGACTACAGAGATCCTACCGGCTGCGCCAATTAAGTAAGCGACAACGGAAGAGTTTAAAAATAAACTTTATTTGATCCCAGTTACAGCAAGACAGTAATTACTTAATTCTACAAAATGTTGATCTTATATACTAATCTTATTGCTAACCAATCATCTCTGCTAATGACGCATGTCCTAGATATTATATGCTGACATATAGCTGTTATTCTAATATAATATAATTATTGGCTGATGAAGCTAATATTGGGGGATTGGGGTTCCTTAACTCGCGCGATTATACTTTGACTTTACAATTTCTACAAATAGTATAAATCATAGATAATAAATTTAATTACAGATAATATAATTCTTTGATCTAGAATAGAAATACATCTGTAATGCATGATTAATGAAACTTAATGCCTAAAAACAATTTAGCAATTGTGGAAATACACTATTGAAAATAGAGTTTCTAACAAGTGTATGTGGCTCAGTATTCCACCACGACAAAACAGTCGAGCTGTCCGTGAATAAGATAGATTTATTTAAGATGAGTTTTGAACTAAGCAAGGAGTGAATGCGATTTATTACTTTGAATATTAATACAGCATTGCACAGGTCTAAAAGGTTAACTGTCACTTTTAGAGGTGCTACCTTGGACTTAGCAATTAAAAGATAAAAACGCCATAAATCTTGAAGTAGCAATTTGGCTTCTAAGATACAAGGTGTGAGCCACCCAAGAGGTTCAAAAATACGAGCGATGCTGGATAAGGGTAACTGAAATGATCACTCACAGGATCATATTGGACTCCTAAGATTTTTAACGTTGAATTATCACTTTATCGGAGAAAAGTTTAGGGTTTTGATAAAGATCTAACGATTGACCGTTAGTGGTTTTAGAACTGGCATCGAATACCACTCTCAATTTAGTGGTCGTGCTCTCCGGGCGAACGACGCAACTGTGAAGGATAAGATAACGATTGAGAGTAGGTACGACGGCGTTAGGTACGGTGTACATGTGATTTAAATTCTCGTACTCACGCATAAAATTGATATAATCGGATTTAAGTTCAGTCTGACGATTAAGTTTCTTTTCAAGATGAGTCAAACGCGACAAAGTACTATTATAAGATTCCCCCAAAGAACGCTCGCCATCCATTAAGAGGATAGGTACGACGTATCGTCCGTTAGGTACACGATAGGTTAAATCAGTGTACATGCGTTCGCAGATATCATTCTCAGGGACAGTGATGTCCACGCGCGGAGGTTCCTCCACTTCCCATTTTTTTTTAATTTGCTCATCTAATTTGAATGTGGTGGCCACTAAAGAGCACGCGGTGTTTAAAGGCACTGAGTACGCGTTTACTGTCCCGGTGAGAATCCACCCGAAAACGCTACGCAAAGCGGTAGGTAAACCGGGCCTCAGATTGATACGTTGACCGTCATAGATATCGGGGAATAACTCCGCGCCTATTAATAAATCGATGTTCGCGGGTACATCGTAGTCGCGATCAGCTAACACTAAATGGTTGCAACATTCTCGAACGACTGATGGTACTTTAACGCTAGGTATTAGAGCAGTGATGTTATCTAATACGACTGGCTTTATATTAAAATGCGGAGCATCACTGTGCACGGGCCGTATAGTGCATTCCGTCACCCCCCTTACTTGAGTGACTGAGTTTTGTCCTAGTCCGGCTATACTAAGATTATACCGGCGGATTCTTAACCCGAGCGATCGTGCGCACGCTGAAGTGATAAAACAATCCTGCGCCCCACTGTCTACGAGTGCACGGACGGTACATTGAGTGCCGGCGGCAGTGTTGAATGCGCGCGCCTGACATGTACTATGGGCCAAAGCTACATCTGATCACTTTGAAAATAAAATCCCGTGCACAAGATGACCACAGCTGCGTCCGCCCTTTTTGCGTCGACCATAGCCAAATGACTTGTTTGATTTTTATACCGTCTTTTTTTAATTACCAAAACAAGGGGTTGACAGGTACTAGAGAAACAGTCACCCGATGCTGCGATGCTATTGGTTGATGAGTATGTCGGGGTTAATTTAGCGGGCGCGCCCTGCAAACTAAAATAGTCCTTACGGTGATCAGATATAGCTTTGGCCGATTGTACCTAGTAATACCATATCGCAGTGGGGAACGGCGGCGTGGGCATGAGCAGTAACGTTCGCTCCAGTGGTTGCGCTGGCGCTTGATGGCGCTGGGTCAATATGCAATAGGGTATAGTGACGTAATCCACATAACGTGCATGCCATTTTAGATAGGCATTTATCTATGACATGATTTGTACGCAAACAATTTGTACACATATTATTTTTACTTTGTACTAACGCGAGTCTAGCACGAGAATCTAAGGATTGAAAGGTAGGGCACCGATAAATCGAGTGCGCCTCACTGCAATGAGCACAAGTCACATTTGCTGGTGGGTTTGATTTAGCGAGATAAGATGAGCGTTTTGATCCGCTGCTGTTTTGCCTACTAGCCGCAGGCGGAGATTTTTCCCCTCAAGGTAACGAGGGTTAGACATAATAGTATGCCTGATATTAGATTTAGAAGATAACTGACTAGTTTCTAAGACTTTTACGTAGTCTTGAAGAAACTTTCACAAAAAGTGGGTATTCGTGAAATGTTTTGAGATTCGAACCGATTGCGCGTGTCCGAGTCCAGCATGCGCGAAGTTAAACAAAATAAAATGAAATCACCTAAATTTTCAAAGTGCATGGTATGCCTCATAAATTACGTTTGTTAAAATTTGTAGATCTTGGAAGTTACCCGATTTTAAAGCTGGCTGATCTAAGAATTTATCTAGATATATTAACACTATAATACGCTTGTTTTGATAACGTTCGATCAAATTATCAAAAACAACTTCGTAATTATCCGCGGTCATCGATACCCCTTTGACAATAGACAAAGCCGGGCATTGTAAACAAGACGCTAAATAGTGATATTTTTCTATTTGAGAAATCGAAGTGTTATCATGAATCAAGGTTTTATAAATATCATAAAACGTTTGCCAATTTTAAATTTTACTATCAAATTTAGGTAACTAGTTTAGGGAGCCGTGCGTTACGCCCTGATTGTGCGGGGTCGTAGGCCCCCGCAAGCACGGTCGGCGCCGTCTCCTGCGATGCCCCGGCGACGTTCCCGCTCTTATCAGTAATAGACCGATAGCGCTAGGCTATTTAAATGTCATAAGTTTAAAAAATTCTAAAGTTGCTAATTTCTTGCCTGTGGATACAGTCGTACCTATGAAGCTTATTATTGCGTTTTGTGTCACATCTGTTACTTGCATTTTCAGTAATTCGATGATTTGTGGTTGATTATTTTTATTCAAAACAAAACTGGCAAAATTAATTTAAAGTTTAAAATAATTATGGTGTCATATCTAGGATAGTCTGTGGAGTGTGCAAACCCATTTTGTGTCATATTCGTCCAGAGCAAACCGACATAGGGCCATTATGTAAAAATAGTGCAAAAAGAATATTACAATTAATGAAATAACTATTTCCTTTCTCAGATCACTAACATAAGCCTATTAAATAAATTTGTGCCAAATTAGGGCATGCAATTTCAAGATTTTTAATTATTTTGCTTTGCCAAGCTACAAACGCTTCAAAAAAATATTACAATCAGTAGACACACATATTCAATATCATAAATGCATGAAAAATCGACATTGTAAATTTGTGTCATTTTCATGCACGTTTATTCATTTCATATATAAATGAATAAAACACAAAAACAATGGTTGCCATCGAAGCTGGCGCACGCGGCTAGGCGGCATACGTACCTATACCACAGTACCTACGCACACACGTTCGTTCGGTACGATTTCTTCTTAGATGCGAAGGGTTCATTAATAAATAACTTACCTATCATATTGAGTATTGATTGACTCTTATCTCCGCTACATAATGAACAAATGTGTAACAAAAAGAGATAAAATAATGACTTGCGAATTTTGCACAAATCGTGCGTCTACAATCTCATTAACCTACGAATGTCAATGATCAATGCTCAGAAGATGGTCAATGTGGTCAGTATTATTTTAGATTGATGCTTCGATTCGCTTCGAATTTGAACCTGAAAGCGGGAGGTAAGTAGGTATGCCGATACTTACCTAAACCTACCGCTTTTTCGTTATACTTCTCGATATCCCGCGCCCCGCATCGAGTAGGTAGGTACTAGGTAGTGTACAGTCAGCAAAACAAAATATACACGACGTAAAAAAAATATTATTTTTGTTGTGTGTGATGAACTTTTATGGTGTACAATAAAGTATATTCTATTCTATTGTGATTAAAAATGAAAAATGTTTCGACTGAAGTATACTTGTAGATCAAGTTCCAATACACAAAAGTTTTAGTAACAAGGGTTTCTTTGTGTTAAAGTAATTTTAAATTTACATACGCACAATGTAATACATTTAAAATTTTGGACTATTTATATTTTAATCATATTGTAATTTTAAGTTACAATGTTTTTCTTCTTAAATCTAAACACTTATTTTAAATGTTATCATTTTAAAGAAAGATGCAGTGTTGTCATCGAGAATAGGTATCAGCATAAATGGTCTTGGAGAAAAACTAACAGTAGGTATGTAATAAAATGTTTGCCCCTATATTGTCCTTAACTACATATAACAAAAACATATGAAGAAGTAATTGCAAACGATAGGCGTGGTAAGCATTAGGATAGGTTAGGATAGATGGACCCCCTTTTCCAAACTTAGACTCCCATTTGGTCCATTGTGCGTGTAGGCCTCCTCTCTGTGAGAGGGAATGGGCCGTAATCCACCACGCGGGACCAGTGCAGGTTGATGGATGTTATATGTCTTAGTTTTTAAGGTTCCGTACCTAAAGACTACCCTGTTTTAAGACTCCGCGGTCCGTTTGTCTGTCTGTCACCAGGCTGTATCTCATGAACCGTGATATCTAGTCAGTTGAAATTTTCACATATGATGTATTTCTTTTGTCGCTATAACAACAAATACAAAAAAATTAATAAAATAAATATTTAGGTGGGGGCTTCCATACAACAAACGTGATTTATAAATCCCCGAAATGCAACTGATAAAAAACCGATAAGCTGTCAACTCGGCAACGATGTTCAAGGCTCTTAAGCTTTGACTCGGCCAGTGCCTCGTTGCCGATGAGCTTCTTGGCCCGTTTTTTGATCAACTTAACTGCATCAAGGTGGTATTTGGCAGATCCGTCCCAAAAATGAGAACAGTACTCCTAAATCATCGAACTTGCGCTTGATACAACTTGAGCAACTATTTTGGCGAGAAGAACCGATACCCCCACTTTTTGGCAGCCAGCTGAGTCTTTTCCTCAATGTTGTGGTGTTCTGATTTACAGATCCACATTTTTTACTCTATTTACAATTCATAACTATACAAACCATACCTTCATATATTTTGATATTTTATCAACATTTGTAATTCATTTTTATGTTTTCTTTCTTTTGTTATCATCTGAAAAGCATACTTTTAGTTATATCTGATTGTTTTAATATCTGAAACTTAAATTATATTGTTAATTTGTAATTCTTGCAATATTTTTCTATTGTGACATTTTCATCTGACATGACATCTGTCTGTCTATTTTATTTTTCTTAAAACCATAGACCGTAACATAGGTACCATGGACTAAACCTCCTTTAAGCTAGGTTTACACTATTATAAGGGTAGCTTAGACTGACCCCTTTGTGAACCGTTTTTATTCGTTCTGGTCTTTATTTCTTAATTGAAATTTAAATTTGAAATGTAGATAGAACACAGAACGAAGAAAAACGGGCGTCAATTTTTAGTTTCGAAACGGGACTGAACGCCGAATGTCGATTTATTTACTGAGTAATACGAAGTGGACTTTTAAATCTAAAACTCTCTAAAACCTTAATATCCAGCTTGTGTATATAATATCCAGTAATAATATCTGAAGTGTACTAAAATATAAATATTGTGAGTGATATACTGTGTATGATGTTACCTACGTATCTGATTACTACTCGTTTCACTCCTGGCTGCCTGCCTTCCTACCTACTGTATGCCTACACAACTGCATACCAAACTGTGTGCCTGAAAGACCGTCGTGGTGTCTGCTCACCTGTCCCTCTCAAGTTTACCACGACTTGTGAGGAGTTCCAGTCCGTCCAGCTGCCTGCCTAACCGATTTGCTACCTATTCTACTGCCTGCCTGCCCGATTACCTGCTTGTCGTCGTGGTGCCCACTCACCCGCTTACCTCGGGCTACCCCGGCTTCCAGCCCGTCCTGCTGCCTGGTTAGCTGCCTAACTCCAGCACCCCACGTCATGCGAAGCCGGTCCCTCAGTTTATATCCTTTTCCTTAATTTTAATTTTTAATTACTTTTTTTTATTTTATTAACGTGGCTTACGTTTAGCTCCTTCTGAACTAAACGTAACGCTACAGTTTGGCGCCCAACTTTTAAATAATTGGGCGCAACGTTGTTTGTGCGCCCAATTTTAAGAATCCACCCCATCACCCACACTCTATTTTTTTTAACGTGGGCTCGATTTCATACTCTCAAAATTCAAAAAACATACTTGCACAAGTATTACTATTAGCTAACTTTTGGTTTCTTATTCAGGCCCTCATCATCTTATTCAATTTTGCTAGCACATTTTTTTTTTTAATTCTTCACTATTTATACTTCTCAAAATTCTAAAAACATACTTGCACAAGTATTACTAGTAAGCTAACTTTTGGTTTCTTATTCAGGCCTTCATGTCATCATCATTTTTCCTTTGTCACTTTTGCTAGCACATTTTTTTTTAATTCTTCACTATTTATACCGAACCTACTAGGCAATTTCTTTTTATCCCTCTTTGTTTTTATTTTTCTTTTAGAGCAGTTTGGCAACTCTATAAATAAGCCTCTAATGCCTTGTATATTATATTCATCCTTTTACCCTCTTCCCCCTTAGAATTAGATTTCCTCTATTGAGCGGTGTGCACAACTCTAAAAGCCTTATGTGCACAGAGCGGTCCCGTAACTCTGTAAAAATAAGCCAAATGCGTGGCGTCTTGTAAATATGTAAAATATTTTCCTCTCAAACTAGTTTCCTCTCAAACTAGTTTCCTCTCAAACTAGTTCACTCTCAAACTAGTTCCCTCTCAAACTAGTTACATGAAACTAGTTACATGAAACTAGTTCCCTCTCAAACTAGTTACCTCTCAAACTAGTTCCCTCTTAAACTTAGTTCCCTCTTGTAAATATTTCCCTCTCAAGCTAGAATTCCCTCTTCCCTCTTAAACTTAGTTCCCTCTTCCCTCTTGTAAATATTTCCCTCTCAAGCTAGAATTCCCTCTTCCCTCTTAGACTTAGGTCCCTTTTTCCTCTTCCCTCTTAAACTTAGGTCCCTCTTCCCTCTTCCCTTTTTGACTTATATTTTTTAACGAGTTTTCAAACAGGTGCGGGTTACGACACCTAATTAAAAAAAGAAAGTTATTTTTCACTTTGAAGTGTTTTGTTTTGGAAGTCGGTTTGATTTTTTGTTAAAAAGTTTTTTATTTTTCTCTTTTTAGTTTTGGTAGGTACCTCCAATTATAGCCAAAGTACAACTTATGACAATTCCAGTAAGCCCAAACACGACTAGGATACATTGTTTTATTTCGGGTTTCCAGTGGCCATTGTGGTCTTCTTCATCAGTTCCACTTCACCAAATGATACTTTCTGAGTGCAAATGATTGCATTGCTGATGAAAATACCAAAATCGCTGTATGTTTGCCTATAATATTTGAGGAGTTGCCTCGATTTCTCTAGGATTCCATCATCAGATCCTGACCTGATGAGTATGGGACCAACTAGGAAGTATACCCTTTCGGACAAAAGAAAAATTTTTGAAATCGGTCCAGGCGTCCTAGAGTAATCGGGGAACATACATAAAAAAAAAAAGATTCCGACGAATTGAGAACCTCCTCCTTTTTTTGAAGTCGGTTAAAAAAAACCAGTTGTTTAAAAAACCAGATCATTCAGAGCCCTTCGTCGCTGCAATGTGTCTAACTTGAAATAACTCATTCGTTCTACGTAATCAGCTCTATAGGGGCATTTCTGATCTTTGAACCGCAAGCATCTAGTGAACTTTTTTTGAACGCGCTCTAGACGATCTACATAGGTTTTGTAAGTAGGGTTCCAGACGGGAGATGCATATTCCACTAAACTGCGCACAAAGGCATTATATAACACTTTTAAGGCCACGGTTCCCTTAAATTCTCTGCAAACTATTAACAAACCCAAACATTTTCATAGCCTTCTTAATTACATTATTAATATGATTGGCAAATGATAGATCACTGCTGAGCACAACCCCCAGATCCCGTATACTTTTAACCTCTTGCAGTGATGTTCCATTGAGGGAGTAAGAAGGTAAGGGGTGCTTTTTCTGCGTAAATGTAATGTGATTACATTTGCTGGCATTCAAAGTCATCCCATTTACCACACACCAGTTCTGAATGGAATCTAGGTCTGATTGGAGCAGCTCAATGTTTTCTTGAGTTTTTATTTGACGATAGATTTTTAGGTCATCTGCAAATAAGGAGCATTGGCTATGCTTGATGCAATTGACTATATCGTCAATGAACAAAATGAAGAGGATTGGCCCGGTATGAGATCCTTGGGGCACACCGGAGGTTGCAATATATTCCACAGATTGATAACCATTTACCACCCCTTTTTGTTTTCTCTCGCACAAATACGATCAGAACCAGTCCAGAAGGCGTCCGTGTATGCCAAAACTATGTAGTTTCAGCAACAGGATTTTGTGGTCGACCTTGTCGAAAGCGCTGCTGAAGTCGGTATACAGAGCGTCGACCTGGTGGCCATAGTCAAAGATCATACTGACCTCATCTATACACCGTGAAATTTAAATGGTTGTTTTCCCGCAGCGAAATGGTTTTTTCTATGTAATACAATCGTTTCGTAGTTATGTAAAATATTAGAAACAAAAACTGGCATATTTAACATTGTGAAAAACTTAACTCGAAAGCGATCACGAACCAATAGTAATACCTCCCGATATCTACGGCCGAACGACAGCGGGGCGTTGACCCGGGTGCTAAGTAGGTCAGGATCACTGTCAAAAGGATTAGGTTCGAAGGCGGCTCCGTTTGATAATGTTGCGCGCGGGCTAGTTTATGCCGTATTACTACACGCGAGAGCTTATTTTACTTTAAACATTTAATAAATCGGTATTTGCTTTGTCGGCTTAGCGGTGGTATTGTTCCTTGCAAACTATTTTATGACGTATCACTACGTGCGAGAGTTTATTTTGGTTTGAACATTGTCTTGTGCATCGCTTGTCTTTGCCGGTGGTGACGCGAGTAGTACCTAGTACCTACAAGTTACTATTGTAACTCACTTTTTCGAGTTGATGAATATTTTTTAAATTATTTTAAAACAAAAACATCGTTATTTTTTTACTTTAACTCTATGCTTCGAAAGTACTCCTTAAGGCAAGTCGTTCTGCCGCGGGAAAACAACCAATTAAATTTCACGGTGTATATGAAGCCAAATTGGTGACGGTGGATTTATTGCTGCAGAAACCATGTTGCTTATGAGACAGTTGCGTTTTGACATGGGATGTTAATAGGGGGCAAATCATTGATTCAAAAAGTTTTGAAAAAATGGATAAGATTGGTCTGTAATTTTTAACGTCTGCGCAATCACCTTTTTTGAATATAGGTACCACATTGGCCCTTTTCCATTCTGTGGGAAATGTAGATGTTTCAAGTGATTTATTGAATATTAAGGTAAGAGGATATGCCAAATTACGAGCACATTTCTTGATGAAGAGTGGTGGCAACCCATCCGGGCCAGCACCCTTGGCAACATCCACTCCTTTCAATGCCTTGAGAACCTGCCTCTCAGTAAAAACAATTTTATTGAGTGTTAATTGAGGGAAAATATGGGTATTTGTTGGTGTTCCAGTTATTCTGCTTGGGACAGAAAAACTAGACGAGAATTGAGTACCAAAAAGCTGGCATATATCATCGCCTGTTGTAGCGATCAACTCGTTTAAAGTCATCTCGGAAGGAACAGAGCTAGATTTTGATTTTTTTGTTTTAATAAAAGACCAGAATGCTTTGGGGTTTGACCGGATGTTATTCTCCATAGTGTGGACATATTTCTTGTAGCAACTCTTAATAATTGACCGTGCTCTCTCGTCAAGTATTCTGTACTCAATATCATCTCGCGGATTATTGTATTTTTTAAACGTTGCCTAATCTTTTCTTTTTCGTTAAGAACTCTCACCAAGATTTTAGAGTACCACAAAGGAAAGTTTTTGCTTACATGCTTAATTTTAGGAACATTCTCTTTAATGACAGTCTGAACAGATTCATAGAGTGCCTTCACCATAGCGTCAACATTTGCACACGGTTCCAACAGCTGTTTCCAAGAAATTTCTTTTAATTTTCTATTGACTATTGTGTAGTCAGCTGCCTTGAAATTAAATGAAGTTAGTTTTACACGTTTTAATGGCACAAAAGCCTTAAAAACAAATTCAATTTCTAAAGGAGGGTGGTGACAATCTTCTCTACAGATAGAAGAAGAAGACCTCCTGACCACTGCACATCGTATATTTGAAAACACTAGGTCCAACGTTCTATTAATAGTGTTTTTAATAACATTGTATTGTATTAGATTGTTTAAAGACAAAGTCTATAAGAGAGTATCCTAGGTTGTTGACATAGTTATACGGAATAGTAGAGGTTGCACAAGAGTAACTCTGGTCCTGTTTCCATTCGATGAAGCCGAGATTAAAATCTCCGACTACTATAATTTCTTCGCCGGTAGTTTCATTAACGCTTGTTACCGAACCGAGAAACATATCCAGATGCTGCTGTGTCACTGGGGGTGGCAAGTAGATAACGCAAATATTTAATTTCCTTCCCTCATTTAACTTAACGCGTACCCAGAGGTCCTCCGCAGTAGTTTCCCACTGACAGGCCCTTGCGGAATCATACACTTTGGACACAGCTATGAGAACGCCACCTCCTTCTCTTCCTGAAAGCGCGCTGGAAGCCCTATCTCTCCTGTATATATTATAGCGGGCATCGAATAGCTCTCCGTCGTTGATACTATCATTGAGCCATGTCTCCGTCGCCACAATCATATCGTAGTTATTGATATTAACAGTAGCATTGATATCGTTCAATTTTGTTCGCATTCCTCGCATATTCTGATAGTATACTGTGAATTTTAATAAGTTACTCACGGGTTCTCGCTTTTGGGCTTTTAGCCTACATTAAAGAAACAGCGTGGAGGCTCTTTATGTGCATTGGTCGTGCTCCATCATCCTTTCGAACTAACACAACACAACACAACATGACATTAGGAGTTGCGTCTGTGGTACTACTACCACAAGAGGTGGTCGGGGTTAACCCGGTCTCAGACACTTGTATAACCGTCTGCTTAGCAACAGCTGCGGGAGGAGGAGAACGCTGCTGGCTACTATTAATTATTATTGTACCTTCTTGCTGCGCGCCAGCGCCAAACAACACTAGCGCAATTGTTGAGGCCTGCGAGTCCAAGCGAACCAACTTATTCGCCTCGCAAAAGTTGAGTCATAGGATGACAAAGCAGCGCAGGCGCCGGCGGTGCGGTGGCGGAGCGCGCGGGGAGTATCGAGCGCTCTGCGGGTTGAGGTAGGTCCGGGTTCGGGGCTGATAATAAAAATCATGGTATAATAAGACATGGTATTCTCTTTACAGGATGGCCTAAGCCTACGTCACGATAAGTGTTACCATTGATTGTCCTTTTCAGAAAATTTAGGTACTTTCTCATGTAGTTAACGAAAATAAAATAAATTACTAAATAGCTTAACTATTTAGTAACTCATGTGTTTCATCTATTTCGTGTTAAATTAATTTATATATTGAATTATTAGTTCATAATTGCTTTATTAAGTTGAAAAATGCATTTTGCTCGGGTAATTCAATCACACACAGTGGCAACATATCGAATTGACAAGTGTCATACTGACAACTCGCCATTTCATCGCTATTGTTGTGTCGCTCACACCTATAGCGTTGTTTCGCTCGGTGAGCAAAATACTGTGGCTCCCAAACATTTGTGGTGCACCCGTGAACTGTGAAAGATACACTAGAAAAATTGTTAATTGTTCCGTACTAAACTGTAAAAACAGAAGTATAAAGGCGTGTAATAAGGTTTTTTTCTTTTCCCAACGAAGAGACGCTACCATATGCGTGACTTCAATATTGTAATTAACTTCAGCTAAAAGAACTGGTATGTGCCTTTCTAGATATTATTTCATTTATCAACGCATTGTAAATTCCATAAATTAAGGCATAGCTGTGTCAATACGGCTGTACGCCCTAATATAACCTAACCTAATTAGTTTTGATTTATTTTAGTCAAGTCAAGTTTTGTAGGTTTTCGCCCCGAACTAAATTAAGTTGGTCCACACATACATACAGACAGACAGGCGCAGCGTGTGACTTTTACAACATTTGTTTTGTCAGAGACATTGTTTAACTAGATCTCAGATCAAATAAAAAGTCAAGATGGAACGTTGCAAACAACAAGGTGACGCCGGTTAAAACTACACCATGTCGTATACATACTCAATTACACGTACAATGAAACTATGCCTTAGTTTTTCAGTGGAGCTCTCAGATCAAATAAAAAACTCGACAGACAAGCTAAGGCGTAGTTTCGTTCCGTGTCTTAGTAGCCGTGGCTTGGTCACCTACGGTGAAGCGAAGAGGAACCCGAGGAGGGGCCGCTCGTCAGGGCTTTTTCTGATTAGGCCGACGACGTAGCGGCCAACATGTAGGTTGCGGTTCCGCTTGGCAACAGGCGACATCGCATCTGAGCCTTGCTCGATATCATATGGAGCACGTCCTATACGATATCGCAGCTGTGGGTTGGAGAGTAGACCGCGGTGGGAGAGGAGTGCCGGTATTGCGTTGCGCCGCTCTACCTACCTTCCGTGGCCTGGACGGGGTCGCCACCGTCTGATTGCGAATGAGGTGGGGCTGCAGGGGAGGTCCCTATCGCCTGCGGCCGAAAAGTGATAGGTGGTGGGGCCACTGACCTGTCCCGTCAAAGGAGGGCTAAGGGTGCCATACACTGGGCCGTCTGGCGCCCATGTGCTGGTTTGGTCCCTAGGGTGGTCACGGCGTGCAATGTGTTCTGGTGCGCTGGTGATGGGTGTTACACCCCAAAGGAGGGTCCGGTGACGGATGGCCGCGGTGGGTTCGCGGTGAGTGCTAACGCGTGCCTGTGTTCCCGCCATAAGCAGCACAAGAGGACACCGTGGAATTTTAGTGGGTTGGAGTCCCACATAACTGCGCTATCTACCTGTGGTAGCATAGCATGCATGAGCATTTCCCCAAGCTAAAAAAAAAAAAATTGTAGCGATGCCTGTGATGGTTTTTTTTTGTGTCTAGGGAAATACTGATTTACCCTTGCAAATAATTGATCAGGGTTGCTGATATAATAGAGAAATGATTTAATCAATACCACGGTCAAACGTTGCACAATGAAAAATTCATTTTCAATTTGACTCGGATTGTTCATGGACTTGTAATTCATTATGAGGTATTACTCTGTTTAGTTCAAACAAGAACCTATCTACGAGACATCATCATCTTCCTGCCCATGCCCCATGTCACTTGGGGTCGGCGCAACACATTTTCTTCTTCCATACCGTCCTGTCCTCCGTCACGCCATCACTGACTCCCTTTTCTTTCATATACCTCACACAGTCCATTCATCTTATCTTTAGCCGTCCCCTCCCTCTCCATCCATCCACATTAATATTCATAACTCTTTTAGTAACATGCGTTTGATTCCTCCTCATCACATGACCATACCAGGACAAACGGTTTCCTTTCAATTTTTCTGTCACTGGCGCCACTTTCAAACTGCCTCTAATATATCTATACCTTACACCTCTATCTCACTTCATCCATTCTCGGCACTTCGCACATCCATCTCAACATTCTCATCTCATTATATCTAACCGTAAGGAAAATAAATAAAACCAAGCAATCAATTAAAAAAGAAACAAAGTAAAAAAAAATTAAAAAAGTATCAAATATGTCGATTTCTTAAAAATGATAAAAATTTAGTACCTATTGTATTATTTAATTTTTTACCCCACAAAAAAAGTTTGAGAACCGCAACGCAATTGATGACGTAGTCTTAGGCCAATCACGTGACCCAGCTGTCACGGGAAGAGACTACCAGGCGAAGTATATTATTATACCATGATAAAAATGTTGTAAATGTTTTTACCTATATCTTCGCACTCCGTAGCTGTATTGAGGTCCAGTTTTCACCATTCGAATTTCACTTCACCAGCAATACAACGATGTCACATTAGTCTATAATCAACCACTTTTTACTACTTTTTCGAAATAAAATACTGGAGCAAAAAAAAAAACGTAGGGGACGGTAGACGGAATCCCCGAATATATAACACAGAGTAGGAATAGAACAGCTTTTTGAAGGAATTGAATCAAAACTGTGTGACTTCACCTTGACGACTATTGCATAATATTGATTGGACAAGAAGACTTTAAATTAACAAAGGACTACCACAAAACTATAATCTACATAAGAGATGTGTTAAGCAGAATTAAACATACAAACATAATCTTATGCTTTCCTACATACACATATAGAAATCATAACAGCCTTTACAACTGGAGGATTGAAACATTTAATAACCTACTTTACTTGGATCTATTGGCATATGAACACGCTTATTATTTGGATACGAATTTAAACCTTAAGTATGACTTCAGTATGTTTGACAAAAGATCGGGTTTAATAAATAACACTGCCTTAAGGACAATTTTTGGAGATCTGAAAGCTCTAATTAATGACATAGAATACTCTAATATCAATTGTTTTAGTGAATACAATAACAGTACTTGTGCGAGTTGTGACAATGCTTCTGCGGATATTAAAAATGAAAACAGCTCTGAAATTGAGCAGAAATTTACAAGCTTTTTTCATAACTAAACACGTAATGCATCAAATCATCGCTGGGCTGCTAACAAAATCTGAAGCAATAACAGTGTGTATAGAAGACCTGGCAGGAAAAGAATCATGTGTAGACATCCTGTGCATCACAGAACATTTTATTATGGAGGGCTATGAAAAGTATTTGACTATTCCTAATTATCAGCTTGCGGCGAGCTATACTAGAAAGGAAAGCAAAAGAGGTGGAGCATGCATAATTGCGAGAAATGGACTTCGATATAGGGAATTAAAACAGGTTGCAAAAAATTGCATGTATGTATGTAATTGTAATTGTATATGTTGCAAAGTATTTGAATGTTGTGCAATAGAATTGATTAACTATAAGATTGTAATTGTTTGTATTTATAGAGTTCCAAAAGTTAGTAACTTCAATACGTGCATGGAAAAATTGCACATGCTTTTAAGAGCGCTCACTAATAATTTTTTTCAAAACATTGTAATAGCGGGCGATTTCAATATAGATATCCTAAAAAGAACTTATCAAACTTTAGAATTTGAATGTCTGCTATTAAACTACAATTTGAGATTATCTGTTAACCAGCCCACTAGATTGAAGAGTCAAGCATGCATAGATAACATTGCGCATAACTTTAACAGAGCCTGTAAAGCAAAAGTATTTGAATTTGCGCTATCTGACCACAGCGCAACTCATTAAGATACCTGTCCAAAACCGATGCTCTTTAAAATATTGGTGTCGGAATAGGCGTGCTTATAAATTAGAATATGTTACAAAATTTATAAATTGTTTACGTAGTTTGTCCTTCTCTGAAATATATGAAACAAGTGATCCCAACATTGCATACAATTGTTTTTTTGAAACATTTTCACTGTTTTACGATCTATGCTTTCCTGAAGTAACTATTACCGTACAAACGACGAGAAAATCAAAATGGGTATCACGTGGCATCAGAACGTGCAGCAAAAAAAAGCGACACCTTTTATAAATTTATTTATCCAAATACTCGAAATTATTTAAAAAAATATCCAGCTAACGATTATGCACAAAATAATTACAAAATTCAAACATCAAATAACAAATCCAAAACCAGTTGGCAAATTATGAATGACTCAAAGCAATAATGTACCCCGTAATCCTATTACGAGAATTAAAGTAGACAATGACACTAACAGATCCTCGGAAAATAGCTAATGCATTTAACAACTATTTTATTGAAAAAGTGATCTCATTAGTTGATTCAGGTAATAGAGTGACTTCAAATATCCCAAGTAGAGAAAAATCATTTTTTATACCCCCTTGCATACCACAGGATGTATTTAAAATAATCAAAACATTTAAAATACGAACAGCGTGGGTCATGATGGTATCTCTACAAAAATAGTTAAATTAGTTGCTCCTGAACTATGTGCACATTTAAGTCATCTCATTAATTTAACCATAAGCACAGCCATATTCCCTGACGCTTTAAAGAAATCTATTGTTAAACCTATATTTAAAAAAGAAAACAGGGAAGCCATGGAATTTTATAGACCAATCTCAATAATTAGTACGTTTTCTAAAATTGTTGAGAAATATATATATAAAGAATTAAGTGCATATTTAGAAAAAATAATGTACTAGTCAATGAGCAAAAGGGATTCAGAGAAAACCGCACTATAAACATGGCTATTTATGATTTCCTACATAAGGTTATGGTAAATGTTGATAAGACAATTACCGTCTGCACAATATTCTGTGATATGACCCAGGCGTTCGATTGTGTCCGGCATGATATTTTGGTGGATAACGCGGTGGTTGCATACGGTATTAGAGGCAATGTACAAAAACTAATAAAATCGTATCTTGATAATAGAAAGCAGATTACGGAGATAACTTCAATAAATGTAAAGACTAAGCGTGAAGAAGTGTTTCACTCACATGAACGAGTAGTCAAGTATGGAGTCCCCCAGGGGAGTGTATTGGGCCCTCCTTTATTCATTGTTTATATAAACGACCTACCCAAGTATGTGGATCATCCAGTACCACTCTTTGCTGATGACAGCACCATCACAATTCAATGTAATACTAAAGATAGCTATAATAATGCCATTAATAATTCGCTTAAATCAATAATAAATTGGCTACATAATAATAATCTGAAAATTAATCTTAATAAACCTAACGTAATTCATTTTAGTCAACGCACATCAGCTATGACTGATCTTTTGGTCCAATATAATAATAAAATTATTACAGAAGTGGACTCTACTAAATTCCTTGGGGTAATGATTGACAAAAGACTTAACTGGAAAGAACACATTGAAGAACTAAGCAAAACAATTAGTAATTCTACAAATGCTCTATTCAAATTAGTTCCAATGCTTAACGTTACTCACTGCCCACAGCTTACCATGGTTTAGTTTCTTCACATTTTAGATATGGGAACATCTTTTGGGGTAATTCAACAGACAAAGATATACCTTTCAAAGCCCAAAAACGGTGCATTAGGACTATGTTTAGATTGGACTCAACTGAAAGTTGTAAGCCTTACTTTAAATAATATAAAATATTGACTCTGCCATGTCTTTATATATTAGAAATTGCTATGTTTGTGAAATCTAATCGGCACTTATTTCCACGGCAATCAGAAGTAATCAATCGTAACAGACGTGACGATACAATTCTCTGTTTACATAGATCGAAAACAGCATTGATGCACAAAAGTGTTTTCTGCATGGCTCCTAAAATATACAACAAACTTCCAAAAAGTTGGAAGGAGGAGAATGCCTGTAAATTAAAAAAGAAATTAAAGTTCCATCTTGAAGGGAAAGCATACTATACTATAATGGAATTCCTTAAGGATAAAATTTAAAACCATATAAGTACCTATCTAGCAAAGTTATCAATGCATCTTTGGCCTATTTGACAGTGCAGTGTGGTAAACTAACAAATACCGTTACTTTATTTTTTTATTGTTAAACATGTATATGTCGCATCAAGGCTGTCCGATACAAGGTGCGCTGGTGCCGGTGCTTGCGCTAGTGCTGGCGTGCTGGAGTGCGTGTTGTGAGCGGCTTTAAAGCTCCGGTACCATTCTGGACAAATGGTAGTGAGTAATCACGATGCGACTCACATTTTCTCTTGAGTACCAGGGGCGAGTACCGAAGATGGTCCCAGACGCCTCGTAAGGGGTTGCCTGGTATAGTGTGCCGCCTTATATAACGTAAAGTTGGTGAAGGTGGCCACTATAGAAAATCTAAGTAGTTTAAAAGGGGTATGTCCGAATGATGGAAACCATCGGGAAGTCAGGATGTATTCCCTTAGGTTAAGACATCGTGTGTGGGCAGGTCGTTGGGTACAATCGTGCAAAGGAAATCACAGAAATTATTCTATACACTGGGTTTATTCAAATATTCAGAGTTACAATCTTGCTTACTAATATTACGGATCGACACTGATTCTACGACGTCTTAGTTCTGAGGCTGTCAGTACTTGACTGCTCTATTCCACTGTCCCCACCACGCAAGCGCTTAGTAAAAGCGCGCCAATGCGTAGTTGTTCTTGCTTTGCCGCCAGATGGCGTGCTTGCGATTTGTTTTGACGTCCGTACTATTGACTAAACTCGACACGGCCATCCTGCGAGACAGGCGTCCTCGTCTGTTCCTCATTGTCAGGGTTTAACAGTGTATCTAATCATGTGGAAATCCTCATGGATGTCCTCAGCCCTTGGGGAAAGCTGAGGGGTCTGTCAGACTCCTACTGACTAAAACCACATGGTGTTCTCTAGGCCGTAGTTCCTCTTGAGAGGCGAGCGTGGAACACATCACGTCGCCTTCTCAGGCCTCTCTCAGGTGACAGATCCCCAAATCTATCACCCGCAGGCTTTATCTTCTTGTCCTTGCTCCATGCCATCTCATGGTCACCTCGTGTTGCACCACACATCGTCTTAGTCCACTCCATCCTGGCAATCTCCCATCATACAAGGGATGTTTTTCTAAACGTACAAAATTTCCAAACAGTATTCGCTCGTCCAATCCTGACTCATACTCTAGGTGAGTGAGGAAACATTTTAAACAATCAAACATGATCATTTAAATCACTCTGTTCACTATTGCAAGGAACGAGTTATTCTATTTACAATTTAAAGAAAATAGCAACTTTATCATCGATTTGGTACCTAAAAGCACATAATCTTCGTGATTACAAAGTCCAAGTACCACTGATTGACATTAAATGAAACAAAAGAAATAAGACACCAGGTGTCTTATTCACGATCTTAAGCCATCACATAGCTCTCCTGGCTATCTCACTGCTCCATTAGCTATCTTTGCAATCACAATCGCTCTACTCGCACATCCCCATGATGTCGAGTCAACTCTACTCTCTGAACTCAGAACCTGTTCACACAGAGATTTAGTCTGTCCTATGGTAAGTCAATTCATAAACTACTTCATGTACAATCTCAATAATATTGGTACTTGAGCTTTGTGTGTCTTACTAACACGATCTACGCACAGTAATCAAAGTTAGAAAACCACGTTATTTTAATATTCTTAATGATGGCTTGACGATTCGAACGTCATCAACAACATTAACATGGTGACCTCACCACGCGCGACTATGTGAGTTTACTTTCTTTTACCTCATAACTCGATAGAAAATTTCTGTAAGGTTCCTTACACAAACATGTTTTTTACACCGACTTATAGGTGCCCTACAGGCCCACGGTTGCTACAAAGACCTCCAGTCTTCACACTGGCCTACAGTTGCCATAAAGGCCTCTAGTTGCCACACAGGCAGACACACAACGCTCGACTAGTCTTAACCAAACTAGTGAATTGGGTTCGTGAAAATAGGGAAATTTTAGAACTCTACTCTAACTAAATCATTACCCTGGGCCATGTACCACAGTCATTCCAAACAAATTTCAAAACTTATTCTGCAGCAAAAACTGCCAAGCTTACTGAACCTCTCGAGTAAAACCTCTAACGCCACGGCTCTATAGCCGACCAGCAATTATATTGCTCTCACATAACGGTCTCAATGGACCCCGACCTTCGCCAGTATCCACTGGTACGGTCAAACATAATACGGCTGATAGACTCAATTACTCGACATCTTAAGCTTACTCATCATCATTAAAATCCTTTTAACATCATCATCCACTGATACATGACCCGCTGGTATCTGCCTTAACCTACCGTGTGCATACTTGTAGGTTCCAAGTGTACCTATTAAAAACTTTCGGTGTATAGCGATCACCGTTCTGTCATAATCACCTTTTGCGGACTTAATATAGGGCCTATTTAGTTTTCATGCTAGAGTTTCCCACACAACACAAAAAACGACATTAGAAAAAGGTCCGTTGATCAAAAAGTTCAACCAACAAACAAAGTAACTGTAATAATTCTGTTACTCTTTACCATAATATCCAAAGGCAATGCATACTCAACTCTTTGAAACTTTCATTGTGGTCTGTGCACCAACACAGACCAGAATCGTATCTACCAACGATTCTTTACAAATCTGCCGCCACATATGCTACACCACACATGAGGGGCTCTGTGCACCAACACAGACAAGAATCGCACCAATGATTCTCAAAAATCTAGCGCAATATGTGCTACACCACATGAAGCGCTCTGTGCACCAACACAGACAGAAATCGTATAAACGATTCTCAGAAATCTAGCGAATATGTGCTACAACACATGAATCGCTCTGTGCACCAACACAGACAGAAATCGCACCAACGATTCCTTGTAGACCCATCGCCACATGTTACTCATGAGGTGCGGTCTAAAGTTTCGAGTATGAGTGTACAAGCCATTCTTTATCAGATTTGGTCTCACTACCACTGTCATCAACTATGACGTCTAATTCTCAAGGAACTTGGTGATCGGGGATCCTTCTCACAAGATTCGCGCTTTTTACTCAAAGATCTCGGAACATACCGACTGTTAATATGAGGGGAACAATTGAACCTGATAATCTTTGCTTCTCGTGTGAATGAGCTTCACGAATTAACTCGGGTCAATATCTTTAAAATCAACAGTACAATCTTAAGATCAATAGTATCCGTTGACTATCGCACAAAAACTCAATTTTCATGTAAGGAAAACGATTGCGAGATCTACTACTATCATAATACTACTTTGAAAGTAAACAAGTGAATTTAGATCTGAACACGGTGGTTGTAAATCGTTACGCACCATAAGATCTGTTCTGAATACACGTAAATGACCAGTACCGTTACTACCTAGGTACAATTGCGATAGCCCAACGACACTAATAACTCGCTTTGCCACTGAAAACGACTAGTTATTCCGTCATTTTGGATATCTCATCTCCTTCTTATGAGATGTCTCATCCTAAAGTTCGTACTGAACCAAATATTGAAAATATTACCGCCAATAGGAAACTCTTTTATTAAGTGTGTCTTAATCACCTAGTGATGGTGCTAGGTATAACCACTACCAATTTAGTGATCAAACATGAACACTCTTAAAACTCGAACTAGCATCTCTTCACTAGAGAATAGTCGACCTCACTATCGAAATAAAATGGAAGCGACTCACCGAGTAATCCATTCCAAACTTGCAAGCCTATGACCCCACAAGCTGTTGTCACCATAGCTGTTGTCATAACGTTCGCCTATGTGATGTAGTACGTATGCAACCTCTATTTCAATGTGTGTAACCAATATATAAGTCATAGTATCAACATAATAAAGGCAGTCTTACACCACATTTTGGGATGTTTTATTATATCTGACACCCGACCATACATGGCGACCCTGCCACTAAACAGGGCTTGAATCATGTACGCGATTAGTATCGGTTTTGCTCAGTGTGGCAACTGTTTAAGTGAAAAATATATTAAAAGTGACTTTGAAAAATGTGCAACTCAAAAGTAACTAATGAGGAGGTTTTTCTCAATCAAAATAGCGCCGCTAAAAACACAGCGACGGTAGAGGAATTTAAATTTCATTTATCGGCCATAAGTATCGTGTTAACAATAATTTGCACGATATTATTCATCGGTGCACTATACTCCATCTTTAAAATTTACAAAAGATGTCATGAGTCCTGGGCGCGAGAGCAGATAACGAGACACATCTTAAGGCGTTCTGTGGATCGATCCAGAAGGTGTCGCGACGGTGCTTGTAACGTGTCTGCAGGCGAGGAACGTCGGGTCCACGCTTCCAACAAGAATCCCTGACAACACAGAGGCGTGTAACAAATCATACAATTCGGCTAGTGTTCTTGTGAGTTCCGTGTTCTAATGAATGTGAAAGTGTGGTAATTCTAACATGGGCAGTGTATGCGTGCAACAGTGGAATCATAGTCGCGATATGAACTTGCATTTGGTATATGAACTATAAAATTATGGACAGTTATATATGACGAATTGTTACAGATATACAATGACCTTGGTAAGATAAGAATATATTTAATAAAAATAGGACCAAGTAGACGAAAGGGTGAAATTGTTTTGAAAAAACTAAAAGAGGCCGATAAATTGCTGAGTAATTTCAATGAGAGCTTAGACCATTTAAGGCTACTTAAAACCGGATTAAAAGACGAGGAATTATGTAAATTTAATAAATTAAACAAAGATTTTGTTAACCTGTATGACAATATTTTAGATTTGTGTAATAATTCATCGACTGAAGAGTCAATTATTGAACAAAATATGGCGAAATTCGATTTAAAAATCGCCTTGAGCTTATTACCAGTTCTAAATGACGACGGCACAAATACGAAACAGCTCATTGATGGCGTAGAATACTATGAAACGGAACTTGACGTAGACGGACAAATTAAATTGATAAATTTTGTTTTAAAAAGTCGACTTTCGCAGTCTGCTAAACTTAAACTTAATGCAAAGTATGACAGTGTTAATGAGTTAGTAAAGGCTATGAAAACATATCTGTTACCAAAAAAAATCAGCAACAGCTCTACAACACAAATTGTACAATTTGAAACAAAATGATCTTACTATTGTGCGGGACCAACCAGGACTTGGGATAAAATAAAACAGGTGAAATATGGATTACTGTGAATAGCGGTGTATTGAGAACAATGACACAAAAGCTACTGGCTATTACATTCAAAAAAAACTTAAAAACTATGAACGGACGCAGCGTCGCAACTAGCTGCTAAGACGTGTAGATTAGGCGTTCCAACATGCCCCCGGACGTTGAAAGATTCTCTTTCAACAAGAATCAGCAGAAACGGGTAATAGGCAAATTCTGTTGAAGGCTCTCCTTATGACTCCAGCAGTAGTCCTGACGTCAGCCACACGAACGATGCCGTCTGATCCTGGATGGACGGCGACAATTCTACCTAACTTCCACTTAAGGGGTGGTAGGTTATCCTCCTTTATCACTACCAAGGAGTCCAGCTTCAATGCATCTTTGCAGGAACGCCACTTGGTTCTCTGCTGCAACTCGGATACAAACTCCTTACTCCACCGAACCCAAAAATGTTGACGGAGTTGCTCGATTCTTTGGAATCGAGTCAAATGATGGATGGAGTATTCCTGAAGATCTCGCTGTGGCAGTGAAGTAAGCGGTCGACCGACAAGGAAGTGTCCTGGAGTCAGAGGTGTAAGGTCAGCGGGATCAGCGGACAGCGGCGTCAATGGACGAGAGTTCAAAATTGCCTCAATTTGGATCAGCGTGGTGTTAAGTTCTTCAAACGTGAGATTACAATTGCCCAACACTCGTTTCAAATGGTATTTTGTCGATTTAACACCCGCCTCCCAGAGACCGCCAAAGTGAGGAGTATAAGCGGGAATAAAGTGCATCTTAACTCCATCATTAGCCAAACTTGCACCTAAGGAATCGCAATTTGATTTTAAAAATTTCGATAAATCGTTGTACGCGCCAACAAACGAGGTACCGTTGTCGGAATAAATGTTAACGGGTTTACCCCTTCGCGAAATAAACCTATACAAAGCCAGTAAATATTTATTACTAGTTAGGTCACCGACTAGCTCCAAGTGAATAGCCTTGGTGGTGAAGCAAATAAATATCGCTATGTACACCTTTACTAGCCTACAACCGCGGCCTTGCCGACTGGCACACATGATAGGGCCGGCATAGTCTACGCCAACACTTTCGAAAGGGTAACCTCCCGGATGGAGTCGCTGCTGCGGCAAATTCCCCATTAAAGGCGTAACTACGTTACCCTTCATACGACAACAGCGCACACAGTTACGATAGCAAGCCTTAGCTAAATTTCGGCCACCTATAGACCAATACGATTCCCTAATTGACGCTAATAATAACTGTGGACCTGCATGCATCAATCTCTTGTGCTCGAAATTAAACAATAGCCTAGTAAATAAATGAGTGGACTGTAAAATAATAGGATGTTTTTTATTATATGTGAAATCAGAATTCTCTAAGCGTCCTCCGACACGCATTATTTTATTGCTGTCTAAATAAACATTAAATTTGAGAAGGGCACTTTTTGAAGGTAAACTTTGTTTGTTTGCAAGTAATTTGTACTCTGGAAACGAATCGATTTGACATTTCAAGATAATAACATTTAATGCTTCCTGTAATTCTTCTTCTGTTAGAAACATACTAATTACAGGAAGTTTCCTGCAAATACGAACAAATCTCAACACATATGCTATGGAACGAACAAGTCTCAAATAATTAGAGAAACGTTTAAAATCTATAAATAACGTGCAAGAACTATTTTCAACAATAGCGCTCAATGAAATTTGAGGTCGCGTTTCGGGTAATGTCTCGATTCCTAAACTTTTAGGTTGAGATGGCCAATTAGTCTTATCATCCTTTAAAAAGTCGGGACCACACCACCATATATGTAACCCTTGCAGAGCATCAATATCCACGCCACGAGATATTAAGTCTGCTGGATTCTTGGTCGTTGGGACATGACGCCAAGTACAATTTCCTACCTTATCTAGAATTTCAGCAACGCGATTGCGTACAAATGGCTGAAGTTTAGAAGGCAACATCTGTAACCATCCCAATACAATGGTCGAGTCAGTCCAAAAATACACCCGATCAAACTTTGATCGAAGTGATTTGACCACCTTCTCATACACGCGACTTCCTACTACGGCACCACACAGTTCCAACCTCGGAATCGTGGTAGGTTTAATCGGTGCCACACGACTTTTGCTTATCAATAAGCGGACTACGCATTCACCATCACTGCTAACACTACGTACATAGGCACACGCACCGTACGCACGCTCAGATGCATCCGTGAATACATGCAATTCTAACGTCTGATACGAATCGGACATAACAAAACGTGGGATACGCAAATCGTTCAGAAGATGGAGATCTTTAACAATAGCATTCCAAGCTGTGTTGAGTTCCAGAGACAACGGTTCATCCCATGAAAGATTGTCTAACCACAATTTTTGCAACAACATTTTCATGGTCACCACAAAGGAGATATAAGACCCAAGGGGTCAAAAATGCGTGCAATTGCTGAAAGCAAATCACGCTTAGTACTGCCATTAGAAGGCAGTTTAGCTTTAATTAAAAAACCTAGTTCGTCAGAGTCAGCAAACCAGTCAAGACCTAATAGTTTATTGGGCTCACTATATCCCATACTTAAATCTAATGATGACTGAGAAGTCCCTGAGACTAAAATAGGTTCGTTCGACTTCCACTTGCGAAGTGGCATGCAAGCTGATGCTAGTGCATTGGTGACCTCATTACGAATGAACTTCACTTCATTTAAATCATTACCACCCGTGAGCAGATCGTCAACGTAAAAATCGTGTGTGATTATGGTGGCAATCTTATCATTAGTGCACTCAATGCCTAGCTGCTTAAGGCAGCGCGTCGCAAGAAATGGCGCACTCGCCGTACCGTATGTAACAGTGTTCAGTTTAAATACCTTGACAGGACTGCAAGTGTCGTCACGCCAAACTACCTGTTGCAAGTGCCTATCAGATGGATGTACATTAGACAGGTATTAACCTGTCTATACATCTTTTCTACATCGGCTGACAAGACATACTTATGCTGTCGAAACCGAAGAAGTATAGACAGGAGGTCGTCCTGAACCGTAGGACCCACCATCTGTAAATCATTCAAGGATACTCCTGATGAAGTAGGGCAACTAGCATTGAACACTACACGTAGTTTGGTAGTGGTACTACATTCACGTAGTACCCCGTGATGAGGTATGAAATATGCATTTAAATCTTGTTCCTTGTTTACGGTCATATGACCTAATGACTCATATTCTGCCATAAATTCGTGATATAATTTACTAGAATCGGGTTTAGCCTTAAGTCTGCGTTCTAAGGAATATAAACATTTTGAAGCCCTATGAAATGATTCACCTAGAACAGAAGGGTTCTGTTTCATTGGAATACGGACACAGAAACGGCCGTTCTCTAAACGAGACGTATTTTTAATAAAATGCTCCTCGCACAATTTTTCCTCTGGCAAATAGTTAGAATGCTGCGAGGTAACCTCTTCGAGGTTCCAAAACCGCGTCAAATTATCACGAATTAATCCTAAGTCATCACTATTACAGGAACTACTAGTTTGAGTAAAATTACAACTCATACTATTACATAGCATACTATTCTTATATAAAATGGATCCAGAGACGATCCAGCCTAACCTGGTTTCAAATAGTACTGGCTTCCCGACCCCTAGCTTTACTCTTCGCGTACCTAATAAGTCCCAGAATAGATCAGCACCTATTAAAAGATCTACCTCGGAAGGCTTGTAAAAAGTAGGGTCTGCCAAACAAATATCAGTAGGAATATTCATGTTAGACAAATCTAATTCACGACATGGCATTTCGTTAGTTATTAATGGCAAAACAAAACAAAACAACTTCGCATTATAACTGTTGTTGAGTGACGTCATTTTTACCCGACAAGTATTGCCTACGCGAGAGGTCGCGTTATTTATGCCATAGATCGAGCCATATATCGGATTTGTTTTTAATTTAAGTAACTTACATAGTCGTTCCGTCATGAAACATGATGTACTACCGCTGTCCAGTGTTGCTCGCACTATATGTTCATAATCATTATGATCATATAATTTTACTAAAGCTGTTGACAATAACACGCCGCGCTCCTTCGTACTGTCGCCATAAGAAGGTGAAATGTTCAAAGATAAGGACACATTATTGGCGTCAGTGTGAGCGGAGTGCGCGGGCGAGATAGACGGTGGTGACGGAAACGAAGTTTTGTTATCAGACATCTTATCACTACGATTACAGTTAGTGTCCGAAGTATGAATTAAAGTGTTATGCCTGCGTTTACATAACTTACAACCCGGTTTTTTACAATTGTTAGAAAAGTGACCCGAACGAAAACAGTTGTAACACAATTTAAAACTAGGCACTAATTTACGACGAGCCTCATTACTTAAAGCAAGGAACTGTGAACAATTAGTTAAACAATGGTCACCTTTGCAATTGGGACATAGCTTCGTGACGTCAGTGCTTACATTATTAGAATTTTGTGTTACCATTGATTTAATTTTACTCGACGGACCTGATTTAGCGATACCTGGCACGTTTGGTCTTGATATTTCTAATGTTTCAACTAAATCAGCGCGTGTGCGAATGAAGCGGAGGAATGCATCAAACGTAATCTTACTGTCCTTGTCAGTATGACCTTTAAATTCCTCCCATTCACGATAAGACTTCTGATCCAACTTACAAGTAACTAGATATATCAACAATGTATCCCATTGTTTGACTGGTTCACCTAACGCTTCTAACGAACGCAAGTTTTTATTTAATTGGTCTATTAAACCTTTCAAAGCGGCTGAGGACTCCTTTGTGATAGGATCTATATTAAATAAGGCTGACACGTGATTCTGTACCAATAATCTTTTATTGTCAAATCGATCGCATATTAAATTCCAAGCTACATCGTAATTACTAGCAGAAAACTCAATCGACTGAATAACCACAGCAGCAGATCCATCCAGAGAAGCACGCAAATAATGAAATTTGTTGATTTCATCAATCTCGTCATTATGATGGATGAGACTAGTAAAGGTGTCACGAAACTCTAACCAATTGCTATATAATCCATTAAATTTAGGAAGTTGTATGGTAGGCAACTTAACAGGTTTATAAACACTACCACGACTACTATTCCTAGAAACCAAATCATCATCTTTATTACATTCCTTCATTAACTGTTGAGCCCTCGACAATGCTTTATAGTACAACGTCTCGAACTCGGAACGTTCAGACAACTGGGCCTTCACATCATCAACCATACATTCTAACCTCAACTGTACCTCATCGCATTGCTCGTACAACGACTCAATTTTGCCCATACGCAGCTGTAATTCCGTGATATCACAACTGCTTAGTTTCTTGTCATTAAGTGCGTCCAGGTAAGTAATGAATGTAGTTAAGCGACCCTTAAAACTGCCTCGCTTCTTTACTAATTCCTTCTCCTCGGACATACTGGGAAGTGAGTGTTTTCGACCTGAAATGTATACAATAGCAAATAAGTTTATATACTTAAACAGACGTTATGTAGGTACTAAGTTATACTATTGATTTTACTGTGATATAACAATGTAATTAGGTAATTGTCAATGTAAATAAGATGTGTTATATAACACGTTTATATAACACATCTTATTTACTTTAAAAATTACCTAATTACATTGTTATATAACAGTATAATCAATCGTATAACTTAGTACCTACATAACGTCTGTTTAAGTATATAAACTTATTTGCTATTGTATACATTTCAGGTCGAAAACACTCACTTCCCAGTATATCCGGCTCGAAGGACCATGTGCGGGACCAACCAGGACTTGGGATAAAATAAAACAGGTGAAATATGGATTACTGTGAATAGCGGTGTATTGAGAACAATGACACAAAAGCTACTGGCTATTACATTCAAAAAAAACTTAAAAACTATGAACGGACGCAGCGTCGCAACTAGCTGCTAAGACGTGTAGATTAGGCGTTCCAACAACTATAGATGACTACGGTAAGAAAATAACTGATTTGTTTGTTGACTTGACGATTTCCCAATCTGAAGGCAATGAGTCTAGCTTCGATATATTGAAGCCTATTAACGAAAAATCAGCCATTAAAAGTTTTGCCGACGGATTAAGAAATCGTCGACTAAGCACAATAATAGCAGCACGACAGTTTACATCTTTAAGTGATGCCATACAAGCAGCCATCGATGAGGAAGTTTCAACACCGTCCACGTCAGGTGACATTTTATTTATGCGTCGTAATAACAATTACTACCAATATAGGAATTCCAGAGGCCAGGGGATGTCACGAGGACGAGGACAATCAACGCCACCGGCGGAACGGAGGGATGATCGAATATCGCAAACAGGTCGCGGTGGATGGAGATCTCGTGGCCGCGGCACATTTAACCGTGGAGCTAAAGGTAGGATTTTTTTTAACCAAGCTACTATTCACCAGGAACAGCAACAAAATACGCATATTTTGACAGATTCAAATCCGCGAGAAAATCAATCTGAAAATAACAATGATAATAATAATTCAGAAGAGTTTTTTCGTGAATAAAAGCGTTATGATGTCATGTAGTAGCATATATCATATTTCATTACACTCTAAACATAACAATCTTACATATACGTGGCTAATCGACACCGGTGCATCCATATCGGCCATAAAATATAAACACATTGCTGAGTTGAATGAACCCATCCAAAAAGGAAAACTTGTTGTAAATGGTATTGGGGGAAAAATTGAAGCGATCGGTTTTGTTTATCTTGAATTAAGAGCAGGTGAACAAATTCTAAGCCATAAATTCTACGTATTTGAATCCTTACCCTGCAAGGCAAGTGGCATTTTAGGCCAAGACTTTTTGAGCAAATATCATTCGATTATTAACTTCAAAAATTACTCCTTAGTTATGTATAATAACAATAAAGAAATTTGTGTGCCTATTACCAAACATAACGAGACGCTAACTATACCCGCTAGGTCCGAAAGCACACATTACATTACGACCGATATAACAGAAGATTGTGTAGTTTGCGCAGAGCAGATAGGAAACGGAATATTTTTAGCAAGTACAATAGCAAGCCCCGCGGACGGAAAGCTACCAATAAGAATTTTGAACACAACAGAAAACGATTTTTATGTACATAGCATTAATCCTAAAATACATAAAGCAAGAGATTATAATATCTGTATATTTGACAAGCCAAAGAAACATGCAGAACGAGTCAAAAAACTGCTTCCCTTATTAAAATTAGATCATCTAAATAAGGAGGAAAAAATCAGCATTAGGAACATATGCGCAAAGTATAACGATATCTTTTATCTCGAAGGAGACCAACTCACTACGACAACTATATATAAACATTCAATAACAATACAACCCGGTACTAGACCAAGTTACAGCAAACCTTACAGGCTCCCACATTCACAAAAAGGGGAAATACAGAATCAAATTAACCGCATGCTCGAACAAGGTATAATAGAACCCTGTAATAGCGAATGGTCTAGTCCCGTTCTATTAGTACCAAAGAAATCAAATGGAGAGAAGAAATGGCGTCTAGTCATTGATTACCGAAAGTTAAATAACTGTGTTCAAAATGATAAATTCCCACTGCCAAATATTCATGAGATATTAGACTCGCTATCTGGTTGCATTTATTTTACGCACTTAGACTTAAGCCAAGGGTTTTATAACGTGGAACTTGAACCAGATAGTAGGAAATTTACAGCTTTTCATTCAGGTCAATATCAAATGACTAGAATGCCAATGGGTCTTAAGACAAGCCCGAACTCATTTGCCCGAATGATGACAATGGCAATGGCGGGCCTTAATTATGAAAAATGTTTATGTTATCAGGACGATTTAATTATAATGGGACGGGACTTATCAAATCATAACAAAAATTTAATCGAAGTACTAGAAAGATTACGCAGTGTCAATTTAAAATTAAATCCGATGAAATGCGACTTTCTTAAAAAGGAAATGCTCTATTTAGGCCACGTCGTAACAGATAACGGTGTACTACCCGATCCAGAAAAGATTAGTGCTATACAAAACTATCCAATTCCCCAAAACACAAATGAAGTAAAGCGTTTTGTAGCCTTAGCGAATTATTATCGCAAATTTATTCCAAATTTTGCTGAAATTGCAAACAGTTTAAATATTTTGTGTAGAAAAAATGTAGAATTCATTTGGAATAGCGACGCACAAAAGGCATTTCAGACACTTAAAGAATGTATGTCTACACCACCAGTTCTCCAATATCCGGATTTATCAGATAAAAATCAGTTTATTGTACAAACTGATGCGTCAGGGTACGCGATAGGAGCGGTTTTATCCAACGGCAATGGTCGGCCAGTCGCTTACGCCAGTAGGAGTTTAAACAAAGCTGAACGTAATTACCCGACTATTGAAAAAGAACTCCTGGCTATAGTATGGGCCGTAAAACATTATAGACCCTATTTGTATGGTCGTCCATTCAAAATAGTAACTGACCACAAACCACTAGTATATTTATTTAGTTTAAAGGAGCCATCAAGTAGACTGCTCAAATTTAGATTATGTTTAGAAGAATATGACTATTTAATAGAATATGTCAAAGGTCAACAAAATGCAGCCGCCGATGCTTTATCTCGAATTCCAATATCATCGAAAGATTTAAAGAACATGCACGAAAGTTTATTTGTAATGACACGAGCACAGATAAAACGATTAGAACAAACTTCTCATATTCCGGAAGATACCGCAGACAACTGTGTCCCGGATCAAGAAGATCAAGCAAGGATTGTGGGAACAATTAACAAGCCTAGTAATGCAGTAGAGCTGCAATTCATTGATAAAACAAGTCTAAACAGGCTACAAAAAACGAATAGAATATATAAGGGAAATAATATATTTTCATATGATCAAGCAAAAATGATGTTGTATATAAATCCATCTGCTCGATCACAACTGACGCCAGCCGCATTTGTGAGAGCGATGTGCGATTTCTGTAAAGTTAATGATATACATGAAATATGTTTCGTGAAAAATAAATCCCATAACTTATTCTTAGGAAAAATAACTAATGAGGTTAAAAGATATACTAAATGGGAAGGACCGCGATTGTGTATTTTAAATAATATAGAAAAAGTAGATAACTTAGAAGATCGGAGAGTCATTTTAAATGACTTTCACTTATTACCCACAAGTGGCCACGCAGGCACAAAAAGAATGTTTAACAACATTAAAAAATATTATTTCTGGCCGGGTCTCGAAAAGGATATAAATAACTATGTTAAAAAATGCCCTATATGTCAAAAACAAAAGTATACGGTTATGGTAAAAGAACCCATGGTAATAACCACAACGGCACAATCATCATTTGAGAAGATATTTTTAGACATAGTAGGGCCTCTTGATAGAGATTACTATAACTACACGTATATTTTAACACTTCAATGTGAACTATCAAAATATGTATGCGCTTTTCCACTAGTGAATAGAACAGCAGCTGAAGTCGCTCGTGTGTTCGTCAACAACTTCATCCTCGTGCACGGTGTGCCTCGGGAAATCGCTACTGACAGAGGAACGGAGTTTATGTCAGAGACATTCAAAGCGGTATGTACAATTCTTAATATTTCCAAACTGAACTCAACAGCCTATCATCACCAGAGCATTGGTGCACTGGAGAATTCTCACAAAACCCTAGGGGCCTTTTTAAGAATGCACGTCAATCAAAGACCAGACTCATGGAGTTCATGGTTACCTTTTTGGGCCTTTGCATACAACACCACAGTACATTCATCGACAAAATTTACTCCCTTCGAACTTGTGTATGGAAAGAAATGTAACTTACCAAGTAACCTTTTAAGAACAGTAGAACCACTATACAATTATGACAGTTATCCCCTTGAGCTTAAATATAGATTACAGATTTCACAAACAGAAGCACGGGAAAACTTGATTAACTCGAAATTAGAAAGGAAAAACAGATATGATAAATATGTAAGACCTGTAGAATATAAACCAAATGATAAAATATTGATTAAAAATGAAACTGGTAATAAGCTCTCAAACCTTTATACTGGTCCCTACACTGTTATTAGAGATTTGTCGCCAAATGTAGAGGTAAACATTAATGGAAAAATTGATGTTATTCATAAAAACAGAACGAAGTTGTATTACTCATAAAGTCATAATATATTGTATACTTAGCAACAATACCTAGGTTACTGACCTTCGTTGCGATCGTGGCTGTAAAATGATATGCACTCGTGATGCCCTGAATGAATGGTGCCAACAAAAAGTACTTACATGTTTTATTTGTAAACACAGAACTCAACTGTAATCTTAGGTATAAGTTTGGAAAAAAAAAAAAAAAAAAAAAAAGCAATTTGCTTGTTTGTAAACACAAGCGATACAACAACTGTAATCTTAGTTATAAGTTGTTTATTAATATACTTATATAAAAAAAAAAAAAAATATATAAAAAAAAAAAAAAACCTGCGAGTAACTCAAACGCATAACCATTACTCATAGATAATAAACAGTCATTTTACATTAAATTTGTAACCACATTACGTAGTTTTATATATATAAAAAAAAAAAAAAGTATCCATGCAAAGGAATATTTTTTTTTTATTGCCTTGGGAGGTGTGATGTAGTACGTATGCAACCTCTATTTCAATGTGTGTAACCAATATATAAGTCATAGTATCAACATAATAAAGGCAGTCTTACACCACATTTTGGGATGTTTTATTATATCTGACACCCGACCATACACCTACCACCTGCGAACTGCTAGCCTGCCGTTCCTCTTGACCTCTCAGGTTTTGACACGTCAGCCTTCGCATGCAGCATCCGGACCACTAGCCTGCAGCAGAGGCTCCACTGTGACACAATATGGTATCTGAAACATGAAAAATGCTACGAGAGTACTTGTTCACACAGGTATCTTAACCATACACAACTTTGATGGAAATTTTCTGGTGCAGCGGTGTAATAACCTAAACTAATCAATCTGCCTAGCCTTTTCCAACTACATTGGGGTCAGTTTCTAGTCCTACCGGATTCAGCTGAGCACCAGTGTTCCACATGGAGGGACTGCCTATCTGACCTCCACAACCCAGTAACTGGGTAACACGGTACCCCTTGGCAAGACTGGGGTAAGATCTCAGGC
The DNA here is from genome assembly GCA_964057195.1 of Orthosia cruda. Taxonomy (NCBI): domain Eukaryota; kingdom Metazoa; phylum Arthropoda; class Insecta; order Lepidoptera; family Noctuidae; genus Orthosia; species Orthosia cruda. The sequence continues at coordinate 20,726,579 of OZ059855.1, forward strand.
TTCTGACTACCCGTACGACTGTCAAAGATCTTCAAATGACAGCCGGGACCAACGGCTTAACGTGCTTACCGAGGCACCGAGGAAACCCGGTATGTTGAAATGGTCACCCATCCACGGACCGATCTCGTCAAGCGTTGCTTAACCTTGATGATCGACCAGTGCGGCTGTTATTATTTAGCCACTAGCTTCTAGAAGTAGTATTAACCTAAACCTGCAAAATGTGTTATTATGGACACCGAATGTGAGTGCAGAGTCCGACTGAGAGAGTGGTGACTATTGAGCACGATCTTTTTTTTTGTATCAAAACTTTTTTAAGAACAAAGCAACTCAACCAATAAATTAAAGAAAAGCTCTTTTCAACACACTTGCTCATAAAGTGGTTCTAATTTCACCGCAATTAGACACATAATGATACCTGTTATCAAACTGTGACTTTTTCATTGCTATTATTCACAAGTGAGATAAAGAGTGTTTTTTTTTTTAATTTATTGGTTGAGTTGCTTTGTTCTTAAAAAAGTTTCGATACAAAAAAGATCGTGCTCATAGTACAAATGCAACACATTTCATGCAACTTCGTATTTAAATAGATAATTTCAACTTGTACGTGTTTAATAAATAAAAAAACTTTCACTTAAATATAACTTTTGTTTTTGTCTTTAATAAAGAAAACTTGAAATTCCCCATTTTGTACGTGGCTAAAAGGCTATCCGCGAAAAGCCAAAAAAAAGATAACTCATTATTTTTAGTCTATGGCCGATCGCCATTGTTAGATGCGCGCGCATAGGAAAACTGATTAATTTTGCCCGCAATTGCGAAAAAAAAATCACAACTGGTTTTCACTGTTGGAAATGATTTTTTATTAATATTTTCTTCACAAGTGTGTTGAAAAACGTCGTATGATACACGTGTGTATTGATGATTACCGTCCTCAGCTCTCTTAAGACCCTCACCTAACGGCTCGGGTCTCAATGGCGCCTCAGCGGTAATCACCAATATTACACACTTGTACCATAATGTACTATTATCTCACTGGTGAATAATAGCAATGAAAAAGTCACAGTTTGATTACAGGTGTCATTATGTGCCTAATTGCGGTGAAATTATAGCCACTTTATGAGCAAGTGTGTTGTAAATTAAATTACGCATACATTGTATTGTAATTTTACGTGCACTGTTGCTGTTGTCGACGTCCCAATGTACCTTCTATATTTTTCCTATGGATTCGTTTACCAGTCCCTTACTGACATCTTTGTTTCTTTGCAACAGTACACGTGCACCTATTTTATCGAGATGACATTTTCTAAGCCAGCAGTTAGCGAAGAATCATACTCGTTCTTTTTGATTAGGTACTTCATTGTCTCGTTTTTTAAATACTGTGAACTATCTATTTCGTCTATCGAATTTAATTTCTGGTTGCTCCATACTTGCCAAAATTGCAGCATCAATAAACTGGATATACATATTTTTAGTGGGCAATAAACATGATTCAGCATCGGACAGCAGTCTAAAATAAGATATGATTTCTTTAAGCCGGTCGTTTTGATTTTTTGCGGTTAATTTCTGGAGGCGATTAGATAAAGTGCAACTGTCTTGACTTAATACTACACCCATTCTTAAACGAATCAACATTTCGCCCCAAATTTGGTCGTTATTGTGCCTCATCTTTACAGTTAATTCCTGATAACAAATGCGTAATAAATACGAAAGTCGACTATACTCTTTGTTATAAGTAGTTATAAATTTGATGTACTAAATTTAACTGAAATGTTTGGATTTATAAAAAAAATAAGGGTGGTATTCCACTCGTTATATATTCACGTGAAGACCTTAAAATCTACATTAAGACCGGCTGTCATCAATTTTGATTGCTGATTCTTTCATTATAGGCACCATAAGAAAATGTTCCTGATAGAAACAATTTTTTTTTTTTTAAGATAATGATACAAATTTGCTGGTTTCTGATTTATTCCTTTGTATTCACCCAATTAACTATCTGGATGCCAAATTTGAACGTTCTAGGTATCTGCAACTGGGTTAGAGTTTTGATCTATAGGTCAGTCAGTGATAAAAAAAACCGGACAAGTGCGAGTCGGACTAGTGCGCCGAGGGTTCCGTACCTACCCATTATACAGACGAAGATAAAGATAAAGTTGGCCATAATTGCCTCTGAGTATTCAAAGCGCGATTTTCGCGATTTCTGGAAGAGCGCTAATAAATTGAGCATTCGTCCAGATCCGCTTGTTAGTGGGAATGGTGTGAGTGATGTGAAGGATATTGCAAACTTTAAAAAAATCGGTTTGTTTTAAAGTCATCGCTAGAGAGCTCTTGTGAGATCCTGGATGCTGAGCCCCGTTGTGGCAAGGTGGGCACACGTTAGAGGTAAGTCCCCTGGACAGCATGATGGGATTAGTAGCTCGAACGTTTGCAATACGCCGGTCCTCACTTACCGAGGGTTTTGGCACTGCTGTACAATTGATGTGAGTCATTCATACTTGCTTAATGAGAACGATCGTTATTAGTTATTTCCTAAGATATATTATGGAGGAAACTTGAACCTATAAGCTTGCCTATCGAGCTTATAAGTATCTTCAGGCATTGTTATGGAAGCTAGATCAACAGAGTTCGGTGGGCGGGTGTGCTGTCGGAGCCTTATCAATTGGAGTGTGGAGTGAGACAGGGGGGATTGACCTCCCCTGCTCTCGCAGTCAACATTTCGGTTGTCATATTGAAGGTGTCTGTGTCAATAATAAGCTTTAAATGACAATGCTGACATTAAAAGAGAACGGAGGGCTTTTTCCGAGCGTGCGAATATGATAGCTCGCAGGTTTGCTCATTGTACTGCAGAAATGGAGGTGACGCTCTTTAGAGCATTCTGTACCAACTTCTACACTTGCAGCCTGTGGGATAAGTATTCACGGGCGTCGTATGGAGCCCTTCGTGTCCAGTATAATAATGCGTTCAGTAAACTGATGGGGTTGCGGCGGCGTGTTTGTTTTAACGCGATAATGCGCAAGCGCGCAACATCAATGGTGGCCCGAGTTATGGACAGCCCTAACAGGGTTCTGAAAATGATTGCTGACAGAGTGGACTGTTCGTATATATACGTAGTTCACTGCTTTCAGTTACATATGCCACCGTATAGTGTTGTTTACTAATACTTAGTTTTAATGCACATTGTTACTTACCCTTTAAGAGTCTTCGCTCGAAATAAAGATTTTGAATTAGAATTTTACCGCCATAATAAAATAAGTTATTGGTGGCTAAGTTTTAAAGATATAAGCAAATCTAGATTTTCGTGTAAACTTGAAAGAACCATAATGTTCCTTAATTTTCATCATATTTTTTTTTGAATTTTTCCTTTTTTGTGCTGTAAGACCTTACTTTTTGCCAAATTTCGTGATTCTAGGTCAACGGGAACTACCATAGGTTTTCGACCCAAAACCTATAGGGGACTTCCGGTTAATCTAGAATTGTCAATTTTGGTTAAAATCAAGGTCTTACAGCACAAGTAAAGGGAAAATTCCGAAAAATTAAAAAAGTTGAAAATTAGGGTAAATTTTGGTACTTACAAGTTTTCGCGAAAAACTAAATTTGCTTATATCTTTTTATCGTGATGACTCAGGACCTTGGTCTTTATACACCTAATAGGGACTATAGACCTCAGTATCTGGTATAAATTTAAACTTGCTAGGTCCACCCGTTCTTGAGAAGATCGGTGGTGACACACTCAAGTTTTCGCGAAAATCTAGATTTGCCTATATATTTAAAACTTAGCCACCAATAACTTATTTTATTATGGCGTTAAAATTCAAATTCTAAATCTTTATTTCGAGCGAAGACTCTTGAAGGGTTAGTAACAATGTGATAGCATTTAAACTAAGTATTAGTAAACAACACGATACGGTGACATATGTAACTGAAACGTCAGTATTGATTAGCTACATTAAGTCTAAAACACAAGAGAGTGTTTCCTTAAAAAAGATGAACATTAAGTCTTTTAAAAAGTACAATGCTTATAAGGTATTTGTTTCGAAGCTTAAACTTAATTTATTTCTTAATGACCAGTTGTGGCCGGATGTTTTTAGGCGGTTTGTTCATTTCATGTATCGAACCAACTCAGAATCTAAAGTTAAAGTTAGTTAAATAGTTTCACAATGTATAGTAACACTAATAATTATTCAACGTTTACTAGTTTTAATTGTAAATCAGCAAAACGCTCTATTGATAACATCCGAGCAATTTGTGAGTGGTCAGATCCTGTGGCCCTTCAAGAGACATGGCTTCTTCCTCATGACATATTGATGTTAGGGACCATAAGTCAAGACTTTGAATTTACTGGAAAGTCAGCGGTTGATACAACCGTCGGACCGTTAAGAGTAAGGCCCTACGGGGGAGTGGCCATTCTCTGGAGGAAAGGTTTGTTTGAGTCAGTTTCTGTTTTGGACTGTAGTAGTGAACGGATTGTGGCCATTAAGGCAGTTAGTGGTGAACGATATATTCTTGTTTTTTCTGTCTACATGCCTACAGACTCACCGGAAAATTTGACTATCTTTACTAATGTCTTAAGTGAGATAAATGCTGTTGTAGCAAGTTATGAAGTTGAGAATGTGTTTGTATTGGGCGATTTTAACGCGCATCCAAGACAAAACTTCTATAATGAAATGACCAGCTTCTGTACGGAGCAGTCATGGGTTTGTGCTGATATTGAAATCCTAGGTGTTGAGCAAAATCACTACACATTTATTAGTGATGCGCATGGGTGTAGGAGATGGCTTGATCACTGCGTGGTATCTTTATCGGCATGGGACACTGTTGTAGATGTAGGTATAAAAGAGGATGTTTATAACTCTGATCATCTGCCCATATATATTGTATCTGATTTAAATATAGTAAGGTCAAAGCTGGTGACTCAGACAGTACCTCGTAGCGCGATTATATGGGGTGAAAGAAACTGTTCCGAAATTGACAGATACCGGTTTGTGTGCAACAGTAAATTGCGTGATATTGATCTTCCCCAGGAATTTACGGAGTGCAGTCATGGGTCATGTAGTTTGCCTGAACATAAAAATGTATTGGATGATTTTTATGATCGGATTGTGAACGTGCTTTGTGAGGCAGCTAAGCAATCTAAAGAGCTGACTAACTGCAAACCTCATAGAAAATATCGTCCTATGTGTGGCTGGAATAAACATGTACATGATGCTCACTACGAGGCTAGGCTTAAATTTAAAACCTGGATAGAACATAAACGACCGACTGATGGTTACGTATATGAAAAAATGAAAGAGGCTCGCAAAGTTTTCAAAAGTCGTTTGAAGTGGTGCCAAAATAACCAGGAGCAAATTAAAATGGACTTGTTAGCCAGAACAAAGAGCTACTAAAAATTTCGGAAAATTTTGGCAATCCACAGGTAAATTGGATGTTGGGCCTAGCCTTGCGGTGAGTGTGGAGGGGAAGAGTGAACACGGGGATATTGCAAACATATTTATGAAACATTTTCAGGTGCATTCTCCCCTTGGTCCCTCAGCTCCTTCTACTGGCGCCGAGTATTGTTGTCAGGAAAAGGAGATGCTTGTGCATTTCCCTGCCAAGCAAGTCAAAAGCGTCATACAAGGAATGAGCAGAGGCAAGTCTCCTGGTCATGATGGACTCAGTATTGAGCACTTGAAATATGGAGGAGTGCACATGCCGAGGGTCTTGTCACTGTTCTATACGATGTGTTTAAGCCATTCATACCTGCCAGAAAATTTTATGAAAACTATTGTGGTTCCCATCGTTAAGAACAGGGTAGGGGACATATCGAATAAGGACAATTATCGACCGATTTCCTTGGCAACGATCATCGCTAAAGTATTGGACAGTTTGCTTGATTCATATTTGAAAAACATTTTAAAACTCCATGAAGCACAGTTTGGGTTTCAGCCCGGACTGTCAACTGAAACTGCTATCTTAAGTCTGAAGCATACTGTACAATATTATACCGATCGTAAGACGATCGGTGTACGCCTGTTTCCTTGACCTCTCAAAGGCTTTCGATCTCGTGTCCTATGATGTGCTTTGGGATAAGTTGAGGGACAGGGGTACACCTGCTGAAATACTGAAAACTTTCCAGTACTGGTATGCCAATCAAAAGAACCAGGTAAAGTGGTCTAACACTCTCTCTTCAGCGTATAGATTGGAATGCGGTGTGAGACAGGGGGGTTTGACATCCCCTAGACTGTTCAATCTGTATGTTGATGGCCTCATCGCCGAGCTCAGCAGCATGAATGTTGGATGTCGAATAAATGGAGTGAGCGTCAATAACATTAGCTACGCGGACGACATGGTTCTGCTGGGTCCGACTGCTGGGGCTATCAGTAAATTGCTCAAAGTCTGTGAGACTTATGCTGCTTCAGACGGACTTCGTTATAATACCACCAAAAGTGAATATATGGTTTTTGGGGCCGCTGGTAGATATCCGGACTCTGTTCCTGAGATTATAAAACTTAATGGAATACTTTTGAACAGAGTGTCCAAATTTAAATATCTGGGACATTTCATCACCGACGACCTTAGGGATGATATAGATATTGAGAGAGAGCGTAGGGCACTGGCGGTCAGGGGTAACATGTTGGCGCGTAGATTTTCGCGTTGCTCTGACCAAGTAAAAATCACTCTTTTTAAGGCCTTCTGTCAGAGCATTTACACGGGCAATCTATGGGTCAATTACACCAAGCGATCGCTGGATGTCCTGCGCGTGCAGTATAATAATATTTTCAGGATGCTGTTGCGACTGCCCCGTTTCTGTAGCGCATCGGCTATGTTTGCTGAGACCCACACAGATGGCTTCCAAGCCATAATGCGCAAAAAAACCGCGTCGCTGCTGTGCAGAGTGCGGAGTAGTCGCAACTGTATCCTGAGAGCCGTGGCTGAGAGCTATAAGCCAGATATTCGAATTTTTGTGCGGAGGGTGATTCGATAGGAAACCTCCTTCCTGGCTGGTCATTCTCGGCACGTAGTGTTTATAATTTAGAATTTTAATTAATGATACTAACACTAGAATATAAGCTTTTTGTAATACTAACCCAATATGGATCACTGTAGTCCGAAATAAATGAATTTGAATTTGAAAGCAGTGAACTACGTATATATACGAACAGTCCAGTCTGTCAGTAATCATTTCAGAACCCTGTTAGAGCTTTCCATAACTCGGGCCATCATTGATGTTGCGCGCTTGCGCATTATCGCGTGAAAACAAACCCGCCGCCCCAAACATCCCTGACGCACTACAACGCCAAGGCAACCCCATCAGTTTTCTGAACGCGTTATTATACTGGACACGAAGGGCTCCATACGACGCCCGTGAATACTTATGCCACGGGCTGCATGGTGTGGTGTTCTGATTTACAGATCCACATTTTTAACTCTATTTACAATTCATAACACTATACAAACCATACCTTTTTTATCTTTTGATATTGTATCAAATCATATAACACACTTTTTGTATTCTTTCATACTGTTTGTACCTGAAAAGCATATTTTTTAGTTATCTCTGACAGGTCACAAGGATTAAAAAATTACTTGAACATTTTGCATTACATGGAACATATAAAATATTACTATCTAAAATTTTTGGAGCATTACATATTGAGCAGCAGTTAATGACATATTACCCAACATCCATGAAAACGACACCCATGACGAAAAGATGTAAAATTTTCGTCGGCGCCATCTTGTATTTTGGTTTTGACCCCGTATTCGATATAACCAACCAAAGCCCATATTCATTACTAGAAACCCTAAAAATCATGAAAATGACACCCATCACGAAAATATGTAAAATTTTCGTCGGCGCCATCTTGTATTTTGGCTTTGACCCCGTATTCGATATAAGCGACCCCAAAATCCAAGAAAATGTCACGCATGACGAAAAGATGTCAAATTTTTGTCGGCGCCATCTTGTATTTTGGTTTTGACCCCATATTCTATATAAGCGACCCCAAAAACCATGACAATGACACCCATGTCGAAAAGCGGCCTCGTCGGCGCCATTTTGTATTTTATTTTGACCCCGTATTCGTGTTACATACATTCATACAAACCGGTTCAAATCATAAATCTCCTCCCACCCATCCACTTCTAACCTTCACCGCCGACAGCTTGCCTTACCCATCCAAATCCTAACCTTACTAAGAGCTGCTTAAACCCACCCATCCTTGTCTCAACCTTGTCAACAACTGCTTAACCTATCCAAATCCCGATCTTACCCAACATAATTTCTAAATCACATCCTAATAATAGTTGATACTTTATCAGACCGAAATAAAATTATGTTAGAGTTTCTAACTCCTAACCTAACTCCTTACGATCACGACAAACAACTCACGCATGCACACTACAATCTTTTCTATTACTTTTATCGTATTTATTTTTTGTGAAAAAGCGATACGCTCGTCCTTCCACGAGCGCTTCTGAGCGCGGAATGATGAGCTTCGACTGGCTTCGAGTGCAAAATGTATGAAGAAGTCGGCAAGTGTTTTTATTTTAGCTAATAATTAAAAAATATATTGATTTGGGTAAAAAATAATTCGCTGAACCTGTAAAGGACTATATAAACCGCAAATTTTTTGAAGATGTTTAATATTTTTGCGATTATTGTGATGGGCAAAACGTATTTGTGTGAAAATTTTGTATGATGTCATGCAATTTATCTGATGCCAATCTGGAGCTGAATATATTATGCATAAATTAAGACCATGATATCCTCACATCTGTGATTGCATATACATTAAAATTGTACCTGAAAAGCACTGTTATTTGTAGAAAAATGTAATAGCGTCCTTAAACTTTATATTTTTAGTATCGATACTTTTGTTTCGATTCTTTTATTATAAGTTCCACCAATCCACGGATTTTTTTTTCAATAATACTCATGAGTACAGTATCGATACCCAATCCACATTTTTTTTTTTCAATAATACTCATACTCATGATCACACACACGACAGTATCGATACTTTGTATTCGATACCGTGTCCCTAGGTGTCATGGCAGCAGAAACCAGAGTGGGGACGGAGTGAGAGAGTAATAGATAGAGAAAGAGTGAGAGAGGAATAGAAACGCGGAGAGGGGAATATAGGCATCACGCAGCTGCACGATTTTAACTTTATCGACGAAGACTACCGTATAGGTTACAGACTACATTAAAATTGGATAAGAAAAAAATGGCGGATTTTTGGCGCCATTTTGTGGGGTAATTTTTTTTTCCCTTCCTAACCCATCGTGTGGGGTATCAAAATAAAGGGTTTTAAGAGGTGATTTCAAAAATATATAACACTTATATGTTTAAATGTACCTAATTCTAAAAAAAAAATAACTAAAAAGTCTATTCCATTCTATATTTTTATATGGCAAGCAAAGCCTATGTCGACTATTCTGCCAATGTCTACTCGTAAAGTAAATTAGAATATAAGAGTGTCTGAGATTGGTAATTTTATAAGGAGAAACTGTAGACAAGAACTCAGTTCTTATTGGTACAGTTGATCATTTGATTTTGCTGGGTTAGTACGGGACTGAAACAAACAAAAAAATAAAAATACATAAATATATATTAATTATTATTATTAGAATAATTTATAATAATAATTTATTATTATAAATTATTAAAACATTAAAATACATACACCACAACCACACAAGACGTAGTAATCGGAACTAAGGATTATAATTTGATATTGTTGTGGCGGATAAAACTCATCAGCGCCACAAGCAGGTCTGGAGAAGAATAAGTTAGAAGGGATTAATCTGGTTTTGGTCAGTCAGCTCGCGAATATGTATCCTCCGACTGCACAGCATGAATTTCTTCTTGCTTACGAGTATGTCTTTTTAGTTCGCTTTTTAAGCAATCGAGTTTTTAGATTTTTTTTAATTAACTGTTTTTTTTCTTTTGCTTTTGTAGTTACATGTTGAACATTTATACACAAACTACCAGGAGACCAGAATCATGAAGAAGTATTTGCGGGCGTAGAATCATAAGCGGTAAAGACTAACGGAGTACCAGGAGGTCAGAATCTAAAATCTCCCTGTTGTCAGGAAAAGGAGATGCTTGTGCATTTCCCTGCCAAGCAAGTCAAAAGCGTCATACAAGGAATGAGCAGAGGCAAGTCTCCTGGTCATGATGGACTCAGTATTGAGCACTTGAAATATGCAGGAGTGCACATGCCGAGGGTCTTGTCACTGTTCTATACGATGTGTTTAAGCCATTCATACCTGCCAGAAAATTTTATGAAAACTATTGTGGTTCCCATCGTTAAGAACAGGGTAGGGGACATATCGAATAAGGACAATTATCGACCGATTTCCTTGGCAACGATCATCGCTAAAGTATTGGACAGTTTGCTTGATTCATATTTGAAAAACATTTTAAAACTCCATGAAGCACAGTTTGGGTTTCAGCCCGGACTGTCAACTGAAACTGCTATCTTAAGTCTGAAGCATACTGTACAATATTATACCGATCGTAAGACGATCGGTGTACGCCTGTTTCCTTGACCTCTCAAAGGCTTTCGATCTCGTGTCCTATGATGTGCTTTGGGATAAGTTGAGGGACAGGGGTACACCTGCTGAAATACTGAAAACTTTCCAGTACTGGTATGCCAATCAAAAGAACCAGGTAAAGTGGTCTAACACTCTCTCTTCAGCGTATAGATTGGAATGCGGTGTGAGACAGGGGGGTTTGACATCCCCTAGACTGTTCAATCTGTATGTTGATGGCCTCATCGCCGAGCTCAGCAGCATGAATGTTGGATGTCGAATAAATGGAGTGAGCGTCAATAACATTAGCTACGCGGACGACATGGTTCTGCTGGGTCCGACTGCTGGGGCTATCAGTAAATTGCTCAAAGTCTGTGAGACTTATGCTGCTTCAGACGGACTTCGTTATAATACCACCAAAAGTGAATATATGGTTTTTGGGGCCGCTGGTAGATATCCGGACTCTGTTCCTGAGATTATAAAACTTAATGGAATACTTTTGAACAGAGTGTCCAAATTTAAATATCTGGGACATTTCATCACCGACGACCTTAGGGATGATATAGATATTGAGAGAGAGCGTAGGGCACTGGCGGTCAGGGGTAACATGTTGGCGCGTAGATTTTCGCGTTGCTCTGACCAAGTAAAAATCACTCTTTTTAAGGCCTTCTGTCAGAGCATTTACACGGGGAATCTATGGGTCAATTACACCAAGCGATCGCTGGATGTCCTGCGCGTGCAGTATAATAATATTTTCAGGATGCTGTTGCGACTGCCCCGTTTCTGTAGCGCATCGGCTATGTTTGCTGAGACCCACACAGATGGCTTCCAAGCCATAATGCGCAAAAAAACCGCGTCGCTGCTGTGCAGAGTGCGGAGTAGTCGCAACTGTATCCTGAGAGCCGTGGCTGAGAGCTATACGCCAGATATTCGAATTTTTGTGCGGAGGGTGATTCGATAGGAAACCTCCTTCCTGGCTGGTCATTCTCGGCACGTAGTGTTTATAATTTAGAATTTTAATTAATGATACTAACACTAGAATATAAGCTTTTTGTAATACTAACCCAATATGGATCACTGTAGTCCGAAATAAATGAATTTGAATTTGAAAGCAGTGAACTACGTATATATACGAACAGTCCAGTCTGTCAGTAATCATTTCAGAACCCTGTTAGAGCTTTCCATAACTCGGGCCATCATTGATGTTGCGCGCTTGCGCATTATCGCGTGAAAACAAACCCGCCGCCCCAAACATCCCTGACGCACTACAACGCCAAGGCAACCCCATCAGTTTTCTGAACGCGTTATTATACTGGACACGAAGGGCTCCATACGACGCCCGTGAATACTTATGCCACGGGCTGCATGGTGTGGTGTTCTGATTTACAGATCCACATTTTTAACTCTATTTACAATTCATAACACTATACAAACCATACCTTTTTTATCTTTTGATATTGTATCAAATCATATAACACACTTTTTGTATTCTTTCATACTGTTTGTACCTGAAAAGCATATTTTTTAGTTATCTCTGACAGGTCACAAGGATTAAAAAATTACTTGAACATTTTGCATTACATGGAACATATAAAATATTACTATCTAAAATTTTTGGAGCATTACATATTGAGCAGCAGTTAATGACATATTACCCAACATCCATGAAAACGACACCCATGACGAAAAGATGTAAAATTTTCGTCGGCGCCATCTTGTATTTTGGTTTTGACCCCGTATTCGATATAACCAACCAAAGCCCATATTCATTACTAGAAACCCTAAAAATCATGAAAATGACACCCATCACGAAAATATGTAAAATTTTCGTCGGCGCCATCTTGTATTTTGGCTTTGACCCCGTATTCGATATAAGCGACCCCAAAATCCAAGAAAATGTCACGCATGACGAAAAGATGTCAAATTTTTGTCGGCGCCATCTTGTATTTTGGTTTTGACCCCATATTCTATATAAGCGACCCCAAAAACCATGACAATGACACCCATGTCGAAAAGCGGCCTCGTCGGCGCCATTTTGTATTTTATTTTGACCCCGTATTCGTGTTACATACATTCATACAAACCGGTTCAAATCATAAATCTCCTCCCACCCATCCACTTCTAACCTTCACCGCCGACAGCTTGCCTTACCCATCCAAATCCTAACCTTACTAAGAGCTGCTTAAACCCACCCATCCTTGTCTCAACCTTGTCAACAACTGCTTAACCTATCCAAATCCCGATCTTACCCAACATAATTTCTAAATCACATCCTAATAATAGTTGATACTTTATCAGACCGAAATAAAATTATGTTAGAGTTTCTAACTCCTAACCTAACTCCTTACGATCACGACAAACAACTCACGCATGCACACTACAATCTTTTCTATTACTTTTATCGTATTTATTTTTTGTGAAAAAGCGATACGCTCGTCCTTCCACGAGCGCTTCTGAGCGCGGAATGATGAGCTTCGACTGGCTTCGAGTGCAAAATGTATGAAGAAGTCGGCAAGTGTTTTTATTTTAGCTAATAATTAAAAAATATATTGATTTGGGTAAAAAATAATTCGCTGAACCTGTAAAGGACTATATAAACCGCAAATTTTTTGAAGATGTTTAATATTTTTGCGATTATTGTGATGGGCAAAACGTATTTGTGTGAAAATTTTGTATGATGTCATGCAATTTATCTGATGCCAATCTGGAGCTGAATATATTATGCATAAATTAAGACCATGATATCCTCACATCTGTGATTGCATATACATTAAAATTGTACCTGAAAAGCACTGTTATTTGTAGAAAAATGTAATAGCGTCCTTAAACTTTATATTTTTAGTATCGATACTTTTGTTTCGATTCTTTTATTATAAGTTCCACCAATCCACGGATTTTTTTTTCAATAATACTCATGAGTACAGTATCGATACCCAATCCACATTTTTTTTTTTCAATAATACTCATACTCATGATCACACACACGACAGTATCGATACTTTGTATTCGATACCGTGTCCCTAGGTGTCATGGCAGCAGAAACCAGAGTGGGGACGGAGTGAGAGAGTAATAGATAGAGAAAGAGTGAGAGAGGAATAGAAACGCGGAGAGGGGAATATAGGCATCACGCAGCTGCACGATTTTAACTTTATCGACGAAGACTACCGTATAGGTTACAGACTACATTAAAATTGGATAAGAAAAAAATGGCGGATTTTTGGCGCCATTTTGTGGGGTAATTTTTTTTTCCCTTCCTAACCCATCGTGTGGAGTATCAAAATAAAGGGTTTTAAGAGGTGATTTCAAAAATATATAACACTTATATGTTTAAATGTACCTAATTCTAAAAAAAAAATAACTAAAAAGTCTATTCCATTCTATATTTTTATATGGCAAGCAAAGCCTATGTCGACTATTCTGCCAATGTCTACTCGTAAAGTAAATTAGAATATAAGAGTGTCTGAGATTGGTAATTTTATAAGGAGAAACTGTAGACAAGAACTCAGTTCTTATTGGTACAGTTGATCATTTGATTTTGCTGGGTTAGTACGGGACTGAAACAAACAAAAAAATAAAAATACATAAATATATATTAATTATTATTATTAGAATAATTTATAATAATAATTTATTATTATAAATTATTAAAACATTAAAATACATACACCACAACCACACAAGACGTAGTAATCGGAACTAAGGATTATAATTTGATATTGTTGTGGCGGATAAAACTCATCAGCGCCACAAGCAGGTCTGGAGAAGAATAAGTTAGAAGGGATTAATCTGGTTTTGGTCAGTCAGCTCGCGAATATGTATCCTCCGACTGCACAGCATGAATTTCTTCTTGCTTACGAGTATGTCTTTTTAGTTCGCTTTTTAAGCAATCGAGTTTTTAGATTTTTTTTAATTAACTGTTTTTTTTCTTTTGCTTTTGTAGTTACATGTTGAACATTTATACACAAACTACCAGGAGACCAGAATCATGAAGAAGTATTTGCGGGCGTAGAATCATAAGCGGTAAAGACTAACGGAGTACCAGGAGGTCAGAATCTAAAATCTCCCGGTACTCTTTTTACATCTCTAGATTCCAGAATTTTAATTCCAAATTCCAAAAATTTTAATAATAATGAAATTCCTGTTTCAACCGGATCAGACGAAGCCAACATTTCGTGTTTTGGGATATTTTTTTATTTTAATTGGTAGTTAATATGATAGATAATCCCTATTTAAATTCTTAGATTTGTAGAAGTTGGGGCGTAATATTACATTATGGTACAAGTGTGTAATGTTGGTGATTACCGCTGAGGCGCCATTGAGACCCGAGCCGTTAGGTGAGGGTCTTAAGAGAGCCGAAGACGGTAATCATCAATACACTCGTGTATCATACGACGTTTTTCAACACACTTGTGAAGAAAATAATATTAAAAAAAAACAACTGTGAAAACGAGTTGTGAAGATTTTTTCGCAATGGCGGCAAAACAATCAGTTTTCCTATGCGCGCGCATCTAACAATGGCGATCGGCCATAGACTAAAAGAAAGAGGTTTCTTTTTTTTAGCTTTTCGCGGATAGTGTTTTAGCCACGTACTAAATGGGGAATTTCAAATTTTCATTATTACAGAGAAAAACATAAGTTATATTTGAGTGAAAGTTTTATTTATTAAACATGTACAAGTTGAAATTATCTATTTAAATACGAAGTTTCATGCAATGAGCAAGCAATAGGTACATTAATTTATTTGTACTATTGAGCACGATCTTTTTTTATATTTTATTTTACGAACAAAGCAGCTCAACCAATAAATTTAAAAATAATACTATATAACTCACTTGTGAATAATAGCAATGAAAAAGTCACAGTTTGATTACATATGTCATTACGTGCCTATTTGCGGAGAAATTAGAGCCACTGCAAGTGTGTTGAAAAAGTTATAACCAGTTTTATTTTTAAGGTTATGTATTATTGTACCAATGTAGATTGTTTTGTGTTACAGGTAAATGTTACATATTGTAACATAATTGATTAATCAGACGAACTTACCTTAAGTGAAGTCCGATTACAATTTCATGAAGGATGAACTGTGTATTTGGCATCGCAGTTTTAGAGAAAATAAAATGTTTTCTCTATGGATTGGCAACCCTGATTTGCCACTCTTTAGAGATAGCGTTGCTCTGTTGGCCCATTCGACAAGGGTTTGATCCTAAAAAGGATGGATTGGGTGGGTAATTATATTTCAGTTCATCCTTCATGAAATTGTAATCGGACTTCACTTAAGGTAAGTTCGTCTGATTAATCAATTTCATTTCATGATAACTGAAATATAATTATTGATACAGAGTAGCTATTTAGAGTCAAAGTCGATATGGGCCACTATTTTGAAAAGATAAATATCAAAACAACCATATATGAATCAAATTTATTTGAGACTTATACCCAAACAACACTATGCTAATACATACCTACTTAGGTATGTAACATCAATAATCTTAAGATATTTAAAATGTTAGAATAAGACAAAATAGCCTTTATGCGGTTTACATAAACAGGGCGTCATTTAAGATAAACAAAATAGACGATTTACTACTAGTATTTTCATGACAATAAAATTGCAATGAAAATACTAGCAGCAACAACAACATAACATCAGTTCTATTACTAACAGTATTGTTTCTTAATCAGATACAATAAGTAACAATAAATTTTATAGTAAAACATCTTTGACTGACCCTTAGCCATATAACCAAACCAAACATTGGGGTTTCGTTCTGGTCGAAAAACGGTAGTTTAATTAATGTTTCGGTTTTTGATGACAGTGATGTTTTTATAAGATCAGTAATGTTAATGTGTATTATGTCTTGTATTTTAATCACTGATATAGTCTGCACTCTTTGAGCAGTAGCAAGAGCTAATAAGGTGACAAGCTTTTTACTTAACTTCTCCAAATTTAAATTCGTATTATCACCCCAATTAGACAGAAATCTTAGCACTATTGAAGGATCCCAAGTATTAACATACTTGCGTAAAGCAGGTTTATTTTTGTATAGACCCTTAAAGAAACGTTTGATGTGATCATCCCTGCCAATTCTTTCATTTAACAGAAGGGAAAGTGCAGATCTAGCTGTATTTCAAGAGCTGTAGCCAACATTCGTTTTATGTATTTCAGTTAGGTACTGTATTACATCTGGTATTGAAGCTGTATAAACATTTACACTGTGGTTTTGGCAGAATAACCACCAACTCTTATAAGTAGTACTATATTGCTTTAGCGTACCTGGTGAAATGGAGGATAACATAATATTTAGTGAGCCCTCTGGCAAACCTCTACGTCTGAATGCTTCCCGCAAAAGATGCTCGCTGCCAGGGTAAGCTGGTTGCTTAATGGGTGTTCCGTGCTGAAAGGAGATTGTAATAAATTCTTATTAGGATAGAATATGATTGGTTTTGTAACCATCAACATTGTTGCCAAAGGATACCATGGCTGGCAAGTCCACAGTGGGTATACTAGGATTCCCTTTACCCCATCGTTATTAATTTTTTGAAGACATTTTGTAATTAATGCAAATGGTGGGAATGCATAAAAAAATAGGAGCTCCAGTCAAATGTGAAGGCATCTATTTCAAATGCATATGGGTCTCTACGCCACGACACATATGTTTTACATTTTGCATTATTTCTGGTAGCAAATAAATCAATACTAGGCTTGCCAAAATCTTTTTCAATTCTATTGAAAGCTTCTATTGATAGTCCCCACTCTGTGTCAATGTTAGTATTCCTTGATTCCTCATCATCATGCTCATCATCAAGATGCCTGGACATTAATGCACCTAGCTTCACACCAATCCCATATCATTCTACTAACATCATTAAGGTGTGGAAATTGAACACTACCCATCTTGTTAATGCAAGCAATGGCAGTAGTGTTGTCAATTCGAAGAAGAATATTACAATTATTTTTAAATTTGCAAAGCATTTTAAACCAAAAAATGCTGCCATTAGTTCTAACTGGTTTATGTGATATTTTTGTTCTGATAGTGACCACAGGCCTCCAACACTCTCACCATTGCAATGAGCACCCCAATCTGTCAGAGAAGCATCTGTGTATATTTGTATCTCAAATTTTCTTGAGTTATATGTTTTGCTGTTATGCATTATGTTATGCTGCCACCATTGAAAGTCTGACTGTAATACTATAGGTAAGGTCATGGATGCATCATAATTGTCATTTGATTTCAGTAATGCTAAATACCTAACATGTTCCATTTGTTTTGTACTATGCCATATGGTATAGCTGGCCATGCTGCTACTAATGTACCTAACAATCTAGCAAATTCTCTAATCTTACATTTTTTAAATTTCAGGGATTTATCAATCATACTCTTAATTGTATTTCTTTTTTCTAAAGGTAGCTCCAGGCACATTGATGAGGCATTAATCATGAACCCCAAAAATTTGCAATATTTACTAGGCACTAAGTTGCTTTTGTCAGAATTAATAATAAAGCCTAAGCACTTTAACACACCAATTGTTGTTTCCATGTTCTGTAAATACTCATTATAAGTTTGGCCAATACATAAAAGATCATCAATGTATATTGTGGATAGAAGGCCTAAACTTCTGAGATAACCAACCACAGGTTTTAACAATTTGGTAAACACACTAGGTGCAGTACATAACCCATATCGAGGGTATTCTGGCAGAACCGGATAAGTGCACAATGTATAATAATGAGAAAAAGCACTTTAAGTTTTTGAGTGACCATAGTTTAATGTTGAAGCATATTAACAACATGATATCAGTACTTGTAGTTAGATATGTTATCATATAAGTTTTTGATACATTAATTTACATAATAATTGTCATTAAAATAAAGAAAAAAGGATAACTTCACATCAAGGTAGTGCCGTTATTTCGTTTTACCAGAAATTCGTAAATAAGCTGTAAAGCCCGAATCACACAAAGTATTAATACCTGATATACTATTAAGGGAGCATTGTACGACATTGATTTGGTTCATGATGAAATAACTGAAATAATCTTGTATTTAAGACGGCAATATACAGAATTGTTCAAAGTTATCCGTTTTTACCTAAAAATGTTTTGAAGATTACTGTATTTATAAAACAAATAAGTAATATATTTTTTATTATTATGCTTTAAACAGCTTTATGGCGTAGGTACAATGATAATTGAAACAGAAAATTAACAAAAGAAACCAAGAATGCATAAAACTACACATCTTCCTCGCAAGACAGTACATTCTCCTCTTCAACATCTTCAGGAACACTATTCACTGTCTTCAAACTTGTGTACCAAGGCCACAATTCCTCCGATTCCTCGATAAGTGAGCTCATTAGCTGCTTCTTGGTTTTTTTTCCTGGCATAACCCTTTGTATAATGTGTACATTTTTCTTATATTAAAATCTGCGCCTAAAAACTTTCTGTTTGTATCTTTTCTTGTATAGTGATATTCCTTATATGGAAATGATTCTATGTGGCGACAAATCCCTTCCATGATTTCTGGCTTAGTTTTGTTTGCTGGCTCATGTTTTCCTCTATTAAGAACAGCATTAAAAATGCCAGTACTACTGCGTTTTTTTACAGCGTCAAAGACGACTGATGGTCCATTATCAGAATATTCGTAAAAAACTTTTGGCCAGCTTGCTTTTTTAAGTCATCCTTTGTAAAGTAGCATTTTTTTGTGTAAGTTCTTTGCCCAAGTTTATTTTTCACAGCAGGAACTCGCTTAGGACGGTCTACACATACATGAGAAAGAATGTAATTTTATCTACCCATGAAATCAAGATTCCAGTAATAGCGACATATTTCATTTCTAGCATTCTCGTCAAAGTTATCGGAACATTTTAACTTAAATTCTGAACAGTTAATGTCCTTTGGAACCTTTGCTAGCAATCCTTAGAGCGAGATTTGTAGGGTAAACCATCAACCATCAGCTCGCCTTTTTTTAGCTACGTTTACTGCCCAACATCCAGGATTCAATTTTCTCCACCTTTTTAAGTGGTTTACATTTTATCTCTCTTTTTTCTTTAATATAGAATTAGCAATATCAGCCGACTCTTTTTGTTTTCTTCCCGTACCAATTGAATCATATTATTTTGATGTAATAAATCATCAACTCCATCATTATTGGACTGTAGGTGATCTTTCAGAAAATCTCTAGGGGCTCCATCATTAGCCGGCTCTTGTTCAAGTAAATCTTGAAGCGTAATAAAATCACCATCTTGATCCATGTGGTGGCTGCAGGAGGGTAAATAGTTTGGATCTTCGTTATTAGATACATCGCCAAAAAGCTTTCCATCTCCATCTCGATTACATTGCCGACATATTCATCTCGCGAAACTCTTGGTACGGGTTGACGACCTGGAATAATAATATGACTGCAGATACCTAGACATTTTTCTTCTTAAGAGAGGCATACCAAGGCGAAGATTATAAGTATTGTAAAAGGTATAAAAATACACTCACGGGTAAGTTAAGTATCTGACCCTCAGTTTCCCACCTTAAAATTATCGGAGAATTAATGTGACAAATTGTCAAACACGCGTTATCTTCTGTGATTGGCTGTTGAAAAGTCATTCAACCAATCACAGCAGATAACGCGTGCTTGACAATTTGTCACATTAATTCTCCGATAATTTTAAGGTGGGAAACTGAGGGTAAGTCTTTAAGTTTCAGTAATATCAAGCAGCAGTTGGCAGAGACAGCTATGGGCAGCATGGAGTAACCGTCCACTTTTCACCGAAGGGGGACGTCGTCGCCTTCCTTCATACCTAACGTGACCATACGTCCCGTTTTGGGCGGGGCAGTCCCGGTTTCAGGCTGTCGGTCTCGGCATCCCCAGCGAGGGTCTACTTACTTATTTAAATCTTTTGTTTTGAATGAAGCAAAATTATGTAGTTAGAATATAAATACCTTGTGTTGCACTATTATTGAATACGAAAGACACAATCTTCTTTCTTCTGGACGACATTATCACATACACTTTTGTTTTACACAAGCTCACAGTATGTAACCGAGTATTCAAATAAAATTCTCGTGACGATGTTGGACGGAGACTAAAAACGTTAGCAAGCAGAACCGACTAAGTGGAGCCACAAAATGTCATTACATGTAACATGCAAAACATAATAAACTCATTTATTCTGTTTTGCCTGTCAATAAAACGAAAGAAGTATTTTTGTATTTAGAGTGAGAACCAAATAAAATCCATTGTATTGTGTTGCCTGTAAATATAAAATAAAATGATTACAGTTATAGTAAACCACTCCGCAGTGTTGCCAATCCGTTCCTCTCGCGGCCGTTTGCCCGCGCGTTTCTTAGAATAGTGTGCTGACACAGCGTCTCGAACACGGTCGCACTGTGTCCAGCGGCGGCTGCGCCAGTTGAGTCTGAGCTGTCAGTTTGAATGTAGCTCTCTACGAACTCCACCGGTCGATACGGGACTCCACTGACGTACCGCACGCGCGTGTATCTAACGAACCTACGATACCTACCTATAAGTTACCTAATAACATTATTATGAAAACTGTGACAATCAAGAATACATACCCCTTTTGCCCTGAGAGTTTCTCGTGTTTCATTTACTAAGAGGACCATGCCTTATATATGGCGCCAACGTGTGTGTGCAAGTAATTATAATAGTCAGTGTCCGTGTCAGTGTACCTACAAAACTAAGTAAGTACTTACCGTTGACTAAACTAAGTAGCCGTTACACCTACTGATAGACGCAAAATGCCTACGACGAGAAGCAGAGTGAACAGCCAAGGTCGCAGGGACGATGCGACGAACGACGCATTCCCTAAACCCCCGCGACCAACATCGCCGATCGCGCCCACGCCGCCCGTCTCCAGCGAAGTCGGAGACCGCGCTGGTGCCTACGGCGACGCCCCGGCTTCGCCGCGTGCCGAAATGACGTTTTCAAATGACAACGTAGCCTCTATAATCGCGTCACTACAACGCTCACAAACTGAAGCGCTTCGAGAAATATTAGAATCAGTGACGCGGGCAAATACTTCGACACCGGTATCTTCAAAATAAAGCAGAGAAACCGCAACGTGAGAAAAAGCCAAGACCTGTAGTTATCACGCTGCCTACGCGTACTGCCCGCGACAAATGGTTAGCAGCAAGAAAAACCCACCAGCTCTTTAATTATGACCTATTTGGCAGTGGAAACAAACAGCGAATTTATGTAAATGAAGATCTTACAAGGCATATGCGCAACCTACTATGGACGGCGAAAAATGAGCTAAAACCAACATTTAAATACATCTGGGTACAAAACGGTAAGATATTGATAAGGAAAGATGATCCAAATGATAACAAGATCAAACCGATTCGTACGCTAAGCGACATAAACATGTACGCCGCAAACAATACGCATATCTAAAGTATTGTTTATTATATTACGGTCTAATAAGTGTGAGTATTCTATACATTAAAATTCAATAATCAAGCATCACATATATCGTCTAATATTGAATACAATAGATACGAATGTATAAATAGGTGGCAGAAAACACTATTTCAATCTGAATATAATTTGAAAATTATACACCTAAACATAAGATCACTCAAAAAAAAATGTTGTCAACTACAAGTATTAATAAACGATTGCAAGGAGAAACTAGATATTATTGCACTAACAGAGATTAATATAAAGAAACAGGAGCTATGTTTGTTCAATATAGATGGATATGACACATTCATAAATACAAGAGAAACTAAGAGAGGGGGAGGGATTCTATTGTATGTAAATAATATGCTAAATTTTACTGCCAGCATAAGTACAACAAATTATTATGAGATGATACATGGGCAAATATTCCAAGACGGAAGAAAACCTGTACATGTGTTGATTATCTATAGGCAGCCTAATACAAATAAACACGGATTTGTTGACGAAATTCATATGTTGCTATCCAGGATTCCCTTAAGCTGTGAGATAATTTTGATCGGTGACACAAAAGTGGATTTGTTGTGCAAAACCGGTTCCAACAGTGTAATTAGTAAATATACCAACAATATGAGCGAGTAGGGACTGGAATGTGCAATCCGTGACGTAACGCGAGAAGAGGTTTACGGCGACACTGTGACGCGGACGTGCATCGACCATGTGTGGGTTCGTTCTCAACGTGTGCTATCTGCGTTTGTGTTAGCTTGTAAGATATCGGATCATTACGTAATCGGTGTGTGTCTCTCTAATCAATCGGACTCGAGTAATTTTTCAAATGTATTGCGTGCTAATAAGACTATTGTTTGTGATAAAAAGGTTTCTGAAAAACTCGAAAATGTTTCATGGGTGGAGCTTTTGGATTGTAATTGTCCGAAAGATTTGTATAAAAGATTGTGTTTAGTTTTCACTGATGTGTATAATTATGCGAAAATTCATGTTCCACTGAATAATAAAAGTAAAAGCAAGCCTTGGATTACTAAAAAGCTGAAGATTATGATAGGTACTAGGATAAGTTGTTTAGAAACTGGAAAAATAATCCAAAGGATATGAACTTGCGTATACTGTATAATAGATATAGAAACAAGGTAAATAAATGTATAAATAAAGCTAAAAATAAATGCCGACAAGAAGAGATAAAAAACTGTAATAAGAATATTAGAAAGATTTGGGCTAAAATTAACTCTTGCTTAGGAAATAAGAAAAGGAGTGTGGATTCGGTTATTTTAAAGTACCTAGGAAGGTCAGAAGATTCTGTTAGTGTAATATGTAATAAATTTTCTACAGCATTTACTGAAGAAGTTTTGAATGTAAAACATATCTGTAGCCATAAGTTTTTGGATAGATCTAGCTATGTAAAAAGAAGCGAAATGTCACTACGCTTTCAAAAAGCTTATCCAGACGACATAGATAAAATAATAAATTTGCTCAGTTGTGAAAAAAGTGAAGGAATAGATAAAATCAGAGTTAAGGAAATTAAATTGTTAAAATCTAAGTTGAGCCCTGTAATAGCCTTATTTATTAACTTATGTGTTAAAAACGGAATATACCCGGAAAAACTGAAAACAGCTTTAATAAGACCTATTTTTAAAAAAGGTGTGCACAGTGATTACTCAAATTATAGGCCAATAGCCTTATTATCTGTAATAAATAAAATTGTAGAAAAATTTGTTGTGAATCAAGTGAGTTCTTTCTTGGAAAAACACAATATATTAACAAATGCACAACATGGTTTCCGACGCGGGAGAAGCACGGCGACGGCCCTGGTGCAGTTTACTGATGACGTCAATGAGTGTTTGGACCAGCGGATGCAGGTGGTGGTGGTCTACATGGATTTCAAAAAAGCTTTTGACACTTTGGATCACCATCAGCTGCTTCAAGCTATGGAAGAATGTGGTATCGCGGGACCACTGAACAAGTGGTTTCGTGCCTATCTCACGGACCGGTCGCTGCAAACTGTTATTGACGGCGTCGTTGGAGAACCCAGACACGTCACTTGTGTTGTGCCAACCGGATCCGTGTTTGGCCCCGTCGGTTACATCATGCATGTCAATAGCATGTGCAATGTGGTTCGAAACTGTCGCATATACATGTACGCTGATGATACCTGTCTGGTATACGCAGGCAAGGATTTAAATGTCATAGAAAGAAACATTCAAGAGGATTTCACTAATGTTATCAAATGGGCTCATGATAATGGGATTATAATTAATTTAGAAAAAACCAAATGTATGTGCATACGATCTCCTTATCTTAAAAACATTGTGTGCCCGCCACGCATAGTGGGACATAGCTTTGAGTGTCTGCACAGTGAACAGATGTCGTTGTGTACGTGTGCAACTATTGAGGTGGTGGAGGAGTACAGGTACCTGGGTTTGACTATAGACATCAATTTTTCATGGAAATTACACATTTCATATCTATGTGACAAGCTCAGGTCAGTGCTTGTATAATTCCACCACCTTAGTTTCGTACTGGATAGGGCTACACTATACGTGGTCTACTATGCACTTGTGGACTCCCTACTCTCTTATGGGTTGGTCTGCTTTGGCTATACATTTAAATCATATATAGACAGAATAAAACCACTACAAATCAGATTGATGAAACTATTA
The DNA here is from genome assembly GCA_964057195.1 of Orthosia cruda. Classification (NCBI taxonomy): domain Eukaryota; kingdom Metazoa; phylum Arthropoda; class Insecta; order Lepidoptera; family Noctuidae; genus Orthosia; species Orthosia cruda. The sequence continues at coordinate 20,751,179 of OZ059855.1, forward strand.
GTAGACAAAAATACAAAAAACCGGTGCAAAAATAGCAAATACGAAGAGTTATTCTTGGAGTGCAAGATGCTGCCAGTCCATGAGAGAGTGGTTTTGTTATCAGCCTTAGACCAGTTTCGTATTGAGGATTTCAAACAGACTATCGTGCATACAAGGTCACAAAGGAATGTAAGCGTAGGAAAATTTGTAGTACCCACTTGTAATAATTATTATGGACGCAGGTGTAGAAAATATTTAATTCCAACAATTTTTAATAACCTTCCAGTTGATATGGAAAGCAGTTGTACCACAAAAAACGCTTTTAGAAACCAAGTGAGAAAGTATCTCCTTGGAACCTTTGGGGAAAATATTATATATACTTAACTAACAATAACTAACCAATTTATATTGAATATTACTAATATAACTAACATTTCAAATACTTAGCCATTAAGCGAAAAAATGTACTTTTGGTTAAATATATATTTTTTTTTTGTGGGAGTTGCGTCTGCCAACAAACTGTCCTACAGTTTGGCAGAAGTAAAATCTTTTTGTATTAGTGCTATCTTTTGAGAATAAACATTTTTTCATTTCATTTCATTTTATTCGTGCCTCCAGGCCAAGGCACGCTGACTCGCTGCAAGGCCACCTTCTCCGGCCGACCGCAGGAGTCGGTAGAAGCATTTATCGATGCAGTTGAGGCGTACAGCGAATGCGCTCAGGTGACGGACTCAAATATCCTACGTGGATTAGCATATTTATTCACGGAAGAAGCAGCTACTTGGTGGCAAGGCATCAAGAGCACGATCTCATCGTGGTCCCAGGCCAAAGATAACCTGATAAGTGCCTACGGAGATCGCCGGCCGACCCACCGTATATACCTAGATATTTTTTCTACGCCGCACATACGGGTATTTGATACAAAAAACTGGCCAAAAGTCATTTTTACAAAAGTAACCGCGCAGCTATCCTTTGTTATGTTTTAACAATGGGACACTCTATTCATTAAGAAACCGGTACCCAGAAGGGGCTAGAGCGCTCCATGCGCCCTCAACGTCAGTCGGAACTCATCTGTTGTGCTAGTGACACGTTTGTTTTCTCGGCGCTCGCAAATTTCAATTGCTGTTTAAGACTAATCATACTGTTGTGTTTAGTGCAAACCCCAAAAACCATCATGGAATCTTCAGGCACAGGTATGAACTTTATTTTGAATCTATTGTGCTACTGTTAGGATCACTTTTTCATTCTTTAATTGTACCATAAAGTCATGAGTATTTTTATGCAAAAAAAAACACGTAAAATAGGTTTCCTTCGTCAAATTAAGTATCAGATAAACATAGTTAAGCTAAAGTTTATACATAATCGTGTTCTTTGAACCTTCTAGATTTCATATCAAGAGAAAAACCTTCGGCTTTTTCCGCCCCTATGAATTATAGCCTCTGAACAAAAATAGGTTTTTTTCGAAAAAAAAACAGTTACAGTTTGTACATAGCTTTTCATTTATGTATTTTGTAAGGTTATGTAAAAAGTAAGCGTTATTTTTAAATCATTGTGTATTTTTAAATGCTTTTTTTATTAGTTATTGTACAAATAAATCACCATAATGCTTGAAATAGAAAATAATGTTTTATTTTATTTCGATTTTATTTCACACGTAAGTCCCTTTGGAGAAAAGGGTATAGAAATGATTGGGTTATACTAAAATTAATATGAAAAATAACTAGGAGGCACAATTGACCCAAAATTACCAAAAAAAAGGTTTTGGCCAGTTTTTTGTATCAAATACCCGTATGTGCGCCGCAACCTCAGACCAACAAAAAAAGATAGACGTAACGTCGCGAACATCATAAGTGAAGCCACAAAACTATGCTCCTTCAAGTAAATATACACTCCCACGCACACACCTGCACTAAAACTATGCTCATCGCTCTTAGTACGTTACGAGTCGTCGTCTAGTTAACATATATTTAAAAAAATAGAATTATGCCTTCCTGTGTAGTGAAATTTTGTAAAAACAATAGCAAAGAACATAAAAAGTCTCACGGAATCACATTTCAAACTTAAGTACTTGAAATAACATCGTTTATTTATTAAGTACTAGGTTTTGCCCGCGACTTCGTTCGCGTGGAATAGTGACTTCTCATGCCGACTTTTGACCAATAGATGGCGCTGTATGTCCGGAATAAATTTTATTTTATATTTTATTTTTTGTAATAAAAACTATCCTATGTCCATTCTCAAGTTCCAAACTATGTCTGTACCAAATTTCACACAAATCGGTTCAGTAGTTTAGGCGTGAAGCAAAGACAGACAGACAGAAAGACAGACAGACAGACAGACAGAGTTACTTTCGCATTTATAATATTAGTTTGGATACTATGAATTTTAGGTTCCTTGGAACACAAAACCTCAACGAACGAAATCAGTGACATAAAGTGCGTGGGTTGCCATAATATGATTTCAAATTACCCCATTCGATTAAACAAATTTAATATGATTTCTTACTTCGAGTTATATTCCTGTTTTCTTTTTTATGTTATTTTAATATTTTAGATTTCCAAATAATATAATGAAACAAAAAGAAAATGGATAGTAGATATAAGAAATAGTCGGAATGATCCAGAATGGCTGCCATCGAAAACCAGCGTGGTTTGTTCCGATCATTTTGATAATAACGACCTCTACACAACTAATCGTGGACTTCGCCGAGTGACCAAAAACGGATATCCTAAAAAGGTATGTACAATTTAAAAAAAATAGATTTCATCAACACAATGATTAAACATATGCAGTATTTTTCCAATTTCATCATACAAATACGCGCATTTTTTTTCTCTGTATAACGCTCGTTCACATAAAGTTTGCTTTTTCTATTATTTAAAACTTATCTATTTATTTTTTATTTTTTTTTGCATTAAATTGCAAATTAATGGATATTGCTAAGCGGAAGAGTGAAGTCTCCTAACACAAGCAAGGATTGCATAAAAGGTGATCTCCAAATCATAAGCATGTAAAGCCACTTTCTAATTGTTTATTTTTAAATAGATTTTGCGATGTAACAAAATTTTCGTGAGTTATAATTAATAATGTTTACTTTTGAGGTTCAATACCATACTCAACAATATCTTACTCGAACAATATTATCCTACCCACACAATAATATTATTACCCATTTTATAGGGGAAAAAGTCAACAAATGGCAACCCTTCCAAACACACATAGATAAAAATGTGGCTTCACTTTTGATGTTCGCGACGCTACGTCTATCTTTTTTTGTTGGTCTGAGGCCGCAACAAAATGAAAACACAGATATGTACGTAAGTGCGCTCTATTGTCAAAAATCCCACAAGGGGATATAACAGAAAAGGCTCGATTGGACATGACATACGGCCTTCTTCAAAATAGAATAAAGAAGAGACTGCGGAGAGAAGATTTCGACACCTTTGCCGATCTACTCCGCCTCGCACGAAACGTCGAAGACTCGCTTGACACGAGGACAGCGTCGGCGGGAGGCCGGCGCGCTCCCGTACCTACAACGGCCCAACGCGCGAGTTAAGGAACCCCAATCCCCCAATATTAGCTTCATCAGCCAATAATTATATTATATTAGAATAACAGCTATATGTCAGCATATAATATCTAGGACATGCGTCATTAGCAGAGATGATTGGTTAGCAATAAGATTAGTATATAAGATCAACATTTTGTAGAATTAAGTAATTACTGTCTTGCTGTAACTGGGATCAAATAAAGTTTATTTTTAAACTCTTCCGTTGTCGCTTACTTAATTGGCGCAGCCGGTAGGATCTCTGTAGTCAGTCTGTCACGTATCCACATCTACGGGAAGCAGCCGACGTCCGTTTCAACGGTTCAGCGGAGATCACCGAACAAACAAATACATTAAGAAGCCACATCAAGCCAGGAGAGGACCAGGAGCCAAGCAGTAATTCAGGGATCATGAAGATAGCTGCGGAATTGTGAGTAAATCTTTTCACCTTCCTCTCAGCTCTTCCATTTGCATCCCAACCTTGTATTAATCTATGTTGTGTGTATTATTAGGGATTGGACAACGCCGTAATAATATTTTATAGATTGTTAGTTGTAGTAAATAGTTAGGGATAATTTATTAATTTTTGTGCTTACTATTTGTGAAGCTTCGTTATTTCACTTCATAATGGAAGGTATAAACCGTGTTCCGCAAGAGATGGTAAACATAATTCCAGTATTTAATGGCGATGTTAGAGCGTTACCCTTATTTATTAAAAAATGTGAATACATTTTAACAACATTCCAAGGGAGCGTTGTACAAAACAATTATTTATTTCATGTAGTAACAAGTAGATTAACAGGCAAAGCAGCTAGTTTGGTAGGCGAAAGGGACTCTATAAATACGTGGGATGAGCTAAAAATGCTGTTAAATCAACACTTTGGCGACCCACGTACTGAAGATTGTCTAGCAATGGAGTTAGAATCCTGTAAAATTAACAAAGGTGAAAGTTACTTAGATTTGTGTCATAGGATACAGCATATGAGAAGCATTTTATTTTCCAAAATATCAGAGACTATTGCTGATGACTCTTTACGGAAGGCTAAGCAGATAATCTACAGTAATAGGGCGATGAATGTTTTTCTATTCAATTTACCGCCATTCCTAGTTAGGTTAGTTCGTTTACGCGACGTTTCGACATTGGAAGACGCGTTGAAAATTGTTTTAGAAGAACAGAACTTTCAATCAGTCTATAATTCTAAAACAAACGATCACCGCAATTATAATAGATCTAATAAAAATATTTTTTCCGATTTCAATAGTGCGAAGTATAATTCGCAGAGCCTATCCAGTGCAGTTGCACCGAATAACGCCACGAGTAGTTCAATTACGATGAACAATTCGCAGCAGTTTAGGAATTATAGGCAACATTATAATCAAAATAATTTCAATCGGACAAATAATAATGATCATAACAATAGGACAAGTAGGTCACAGTTTCCGATGGCGCAACAAAGCCAACAGCCCACGGCATATGCACCGCGAACGTCACCTTTTGCAGCGCAAGCATCTCCGCCGGGTTCAAAGTCGAACACTGACGTTACTATGCGCACTGCAAGTTCACGCCGTGTTAATTACACTAATAATCATAGCTATAACGAACCAAGTTTTGACAACTCAAATAATGAGTTCCAGGAAATTCCTGAAGATCCCAGACAGGGAAATTTTTGTATAACCGCCTCTACCCTAGAGAGCGAATAAAAATTAATTGCAATAAACGTCTTAACTTACCACACATAGTTGTACCAGAATTAAATGCAGTGTTTATGATAGATACAGGCAGTGTTAGGTCTTTCATAAGCCCACACATTGCAAACAAGTACTTTAGGGATCGGTTGCAATATGAACCCTTCGAAGTTGTTAGTACTCACGCATCGAGTGTTCATAGCGAAACGGCATTTATTCCTTTACCAGCTACGTTTTGCAGTAAGGAATTTCATAAATTTTATGTTTACAGTGTTGATGATAGGTATGATGGGTTAATAGGTAGTAACCTACTTAAACAGTTACAGGCAAAAATAAACATGGAAAGTCAAGTTTTGCATTTAAAAAATGCGAATATTCCAATAAAATACGCACCACCTATGAGAGAGGTATATCAATTGCCATCTCGTAGTGAATTAAGAGTTAGATTGCCAGTCAACTTACTAGACGGGGAAGCTATACTACAATTTAAACAATTTTCGGAAGGGATTCGAATGCCCACCGCATTAGTTAAGTGTATTAAAGGTTACGCATCAACCGTTATTCAGAATTATACGGATGAAACCAGAACCTTAGTGGTAACAGGACCTTTTACGGTCGAACCTTACAGGCAGAACCCATCTGTTCACATTAATTTTACAGAAAATAACATAGAAATAGATAGAATGCTAACAGATAATTTAAAAAAATTACAGTTAGACCACATGAATTCTGAGGAACGTAAAACCATCGAAGGGCTATGTAATGAGTATAAGGACATATTTTATTGTGAGAATATTCCATTAACGTTTACAAATCAAGTAAAACATAGAATTAGAACAAGGAATGAAGATCCTATAAATATTAAAGCACATAGGTTACCTCCCATTCAATCGAAAGAAATTAGGAATCAGGTAGATAAAATGTTAAGAGACAATATCATCCAGGAATCACACTCCCCCTGGAGTGCTCCCGTACATTTAGTGCCAAAAAAATTAGATTCATCAGGACAGCAAAAATGAAGGATGGTAGTTGATTATAGACGTCTCAATGAAATTACTACCGATGACAAATACCCTTTGCCCAACATAAATGATTTATTTGATATGCTAGGCAATAGTACCTATTTTACTACCTTAGATTTAGCTAGTGGATACCATCAAATCGAGGTCCAGAAAGAAAATAGGGCTAAAATAGCTTTCAGTACACCTTCAGGACATTATGAATTAAACAGGATGCCGTTTGGGTTAAAAACAGCACCTGCAACATTTCAGAGGGCTATGGATAACGTTCTAAGAGGTCTCCAGGGCTTACATTGCCTGGTATACCTTGATGACGTCATAATTTTTTCTAAATCGCTGACTCAGCATGTAGAAAAACTTAGAGCAGTTTTTGATCGTTTTCGGGCGACAAATTTAAAAATACAACTCGACAAATCACATTTTCTTAGAAAGGAAGTTCTTTACTTAGGGCACACTATTACAAGTGAAGGATTGAAGCCAAATAATGATAAAATTGATGCAATCTTAAGATATCCTATTCCAGAAACAGTTACACAAATAAAAAGCTTTTTAGGACTCATTGGTTATTATAGGAAATTCATCAAGGATTTTGCAAAAATAACTAGACCTTTAACAGCTTGTTTAAAGAAAGGTCGTAAAATAATTATTAATGATGAGTATAGGGAATGTTTTGAAACATGTAAAAAACTTTTAACAAACGCACCTTTATTACAGTATCCCGATTTTAGTAAAAGTTTTATTTTAACTACCGACGCATCGAATTTTGCAATTGGGGCTGTATTGTCACAAGGATCAATAGGCTCAGACAAGCCAGTAGCATATGCTAGCAGGACTCTGAGTGACACAGAAGTAAAATACAGTACTATTGAGAAGGAGCTTTTAGCCATAATATGGGCAGTTAAGCATTTTAGGCCTTATCTATATGGCAATAAATTTATTATCTTTACAGACCATAGACCATTAGCATGGCTGTATTCATTAAAAGAACCCAACAGTAAGCTCACGCGTTGGCGTTTACGCTTAGAGGAATATGACTACGAGGTTAAGTACAAGAAAGGGCCTCAAAATACAAATGCAGATGCCTTATCTAGGATTAAAATTAATGCAATTAACGACGATTTAGATTCGATATTTGTTAACGTAGGTGATAGGAAAGAGCGAATACAAAAAATTATAGATGAAGAGCTGCAATTTGACGAAACGCCCATAGAAACGATAGAACTTTCGGATTCTGATGATGGCGTCACAGCTAATTCAGTTTCAAATAGGGAACATGAAGGTATTCCTATTTTAAATGAAGCTGTAGATACTAAAGCTAGACAAATTTTAGTTCACTCATGGTTTAAAGATAAATTGACAGTAAAGGATATTTCTAATAATAAACAGAAAATTTTTGAAGTTCACTTACCAACAAATAATGACAAATTAGTTAAAGACTTTCTAAAAGAATATATAGATCCTAAACATAAATATCATATTTATTTTTAACATCCATCGTTTAGAAAATCTTTTTCAAACATGGTTATTAACTTGTTTAAAAAGGGTTCAGTTAAGTTAACAGAATGTACAGAAAGAGTGATCAATTTGACAGAGTCAGAAGAGGATCAGAAAGAAGTTATTATGAAATACCACGACGGGAAAACCTGTCATAGAGGCATTAGGGAAACGTTAGCTAAACTTAAGAGATATTATTGGTGGCCAAACATGAAAGAAATAGTTACAACAGTTATTAACAGCTGCGAAATGTGTAGAAAAATGAAGTACGATAGAAAGCCCATTAAACCTCAAATTCAGTTAACCCAAACTCAGAATAGTCCATTCCAAGAAGCTTTTATGGATCTATTATACATTGAAGGAAAATATTATTTAACTATTGTAGATGCTTTTAGTAAATTAGCACAGGCAATAGAGGTACCTAATAGGAGTACACCAGAGATAGTTAGAGCATTAATTAAATATTTTAGTATTTATGGATTGCCCAGTAGAATAAGTTGTGATTCAGGGACAGAATTTAATAACATGTTAATTAAGGAAATGTTAAGTAATACAAAATAGAATTGCACATAGGGACTCCAAACAATCCCAGTTCTATGGCAATAGTCGAGAGATTCCATTCTACTATCATCGAAATTTACCGATTAGCAAAATATGAAAAAAACGATTTAGATGCAGCTTCCGTTATGACGTATGCTATTATGGCATATAATAACACCATACACTCAGCGACAGATTTTACGCCTTTTGAACTAGTCTTTGGGCATACCGATGCCGGAAATGTATTTAATGTCGATAGGGAGAAAAATTTAACTCAGAAATTATTATTAGATCATAGGAAACGTCTCAAAGTACTATACGAATTTGTAACAGATAAATTAAACACAGATAAACTTAAGGTAAGAGATAGGAAATGAGGTGAAGAAACACCAGTCCTTAAGACAGGAGATACTATTTACATGAAGAATACTAGGACTAGGAAAGCTAAGGAAAAACCTCGCTATGAAAAAGCCGAAATCACTGGTGAAACCGAACGTAATATAGTGCCTGTAGAATTAAATAAAAGACCAACTAGAGTGGCGATAAAAAATGTAAAACGTCCTCCACAGGTCATGCCTAGTACTTCTGGTACTAGTGATGTCAGGATTCACGCTGGAACTCCAGAACTTCACTCGGAATCCGGGGATAGCGTCGTTGAAGATGGGAGTAGCGGTGAAGAAGAATAATTATTGGACTATATTTAAGATTTTAGATTTAGAATCCTTAAGCTTACAAATAGATAATAATATTCGCGATTTTAGCAATATGAAATCGAAAATTATAGAAAGCAAATTAAGTAATGAAACTTTAGGTATAGAAAACCAAATCGAGTATTTAATAAGACTTACTAAAGATAAATTATATCAAATTTTACCCCTTAATCATAGAAACAAACGAGCTTTGTTCAACCCTCTGGGCTCATTTGTAAAAGCTATATCTGGTAATTTAGATGAAGACGATGCAATTAAATATGATAAGGAAATCGTTTTACTCCAGAATAGAGAACATGCAGTCGAACGTAAAGTGTCATCAATGCAAAAAGCTTTCGATAAATTAGTTAATGACTCAGAAATCATAAATTCAAATATTAAAAGATTAGGCTCACACACTAATGGCATAGAAAAACTAGCTGAAAATGAATTCAAATTTAACAAGTTACTACGAATAATAGATACTATGTACCAAATTTTAAGCAACTTTCGAACTTGTTATGAGAACATACAAGAAATAGAGTCCGCAATCGCCTTTAGCAAACTAAATGTTTTGCACCAGTCTATTATAAATAGCACAGAACTGTACAGCAGTTTAGAAACAATTAGTAAACATGCTAGGACAATATATCCAGTTAGTAAAAGTAATTTAATAAAACTAGAACGTAATATCATAGTCAAATCATATTTAAATAACAATAGATTAGTATTTGTGTTAGAAGTCCCTCTAATAGACAACGAAACATATAATTATTATAAGGTTATTCCTATTCCTATTTTCCATTCTCCAGACACTTTTACCATTATTCCCAAATACCCTTACCTAATGGTGAATCGATTGAAATACATGCCCGTGGTAAACTCATGTACTGAAATTGAAAATGACAGATTTCTTTGTGATGAAAGTAATTTAGCTCAGAATCCAGTCGAGACCTGTATAGAACAAATTATGTTGATGAAGAATAACTACAATAGCTGCGTAAAGAATCGTATCAAGATAGAAAAGCCTAAGGTGCAGAAGATAACGGATAGCCAATGGTTGGTCTACACAGAGGACAACCTGATCATTACCGAAAACTGCAATGAGGAAATCCGCAAATACAACATCTTTGGGACCTATATCGTGACACTGAGTCAACAATGCGAGGCGCAAATAGGAGGAGTAATTGTTGGTGCCGCCACAAACACTACAATTTCCAGTTTCAAGCTCCCATTGGTCGAGATGCCAGAGCTTCAACAAGACATACAGACAAGGACGGAGAAGGTCGACCTAAGAAACTTGGACTTTAGTGACGTGAAAGAATTGTTACAAAGTGCCAAATTTAGTGAAAGTGACGATACAACCCAAATAGTGACAATAGAAATTAGCGTATGGACCATTTTAGAGTATATCATTATCATAATAATTATTGTCGTCATCTCATACAAATTAAATGTTTTTCGTTTTTGCCGAAATTCTCCGAAGTCATCTGCGACGCCTTCGGATAATTTCTCTCTTAGGGAGGGAGGAGTTAAGGAACCCCAATCCCCCAATATTAGCTTCATCAGCCAATAATTATATTATATTAGAATAACAGCTATATGTCAGCATATAATATCTAGGACATGCGTCATTAGCAGAGATGATTGGTTAGCAATAAGATTAGTATATAAGATCAACATTTTGTAGAATTAAGTAATTACTGTCTTGCTGTAACTGGGATCAAATAAAGTTTATTTTTAAACTCTTCCGTTGTCGCTTACTTAATTCGCGCCGCTGCGCAACCGCTACGCCGCCGTCTATGGACTCCAGTGCCGACAAAGGGATGAAAAAGCAGCGCCCACTCTGTTCGTACTGCAAGCGTTATGGCCATAACAGAGACCAGTGTCGTAAGTTGGCGAACCAAGGTGAGTCTCGCATACCTAATAACTCTCCCGCGGAAGTCCGTGATAGTGATGACAGATATAAAGAAAGTTTTTATAGTATCGAACTTTCGGGTTCGCGTGTAAAGTGTGTAAATAATAACCATGGTGAATCGTCAAATAGCCATTTGAACGTTAAAGACATTGCTTATCATAATAAAAATTGTAAATGTTTACATAAAACGAATAATGCATGCAAGCAGAATATTGACCTCGAACGCAGACACGGCCCTTTGTTTCGTGAGGTACGTGGATCAAATTCGGCGAAGTGTCGGTGCCTAGACTTTGTTCCTGACATTGCAGGCAATATTCAAAACTATGATTGTGTGTGTTTCAGAAATTGGGTTCCGCATAAAACTGTATGTGTATCTACTAGTTCAGAGAAAAATTTCAATTCCGATAACGTATGTAATGTTGACTCGAAACATTTTAGTTCGCGTAAAGTGGATAATAGTCCGAGAGCTAGTAGTACCGAAAAATTACCTCATGATTGTCGTTCAGGTGAACACTTGCAAAAATCAACTCAATGTTTTTGTTAAGGTAAACATTTGGAAAATTACCGTGATGATGGTCATGTGACAGAAGGTGATAACTGCACTTTTCAAAAATCAGGGGATTTATTGCCCGATGACAATTGTGGAAATAATATTGTAAATAATTGCATTTCTAATGACTGTATATGTAGCGGAGATGTTATATTGCCCGGAAATAGTCGCGAGAGGCCCGGTACGTGTCGCAAATCACGACCTATTTTCAAAATCGATATTTTGGGTGTTAGTGGTACAGCTTTGATAGATACCGCAGCGAAGCATTGCATAGCTGGCCATACGCTTTATGCTCTTCTCCTACGAAAGGGTCACCTCCTCGTTGCCTCGACACGTCAGATCAAGCTCGGTGATGGTCACGTACGGGACATGGAAGTACTTACTACGTCTTTGGCGGTAAGTTTAGAACAGACAGTCATAACGATCCCATTCTTGATTTTTCCAGATGCCAACAATAACGAAACACTTCTTGGCATTGATTTCATTACTGCTGCAGGAGTAGTAATAGATTTTCATAAAGAAACCTGGTGTTTCAGTAACAGTAATACCCAACATAAGCTTCTTTTTGAACCTGCCTCTACGGGAATCAGCTGTTCCTCTGTTCACGTTCTCCGTGATGATGAAGGTGCCCACCACAATCCAGCTGAGCGTAATGCGCTCGCTGAAGTCCTCGTCAGACACGCGCATATTTTTGAAGCAGGGGGAGGTCCAACTCCATACGCCGAGCACTGCATAGAGACAGGTAATCATCCACCCATAGCCGTGCCTCCGTATCGCCTGAATCTGGATTCAGGCGATACGGAGAACTCTGGAATCGACGCAAAACTCCTTCTTTGCTGGCAAAGAAGGAGTTTTGCGTCGATTATAGACGCCTTAACGCAATCACCAAGTCCGACGCATACCCGATGCCGCGTATTGACGAGCTTCTTCAGTCTACGAAGAGGAACTGCTACATGAGTTCTCTTGACCTTCGTTCCTCGTACTGGCAAGTAAGGGTCCGGGAGTCTGATAAAGACAAAACCGCCTTCATATCTCCTCTTGGCACTTACCGTTTTAAGAAGATGCCGTTCGGTTTGAAGAATGCGCCTGCGACTTTCCAGCGCCTAATCGATCGACTCCGTTCCTGTGCAGCATTAAAAGAGGTAACCATCCCAGCTTATTTAGATGATCTCTTGGTGATTTCGGAATGATTCCAGCAACACCTGAAAGACCTGGAGCTGGTGATGAAACGTCTCGAAGAGTTTAATCTCCACGTGAATCAGAAGAAGTGCGTTTTTGCGAGAGAAAGCGTGAGATACCTGGGGCACGTTATAACCCAAGAGGGTATCTCCACCGATCCACAAAAGGTGAGTGCAGTACTTGAAATGAAGGAGCCAGCCAATATAAAACATTTACGAACCTTTCTGAAAACGTGTTCATGGTTTCGGAAATTTATTTCGAATTTCTCAAAAGTAGCCGAGCCATTAACACGTTTGACAAGAAAGAGCCAAGTCTGGATCTGGGGCTCAGAGCAGTCCCATGCTTTCAATGATTTAAAACAATTACTCAGCTATGCACCAATATTAGTTCAGCCTGACTTCAACATTCCCTTTGTTCTGCGTACCGACACAAGTAACTACGCCTTAGGCGCAGTTTTATTACAGGGAGAAGGTAAGCAGGAAAGGCCGATAGAGTACGCCAGTCGTCTCCTAAACGATGCTGAGCGCAATTACTCAACCACGGAAAGAGAGGCACTCGCGGTGGTCTGGGGAGTCGAACGCTTTCGATCGTACCTTGATGGACACCCGGTCATTATCGGGAGTGATCACCAACCTCTACGTTGGCTGCTGTCCCTAAAATCGCCAACAGGTAGGTTAGTCGGTTGGGCTCTTAAATTGCAGTCATTCGATATTAAGTTCGAGTACACCCCGGGGAAAGCAAACGTCTTAGCGGATACTTTGAGCAGGCCTATTTGCTCAAACGAAACTCGCGATAGTTGCGGCATTTGGTCCATTATTTGCGATCTACCTACTAAGTCTCCTGATAACCTACGCCAAGAACAGCTCTCTGACCCCGAAGTGGCGAAGATCGCTAAAGAACTTGAAGGTACTGATGAAGTTGCTGCTCGGAGATGGACTGAACGAGGTTACCTCATGAATCAGGGTGTATTATATCGGTACAACCCTGATTCAGAGAGCGAGTCCCCTCAGCTGGTGATTCCTGCTGATCAAGTGGTGAGTATACTCAAAGAGCTGTACGATGATTCTTTAGCTGGCCACCCAGGGATCGACCGCACCTACCATAAGGTAGCTCAACTATATTATTTTACAGGGATGCGGAGAATCATTTCTGACTACGTCAAAGCCTGCATCCACTGCCAACGGTACAAAGCGACCAATGCCAAACCATCCGGCCTTCTTCAAACGCCGATAATGAACCAACGTAATGAGGTACTAGCTATAGATCTTTTGGCCCGTTACCAGAAGGAGACCAGAGGGAGCGTTGGATCTTACTGGTTGAAGACACTGCGACGAGGTGGATAGAACTTTTCGCCCTCAAGGACGCAACAGCTGAAGCGTGTGCACGCGTCCTCATTGAAGGATATTTCATGAGGTTTGGCTTGCCTCGTCGAATAATATCAGACAACGGTGTTCAATTCGTTTCTGCAGTCATGCGCCAACGCATGTCCATCCTGGGTATAAAGCAAAATTTTGTTCCTCTTTATCACCCAGAAGCCAACCCCGCAGAGCGAAAGAACCGAGATTTGAAGGCAATGTTAGCACAGCTTGTTGAGGAAGACCACACATCATGGCCCAAGAAGTTGCCGGTGATTCGTTTTGCCTTGAACGGCGCTAAGTGCCGAACGACAGGTATGTCACCAGCTTATTGGACCTTTGGTCGAGAAATGAGGTCTCCCACGGAGGTTACACATGACCTTCGTTCAATTTTAGACAAGGACAATTTTGTCCTTCAAATAACTCCTTACCTTAGGAAGTTTGTGAATTCGCTTTCGGAAATTCGTGAGCGTGTAGAAATCCAGCAGGACCAGACCAAAGAGTACGCTGACCAGTCACGCCGATCTGCAGAAACTTTTCAGGTAGGAAACTTGGTGCTACTTAAATCTCACGTGTTCAGCAATGCTGCGAAGAATGTGACTGCCAAATTCGCACCAAAGCGCGATGGTCTATACCAAATCACAGCGAAAATAAGTCCAACAACTTATACCTTATCGCATGTGGATCAACCCGGCGAAGTTCTTGGCAAGTATCACTTAAAGGATCTCTCAGCCTACAAAAGTAGAGGCGACACCACACTACCAAGGCCTGTTATCCCGAAAAGAAAACGAGGGCGCCCAGGTGAAGCTAGAGTCCTAGTCCAGGAGCGAGGGCGTTCCCCTGAACTAGAGGGGGAGTATATAGTAAACCACTCCGCAGTGTTGCCAATCCGTTCCTCTCGCGGCCGTTTGCCCGCGCGTTTCTTAGAATAGTGTGCTGACACAGCGTCTCGAACACGCTCGCACTGTGTCCAGCGGCGGCTGCGCCAGTTGAGTCTGAGCTGTCAGTTTGAATGTAGCTCTCTACGAACTCCACCGGTCGATACGGGACTCCACTGACGTACCGCACGCGCGTGTATCTAACGAACCTACGATACCTACCTATAAGTTACCTAATAACATTATTATGAAAACTGTGACAATCAAGAATACATACCCCTTTTGCCCTAAGAGTTTCTCGTGTTTCATTTACTATGAGGACCATGCCTCATACAGTAGTTTTATGAGTAAAGAGAATAAACGCTTTTATTTAGTTATCACTGTATTTTATTATTCATGTTGTTTGGTATGAGATTATATCACATTTTGCTGATAAGATTGAAGTAAAAAATGTTAGTTAACTGCTTTACACAGACAAAAAAAACCGCAGTAAATCTTCAGCAGTTATACGGTTTTGCTACTTAAAGAAAGCAGAAAAAACGAAGTATGTCTATGTATGTAACTATTTTTTTTTTAATTTTGCACTTATTCTGTTCTGCCAGAATACCTTCGATATGGCAACGCTGTAAATTCATATAGGGTTCCATCAAATTCAAAACGGAGGTATTTTCTGTGTTCAGATGCTATAGGTACTAATAAGTATGATTCATTAAGGTCTATGCAACACATATAATAATGATCATCAATTAACCTTACTGCAGTGCGAATATCTTCCATCTTAAAGTGACTAACTTTTATGAATTTGTTCAAAGGTTTTAGATTTAAAATGAATCTTTGCTTGCCGTTAGGTTTTGGAACAAGGAAAATCTTTGAGATGAATTCTCCCTTTAAATGACAACATGGTGTTATAGCTCCTAATTGTAAAAGGTTAAAAATAGCTTCCTGCATAAGTGGAATTTCACAATCAGGTAAATTATTTTTAGGTACTATACTTTGGTAAGGCTGAGACATGAAAGGTATATGATATCCTTTAATCCACTGCAGTATAATGGGATCATTTGTTAATGACAACCAACAAGCAAAGTAGTTTTTTAAATTGCCAGCTTGTACCTTATTTATTTCCTGTTGTTGTAGTGGGCACCCCGGGTTCTCTCGGAACGCTGTGGGTTGAAGGATGTTCTTTGTTGTGATGGCTGTGGTCGAGTCCGTGGTCCACCTCGTGCCATCCCCTTGGTTGATTGACGCTGATTCAACTGTCGTGGTGGACCGTTCCTGTTTCCCATATATTTGTTATTTGTGTTCTTAGCAGGGATTGCTGGCTTTGGAGCAGTCTTCTTAATAGAGTTTGAACTCTGTGGTATTATCTTATTTATCTTAATACTTTCTGATAAATTGTCTCCATATAAAAATTCATTTCGGGTAGTATTTTGAGTCATTTCTAAGAAATGCTTGTCCAGTTGGGGAGACACTAGTGTCCTTCTTGTTTTTGTTTGGAGGATGGAGGTCACACACCAACTTTGTTGCTTCACTGAGTGATTTTAACATAGTAATTTTATCTGGTGGGTTGTTAATTATGTGAGAAATGATTTTGCCTATTATTGAAAGTGCTGTACCCATCTGTCTTTGCTGGTAGGCAATACACTTGTCTCTAGTTATTCCCGTTTCTGAGAACACTGCCTTCACTTCTTCGTTCAAGATTGGGGCATCTAAGAGTGGGCAGTTTTCAGGCAAACTGTGACACTTTGTAATGCCATCTTTTTCAGTCTTAGACAGACCGTGTGTTAATAAGTAATTCCACCGTTTGCAAATGTCATTGTTAATTGTTCCTTCATATTTTTTTATGTCATCATATTCTTGTCCCAGGGCCTGCACAAGTTCGGTATTCTGCTCCTCCGTAAGATGGCTATCTGACGCCTCTGGTGACACTAAAGGTTCAACCTCTGGGATTTGGACAATATGAGTGTCAGATTGTTTTATTTATTTATTTTATTTTATTTTATTTTATTTTATTTTATTTTGGCATCAAACAGTCATAAACAATCAATATAATTCTTCAGAAAATTGGTTACTTACAAAAGAGCTATAGTGCCGACAATGTGATATAATGGTAAAATAAGTACAATAAACTCTTAACAAAGAAAGACGTGCAAGAAATACATATGAATTTTTGTATCAGAGAACATAAGTTCAATGAAACATCATTATCAGTTTACAAAGTAAAGTGAAGGTAGACAATGTAATAAAAAAGGTAAGTTTTAATTAGGTGATATATCTAGTTTTAAGTTTTTGTTTAAGGCTATTAAGAGAAATGTTAAAAAGATCTATGTCTGTAAGTTCTCTATTATAATTGTTAGTGGAACGGTACATAAATGAGTTACGAGTGTATGTTTTATTTAGTCGAGGAGGAACAAAAAGTGGTTTTGAACGTGAGGGGCGTACGGGTAGGCGAGCGTGCGCTTTTAGTGATAGTTTACCAAGTAATGATGGCGAATCGGTTAACGAGTTTAAAATTTTGAACAATTGAATAATATCAAAGATATTACGTCTGTTACATAGACTTGTCAGTTTATGCCTACGCAATGCATCTTCATATGCAGTGTCGTAAATATTATTGCGATAGTTAAGTGATTTTAAAAACTTTTTTTGTATCCTTTCTATCCTATTTATATGTATGTTAAAACATGGGCTCCATACAGTGCTACAAAAGTCTAGAATAGAGCGGACGAATGAAAAATAACGAATTTTTAGAGTGATAACATTTTTAAAAGGTTTACTAATTCGCAAAATAAATCCTAGTCTGCGAAATGCGGAGCTGACTATGTGGTCTATATGATGGGTAAATGTTTAATAATGTTCAAAATTAATAATATATACAATTGAATATGTCTAATATTATAGTCATATAACAAAACAAAAAAAAAAGCTTACTGCGCATCAAAAAATAAATGGGTAAATGTTAATTTGGAGTCCATAACGAGACCTAGGTCTCTAATGGTGGAAACTCTTTTAAGGTTTAAGCCGTTTATGGCGTAGTTGAAATTTAATGGGTAAGTTTTCCGCGTATATGACATAATGAAACATTTATCTATGTTGAGATAGAGTTGATTTGCTGTACAGTAATTATGCAAGTTTATTAAGTCACTTTGTAATTTAAAGCAATCTCTAACGGATTCAACCACTCGGAATATTTTCGTATCATCAGCGTAAAGTAAGTGATTGCTGTGGTCAAAAATGGTTCCTATGTCATTAATGTAGAGGCAAAAGAGCAAGGGTCCCATATGGGAACCTTGGGGAACTCCGGAGGGAAGAGGAAGGAATTGAGATGAGTAACCTTTAACACAGACCACCTGACTTCTATTTTTTATATAGGATTGGATCCATCGTAGTAAGTTGCCATGCACACCGGCCGTCCCCAATTTTTCAATAAGCATATCATGGTTAATTTTGTCGAAAGCCTTTGAAAAGTCGGTGTACACGACATCTACCTGTTCGCTATTGGCGCTTGTCGGATACAGACGTGCCCACAAGCAATATTTAGTTGCAATAAATTATTAATAATAGTGACCTCCATAAGTGTATTGGTAACTTTGCACTTTTAATTTAGCTTAGTATGTGTGCATTTACAAACTATGAACAAGTAAAAGTGATTTAGTGTACGCATAAAATGGAAAACAGACCCTCGAATTCAGGGGGGCCAGTGCTCTCCTTTGCTTCGCCTGTAGAGGCGCCACCTGAAATCATCACCACGCCCGAGATTCAAAAATGGATGACTTCTATTGAGCTGCATCTGAATGAAGTCTGCTCTATTGCCGCGGATGGAAAACTCAATTCGGAGCAGAAAATGAAAATAGCAAACCTTTGCCGTAAAATAGGATCCGGTACCTCACAAATGGCAGTAATATACCAGTCGCTAAAGGCTAGATCTCTTCTAATGCACAATGCGGTTGAATCCCTTACTGAAAAACGAGACCTGTCAGACCACATCATGGACCTCAAGAAGACGATACAGGACTCAGGTACTGCGGGAAATGTTTCTTTTGCCGAAATGGTAAAAAAGGGAGCAAATAACTTTGTTCGCCCCAATAATTTAAGCTCGGTTGCAATTTATCCCCAAGATAAATTGAAATCGAGTGACGAAACAAAAGACCTCGTTAAAAAGATCATACGCCCGGAGCAAATGAAACTGCATGTTCGAGGTGTCCGGAAAACCAAAAACGGAGGCGTAATTATCAGCACCGATACCAAACATGACGCTGATAAAGTAAAGCAAGCAGTCCAGCTCTCTACTTCAGGACTTACCGCCGACGAACCCAGCAAGCGCAAACCCCGGATCGTGATCTTAGGAGTGCCGACTTCCATGGCTGAAAATGAGGTCTTCAGATGCATTTTTGAACAAAATGTAGCCGACAAGTTTGAAGACATGCCCTTTGAATCCTTCCTGGCCTTGGTAAAATTAAGCCACAAATCTGGAAAGAGAGATGCGTCGACCTGCAATTACGTCATTGAAGTACCAGCTGATATACGTAAAGCCCTAATCGCTCAATCAAGACTTTTTATTAATTGGACGTCCTGTCCTGTCAGGGATTTTACACTGGTAACTCGGTGCTACAAGTGCCAACAGTATGGTCATGCAGCAAAAACGTGCAGAGAAGTCAACTCGGCGTGTGGGCATTGTGGTGAAATAGGGCACTCGATGACAGAATGCACGAAGAAAGCTGATGTACCAAAATGTGCAACTTGCTCACGCTTTAAAAAGCCCAGCAATCATAAAACAGGAGATCCTGAGTGCCCTGCAAGGAAGATAGCGGAATTCAGATACATCAACTCTGTCGATTACGAGGGCGCCTAGAGCGTCACACTCATGAGATGCCGACTCAACTAAAAGAAGCCACTGCACTGACCTACTTCGCCTGGATTTGTTGCTGTCTCAGGAAATTTGCCGCCGTGCGTACTTTGGCAAAATGGTTTTAAAACATTTTGCAATAGTGGTTAACCCAGCTCAAATATCTGCTGATGCTCAAAGTTCGTTGTCCGTGTGTGTAAATAATTATGTGCAATCAATTTAACGTTATCTAAGCTAAGTAAGGAATCATATGTTTATTATTATTAATAGAATTTAAATTTAATCTGTTTTAGTAATTAAGATTATCAATAAATAAATATATCTGTCACTATTCTAATGTTAAGAAAATATTGTAAAAAAACCTTGTCCTTCCAATTACATTGTTTGAGACCCCGCCGCCTGTGATACAGGATTACCTAGTACAGGCACCTAACATTGTTGTACCCACTTTATGTATAAGACCAATTAGTATATTTTACCAATTTCAAGTTTGAATAAAGATTATTATTATTATATTATTATTACCTGTAGATTTTTGTCCATAGCGTTCACTAGAAATTCTGAGAAATTTAACATGTTACTATCTCCGCTGCGATGTTTGTAGAAACCATGCTGTTGCTGAGAAATGTGATTACGAAAAGCGAATGAGATTTGAGATGTTACTATTTTTTCCAATATTTTTCCTAGAACACACAATTTAGAGATCGGTCTGTATTCAGTTACAATATATTTTCTATTGTTTTTGGGTATAGGGGTTATAATTGATTTTTTCCATTTACTAGGGAACACCCCAGTTTCAAGAGACGTTCGAAATATTAAGGTTATTGGTCGAGCAAGTACCTCAGCGCACCTGGATATGAAAACTGGATGAAGGTCATCGGATCCAGCACCTTTTTTAATATTAACCTTTTTGAATTCGTTTAATACTTGTTCAGAAGTAATGTTGATTGTGCCTATATCTACAGTAGAAGATGCATTGCAGCTGTTAGGGTAGGTTTGAGATGTGGACGAAACAAAAACTGAGTTGAAGTACTGATTAAAAGCATCACAAATCTCCTCGCTAGCAGAGAGTATTTTACCGTTGTACATCATCCTTTCAGGGATTGTATTTGATGCATTTTTTGATTTGACAAATGACCAAAAAGTATTTGAATCTTTTCTTATATTATGTTCAGAATACTCAATAAAATTTTGATAACAAACTTTAGACATTTTTTTAAATCTACTCCGTAATAACGAGAACGTGTGGTAGTCGTGAAGGTTACCATATGTTTTCCATTTATGGTGATACTTGCATTTTTCGTTGGATAACTTAATGAGTGGTTTTGTGTACCAAGGTGGAATTTAGATTGCAGGTTGGCACAAATTCGTCCAAAATGTTTTGGAGGATATTATAGAAGTAATCAATTATGGAGTCTACATGGGTCATACTAGAAAAAATGTTCTCCCAATCTACGGACGCAAGGGCAGTTTTAATTGAGTCATAGTTGTTGTGTGTAATTGTTCTTCAGGATCCGAAATTTGAGGATAAATTTCACTCTGTTCGATGATTTCTTATGAATTGTGAGAAAAAAAACCCTTAGGTAAGGTTTCTTAACAGCACTTTAATAGCACTAAACAGTATCTCGTACTGTAAGCACATGCTGGTTTTGACCAAATCGGCATCACGTGCCGGTAACAGAAATCTGTTTTACATCAAAGTTGATATCTCGTATCAAAATTGATCTTCGTGTTTAAGTATCTCGTACTAACACGGTATATTATACTCGACCATTGTAGCCAGACACGGTTTTAGCCTTAGTTGTAACTAAATCAAAGCTTACCTTCGTTATCCAGAGTAATGGCGCGCAAAGGGCTCCGGTCACGTTCGACACTTTGCCGCCGATTTGAACTGACGCTGTGCCCGCGCACTCTATCATGACTCCGTCTTTTTATTCGACGTTGACGCTCCAATTTTTTATTGTATTTCCGTATTTTTCGAAGTATTTTTCTTCCGAAACCATTTTTGCATGCAGTAAACGCGCGAAAAAGAAGTGTCAAATCAGGGTTGCCAATCCATAGAGAAAACATTTTATTTTTATTTTCTCTAAAACTGCGATGCCAAATACTAGCGAATTGGGAACTACTCTGTAATCAATTATATTTCAGTTCATCATGAAATGAAATGTGTAAAGTAAATGTGTTCTAAATTGTTTGTTGCTAAATTCTTTGTGGTGTTTTACTTACCATTAAGTAGGTAGATTGTGATGAGGATTTGACGATCGTACCTACTCAGGGCATTATGAAATACCTATGTCCAGCAGCAGACTGCAACAGTTTGATAATGATGAGTTTGATTATTATAAGTATTTAATGTTATTTCTATTTCTAAATAATTGATTATCATTTTAATATTTTTGTTATTTTACATAAGGCAAATTCTAAAAACTGCAATAAAAATATTTGTATTGATTAATCCGAAGACCTAAAAATAGTAAACTAACATGAAATTAAATGGCTTAGTTGCCTTAATAATTGGTACAAATTATTTAACCGAACAACAAATAAAAAAAGTTATTAAATAATCAAAAAACCCGACTGCTTGAAAAGCGAACTAAAAAGACGTAAACAAGAAGAAAATCGTGCTGTGCAGGCTGAGGATACATTTCGCGAGCTGGCTGACCAAACCCAGCTATGTATCGTCCGACTGCACAGCATGATTTTCTTCTTGATTACGTCTTTTTAAGCAGTCGGGTTTTTTGATTTTTTAATTAACTTTTTTATTTAAAGATAAAAGATAAAGATATATTTATTGCATAACTGTGTACATTAAGTTCTTGTTAATAAACATTACATTTTTAGTTTCAACAGTCTACCCAAGTCGGATATGCAATAGTATTTAGAAATTAGTAACTTACAAATATTATTTTTTATCAAAAATCTCATGCGTATTATAAAATACATTATCAATTAACATTTTTTTCAATTTATTTTTAAACATATTTCCATTTAATTGCTTAATTGCTGTCGGTAACTTATTGTAGACAAGAATAGCAGTAACATAGGTACTTTTATAATACATCATATTGTTAATAGACGGTAAATTAATGTCATATTTATATTGTTTCCGAATGTTTCTTTTTGAATTTGATTTGAAATTAAAGTATTGCATATTATTTCTAACAAATAAACATAATTCCAGTATATAAATACCAGTCAGTGTCAGAAAACCCTCCGTTCTGAAGACATCTCTTATTTATTCCCTATTATACATGTTATATATTGTCTTAAGACATTTCTTCTGAAGAATAAATGTGGATTGTACGTTTGTCGAGTTCCCCCAATATATGACACCATAAGTTAACAGTGGGTACACATTTCCAAAATAAGCATTTCTAGTAACACTTGGATTTGTAGTTTCCGCCAGAACTGACAATGCGTAGCAGGCACTGGATATTTTTTTATTAATCTTTTCAATATGTGCCTTTCAGTTCAAATGTTGATCTATTGTGACTCCCAAGAAATTTGTGTCTTTTACTTCTTCAACCGCTGTATCAGACATAGTTACATTAAGTTTAGTATATTTACTTTTATAATTTCTAAATTGGATCAATTTGGTTTTTGAGATATTGACTTTTAAATTTATTGACTGCAACCAGTCAGTTACAGTAATTAATGTTCTATTTATTACACTTTCGTAAATAATATCATTGGCATATTCATTTGAAATAAATATAGTTGGGTCATCAGCATACATTACGCAAAGATGTTTAATTATATTTGGAAGCTCGTTAATATACAATAAGATAAAGGGGGTCCCAATATACTGCCTTGCGGTACGCCTAGTATTACAGATTCGAATTTAGATTTCGCCACCTCCACCATTTTTGTACATTCATTATATACTTCAATAACAGTGCCCTGCATTCTATTATTTAAATAATTCTCAATTCATTTAAGTGCAATACCTCTTGTTCCTATACTTTACAATTTATCAAGCAAAATGTCATACTTTACACAGTCAAATGCTTTTGACATATCAATGAAAAGAGCAGCACATTGTTTTTTATCATTGATTTTATCCCAAATGGTTTTGAATAATTTATATATTGCCAATGATGTAGTTTTATTTTTTTGGAATCCAAATTGGTTGACAATAAAAATATTATTTACATTTAAAACTCTGTGATTCTAGCATAGATAACCTTTTCAAATATCTTCGAGAAACTTGGCAACAGTGCAATTGGCCTATAGTTATTAATGTCGTGCCGTGATCCTTTCTTATATAATGGCTTTATGAGCGCTATCTTTAGGGTGTCGGGAAATTTACCCGTTTCTAACATAAGATTTAGAATATGAACCAGTGGATCAACAATAAATGGATACTTTCTTTGATAACTCTAATGGGTATATTATCGTGTCCGCAACTAGTTTTATTTTTTAATTTTAGAACTATATTTATTATTTCGCTTCTGTCTACTGGGTAAAAGTAAATACTGCTTGAGTTAGAGATTAATTGTGATTTGTAATTGTTATTGTCAGCTGTAGAAATGTTGAGATTTTGGTGAATGTAGAAATTGTTAAAAATACTAGCTAATATTACAGGCGATTTTATTACATCGTTATTGTGTAGAATGTAGTCTATTGTGGGTTGAAGAACATTTGTAGTTTGGGTTTGTCGTTTAATTAATGCCCATGTGGCCTTAGTTTTGTTGGAACTGTGGGTGATGAATTTCGCATTAGAATTTTTTTTTAATGTTTTATTACACGCTTTAATATTTTACAACAGCGAACATATTTTATTTTATGTTCTTGAGACGTACACCTTTTTGTTTGTAGGTACATTTTTCGTTTATTTTTACTAGAAATTATGATGCCTTTGGTTTTCCATGTTGTGTCTTTTTTATAGAGCATTTTAACTTTTTCTACGGGTATACAAATATCGAATATTAATTTGAATAGGCTAATAAATTCTTCGTAGGCTGTGTTTACATCCCACAGATTGTTACATCCAAATGATGGTACACATCTTGAAATGTTATTTGTGAAATGTATCTTAAAAATATGTCGATGTAATAATTTATATTACGTCGCATTTTGAACCAGTATTTTTCTCTAAAACTTAAATTACACGGTATCTTTATTACTTGACATGTATGGTCCGATATTCCTAGATCCCATATATCTGCTTTGGATTTATAATGATTTGTGATTATGTTATCTATGCACGTTGCAGAATGTGATGTTAATCGGGTTGGTCGGTTTAGGGTCAGGTGAAGTACTTTTTGTGGTACAGGCAAGTGTGTTTATATTAAAGTCACCTAGGATAAATATTTTTTTGTTTATGGATCTCAATCTGATGGTTAATTTAAACAATAATAACTCAAGCTTTTCAATAAACCAATTAAAGTTGCTGTTCGGTGTTCTATACATACACAATATATACCAATTAGTCTCCGGAATTATTATACCACAGCATTCAAAATGAACTTCAACCGATAGTTCAGATAACCATTATTTTTTTTTACATAAATACACACACCACCACGAGATTTATTTTGCCGGGAAAAATACGAACCCATTTTATAGTTCAGCAACTGTAGTGTTTCTGCCCTCTGGTCACGAAAAAAAGTTTCACTCAGACAAAGAACGTCGATGTCTTTTGACTCAACTAGCAATTCCAAATCATTTATTTTTGACCTTATACCCTGTATATTGCTATGTAATATAGTAAAATTATATTCATTCACGAAATAAATTATTTTCAGTTTGAGTTTCTGCTGATATTTGATCCGGTTGTAACAACACATCTGTCTGTGTGGACATCGACACATGCATTTGTGTGTTTAATATCTTGAAAATGAAACTCACTATATTGTTTATAATTATGTTTATAGTTTAGATGCAATATGTCTCTCAACACAAACCTGCATAGTGCCAAAAAGAATGAGGCATAAGGAATTTTATAGTTGATATTAACAAATACACTGTGGTGAAACTGGGTACATATGTGATGGAATGTTTTGCATAGTTTAGGTTCACTTAAGAACTTACCTCTTTTTGGACTACAAAGTAACACGTTCGTATAAGCAAGTTTATCCAAGTAAAAATATAGAATTGATTGAATTCTTAATGGGTCCTTATCATTATTGCCACACATAATTACGATATAATCAAACTTATTAAAGTCTTTACACAGTTCTAGTGTCGATTCGAGTAATTTATCCGTAGTTGCACCAGGTTTGCTAAAAGATGACACGATGAAGTTTGATCCGATCAGATTTTGTAGTGTGTTTCTCATATGTGTATGTTCGTCAGAGAATATTAGAACCCTATTTCTGTACCTATTGGTTTTATTTATGATTATGTCTGTTCTTCCTGCCTGGGGTATACTATTTACTTCATTTATTATTCCCTTATTCATGTTTTCTGAAGGAGTATTATTTGAGATAATTATATCATTTAGCTTCATATTTGTAGTAGAAGACCTCTGATTCTGTTGCAAGATACTAATCGGAGTCTCGATAGTGTTCTCAATGTTTATATGTAACTCGTTATAACTTTCATTCAAATATGAGTTACGTTTCGACTTCGTAGATTTACGTTGTTTTGAGGATACTGTACTGTTATTAATAATCCTTCAGGAATCCGTACATAGCAGTTTATACTTATCTATTTTGTTTTGTTGAGAAGTAATAATTTGTTGAAGCGAATAGTTTTCCGAATTTAAATTATCTACCTCGTTCTGAGATCTTTCTAAATCCATTTTAAGTTTCATTATTTCATTTCCCAACTCTTCCACTTCATGGTTAAGCAATACTTTCGATAGATCTGGCAAACTAAGTGCGGTATCTGAAAGGTATATGCTAGACGACGTGTTTATGGAATTATCTACAAAGCTGCTATGACTGCTAACACCTTTAGGTTGTTTACGCCTCTGCGTGATGTTTTTGTTGCAGGAATCCATTATTAGTTGTTATTATTTTAATGAAGCGTGGCATAAGCTAAGTCTGCTATAAACGCGTAGCGTAAGCTCAAGATGTTGAAACAATCGGCTAGTGTACGTGTAACTTCTTAGTTATTTTTTTAATTAGGTACATTTAAGCATATAAGTGTTGTATATTTTTGAAATCGTCTCTTAAAACCCTTTATTTTGATACACCACACGATGGGATTGGAAGAAAAAAAATATTGGGCCCCCACAATATGGCGCCTAAAAGCCGCCATTTTTCTATTTTCCAATTTTAATGTAGCCAGTGACACTCGCAAGATTAACACGAATCGATTGACGTACGAATCATCAAAATCGGCCAACGCGTTTGGTCTCTGGAACGCCACATAAGAACAAACATACATACATAGACTTATAAACACATTACCCTCCTTCGGCAGTCGGGTAAAAACCAGGTTTGATATTATTTGTCTAACTGGACATTGGTTAAAAGATCACCAAGTAAAGTCCATTAATTATGAAAATTATTGTGTATTTAGCCATTTCAGTAGACAACATATGACTCATGGCGGATCATTAATACTTATTAAAAACTCTATTAAATCTAAAGAAAGAAAATACATTGTTAGACTGTCGGTTGAACACACCATTGAATTGTCCTGTGTTGAGCTTGATAAGCATGCAGTAGTATGCGTATACAGACCTCCAAGTTACCAGAATCTATCTGTGTTTGACTCTGTAATGGAAGATGTGTTAAAAAAAGTTAGTACTAGTAGTAAATCAATTGTCATAAAGGCGACTTTAACATTAACTTATTAGAGAATAACTCTAACAGTATCATGTTGTTGGGTCTTTTTAAATCATTTAATCTGTAAAATGTGTTTATGAAGCCAACCAGAGTGACAACTTCATCGCGACTTGTATAGATAACGTTTTTTGTAATTGTGATTACTTAGATAAAGAAATTGTAAATAAGTTAGCATCTGATCACAGTTGACAAACAATTACCTTTAGCACCTACATACCTTTACAAAAAATACATATAAAGTTTCAAAAAAAATCAAATCAAAATGTTTTTATTGTAACTCGTACATCATACAGCATTACATAGTTGGAGGTAGCCCCAGTAAGTTATAAATTATACTTGTGTTGGAGCTATCTCGCTACTTCCCGTAGTGTCTATTATATAATGTTGAGACCATAAAATTAGACAGTAAAATTAAAGGTAATTTAAATTAAATTAAATAAAAATGCAAGAAATAATAATAGCAATAATCAAAATTAAAATAAATAAATGAATGAATACAATTTTTATGAATACATGAAATGTCAGCTTATAGACTGAGTGAGCGTGAGTATGTGTGCGTGTATGTAACTGTAGAGGGTATATGAGTGTTTGCGTGACTGTGTGTGTGTAGAGTGTATGAGATGGATGTGAGTAAATTAATGTGAGCAATCAATTTGTCTAACTTAATCTAACTAAGATGGATTCTACTTCCTCATACGAAAGAGGTTTTAGTCAATCCATCAGGGTTTTTTTACTGTCATGAAAAAGCATAGGGAAGATATTTAGTATGTCGTTTAGTTTATTATATATATAAGCTGATTGTTTGTCGTATTGACGTCTGGCAAAAATTGTACGGTCCATTTGGGAGGGAGCAACAATACCTTTGCGTCTTTTATTTAAATTTATTAATTTGAAGGACAGCGATTTATGTAGGTTTAGGGTTATGTTTAAGACATATAATTTCCTTACTGACAGTATTCCACTGATCCTGTAAAGGTTTTCAGTGGAATATCTGTAAGGTTTGAAATACATCACCTTAAGTAGTGATCTTTGGGCTCTCTCTAAGTCCAAAAATTTCACCTTAGTGGCACCTATCACCCATACAGCAATGCAATACGAAATGACAGACTGTGCAAGGGCCACGTATACTTTATTAAGTAGCTGCGATGTCATAACGTAGCGCAGACCTTTGAAAACCCAAATAAGCTTTCTAATTCTAGTCATAATCACTTCAATATGGGAGTGCCAGGACAGGCTTTGATCAACTATTAATCCCAAGTATTTAGTTGATCGGACTTGTTGGATATTCTTACAGTTGCAAATACTGTTCCACGAATTCGCACACCCATGTATCCTGATCCGAAAATCAGTGCCTGGCTGACTCCTCTGACTCGGGGTGAAACAAATAAAGTTTGTTTTTGAGATATTGAGAGTCAATAAGTTAGCATTTAGCCAGTTAGCCACCTCTGCAAGACCAAGTTCTGCGGTAGCATGTACGGCGGCCCATGATACCCCGGTAAAAATTATAGCGGTATCGTCAGCATAGGAGATAACCCGTCCGCCACTGATCAGAATGTTACATAGGTCATTTATGTATAACAGGAAAAGAGTCGGGCCGAGCACACTCCCCTGCGGCACACCATAAACCACATATTCCTCGTCGCTTTCAAGGTTATTAATTTTGATCTGCTGTTTTCGGTCTCGAAGATAGCTTTCAAAAATGGAAAGAGTGGCACCTCTAATACCGACAGCTTCAAGCTTGCGTAGAAGGATGGGGACCGAAACTGTGTCAAATGCTTTTTTTAGATCTAGAAACACTGTAAGTCATTTATCTTCTTTATCTACACTACCTACAATCTCAGTTGTCAATGCCAACACAGCAGCCTGTGTAGAACGTCCCTTCCTAAAACCGTATTGGGAG
Organism: Orthosia cruda; assembly: GCA_964057195.1. Classification (NCBI taxonomy): domain Eukaryota; kingdom Metazoa; phylum Arthropoda; class Insecta; order Lepidoptera; family Noctuidae; genus Orthosia; species Orthosia cruda. Next base: position 20,780,495 of record OZ059855.1, read on the forward strand.
TCAGACAAGATGTTATTTTTATTTAAATAGGTAACCAGTCACAGTAACATTTAGTAGTTTTTCGAGAATTTTTGAGATGCAGGGTAGCACAGAAATAGGTCTGTAGTTATTGACGTCGTTCGCATCCCCACCCTTGAACACAGGAGTTACCACAGATCGTTTAAAAGCGGAAGGAAATATTCCCAGCTTGAAGCATATATTAGCAAGCCGACTTATTAATGGAACAACTAGATCTCTGGATAACTTGAGGAACTTTGTTGGTATACAGTCCCACCCAGGTGAGCTGCCGGAATCCAGTCCCATAAGTATGCCATCCACCTCCTGGGGATCTGTTTCAAGCAGCACGAACGAAGCAACCCGAGACTGTATGACAGAAGTAGCATTCGCAAAACCACAGTTATTGACTATGTCCTCGGCTAAAGTTTTACCAACCCCAACGAAAAACTGATTGACGCGATTTAGTGAGTTAAGAGGGTTAGGTGTAATATTTAAGAGGCAACTGTTAGAGGATTTGAGTCTTTTAAATTGGGTGATCTCATTAATTTTTTGCCACAGTTGTTTTGGCTTGTTTATTGAGTCAGTAATTTCGTTTCTCTGGTGTTCGCATTCAAATTTTGTGCAACTAAACTTTGTTAAAGGAAAGTTAGTTCCATCTCCGTCGATAGATGGCGTTGTTCATTTAGACAGGATTTCTGAATCGCGGTGTTAAAAGTTGCCCATGATTATATATAGGATTAAGGTTAAGATTTTTTTTTTTGAGTTTGAGATTGAGTACAGATGTAATGCGATTACATATACTGTCAAAGTATCCGGTGTTTTATTTATCCGAGTTCCGCGAAGTAAAGTTTACATGGTCCTTATCGAGTCGGATAAGTGAGACCAGGAGTGTTTTGTGATTCTTGGCGTAGAAACCAGGGTGGATCGCCCTGAAGCGCCGCACACCCAAGCTGGTGTGCACAGTGAACAGTGAAGTGACCAGTGCTGCTGCAGAGGAGTTTGCGTGGACCAGCACCAGGGGAGGGTGTCGGACGGAGTCTGACATCAGTGGAGTGAGGGTTGGAGCAGGGCGACCTGGACATCATCAGCACCAGCTGAGTGAGGCGCAGGGCGGGACGTCTGGATGACGCAGACACCCGTCGGAGTGAAAACGGATTTCAGTGTTGTGTGTGAAGTGTGGTTTGTAGAAGAAAAATCGTGAGTACATTTTATTGTTGTTACATATTTGCAAGTCGGGTTTTCTAAAGATAGATAATTTCGTCTGAAAAGGTTTTAATTGGACTTTAGCAGATTTATTGGACTTTATTCATAAGTTATAAAAGTGTACCTGCTTGAACTTGTGATATTTTATGTACCAGCTGTGTAATATTGCACAAATTGTATTTGTCTTTGGTATATTAATTTAAATAATTGAATTTATCTTTGCTGGTGTATTTGTAGTATTTATTTGAAATAGTAAATTTAAGATTTTTTGTGAAGTGGTTTACATTTTGTCTTTGGCAGTTTTATTAGTAAAGTTTCTTACGGCCTTAATAAAATAAATAAATATGGAGGCTAATTACAAATTACAAAATAACACAAAACTTCTTATTGAAAAGGCTCAGATTAACTTTAAAAAGCACCTAAAGACAGAGTATCTAAAACATACGTTGAGACTAGATTAGAAGCACTTGAAGTTTTGTGGAAAGAATTCTCGTCAACTCATAGAAGTATAATTCAGAATGTCACAGACGCTCAGCGAGAATTTGATGTGTATTTTATTAATGATGTTTACGATGCTACTGAAGAAACTTACATTTTTCACAAAACGCAGTTGAGGGAAGCTTTAAACATGTTTAGCGATCATAATTCAGATCGAAGCCCAAGGACAAATGTCGACCACACAATATCAAATAGTGTCAGATTACCAAAGATAAACATTCCCAAGTTTTCGGGCAACTATGCAGAGTGGACAACATTCAAAGATTTATTCACATCTTTGATACACAATAATGATAGTTTAGAAGACGTGCAAAAATTGCATTATTTAAAAGGCTTATTATCGGGAGAAGCAGATCAACTTGTCAGACATATTGCGGTTACTTCAGATAATTACAAAGAATGTTGGTCATTGCTGCATAGTAGATATAACAATAAGCGATTTCTGTCGAATTGTTTATTAAAGCGCTTATTGAGTCAGACTAATGTAACAGAATGCTCCAATAGCCTTAAGGGTTTACTAGATACCACAATGGAATGTCTAAATGGTCTGAAAAATCTCGGAGTTGACGTCAGCACGTGGGATATCATAATTGTTTATATAATAAGTTCCAAACTTGACCCTGAATCACGAAAGCAATGGGATACACAAATTAGTTCCAAAGATGAATTAACCGTGCTCTCGGAGTTCAGAGATTTCTTGGAAGCCAGATTTCGTGCGCTCGAATTTTTAGACAATAAGTCAAGTAGATATAACAAACCAAAAGTTCACCATATAGTTAGTAACGACACCAAGGCCGTTACAACAACTTGTCCATTCTGTAAAGAAGCTCACAACATTTCGAATTGTAAGAAGTTTGCTCAAGAGAGTTACGAATCTCGTCATAGTTTTGCACAAACCAGACGCTTGTGTTATAATTGTTTAAACGCGAATCACTCCATTAAGTTTTGTCGACAAACTGCGTCGTGTCGTATATGTAAGCGAAGGCATCATTCACTACTACATCCAAATTCAGTCTCAAACTCCACAGTAGTTAATGAACGCTCTAATACAGCAGCTGAAGTTAAATCAGCGGTGTCTAATGTTCAGGCATCGTTATCGGCAAGCGAACCATCAGCTCCAAATATAGTTTCACATGTTTCTAAAGTGTCAGTGCCTACTCAAGTTTTGTTGGCTACTGCTCTTGTCGAAGCACAGACAAGAAGTGGCTCTACACAACTGCTGAGAGTGCTATTGGATCAGGGATCTCAGGCATCATTCATAGCAGAATCAGCAGTGCAGCTGCTCGGACTAAAGAAGAAGCCGACCAAGTCGGTTATATCTGGAATAGGCGGTGAGAGAAGTGCTTTTGCTTCAAAGTTTACAGTCACGATGACTATCCACTCACGCTTAGATCCAAATTTTAGTGTCCAAATACATGCGTTTGTATTAGGTACCATTACGTCGCTTTTACCCTCAGTAAAATTAGAGCAGTCGTATTGGCCCGAGCTAAAGGGGATAACTTTAGCTGATCCAGAGTTCCATACGCCAAGCAAGATAGACATCTTACTTGGTGCGGAAATATATGGTCAAGTTCTTAGGGATGGTTTAATTCAAGGTCCTCCAAACTTACCGGTAGCTCAGAATACTGCCCTGGGTTGGATCCTTTCTGGACAGGTCGCGTCCAGCAGTGACTCTATTCATTGTCATCACGTCATTCAAAGCAGCTCAGATCAGGCTGATGACAACGCACTTTTGCGACGGTTCTGGGAAATAGAGTCTACTATCCCGGATAAAAAGATCCTTTCTGACGAAGATAAACGATGTGAGGATATTTATGCACAGACTACCAACCGTGATAAGGAAGGACGCTATGTGGTTAATCTTCCCTTTCGCGATCAAGATCCGCAGTGTCAATATGGGAGTTCGAAAGACCTCGCAATAAAAAGATTTCATCTTCTTGAAAATAAATTTAAGAAGAATCCGACAATTAAAGCTCGATACTCAGAAGTATTCCAAGAATACATCGATCTTGGTCATATGGAGCCTGTACACGGTGATGAGCGCAATTTGAGTACGGCTGTTTATCTGCCACATCACGCCGTGGTACGTGAAGATAAAACTACAACCAAGGTTCGAATAGTGATCGACGCTTCTATGAAAGGGTTAAATGGAGTGTCTCTGAACGACGATCTCATGGTTGGTCCCATGTTGCAACCTCCGTTACGTCACATCATTATGAGATGGAGAATGCATCCCATAAGTCTCTGTGCTGACATCATAAAAATGTACAGACAGGTGAAGGTTGCTCCTGAATATGCAGAGTTTCAGCGAGTAGTGTGGCGCGATGATCTAGAATCTGTAATAAAAGAATACAAATTAGTAAGAGTAACGTTTGGTACAGCAGCAGCTCCTTACCTTGCAGTGAAAACCTTACAGCAGGTGGCAGTTGATACAGGCGGAGGTCATCCTGAAATATCTGACATCATAAAAAATGAGTTTTACGTAGACGATTTAATGACAGGATGTCAGACAGTTGAAGAAGGTTTAAACATACATAGAAAATTAACAGAGTTACTTAACAAAGGTCAATTTCAACTACAGAAATGGGTTAGTAGCTGCGATGAATTAAACAAGAAAATTCAAGAACATACGGTAACAAAGATAGGACAGACTGAAGAAAAGGAACAGGGAAAGGATATCAAGTTGGACTCAGTTATAAAAATTTTAGGAATTTCGTGGGATCGTGAGAGTGATGAATTTAAATATTCAGTGCAACTTGGTCCACAGCAGACTCCAGTTACCAAGAGAAAGGTAATATCCGACATCGCACGCCTGTTCGATCCGCTTGGCTGGGTGGCACCTTGCATTGTTACCTCCAAGATCTTCATTCAAAAGCTTTGGCTTGCTGGCCTGGAATGGGATGAAGAATTGCCTCCGGAACTTCTATCAGAATGGGAAACTTACCGTTTAAGCCTTGTAGAGACGAACAAGTTCAGCATCCCCAGATGGGTTAACATAAAAACCGACGATCTATTGGTAGAGTTACATGGATTTTGCGATGCGTCGATTGCTGCTTATGCCGCTGTAGTGTATATTAGAGTCATCGATGCCCACAATACCATTCACGTCAATTTAATCACTTCTCGAACTAAGGTTGCACCAGTCAAGCAGTAGTCAATTCCACGTTTAGAGCTGATGGGGGCAGTGTTGCTTTCCGAACTCATTTCTGAGGTCGCTGAAGTTTTGAGAATCGCACCCCCTCAAATACACGCTTGGACTGACTCGTCAGTGGTTTTGGCTTGGCTCAGTAAACATCCCAGTCACTGGACTACTTTCGTTGGAAACAGAGTATCTACTATTCTCTCTCACGTCGACAACTCACATTGGGCTCATGTCCAATCTACGCATAACCCTGCAGATTTGGCGTCCAGAGGTGTTAAACCACAAGAACTGGTATGCAGCTCACTGTGGAGTCAAGGACCCCCATGGCTTCATGATGAAACTATAGAATACACAAGACCAAAGTCAATTGACACCAACACGGAGCGAAGATCAATCGAGGTTCACGTAGTAACTGAACCTATACAAGAAGATCTTTTCTGGACAAGGTATTCATCATTACAAAGGTTAGTTTGGGTTATAGCGTACTGCAGAAGAGTTTTGAGTTGGAAGAAACAATCACATAGTGAAAGGAGATTCGAGGGGTATCTTACTAAGGAAGAAATAGAAGAAGCAACAAAAACGTGTATAAAACTTGTTCAGAATCAAGAGTTTTTTGAAGAAATTAAGGATGTAAGAAAAACAGGAAGCGTGAAAGCAAAAAGCAAGCTTAAAAGTCTTTGTCCAGTTATTGATGATGAAGGCATTCTTCGAGTCAGTGGACGCATTCAAAATGCTAATTTAGACGAAGCTGTCAAACATCCCATCATCCTACCACCTAACAGTCACTTCACCAATCTAGTGATTGATGAAGCTCATAAGAGAACGTTACATGGGGGACCAACACTAATGTTGAGCCAGCTGCGAACTAAGTATTGGATCCTTTCGGCCAAAACAAAGATTAAAGCTCACGTACGTAAATGTGTTAAGTGCAGGCGGTACTCGGCATCTATTCAAACCCCACTTATGGGGCAGTTACCGTCTAGTCGAGTCACTCCAGCAAGACCATTCCTAAATAGTGGCGTGGATTTTGCTGGTCCCATCAGCATTCGAACGTCAAAGGGTCGAGGCCACCAATCATACAAAGGGTATATTTGTGTCTTTGTATGCATGGTGACCAAGGCTATTCATTTGGAAGCCATCAGTGACTTAACGTCGCAAGGTTTCATCTGGCTTCAAAAGATTTGTGGCTCGGCGAGGTTTTGTTAGTAATATTTGGAGCGACAACGGAACTAATTTTGTTGGCGCTTCCAAGGAGCTTTGGCATTTAGTCGCTGAGGAAAATTCTTCCGTGGCTGTAGAGATAAAAGAGTGGTTAGGCAATAACAGCACTTCTTGGCATTTCATTCCGCCTCATTCCCCTAATTTCGGTGGCTTGTGGGAGGCTGGGGTGAAATCAACCAAATTCCACCCAAAACGCGTAATAGGTAATTCCACACTTACGTTTGAAGAAATATCAACACTTTTGTCCCAGATAGAAGCATGCCTTAATTCCAGGCCGTTATCAATGGTGCCTGACAATTCCATAGATCCTACTCCTTTAACACCAGGTCATTTCCTGATAGGTGAGCCTCTGATAGCAGTGCCTGAACGTAATTATGAGAATTCAAACATCAGCAACCTGAGACGTTGGCAAGTTACCCAACGCATGTTGCAAGACTTTTGGAGGCGATGGTCAAATGAGTACTTAGTTAATTTGTTACAGCATTATAAATGGACTAAACATATTCCAGAACCAAATATTGGAGATATCGTTTTAGTCAAGGAGGATAACTTACCTCCTGCCCGTTGGCTTTTGGGCAAGGTCATAGATAAGCATCCTGGTTTGGATAAGGTTACACGAGTGGTGACTCTCAAGTGCAATGGATCCACTATTAAACGACCTACGTCAAGATTGTGCATTTTGCCAATTGCAAAGTAACGTAACCCTTGTATAGCACAATTTAAGTTTTGATTAAGCTATTTTTTATTGTAAGTTATATAAGTTTATACAGTCCACAATTATTGTAAGTGTACTTTTTGTTTTGTTTTGTGCTAAGGAATAGGTACTTTTCATAAAATATTGTTTTTTTTTTTTTTGTCAATTTCGTTGCACTCGTAAATTATTGTGATTTTAGTTTGAGCCCCTGACATCAAGGTGGGCGGTTTTGTGTAATGAAGGACATATCATAATGTCCTTGGTGGGCGGTATGTTCGCATTCAAATTTTGTGCAACTTATCTTTGTTAAAGGAAAGTTAGTTCCATCTCCGTCGATAGATGGCGTTGTTCATTTAGACAGGATTTCTGAATCGCGGTGTTAAAAGTTGCCCATGATTATATATAGGATTAAGGTTAAGATTTTTTATTTGAGTTTGAGATTGAGTACAGATGTAATGCGATTACATATACTGTCAAAGTATCCGGTGTTTTATTTATCCGAGTTCCGCGAAGTAAAGTTTACATCTGGAATTGTCATTTGCAATTTTATTTCGGAGTCTAAAGTCTAAGTCAAAGCACCCAAGGATATCCAAGGTTTCCGGGTTCTCTTGGATCCTGAGATACATTTTATTTTAGTATTAGAATGTAATGCAGTCCTGATCACATCTATGAACTTGTTCGCTATAAGGTCGGTGTTTTCATATGTGTCGAAGAATGAAAAGTCTGTATTTATTAGATCCCTATAAGCAGTATCAAAATCTATAACTGTTTTATACTTGTCGCAGCTCTTAGTCTTTACTGAATGGGTTATGTTTAGCAATACCATAGCATGATCTGTTATCGAAGTATTGAAGACGGCTACGAAGGCCGAGTTACAGCATTTATCAATTTTCAGTATGACATGATCAAGGCAGTTATGCGCTCTAGTTGGTAGGCAATGTCCCGGTAAGAGGCCGTGTCCAGCCAACATATTTAAATATTTCAACCTATTATTTCGCTGCTGAGATGTTTCTTTGTCCGTTGAAATCAAGTTGATGTTTATATCGCCGACAATTATTATGTTTTTGTGTGTTATGATACTATTTAAATGAAGGTTTAAGGAATCTATAAAGTTATCTGCACAAACATTCGATGGGGAACGGTATATGCCAACAATGGTGTAGTCCGAGATAGAAACCTGAATTGCAGATGCATGTTTTAATTTAACTTCGGTTACCCGTGGTTGTTGATTGTTCTTAGTATACGCAACCACGCCATCATTTTGATTGAGCTGATTAACTGTGTGGTGAGAAGTGTAATTCGTAAGAACTGGTAGTCTGTTATAATTAAGTCTACATTCCGTCAAGATCAACACATCTGAATCATATCTCAATTGTGACAAGTTTACCTGTAAGTCATCAAAGTTAGCGTAAACACTTCTTATATTTTGTGTCACAACTGTAAAGTTTGAGTTATTTAATTGTGGATCATTTTGTATTTGTACAATATTAATCATAGCAGAATTCGCAATCTCAGTATCATCTAATTCCCTTAGTGTATCCAGATTACTATCCATGTTCGATTATAAATAATGTAAGGTGCTGCTTTAATATCCATTTGTAAACAACCAGGTGTACAAGAAAGCTAAACAATGTATTTGTGTGTGTTTGCATGTTTTGAGTAAGAGCAGTTATGTGTGTTACGAGTTTAGATTAATATTTGAGAAGTGTATAGGGTGTAAGATATGCTATGAGTACAATGCAATTAGGCTGAACATTCCTATATATAAAGGTTTTACACAGTGAGATAAATCCTAATACTATGTCAAAAATACAATTATTTATATTGTGAGTACATGCATAAATTAAATTTAATAAAAAGCAAACAAAAAAGATTTTCGCCCTATTTAGTCACAAGCTTGACAGCAGATGATGAACCTGTGCTTCATTCTTAATAAGAATACCCTGGGAGCTTTCATCTTGCTTGACATATACTTGGCCAAATTTCGTCCAACAGAATTTGTAGTTTTTCATTTTGACCAAGTCCCGGGCTAGGAAGTGAAGTCCCTTGGCCGTTAGTTGTTCTGATATGAACACTGGAGTATCCTCGTTACTGGTGAATCCAAGATGTTTAGCTTGCAGTTTTGTTTTATTTCTTATATTGTAGGCCTTAGTTTTCTGTAGCAAATCAGATTTAATAATCGGCGAGCCTAGTTCAACAATAATAGGGGTGTTTTTAACCCCTTCTTTCCTTCCCTGGACCCTATGAATATCCATTATGTCGCGCGAATCCAAATCAAGGTTAATATTTTTAGAGAGACATAATACCATATTTATGAGGGTATCTCGAGATTCTTTAGCATTCTTTGGAACATTTTTTATTTCGACGCAAGTTTTTCGACTACCTCTTTGTAATTCCTCTATTTTGTCTTCAAGCACACAAATGTACTCTCTATCTTTTTTCGACTGCAACTCAAGTGATTCTATCCTTTTTTGGAATTCCTCATGCTGAGATAAACGCTGGATAGATGTTTCTATAGTATTATTTGTAAGCCGGAGTTCTTTGAGATTAGTGGTAATTTCTTGGAGTTCCTTTCGCGTCGAAGTTGTGAAAGAAAGGAATAACTCCCTCATTTCCGCTTTGAATTCACAAAACTCTTCAGGTAAATCTTCATCGCTCATTATTTTACTCCTAAAGTTTGGGAGAGTACAGTCAACGTCTTCTTCATTGACTTTATTTTGAGATTGAGCTGCAGACATGGTGTACTAGGCGGTTATGAATAGCAAGGCGTAACTACTGCTTTCGTTGCGCCGGTGGGTGGAATTTTTAGATGTTTGTAGGAGTGAAAGATGATTAGCTAATTAGGTAATTAGCCGACAGGGCGTGACCTACCCGCAGTTGGGACCGTCTACGAGTGAAGTTTATCCAAGTTAGTAAATAAAAGGCGTTACCCGAGGTGTGGCAGGCCAGGTACCAGGATACTAGAAGCACCGAGGTGGTGGCTGGGTTAGCAGGATCGGTGTATGAAGACGTCGCACGCTTGATATCGCCAACAGGTAGCTCTTCGAACCTTATGCGCTCCTATTTTATTTACTGAATTTAATTTGTTTATAATTGTTTTTATTATTATTTAAAAAGAATAGTAACAGGTCAATTTCACGTCTGCTCCTTATGGAGGTCCGGGGGAAGAGGAAAGTTTAGATCAATTACTTGCAAAAATTTAGAAAAAAAAAATAATACCGTGAATAGTAAGTAGTAGTAGTATGTGTTCAAAACTTTAATAATATAGATGACCCAAATGAGTTCTATGCCGAATTTTCTAAAGTAATTTAATGAGACTTTTCCACTGAAACTGAAAACGAAAAGTATTTACACCAAGTTTGTATTTAGCGATTGGGCGAACACAGGCATTCGTAAAAGAAGGGAATTTTTTTATTTCTTTATTTGAAAAAAGGCTTTAATCGCGAAGCGATTATGCCAGCCTCGTAGGTATACAAAGTTAATAAAAATAAATAATAACTAAGATTTTAAATTAATTGACCAATCCCTATGTTCTAAAGCCTGCTTTGGCTAACCTATACAAAGCTCTTGCCTCCCTTGACAAAGGTGACGCAAGAACACTGTTGCACGTTCCTACATCTAGTGACTTAGGTAGAATTGAAATTCTTTCGGTCTCGTTCCGGACGCATTCCATCAGTATATGGTAAGTGTCTTCCACTATACTGCACTGCGGGCAATTTGGTGAAGCAACTTTACCTATAAGATAGGCAAAACTGTTTATTGGTATGTGTCCCGATCGAAGCCGAAGAGCCATTACGATTTCTGCTCGACTCATGTTTGCCTGGTCGAACCATGGACAACGCGAAAGTGTTGGTTGGATCGTTCGATACCAGATTCCCTTGCTCAGTGACCTTTGGTCGAAGTGTTCATGCCACATTTTACTGCATTCTGCTTTAACTGTATACAAAAAATCACTGTGCACGGGAAGGCATGGACTGAGTAACCCATCATCACAAGCATCTTTTGCCAATCGATCAACTATTTCATTGTCTTCCAAGCCAACATGAGCCGGTATCCACTGTAGTACAATATTCTTTTTCTTAGAGATAAGTTTACATAAAGATTTAATAACATTGTACGCAATCGGCATGCCTCTAAAATTTGTCGTACACCGAATTAAATGTTGAAGGGCGCTTTTCGAATCAGTCAAAATTACATAATTACCACTTTCAAATGAGTCAACGTAAGATAATGCTTCCTCTATTGCGACTAATTCTAAATACATTATATTGCATTTTGAATTTACCTTTAATTGTACTGAAAGATTGGCTTGTGGGTCGAAAAACGCTGCTCCAGAACCTATTTTGTCCTTTGATCCATCGGTATATATTTTGTAGAATTCCGGGTAGGTCTTATTTAAAAATGTATTGCACAGCTCACTCAGTTTAATATTTTGGTAGCACTTTTTAGCCGCGACCAGGCCATCTACTCCGGGAAATACAATTTGAGACAGATTAATCTTGTGAACCCAAGTATCCAATGAGAACATTTCAAGCTTTGGGCTTATGTAAATAGGTAGCGAATCTAAAGACTCATGGATTCTGATCACCAACGGTACTTTTCTTTTCCAGTGCGACTGTTGACAATGTACTTGCAAGTCTTTTAATACAGCAATAATATTATTATCGGCGTATGATTTTATTTTAAGACAAAATTTACCGGCTAAATAATATCTGCGAAACTTCAACGGTTGCAAGTTCAATTCATTTTCCATAACGTGAATGGTCGTAGTTTTAATAAAGCCACCGATAATCCTCATGCAAACATTTTGAACCCTGTCTAGTTTACTTAGGTGAGTTTCACAGCTACTGTCATATAGGAAACAAGCGTAGTCGATTCTACTTCGAATTATTGAAATGTATAACCGCCTCAGATGTTTAGGATGTATACCCCCATCCAGGACCAGAAAGAATTTTGAAAACATTTATCAACTTTAACACCTTTTCTCGGGTCTCATTAATATGTTTAGCCCATCTAAGTGCTCGGTCAAGCCAAACTCCCAAATATTTTACATTTTGTACCACTGGTAGCGATACCTCATCAATTATTAAATTTAGGGTCTGTCTTGGTACACCATTTTTAAAAATACAGACGTTACTTTTCGTAGGCGATATTTCTAGACCCAAATTCAAAAAGAGTTTAGTTATTTTATTTAAAGCGTGTTGTAATCTTTGTTGGGCCGATGACACATCACTGCAAGTGGTGTACAACACAAAATCGTCCGCATACTGCGACAAAAATACGTCTCCGCTACTATGACAAACGTCCATGGTTGCTATATTAAAAACTAACGGTGACAATGGATCACCTTGTGCCAATCCCCTACCAGACTGCCGACAAATGTCGCATGATTTCTATCAAACTTTTCACGTCTACGTAGTTGTGCATTGCTTATGTCTATGAAAATCGCAACCGTAATAAGCTTTTTGGCGAAGCCAATTTGAATGCGCGCGACTAAAACGGATAGGTTATCTATAGTTGATGTTTACTCTAATCTATTCATTAAAATGTTATGAAAAACCTTACAAACGCATGACATCATTGAAATAGGACGAAGAGATGATAAACTTTGGGAGTCTCGTCCCGGTTTAGGAATTGGCACAATTACAATAGCGCGTCATTGTTTAGGAATAAAACCCGAAATGAAAATCTCATTATACAACTGAATTAATACTTGTTTACAGTTTTGTGGTAACCTCTTGATCATGGAGTAAGAAATGTTATCACTTCCAGCGGCAGTATCTTTCGATCGGACACATTTCTGAAATTCCGTGGGAGTAATCATAACGTCAAGTTCCGGGTTATTTGTGTCGATAATCATGTCGCACGGTGATACAAAGTCCGGCGTTAAACTAAGAAGCAGATCGGTAGCTTTATGCTTATCTACGTAATTATTTGAATATTTGTGTCCCTTCAGCCATTTCATTTTTTTCCATACGGTTGACTGAGATGTAGAAAAATCTAATGAAGAACAAAAATCACCCCACGCTTTACCTTTAGCTATGCGAATCATTCTCTGGGATTCTCTAATCTTATTTTGTAATATTTCATAATTTTGAGGGGTTGGATTACGTCTAAATTTAGACAACGCAAGACGACGTTCAGCCACGCATTTAGAAAGCTCAGGCTTCCAATAAGTTTTGGGTAAAAATTTACTATCCGGGTTCGGGTTTATCTTAACTAAAGGGATACAAACATCGGAGGCCAAGTTTACACAATCAATGAAGGAGTCATAATCTTTCTGTAAATCTCCAGAAAATGAGAATTCAGAAAAGAGGGTTAAGTAGCTCACTGTATGAAGTCCAATCAGCGTTTTTTAAATTTTTCCGGACTGTTGACGAGGGTTTTGCTTGAATATTTGAAGTGATTTTAATAGCCCTATGATCACTGCCTAATGTCTCATTCATGACTGACCAGTCAAACAGTAACGCTATGTCAGATGATACCAAAGAAATGTCGGGTGAAGATTTTTGGTATCCCTATAGGAGATGTTAACGTCCATTGCGCTGTAAACCTTCCACTCTCTGGTTTGGAACTCTTGACAGTCCAACAACTTGCTCACACATTGCTCTGTTGAAGCCTCTATTTTTAATTTATATGGGTTGATATATTTAATGTGGTTTATATCTATTAAACCCATGCTTTTAAATAATTTTGCTATAGCAAACTGCTTTGGCAACTTTTGTTTACTCCAAATGAAAACTTATTTTTTAAATAATTTGTGTTTCTTTCCTCTGTCTCTCTCCACTTTAGTCCAGCTTTCTTCTTCATCATCTTCTCTTCCTCGTTTTGTTGGGTGCCCTATCATATTATCTTCTTCCATAATTTGGGCTGTCCTGTTTGGTTCTAAATTAATTTCCATTTTATTTTCTTCTTCCCCTTCCATTAAAATTTGCGACATCCATCCATCTTCTCGCTCACTGCCACTGTCACCTGTGGCCATTAGTTATTAGGACGCGCTCATCACACTGATGAGCGAGTCAATTTAAATATTTGTTAGTTCTAACGAAACCGATAAGACGCGCACGAGCGGTTAGCACGAGTGCCGTGACAGAACTGAGGGAAAAATTATATGAACTTTATGGCCTAAAGCAACATGAATAATACAAGCTTTGATAAATATGTTGCGAATTATTCAAAAACCTTTAGGCTTAGCACGCACTGCGATTTTAATTCGCGCGAATTTTTTTCCGCGCGTTCTGTGGCCTATGGAGTTGTATGAAGCTGCACGCACTGCGGAAAAATAATCGCACTCAAATAGTACTAAAAAATTCGCGCGGAAAATAATTCGCGCGAATAAAAATCGCTGTGCGTGTTATGCCTTAAAATTGCATGCAAAATAGCTAAAGCGCTTAAATTAGCTGACGATAAAATAAAAACTACCTGGAAAATAATAAGTAATGAAACAGGTAGAAAAAAACAGTGTAATACTGAAATTAATTTAGCAACTGCACATGGTCCCATACAATCAGATGTAGAAGTAGCTGAGGAATTTGACAACTTTTTTGTTTATATTCCTCTTAAAACTACAGCAGCTTTAAACTCCTCACCCGCGCTCTCTGCTGCTTTACTTAGAAATAATGTAATTGCGAGCCCTTCGGAGTTAAAGTTTCATCATACAAACCACCAGGCTATTTCAAAAGCTTTTAAAGATCTTAAAATTAAATGAACAGAAGATTTTGGGGACTATCTGTAAAAGAACCTAAATTCTCTAAACTAAATCTAAACTCTCTAAATTTATTAATGTTTGTACTTATATAAATACTGTAAAAACTTATTATTTTAAAAGAGTAAGTATGGAGTTTCTTGTGCGTTCTTCTCCATAACAAGCTACTTTTCCGAATGCACGGTAGAATCAAATTTTAATACTTGTAAATGATTTTTTAACGTTCAAAAGTGCTGCTTAATGGCCCAGTTGATTTAAAAAATAAAAAAACACATTACCCTCCTTCCGCAGTCGGGTAAAAAGCATGCAGTACAAAATCTGCCGTTCACCATTATTCAGTAACTAAAGGACAGGTATAGGTATGCGCTATGTGTTTGCAGTTATGTTAGCTAAAGAAACATACACATAGGTTTATGATTCAAAATTTGAGACTCAGTAATGAGGGAACAAATTAACGTAAATGCATAATGGATGTCTTGTTTATCCGCTGATTATAGGCTATGTGACGTCACATTAAATTTAATATGGGGCCTATTTCTATGGGTACATCATATTTTTGTCAAACGTACCGTTTGCGAGATATATCCTATCAAAGTCATGAAAACGAAATTTTTACCCGACTTCGGCTAAGCAAAAGGCAGGGTTATGTTTTTATATAAAAATGGTTTTATAATAGAGTAGAGAATGATTTAGGGAAAATCAAATCCAATCGGAGAGAAAAGCGGGCACAGGTACAGTTACCTTGATCGCTCTTTTCCGTAATAACACCCAAGGTAAAATGCTTCGGTCTTACTTATTATGAGTCTAGCAAAATAATAATTCTATAGACGTTATTGCGAGTCATCGACCACATAGCCCCTAGACGCCTAATGCTTGATCTAATACATCAAAACAATTCTGTCAACTAGCTGAGGTATGAGGCACGGGGTACTGCGCTCTGATTGGTCCCTTACCAAGGTCATACGCATCATTAAGGGTGGGACAGGTTTAAATAAAACCAGGAAGTTATCGATTTTTATAAATAGTATTTGTAGTGTTTTAAAATTAATATTGCATTTTTTATTATTAATTATACGGCGTTTTAAGATTTTAGTAATAACATAAAATGCTAAAATTAAAAAAAAAGAAACAAAATTCTAAAGGTAAACATACTTTTTTTTCGGTTGTTGGTTCTTAAATATAGTAAATATTAAATATTAGTAAAAAACGTAATCAAAAAATCATTTCGAAAATTAATAAACTATTCAATTTAATGTCTGTATTTGTAAGGTTTCTAGTTCTATCGATAACAGATTTGGTCATAGGATATGGTGCTTCACTAGTTTTGTTTACGAAATTATAGAGGACAAGAGATAGCGAAAAAATACTTTAAAAAGAAAGAGACGCAAACATGCGGTGGGCGTGTTCACCTACAAACTTGACCAGTTATACTGGTCAAGTTTGTAGGTGAACACGATTGTATGAATTCCGATAAATAATATTAGAAAATAAATCTAATTATGTTTATGTAACTATTAACTTATCAATTTAATGTTATATTATTTTTTCGGAAACTCGATGTCTGGCTGTTGTTACCATAGCAACGTATTGTACAAGAGGCCATTATAAAATTTATTTCATAATTTTTTTATTGATTGACACGGAAGTGTTTATGGCTCACAGAAGTGGTCGCTTCTAATTCGAAATTGTCGAGTGGCGATCAGTATTACCTGTATATGATCTTTTTAGTCATATGTGTTGACAGACATCGCTCGCCTGTTATTAGGCGTCTAGTGGCTATGTGGTCGATGTTGCGAGTGAATAATAGCTCTTTCGTCTCAAGAAAATTGTCTGCTTTGCGCTCTTCTTGGTCTGCAGCCAGTGCACATCGGCAAGTTCTGTCGTGTGATCGTGTCGTGTGTAGGTACTATTTAAGTTAGGCCCGTGCACTCAGTGTGCACATTGTTGATACACGAAGCGTTCAAGCGTAGCTCTGCTGCAATGCAACCGTCGGCCGGCGGCGCGCCGTTCCCCGCCGATCCGCGCCGCGCCGCCGCGATGGCGCTACGCGTGCGAGCGAGCCGCCCGCCGCCACGCGACGCCGCGCGTCTCCCCGCGGCTCCCCGTCACTGCCCTTCAGGCCCGGTCAGGCGTCGCCAGTGTGCGTCTGTGTGCGCCGCCGCCGAGCCGCCAGCGTGATACGAACACGTGAAATAATTCATACATACAAGAATACAAACTGTTCAAGCGTTAATAGTGTGCGTCACTCAAACATTTGTGAAATAACAACAAAAAAGGTAGGTAAATTGAATAAATGAACAGGAAACTATGTTTTACTATTTCATTCGTTATTATTACAGTTAGGTATGTATAGTTCTCGCCAAACTTCTTGGCCGACCTGAAGTTGGCTACAATGGCTGCGCAGTAGTGTAAATCTTATACAACAAAAAAACTTTTTAACAAAAAATCAAACCGACTTCCAGAACAAAAAACCACAAAGCAAAAAATAAATTTATTTTCCGAAGTCGGTGTCGAAAAACGGGAAACAATGGGTAAGTACAAAAGACACCGACTTCGGAAAATAAATTTATTTTTTGCTTTGTGGTTTTTTGTTCTGGAAGTCGGTTTGATTTTTTGTTAAAAAGTTTTTAATTTTCTCTTTTTAGTTTTGGTAGGTACCTCCAATTAACATGATTATCATTTATAGCCAAAGTACATTTCATGGCGATTCCAATAAGCCCAAACACGACTACTTTCTTTTATATAAGATTTCCAGTGCCTACCTTCCGGCTTCATCATCAGATCAGTTTGATGGTGCCATTTTCATCAGTACCATTAAGTATTTGCTTCATTATAGTCGGTTAACTATTCGAGATATCTTATGCCCGTGACATATTTAGCATTTAGGAGTTCCAGTGGCCATCTGTGGTCTTTTTCATCAGTTCCACTTCACCAAATGATACTTTCTGAGTGCAAATGATTGCATTGTTGATGAAAATACCAAAATCGCTATATGTTTGCCTATAATATTTGAAGAGTTCCCTCGATTTCTCTAGGATTCCATCATCAGATCCTGACCTGATGAGTATGGGACCAACTAGGAAGTATACACTTTCAAACAAAAGAAAAAATTTTGAAATCGGTCCAGGCGTCTTTGAGTAATCGGGGAACATAAATAAAAAAAAAATAAAAAAAAGATTCCGACAAATTGAGAACCTCCTCCTTTTTTTGAAGTTGGTTAAAAAACAGTAACGTTTCGTGCCTTGCGCATCGTAAAACCAACTTCAGGGCGGCCCAGAAGTTTGGCGAGCACTATACCTACCCCTGTTATCATGAAATATGGAACATTAACTTGGCATAATATATTCATTGACTTATTTCTATTTAAATGTTCGTGTATTTTATTACACTTTTTTTAATGTTCCAGTCCAGTTGCCAAAATGGATGAAGAAAAGTTGATAAATATGGTTCGCGAGCGAAGAGAACTGTACGACTTGAACCACCCGCTCTACGATGTGCGACCGAAGAGGGACCTGGCCTGGAGGCAGATCGGCGAAGCGCTGAAGCACTCACGTATGTTGTTGTTATGTCACAAGTCTCTTCTCGTTGAGCTCGTGCTCCTGACTCGTGACTGCCTCGCTGCCTAGCTAGTCGCTGGTCTAGTGAGTGGTCGCAATATGCGCTACTTCTACACACATGTTCCTGGGTTCATTGCCCAGATCCGGCAGTTACGTTAAGTTTTTAACCCACTTAACCTTCCGTGAACCACGTAAATAAAAGTTACGTCCTGCACCAAGTTGGGTTTTCTGGACCCTGATTATTATCGAGGTGTGCTTTTTATTATTGTGTTTGTTTTTTGGATGAACAGTGTTTTTGATTCGTGTTTGGATAAAATAAAAATAAAACACATGAATCATATAGAATAAACTTTATAATAAGTTATCTTGACCGTGCTTTTCTCAAACTAAAAATTATACTCTTCTTCTTTATTATTTACTAGCTTCTGCCAGTGGCTTCGCCCGCGTGTATTATACATATCAACCTTCCTCTTGAATAAAGACTCTTGTATTAAAAAAAAACCGCATCAAAATCCGTTGCGTAGTTTTAAAGATCTAAGCGACTTTGTTTTATACTATGTAAGGATTATAGTCTATATTAAAAAAAAAACTTTATTATTTATATTAAATTCATACAAACATACTACATACCTAAGTACTGGCGTTTTAGACGACGCGATACTTACGGCATACCTCTACGTCAGTCCGCTGCACTCCACTATGACTAAACTAAATCGCCGACACTAGACGGTTTGGCAACGCCGCAACTGCAGCTATAGATAGTTCTCGCCAAATTTCTTGGCCGCCCAGAAGTTGGCTACAATGGCTGCGCAGTAGTAAATCTCATACAAAAAATCAAACAACCCGAAAGCGAACTAAAAAGATGTAAACAAGAAGAAAATCATGCTGTGCAGTCGGAGGATACATCTGGTTTTGGTCAGCCAGCTCGCGAATATGTACTTATGCTCCGACTGCACAGCTTGGTTTTTTGTTTTTTTTATTAACCTTTTTATTTATAACTTTTTAGTTATTTTTTTTTAGAATTAGGTACATTTAAACATATAAGTGTTATATTATATATTTTTGAAATCACCTCTTAAAACCCTTTATTTTGATATCCCACACGATGGGCTGGAAACAAAAAAATAATTGCCCACCATTAAATGGCGCCCAAAAGCCGCTATTTTTTTCTTTTTAATTTTTAATGTAGCCAGTGACACTCGCAGGGTTAAAACGAATCGATTGACGTAAGAATAAAAAAAATCGGCCAACGCGTTTGGTCTCTAGATCGCCACATAGAAACAAACATAGATACATACATAGACTAATAAACACATAACCCTCCTTTGGTAGTCGGGTAAAAACAGCACCGATTCTTGCCTTGCGCATCACAAAGCCAACTTCAGGGCGGCCCAGATGTTTGGCGAGAACTATACTTATGCTCAATTTACATTGCCGCGGATTGGATTGGAGGGTTTTTTTTGCAACGAAATTGTACATAGCATAATCTCAGATCAAGTAAAAAAAGGCATAATGAACTTTATTTATAAAAAAACTTTTTTGCAAAAAAATACTACCGACTTCCAAATACAACACTACAAAGTGAAAAATAATTTTATTTTTTGAAGTCGGTGTCTTTCGTAGGTACATATATTTTTGCGTTATGGACACCTACTTCAAAAAATAAAGTAATTTTTCACTTTGTAGTGTTGTATTTGGAAGTCGGTAGTAGTTTTTTGGAAAAAAGTTTTTTTTTTTTCACTTTTTAGTTGTACCTACCTAATAGGCAAGTTAGTAAGGTAACTATGACGCCAAAATAGATTTCATAAAACTTGAACATAACCGGTGAAATGAGAGATCTGCGTACCCCTTAAGAGAGTACTGGCGTGATGTTATGTTATGAAATGGTATAAACAATAAACAAACATGTGATTGCAGGAAATCTCTCGGGATTGCTGCAATCGCATATCTGTTTATTGTTCCGTTGTCCGATTTTGATAATTCTTTTTTTATTTGAAAAAGTATGTTTCGAAATTGGTCCCATTTTAATTTGGTGAAGATTTGATTAAGAACCTTGGAGATATACCTACAACAGAACTCTTCAAAAAATTACGGCAAATCTCTCGGGATTGCTGCAATCGCATGTCTATTTATTGTTTATACCATTTCATAACATAACAACACGCCAGTACGCTCTTAAGAGGTACGCAGATCTCTCGTTTCACCGGTTATGTTCAAGTTTCATGATATTCGGTTAATCTATTCTGGTGTTATAGGTACCTTACTAAACAACTTGCCTTTTTCTATTAGGTAGGTACAACAAGAAATTTAAAATAAAAACATTTTTACAAAAAAAAATACTACCGTGAAACATGCCATCTTTGCCCACTTTTTCCGAATAATTACAATTTTAATACGATTTTTATATGGAGACGTAAGTATTTCACTTCATCAGTTACAACTGTAAGATCATGTGCATGTGTTACATAGCTAAATATACTATTATTCAACATTTAATGCAATATTTGTTCGATTTTGTTGGCGGGCAAAGTTATCTGAACCTTTAGCCATATTTGTTCACATTGATTTTTGACGCAAATATGGCCTTGATCTGCAATGGCACAAAAACCAGTACAAGAACTTTGGTAAAGTTGGCGTTTACTTCAGGAATGTAAACGACATTATGAAAAATTTCTTGCTAATATGACTGGGAAATATTATCCTGTTTTTTTTCTCATTTTCATACTATCCACATTTCTTCTTTTAAAAGTGCTAGGGTTGGCACATGGTATTTTTTTTTTATTATTGGCCTATAATTGTTATCCTTCAATTATAGTTTTTTAATATTTTACTGATTGACAAATTAAAGTCTGAACTTAAATAACTGAAGAAGACATAAAATTTGAATTATAATGAGAATAATCACTTCAGTTATGTTATGTAATTTTTTTCTAAATTTAAATAAAATTTCTTCATAATTATAAACAACATATCAAAAGTAGGAGTTTTTACTCTTAAATTTTAATCCTTAGGTAAAGTTATACAAAAATAAACAAATAAAAAAAATGAAGACAAGACAAAGATATTTTATTTCAACTAGGCCACCAAGCGGCACTTTTGAACGTTAGATACATTAAAATTTACAAGGAATAAAAATTGATTCTACGTGCATTCGGAAAGTAGCTTGTTATGGAGAAGAACGCACAAGAAACTCCATACTTACTCTTTAAAAAAAAAAAGTTTTTTTTGCAATATTTAGGTACATAAGTACATACATTAATAAATTTATATGTGTGAGGACAGTGCTCCCAGAATCACTACACACTATACTACGTACAGGTACAAAGTATTAAAAGTAATCACACATGTACTGTACAGTTACATAATAGGTACTAGAAAAACATTAGCATCCGAAGCAGTTAAGTTAAGACCAATCCCAACTGACGGCGCCCGTTCACGAACATGACGCATGAATCGGCACCACCCAGCTCAACCACCATGAAGGGAACCGAATGATCCAACACACGCGCTACCATCAGAGAGACATTTGAGAGAGCATGACACACTCAACTGCCAGGGCAAACACAAGTCAACGAACGACACCAAGGTACAGCAAATGGCAGATTTACAGTTGGGTACATAGTACTCACACACGTGCTGCGCATTTATACAATACTAAATGAAATTGAGTCTATATAATACAACAATATTCATACAGTCTTCAGCAGGTCCAACAATTCTACAAAACAATAATGTTCTGCATATCACTTGTTTTTGCGCCCTAGTGGTTATGGAGCAAGACTAGCATTGAGCCAAGCATTTTTATCAGTGATGTCCCCCAACTTATAATATGCCTGCCTGCATAGTGTGCGTTTTATACAAGTTTTAAATTTCGTCTCATTTAGTTCTAGAATGTGGGGAGGAATTTTATTGTAACATTTTGTACAGTACCCCATGAAAGATGAGGCCACTTTAGCCAGACTGAAGCCTGGTTGAACTAATTGGTCCCTATTTCTAGTAATGTAATTATGTCTATCTCCGTTTTAACTAAAAAAATGTAAATTCTTTCTCACGTACATGATGTTTTCATAAATATCAAGGAACCGTCATGATGTTAATGTCCTTAAACAGTTCCCTTAGAGAATCGCGCCGGCGAAGATTGTATATCGCTCTGAACGCTCGTTTTTGCAGAATAAAATTTGACTCAATGTCTGCAGCCCTTCCCCATAGTAAAATACCGTAAGACATTATACTATGAAAGTAACTAAAATAGACCAGCCTCGCGGTATCTGCATCACTAAATTGACGAATCTTCCTAACAGCATAAGCTGCTGAACTTAGCCGCCCTGCAAGTGATATTAAATGAGGACCCCATTGTGACGTTGAGTCTAGCGTGATCCCCAGGAAAACCGTTTTATCGACGAATTATAGCTTCTCCTTGTTTAATATAATGTCACAATCAGTACTTTTTACATTCGGCAAGGAAAATTTTACGCACTTGGTTTTATACCATTTAAAACTAAATTATTGGCAGTGAACCAATCCTGAACCTGCCATAGCGCGTTATTTACGTCGTCAACCTGACAAGTACGTCTATTTATTTTAAAAATTAAAGATGTGTCATCAGCAATTAGCACCATGTTTAGTTTGTTTTTCAATAAACGGGGCAAACCGTTTATGTATATTAAAAATAATAAAGGACCTAAAATTGAGCCCTGGGGTACCCCCATTTTCACGTTTAACCCCGACGAATTCACACCGTTTATTTGAACTAATTGCTGTCTATCACTCAAATAAGATTCAACCAAACTTAACGCTGATTGACCTAGCCCGTAATGCTCAAGTTTCAGAAGTAATATTTCATGATTAACGCAATCAAACGCCTTCGACAGGTCGCAGAAGATACCTATGGCATCCTGCGACTCTTCCCACGTATTAAAGATCTGTTTTAATAGGGTGACAGCAGCGTCAATTGTACAACGTCCTTTGGTGAAACCATACTGTTTATCATGCAAGATGTTATTCGTATTAAAATGAATGAGCATTTGATTTAGCATTATCTTCTCAAATACCTTGCTGAAAACCGGCAAAACGGATACTGGTCTATAATTATTTGTGTCTTTACTGTCCCTGGATTTAAAAAGTGGTATAACCTTACTATATTTCATTAGATCCGGAAAGACTCCTTGATCCACACACAAATTGAAAATTACAGCTAAGTACAGCCCAAAACTTTTAAGAAATCGTCTACAAACACACAACCTCTAACCCTAAACGAATAAACCTGCTCCATTCCGTCGTTGGTTAAAAAATAAAAATACAAGGTTTCTTAATGTGCCAACCCTAAGCCTTTTTTGATGGCAGGCAATGTTGTCAATAGTAGGTCGGAACATTACCTGATAACTTTGCCCATTAACGTAACTTTAGTTTTAAACGACCCTGAGCAATGACACCAACATTAACACACTCCACAAATAATTTTCTATGACATGTTATAAAGTAAACTCACCCTGTGTTTTCACCATCTCGCAGAATTTACTTTCAAATTTGCCCGCAAAAACACACACCTAACTGTACGAGTTCCAACAATTTACTAAGCGAAGTTAGCAACAAACACAATAGTCAGTATTGCCATACGTATATAACCTATTTTCTACCAGAGCCAATCAATGTTGCCAACTTATTAAGATATGTTTGCACATCAAAGATATGCTTATAAATTATTTTTGGGCAAAGTACCCTTGGGGGCAATTTTGGCATGTTTCACGGTACCGACTGCCAAATAAAGTATTTTTTAACTTTATAGTTTTTTATTTGGAAGTCGGTAGTATTTTTTTGTATAAAAGTTTTTTATTGTTTTGCTGGGGTTAATTACTCCCCACATGGTGTCCGGAAAGTTAAAATAATTCACTGGTTAATACTATACTTTTATTTATTATTCCACAGCTCGAGACTGCCGAGACAAATGGAAGCGGTTGAGAGACTGTTACAGGCGAGCGCAGAAGCTACGGAGGATGAAGTCGGAACAAGGAGCTAAAATTATTAAACGACCAAAATATGAGCAGCTACTGACCTTCCTCAACGCACACTTGAGGGACGACGTGCGCCACTCCTCGGCAGAGCAGCCCGACTCCAGCAACGACGACAGCAGCGCGGCGGACGACGTGCCCGGCGTGGCCAGCCCGTGCGCCGCCTTCCTGGACGCTGCTGTGCACAGCGTGTCGCCACAGCTCGCGCCGCTGGAGCCCGCGCTGCCGCCGCGCGACAAGGTCACCGACTTCTTCATGGGCCTCATCGAAACTGTCAAGGATCTCCCGGAAGACGTGCAGATTCGTGTGAAACGAGACGTTTTTAAAGTAGTCAGTGATGCGGAAGAAATGGTTTATAGATCAAAGACACAGAATCCGTTATTGAGGCTTGACTTTGTTAAAGAGGAAAATTAATATAATACTGTATGCTGTGTAGAACATTTACGTTACTATGCGTACAAACGTATGAAACTATGTATGCTTTGTGTTAAAAGTGTTAGTCATGCAAAAATGTTTCTATTTTTCTATGGGATATTGAACTGTAGGTAGTAATGTAATATTTATTGAATTTATTTTGTTATTTTAGTAATGAACGAATGCTTATTGAATACTACTGTTATATTTTTTTGTTAAGTAGTCAAATTTTATGAAAAAATATTTCCTTATTTCATAAATTTTCACTAGCCTATGATACTTGGGTTAACGCAACGCTTCTAACGATACAACACACATAGTCACATATACTCGTATATCAGTTAAGCCGTTTAGAAGTTAGGGTGGAATAAATAAACTCACAAACATACGTGAACCCTGAACAACACTTCTTTTTCGGGCAGTCATGTAATTAAAAAGTACTTGACTAGATAAATATAAAATTATAAAGAAGTAAAACTGTATGTTAGTATGTTTTAAAAGATAAACTCTAGGAATCTAATTAAACTCATCACTTACGTATTATACGTAAATGATAAAGATTGGCACTATTAGTTTTTCGAAACTACCCCAAAATGATGATTTAGGAGGTGTTGAAGTTTGTATGAAAAAAATTGATTTCTTGGGTCAATAAACATTAAACTTGACATAAATACCAAACTAAATAAACAATAAAGGCTTTCATTGTTAGTTTTTTCGAAACTACCCCCAAAGCATGATTTAGGAGATGTTATTTTTGAAGAATCTTATATCTTGGGTTAATAAACATCAAATCAAATCTTTTTATTGTGAGCATAGGTTATACAGACAGATGTTAGGTAAATTTAGTAATTGAGCCGTGTGGTCTGACATACCCAGGTCAATGATTTTGCATTTGCTACCTCTAATATTGTGAAAAATGTTGTCAATGCACGTGTTACTCCTTGGCCGAGTCGGATTGCGCGTGTCAATTTTCTTATCAAAGCTGGAAATTATATGTATCAATCTCAGGGAACTGGAATTTCTTTTTAACAAATCGATGTTGTAATCACCACACATAATAGTTTTTGTGAGCTTCCGGTTACGCAATTTATAATGTATAGCATGTAAGACGTTAAAGAAAGTATTAAGTTCATCTTGGGTGCATTTTGGTGGTCGGTATATGCATATGATTACAATATTATGTTCCAGTAGTTCAATAGCTGAACATTCTGTTACATTAGAAACACTAAGGCCGACTATTTCTTGTAGTACTTTGTATTTATGAATGTTTTTTAAAAGTATACACGATCCTCCCTTTCTATTGTGCCTATTATAGGATGCTGCCAAAGTATAATTTGGAAGGGTTAGGTACATGAGGTCAGAGTTAATCATATTATGTTCTGTAATACAGATAATATCAACATCCTTCCCTGAGTTCTTCAGATATTCAAGGTTTACACATAACAAGTCCGATTTACTTATCAATCCATTCACATTTTGATGCATCACAACCAACATGATACTTGACATAAATACTAACCTCAATAAACAATAAAGGTTATCATTATTAGTCTTTTGAAACAACCCCCAAAGTCGATTTAGGGGGTGTTGAAGTTTGTATGGAAAATCTGACTTCTTGGTTCAATAAACTTGGAACTTGCTACAAATACTAACCTATACGAAAAATAAGGGTTGTTATTATTACTATTTGAAACTACCCGAAAAAGACGATTAAAGGGTTTTAAAGTTTTTTAGAAGAATCTTATTAATTCAGTTAATAAACATGAAACTTGACATAAATAAACAATAACGGCTTTCATTTTTAGTTTTTTGAAACTACCCCCAAAAGATGATTTAGGGGGTGTTAATTGTTTTGCAGAATCTTAAATCTTGGGTTAATAACCATCCTAAGTAAACAATAAAGGTTATCATTATTAGTTTTTCGAAACTATGCCCAAATGATGATTTAGGGGGTGTTGAAGTATGTATGGAAGAATCTGATTTCTTGGGTCAATAAACATGAAACTTGACATAAATACCAACCTAAATAAACAATAAAGGTTGTCATTATTAGTTTTACATAACTACTCCCAAAATACGATTTAGGGGGTGTTAAAGTGTTTTTGAAGAATCTTATTTCTTGGGTTAATAAATTTGAAACTTGGCACAAATACCAACCTAAGGAAACAATAAAGGTTGTCATTATAACTTTTTCGAAACTTAACTCAAGCTAAGAATCTTACTGGACAGGGTTTCGTTTTTGACGTGGGGTTCTAGGGGAGCACTAAGGCGCAATTTTGCGGCCATTCAACCTTTGCTAGCTGAAAAGGGTAAACGTTAGTTTGTATGTAAAATCAAATTCCATGGGCATATGGTTGATACTCAAAATTTACATAAAACATTTTTTAAACTCTCTACCAGATAGGGTTAGGGGTTTTAAAGTATTTTTTGAGGAATCTCACTGCGCAATCTGACTAACATAAATGATAAATAAAAAAGGAGAAGAAAAGAGTGAATAGTACCTATACTTAGGTTTTTCAAAACTCGACCCTCAACGGGCCACGAAGGGATTGATAAGTTTTTAGGGGAGGATTTTACTTTGTGGCGGTAACCTAAAATTTATTATTATTTTAATCAAATAACGAATCGTCCCAATCCAATAAACCCTGTATATCTACGATACCCAGTTTTTATTGTTTTAATAATAGCTAATTTTTGGTCGCCTTTACTAACTGCATATAAGAAAAAAACCTTTTGGAAAAAAATACCACCGACTTCCAAATACAACACTACAAAGTGAAAAATTAGTAGTAGGCAGTAAGTACCTTTATACATAACAGTCTACACACAAATTTTAATAATTACCAACATAGATTCATAGGTACCACTTACTTTAGCGGCAAGAAAATTGCAGTCCGGAGCTACATAAAGAAATTTTTCTATGTTAAGGGCCGTGAAAATTTTATATATATAACCCCCGACTGAAAAAGAGGGGTGTTATAACTTTTAGGTGTGTTGCTGTGTATCTGTGTGTCTGTCTGTGGCATCATAGCGCCTAAACAGATGAACCGATTTTGATTTAGTTTTTTTTGTTTGAAAGGTGTTTTTGTCGAGAGTGTTCTTAGCTATGTTTAAATAAAATCGGTTTAGCCGTTCAAAAGTTACGGTCGTTTTACTGTTTGAATCGGGGTGTTTTTGCAAGATATCATAATCGTGTCATAATTACGTGTTGAATAGATTGCTGATCGAAGCGTATCCACTATTTACTAGATGGAACTTTTACAAAGCGGATTATCAATTGCTGTATTCAAAGTTAGTTTCGATTGATTGGAGAAGCATGTATGAGATAAGTGATTTAGAAGCAATTTTAGATTTATTTTACAGTACTTTTAATAACATTTTGGATGAATGTGTTCCCAGGAAAAAACCTAGTCCAAAGTCGCGGTACATTTATCCGAAATGGTACACGAGTGTGTTAGCTCGTGGATGAAGAGTGGACTGTATAAAAAGGCGTTTCGTTTTAAAGCCGTTATATTTAAATTACAGTAAACTGTCCCGGACAAACATTTAGTTTTAAGGAAGAGATGTCGACTGGTGCGGTGGAGTCCGTGGTAGCGAGTGTCCGCCGAGCCGCGCCGCGTCGCCGCCGCGCTGCGCACACACACCGATGCCGTGTGAGTCACGCAGATGTGTGTGTAGCGTAGACGGCGCGCTCCGGCCGCTCGAAGTGTTGGGTAGAATTCCCAACATGTTGCCCGGGTTGAAGCGATGGCTTCAAGATATCTGGAAGTGTGCAGATGTGAGAACATGCCCCTCAAAAAGTCTTTGACCCAACGGTCGAACGGTTAACATAAGTGTGAATTTGCTCTTTGGTTAAATATAAATAAAAGTTAAATCTGGACTTGTTTTACACTTATAATCGTTCCAAGTTATATAGATTACATCAACAAGTGTTATTAATATTGAAAATTATCAAAAAGAGTGTAAACAGTACGATTTGTGGTGAGAATTGCAAAAAAAATATTTGAATCTCTGCTCGTCAACCGGTGAGTGCATGACAAGACTTTTTACGCACAGTACAAGCTACTCTCCCGGTTACGCTGCGAACATAGCTAGCATATCGGCGTGCGCCCGCGTCGAGTGACTCATGAGAGCGCTCGCACCAAAGATTATTTATCGTAGACTGCGCAGTGTTTCCTGCCTACTTTACACTGCCTCAGGGAGGATAATCAATATATTTTACTGAGTCTGTTTTTTTTTTTCTAAATTACCATTATGGCCAGTGAAGCGGAGCGGTCTAAAATATTTACTAACGACTCGACCCCATCCCGTAATATGTCTAAAAATAGAGGAAATAAGAGGCAAGCTAGTGGATCTCCATCTCCACCATCACCTTTATATAATAAAGAAGATATTCGTTCAATTATCCAAGACATAATTAAGGCAGAATTTAGTGATATGTTGACACAATTCAATGAAAATTTGGCCAGCACTATGAACAATAAATTGGAAACAGTTAAGTCAGAAATGAAGGAAATGGTAAAATCTATGCAATTCATGAACAAACAATTTGAAGACTTTGAGAGTAAACAGAAGGCATCAAGCGAAACCATAAAGAGGCTAGGGATAGAAAATACGGAACTGAAGACAACTATGGCGAATCTTAATGTGCGAATTAATAACTTAGAGCAGCAGTCCCGATCGAGTAATCTTGAGGTACAATGCATGCCTGAAACAAAAAACGAGAATGTGTACACTATTGTCACCAAACTCGGGCAAGCTGTCAACTGTAATGTTCAAGAAAAAGACATATTGAATTGTACGCGAGTTGCCAAAACCAATCCATCCAGTACACGTCCGAAATCCATAGTAGTTCAATTGGCATCACCAAGGCTGCGCGATCAACTATTAGCGTCCGTTATTAAATACAACCAAAATAACCCTCAGAACAAACTTAATTGTGGACATCTAGGATTTGCCGGTCAGAAAGCGCCTGTCTATGTTGTTGAACACCTTTCGCCCAGCAACAAAACTCTTCACGCTGCGGCCAGGATTAAGGCTAAGGAACTGAACTACAAGTACGTTTGGGTCAGAAATGGCAAAATATTTGTGAGAAAGGTAGACAGACGGAGCAGAATACATACTTATCAAAAACATGGATAGTCTAATTAAAATCAAGTAATTGGTCTCATATTAATGTATTAATGTCATGTCTTAGTACCTACCTATACTATAAAATTCACCAATTTAACAATTTATTACCAGAATTGTAGAGGTCTGAGAACTAAAACTAACACCTTTTATATTAACCTTTCTTATACTAATTATGATGTAATAATTTTAACCGAAACCTGGCTAAATAGTAGTGTACTCAGTAGTGAACTATTTGATGATAGATATATTGTTTACAGAAGAGATAGGGAGACAACAGGCTTCCATCCTAATAAAGATAGAGGTGGAGTTCTCATTGCTGTTTCAACCAAAATCAGTTCAAAGTGCATTGATAAATGGCACAGTAAATGTGAAGATCTTTGGGTTACCATCGATATTTCGACTGCACATAAATCACGGCAGTTGGCTCTCACAGAGAGCCAACTGCCGTGATACAACAGTCTACCTTCCTCCACCTGTATGTCTTCCAACAATTGACCACTTTATAGAACACTGTAATAACGTGTTTGAAACTGCAAATATACCAATTTGTATACTTGGCGATTTTAACTTGGGCAAAATAGATTGGGCTCCGAGTGCCCTTAACAGCCCACTACCTAGCACTAGTTTGAGATTGTTGGAATTTATGAACGTTAGTAGACTTTGTCAGTACAATTTCGTAAAGAACTGTTCTGCGCGTACTTTGGATCTAGTTTTGTCTACCATATCTACGTGCACTGTTAGTGAAAGCAGTTGCTCTTTAACTTCTGTTGATAAACTACATCCTCCGCTTGAGCTTATTGTGTCAATATTGAAAGATACCAATCTCCTATACAATGGTCTGAACAAGAGAAAAAACTTTTATAGGGCAAATTATGAACATATAAAAGATTATATTAACGAACATGACTGGGATCAACAATTTTCTAACATTAATGATGCAGACAGTATGTTGAAGGAGTTCTATGAAGTATTAAATGGTGCAATAGATGCATTTGTCCCAAATTGTAAGTCAATGACTTCCCGTTACCCTCCATGGTTTAATAAAGCAATTATAAGAACACTCAAAGAGAAAAATAAATTAAGATTACGCTTTAGGAAGTATAAGAATCCGTAAAGGCGCGTACGTACGCACGTACGAACACGAACATAGCGAACACAAACACCAGACCCGAACATTTGGTTCGTACGTATGGACGGCATATTCGAACACGAACGCAAACATAGTTCGAGTCGAGTTCGCGAACAACAGTCGTGAACTCTATCTTAGTAGCCATGACGGCGCCGTTGGAAGTGGTCGATGAAGAATTTTTTAAAGCTCTTCGAACACCGTCCATACAGAACACACTACAAGGATCGCCGCGAACATGTTTGACGAACAGAGTGTTCGATGTTCGATAGTGGTACACACGTGCGAACAAAGTTGTTGCGTATCATGTAACGCAACAAATTTGTTCGTACGTGCGTACGCGGCTTTAGATGAATTAGAACTAAAACTAGTCAAAACCTGGCAAAAAACTCTCTCAAAACGTTGTCAAAACCTGGCAAAAACTTTGTACAGTAATGTTACCGACCTCCGACTTTGGATATACCAGCTTGACTTAATTCTACAATACGTATAGTTCATCTTTTATTTTGAATGTTAATCTTCTAATATATTCATAATAAGTATTCTGAATGATTAAAACCTCTTAGGACAACATCCGCTTGTCATCTTTCGGTGTAACAAATAAATAGTAAAGTTAATTATTACGCAAGATTCCATGATAAATATTACAGGCAATAATTGTTATTTAATATTAGTTATTTTATTAAGTAATTCAATTTGATTATTACATTAATATAAGTTTATTGGAATAATATATAAAGCGGATGTGTTAGGCAGTTTCAATTGTTGGCGGCGACCGCCATTGTTGATACTACGAATTGTAAGGCGAACGCTTGTCAGATTGTTATTTTGAAAATAGCTGAGAATAAATACTTTGTAAATTATACGAGTGCCGTTTCTGTTCTGTGACCAGCCTATCCTGACCACTGGTTCACATTCAGAAGTGGGATGATAAAATCTGGCCCATTTATTGGTGGCGTTCGCGCCAAACAAAAGAAAATTTGATTTTTTTTCTTCTTCATCTGATCTCGATGAAACAAATAGAAGATACCATCAACGTAAAAGGCACCGTGTTACCCAAACCGATGCTGAAGTCATTCGAAGTTCCAGGCGATCTAGCTGTATGAAAAATCAAGCAACGTCGTAGTATCTACATTATTACCTCAATGGCAACGTCAATGGTTGGGCTCACATCGACAAATCAGGCGACGTCTATGATTGGAACATCAACGGTCTCCAGTTCATGATGCAAATTCGTCTTCGTGGATCCGTTCGATATTGCAAGTGGAAGCTAGCAACCTGAAGCAAGTAAAAGCAAGCAACCCCAGGCGGCCATCTTCAACAAAGAAGAGAAGGGGAAATATTTCTCCTGATTCAAAGGAAAACGAACTGCTGCCGAAGAAATGCTACAACTCCAGACCTCAAGGGCACGAGGCAAAAGCAAACTGCAGACTTCCATGCTGCGAGGTTCGTCATCGTCCAGGTCACAATACTGCAGGATGCTGGGTTCCAGCCAGCTCTTCACAGTAGCAACCACAAAAGGTTAGTTACGTACTATTGATTTGTTCATGAAACTACCATACTGCACCAAACAAGACATTATTAACTGGTATGTAGGATTTTATGGGGCCTTTTTGTACAGACAAATAAAGTAGCAACAATACAAAAAAAAGAAAGGAAAATAAAAACAATAACAATTGAGGAACCAATGTTTAATCATAAATTTTAATTACGGCGGATACATACACAATTATTTTTCAAACTTATTGAAATCTAGGCTTGCCCTTAAGATATTAATTAAATCCTAAATTATTACAATACAATAAATACTTAATTGTATCATCAAATTCCAGACAATGAGACAACCTAATTATGGACCGAACTATCTCATAATTTGGAAAAATGCACATATTATCTTATTACAATCTAGGCTTGCTTATAAGGAATTTAATTAAGTTCTTAACTATTAAATATCGGCCAAGAGATAGACACAATGGTGGGATATTTCACATCTAAGCTTGGATGGAATTGTAGTCTTATCGCTGATCACCCAGAATACCTCAGGACTTTATATGGACTGCACTAACTTAAAACCAGATGTCTTTTTCTCTATTAATTACATTATTCTGGCACTAAACACTGACACAAATGAAAAAGATCTTCCACATGTTTGGCTGATTGAGAAGCCCGTACGCCTTGAGGTTCAAAAGTTTATGAGCTTTTGCATTCAGTTACTGTATTAGGTATAGTAGTTTAAATTCAAATCCCAATGGAATACACCATTGTTTTCTTTTCTCGTTGTTTTCAATGAGCTGATACTTTGCGTTGCATTGTAATTCATGGTTTCCTTCTTTACGAATGAGCCTTCAAGTTATTTATAAGTAGGTACATTATCTTGGACCTAAAACAAAGAAATTGGCATTTTAATAATATTATCACATTGTATATTGGATTGAATAACATTTTCAAAAAGATAAAGCTTGTGCTTGCTTGCTTGTTGTAGCTTGTTGATACTTACGTAGGACAGTAATTTTGTCTTTTCGTGAATTTTAATAGATTCATTGATTATCAAAACAGAACAACAAAAATAATAGGTTATGACAACAAATATGAAAATGACATTGTTTGGACATTGACATCGCTGTCGCGTTCCAGGGCCAAGTTACGAACTGATAATTTAATATGTCAAGCATTTTATTTTATTTTTATAAGCTAGTGAAAGGGACAGCATTATGCGTGGTAAATGTCCGTGGAACAGAAACAAAAACCGTACTCTGTATAACGCTTAAGATTACAGTAATTTCGCTGTTTTTGAGAATGAACGGAATGCATGCATTCTACTAGGGTAGACAGAAGTAATAAATTTAAGCCATTTATTAATTACTGTGGCAAGTGAGTAATTTTTCCTGTTTTTTTTAATGATCTTCTATCAAGAAACCCAAAAAGAACAGTTGACAACTGCCGGCTTGGTATTTTGTGAGCAATTGACAGCGCTTTCGCCTTCGTGATGTTACATGAGTTTCTGAAACCGGGCATAAGATATTGCCATACCGGTCCGTATGAGCAAAAATCAGAAATCCGTAAAAGAGAAACCGGATATTAAAAGCAAAAATTACATACATAGGTATGTCTGTATTTTCTTTTTAATCATTTCATTGTCAACATAAAAATCAAAACAAGGTATAATTGCGCAACTAAGCAAATAATTAAATTCATTCACTACTGCAATCAACGTCAACCGTTATAACATGCTATCTTTGTCAGTCTCTTATATGAAATCATGAAACATGAAACGGTAATTTTTATCCGTACGTAATTCTCCAAATTCCGTAAGTGTACGGACAAATCCGTACATAGCAGACACAATAGAAATTACCATTGTCTTTTGCCGATTCGGCGATCTGGACGGTCAACTAGATCTTGTCATTCGAGCTTACAGATCAAATAATAAAGCTCAACTGACAAGCTAAGGGGTAGTTTCGTTGTTACGTGTGCGCGTGTAATTGTGTATTTATACGGTAAGGCATAGTTTGAACCGGCTACACCTTGTTGTTTGCAACGTTCCATCTTGACTTTTTATTTGATCTGAGCTTGGGACGGAACCGACCGCGTTCGATGTACGTTTAGTAAAATAGACCGACGAAAAACTAGTTACGGCGGAACCGATTCTGTCTATGAGATGAGGCATCTTTAAGCTAGTACAGTGAAACCTGGTTAAGTGAG
This sequence comes from Orthosia cruda, assembly GCA_964057195.1. NCBI lineage: Eukaryota > Metazoa > Arthropoda > Insecta > Lepidoptera > Noctuidae > Orthosia > Orthosia cruda. The sequence goes on from OZ059855.1 coordinate 20,814,895, forward strand.
ACATCAAGGGACCTGCAATGTTGTTTCACTTATAGAGGTATTCCACTTACCCAGTGTCTCAGATATCCAGGTATAAATAAATATCTGTCTCATTTACAGGGGGTTCCATTAATAGAGGTCAGAATACAGGTTCTTTCAGTTATAGAGGTGCAATTATTAAATAAAATAACGTGTTATGTAAACATTATAAATGAGTTTTAATCAAAGATTTGCCGATTAATAGGATATGCAGTTTTTCAGTTCCTGACATGTCAGCACCCAGAAGTATTGTAACGCGCTCTTTGCTAAGTTTTCCGCCATGACAGGACTCACCTTTTAAGGTGAAAGTTTTATCGGATAGACACTTATAAAATAAACCCGCTTCGTCTGCGTTAAAAAATTTCATCAACAGAATAATTGCGTAAAAGAACTGGCAGGTATTCAACTCATTGGCTACATTTTTGTTAACATCAACAGCGTTACTTTCTCCACAAATTGCTTTGAAAACTATACCGTTTCCTTTTTTAAACCTTTCCATCCAACCATTGCTGCTACAAAAATTATGAATATCGAGCCTTCGCGCGAAATCTTGTGCCTTTTCTTTAATCATCGGTCCACTTACTTATTTAAGTGCGGAATTTGTGGGTAGAATAGTAAGTAAACAAACAAAACGATGTTATCTCAGTTACAGAGGTTTATGCATATAAAATTCAATCGCTGTCTCAGTTCTAGAGGTAACTGTGAGGATAAATCGAAAGAACGAATCCCAGATATAGAGGTTTGCTTCGTACCACTAACAGGGGTAATTCAGTGCCAAAGTGTTGGGACCTCAGCATGAGTTCCAGTTATGGAGTTTTCTCACTTATCCAGGTCCCACTTAACCAAGTTTCACTGTATTATATTCTGTGACCATTACAGAGTTCTTCTGCTTTTGTACATGTTGATATTGATGATAATTTAAACCACATTTTTATTGTGAATTTTGCGTAATTCGAGTTAGGAAGTACGTCTTATGTCATTAAAGAAGGACTTGTAAAATTGACAGATTACTTTTCAAAAGTAATTAAGATCGGCGATGATTCTATTGAGTGGCAGCGGAATAGACTGCAGTTATCAGATTTAGATGTAGGCGATATAGAATTTAGTGAATGCAATCGATTGCTACAGTTATTAAATAAATTCAGACACTTGTTTGCAGAAAATAATAAAATACGAGGATGGATGTACGGACGTATTGGAGAATGTAGATGCATACACATATGCCGACAACAACCAAGCAACCTGTTTACTGCAAACTTAATCGACTTCCTACCTAGCTTGATGACATTATGCTTCCAAACATTTCAGTAGACTCAGATTTTTGAGCAACGTCCTACAACTTTTCTCAGAAGCTAATTTAAAACAGAATTAAAATATAACTCAGTTTTTATTGATTTGTCGTCGTGTTTTAGGAAATTTATCCGTAGATTTGCAGAAATGGTTAGGACCCCTTAAAACAGTAAAAAAAAAAGGATGGACATGGGGTTCTAAACAGGAAACTGCTTCCATACTCTCAAAGAACGTCTTATTGAAAGGCCGCCAAATTTACGACAGAAATGCACGTACCGAGTTGCAAACTGATACTAGTAAAGCTAAGACATGCGGGATACTCCTGAAATACCAAACTGATGGTGCCTTAAAACCGATTGCGTATTTTAGTAGGGTTACTAGTAGATAAAGAAGAACAATTTTATAATAGCTATAAACTGGAGACATAGGGTCGTAGACTCTCTGAAACAGTTCAGAATACATCTCGTAGGAATGCCTTTTACTGTACAAATTGTGCCGCGTTTTGAATCGTATTAAAGTACTCGCATAAATTAGTAGAATAATTAAAATTACAGCTGTGTAAAATTGATCAGTAATTTAAGCTGCATGAGTTAACAGTAATTAAAGCTGTGTGAGTTATCAGAAATGAAAGCTGTGCCACTTAATAATAATTAAAGTTTTGTGAGCTAGGAGTAATTAAAGCTGTGACTTAACATTAATTAAATCTGGGTGAGTTAGGAGAAATTAAAGCTGGGTGACTTAACAATAATTAGAGCTGTGTGAGCCAGGATAAATTAAATCTGTGTGAGTTGGGAGCTATTAAAGCTGTGTGAGTTAGGATAAATTAAAGCTGTGTGAGTTAGGAGAAATTAAAGCTGTGTGAGTTAGGAGAAATTAAAGCTGTGTGAGTTAGGATAAATTAAAGCTGTGTGAGTAAACAATAATTAAAGCTGTGTGAGTTAGAAGAAAATAAAAGCTGTGTGAGTTAGGGAAAATGAAAGCTGTGTGAGTAAACAATAATTAAAGCTGTGTGAGTAAACAATAATTAAAGCTGTGTGAGTTAGGAGAAAATAAAAGCTGTGTGAGTTAGGTAAAATTAAAGCTGTGTGAGTTAGGATAAATTAAAGCTGTGTGAGTTAGGTAAAATCAAAGCTGTGTGACTCGACAGTAATTAAATCTGTGTGACTTAACAGTAATTAAAGCTGTGTGACTTACCAGTAATTAAATCTGTGTGACTTAACAGTCATTAAAGCTGTGTGACTTAACAGACATTAAAGCTGTGTGACTTAACAGTCATTAAAGCTGCTTGAGTTAACAGTCATTAAAGCTGTGTGACATAACAGACATTAAAGCTGTGTGAATTAACAGTCATTAAAGCTGCTTGACTTAACAGTCGTTAAAGCTGTGTGACTTAACAGTCATTAAAGCTGTGTGACTTAACAGTCATTAAAGCTGCTTGACTTAACAGTCATTAAAGCTGTGTGACTTAACAGACATTAAAGCTGTGTGACTTAACAGTCATTAAAGCTGCTTGACTTAACAGTCATTAAAGCTGTGTGACTTAACAGACATTAAAGCTGTGTGACTTACCAGTAATTAAATCTGTGTGACTTAACAGTAATTAAAGCTGTGTGACTTAACAGACATTAAAGCTGTGTGACTTAACAGTCATTAAAGCTGCTTGACTTAACAGTCATTAAAGCTGTGTGACTTACCAGTAATTAAACCTGTGTGACTTAACAGTCATTAAAGCTGTGTGTTTAGGACTAATGAATTATGCGCGGAAAAGTAAACTATATTCATACAATACGAGACTGCGATATGAAAAAAGCCACTATATCACAGTAGCAATTTATTAAACAACACGATTTATAAAATAATATAATGTTTCACTTCTACTACAACTTTTTTTTTTTTGACTTTCTCCTGTGCCGCTTAGTGACCTAATAGAAATAAACAATTTTGACTTAGACCATATTTGTTAATTACGTGAACAAATGTACTGCCCATACTGTTTTCTATTCCAGACGCCAAATACCAGCGACAGACCAGGCAAATAGAGGTGCTGATCGCCGTGGGTCACGGCAAGCGCAGGATGGCCGAGTGTTACCGACCTCCGACTTTGGATATACCAGCTTGACTTAATTCTACGATACGTATAGTTCATCTTTTATTTTGAATGTTA